>JBANSL010000005.1:40673908-41881408 GCA_037127255.1 Persicaria tinctoria | reverse complement strand
ATATACAAGAGCTATAACATGTCCCTTGGGAACCTGTTTGATAAATAAGGAATAATCATTCTTTGATTGACTGTAACCAAGTGACAACAAGAACTGAGATAATTATGTATTCCACTTCCTAGAGGCCTGCTTCAAGCCATATAGTGATTTCTTCAACTTGCATACTTGTCCAGGTTGGGTATCATATCCCTCTGGAGGAAGCATGTACACATCTTCTTCGAAGTTCCCACGTAGGAAAGCATTGTTCACATCTAGTTGAAATATAGGCCAATTCTTCTTTGCTGAGATTGAAAAAATTATCCTCACTGTGGCAAGCTTAGCCACTGGTGAGAAAGTATGCTTGTAGTCTTTCCCTTCTACTTGGTTGTATCCTTTGGCAACAAGCCTTGCCTTGTATCTCTCAACAGATCCATATGCTCTGTACTTGACTTTATACACCCACTTGCACCCAATAGCTTTGTGATCAGGTGGTAGGTTACTCATAGTCCAGGTCTGAGTCCTTTCAAGAGCTGCTAGCTCCTTGTTCATTGCTTCTACCTACAAGCTATCTCTGGCAGCTTGCTTGTAAGTTCTAGGTTCAGGCACACTTGCCATGTAAACAAAGGAATTCACAAATTCCTTGGAGTACTGTGACAGTTCTCCCAACACATTGGCAAGAAAGGATGATGAAAGTTGGCTAGAGTTTGATGGTAGAGTGGGGCAAACAAATTCTTTGAGTTTCGAAGGCCTTGTGTTTGGTCTAGATGATCTCCCCAAGGGAGGAAAATCATCTTGGTTGAATATGGGTGGTGCTTGGTTTATACTTTCTAGTGTAGGTGATCTTCAGGGTGAGGTTTGGTCATTTTGTGGTGATGAGAGGTTAAAGGAATTATTTGGATTTGGATTCAGGTTGGAACTGGTGGTTCTGGATTAGATTCCCCAATCCTCATAATCATTGGCAGTATTGACCAAGGGCAGTCCTAGAGAACATTCTGTACTCCCTTCGTCTGCATTTCCTTGATCATTCTTGAATGGGAACTTTCGTTCATGGAAGGTTACATCTCTGCTCACAAAGATCTTCCCGCTCTGGTAGTCAAGCAACTTGTATGCCTTCTGCCCATGTGGGTATCTCAAGAAGACACACTTTCTTCCCTTAGGAGCAAATTTATCTCTGACTGTGTGTTCAGTGGGTGCAAAGCATAAACATCCCACCACCTTCAGTTCATCATAGGAGGGTTTTCTTTTGAATAGCACTTCAAAGGGAGTTTTCCATCCCAGCACTGCTGTGGGGAGTTTATTGATAATATGAGTTGCAGCCAGTATGCATTCACTCCAGTATTTCACAGGTAAGTTAGCATGAACCTTCATGGCCCTTGCTGTTTCGACCAAGTGTCTGTGCTTCCTCTCAACTCTGCCATTCTATTGAGGTGTGTAGGGAGCACTCTTCTGATGGACTTTTCCATTTTCTACAAACAATTCGCCACATCCTTGATTCACAATTTATGTCCCATTGTCACTCTTGATACTCTTCACATTTCTCTCAACTGTGTTTTCACATAGGAGTGAAAAGATCTAATAACCCTGCACACTTCTGTCTTTTCTTTCATGAGATAGGTCCAGGTGACCCTGCTAAGGTCCCCACAATTCTATATGCACAAGATAAAAAAGGCCTTTGGCCATGGAATTACTAGATTCAAAAGGCAGTTTGTGGTGTTTAGCGATACTGCAAGTTTCACAAAACATGTCATCTTTGATAAGATTCTTCAAAAACTCAACATGTCTCAGCTTAGATACAGACGTGTGCCCAAGTCTGGCATGATGGATTCCTATCTCTAATTTTGTGGAAGCAAAAACAGAAGGAAAAGATTTCAAAGCCTGCTGGCTCTCCTTGATGCCGGATCCTCTTGACAGCACATGAGGAACCTTGTATAGCCCATCCTTCCATATTCCTCTCATGACCACTTGCTCACATCCATGGCCCTGAAAAATACAACCATGTGAGTAAAAAATGGCTCTCAAACCAGTTGTGTCAACAATTCTTCCAACAAACAGTAACTTGTGCTTGAATCCTAGCACATATAGCACATTATACAACATAATCTGCTCAGATAACTGCACTTTCCCTGATATATCCACCATGACAATATGGCCATCTTGTAGTCCCACAAAGACAAGCCTACTCAATCTCACTTTATCATGAAGCAATGACTTATCATCAACTATATGATCACTGGCTCCAGCATCAACTATCCAGTCCATTTTATTTATAGAATTAACAGTAGATAGGAAAAACATACATGCAAAGTTTGCATTTGAGGGACCATCGAATGGTCATTTGCCCTTCATCATCTTGAAAACCTCAAGACAAACAACACTCACCAAAGCCTTGTCCACTCCTCCTTCAGTAGGCTTGTGTTGAGATCTGTTTTCATCAAGTGGGATCTCTTACTCCTACATCCCAGCTGAGTTTGCAGATCCCTTAACTGGGTCTCTTGGACCTTGAAAGTTGAAACCACTTTGATAGACATGTATCTTGAAGCATCCTTCCACCAGATGCCCTTTCATATTACAGTAGGAGCACCTCAGCTTGGCTTTCTCTACTTTGTCCATTCTAGGTTGGTACTCCCTTTTCATGTCCCTCCTTTCCTGGTATACACCAGTGCTTCCTTGATTCCCAGAGTAAGAGTTCCCTTGACTGTATCCCTTTTGTGAAGGACTGCCTATTCCCTGATCTCCCAGCTGCCATAGCACTAGAATCTTGTGGATTCCCAGTGTTGCTTCCTCCCCCTTTTTGAGTCTTAGCCTGAGTAATGAGGTAATATGCCCTGTTGATGTTTGGTATAGGATCTGTAGAGAGAATTTGGCTTCTCACATCTTCATAATACTCATTCAGACCCATCAAAAACTGCATAAGCTTGTTCCTCATCTCTATGTCACTCATTTTTCTTTGCAAATCGCATCTGCAATTTGAGATTCCTCCACAAGTGCACACAGGAATGCTCTCCAACACTTGAAGTTGATCCCAGATTTTCTTCAATTTGTTGAAATACTCAGCTATAGACAGACCTTCCTGCATTATCCCACTCAACTTTTTCCTCAACTAATAGATCAAAGGGCCATTGGCCTGGCCATATCTCTCTGAGATTTCATCCCACAAATGCTTAGCAGAGTCAACATATATAAAGCTTTCCTTGATGGAACTGGTCATGGAGTTGAGCAACCAACACCTGACCTTACAATCAGTTCTTATCCATTTTATAGCCTCAACAGAGTTATCATCATTTGGTTTCACACAGGTTCCTTTTATGAGCCCAAGTTTGTTCTTGGCTCCTAATGCCATCATAACCCCTCTCATCCAAGGAAGATAGTTCAACCCATCAAAAGTGATTGTAATGAGTTGGGATCCCGGATGATCTAAGTTAGCTAAGAAAAGAGGATCAACAAAGTTACATTGGTTCTCTTGGTTCCCCAAGTTGTTGTGAACTGGATTTAGATTTGGATCTGGATCAGCCATGACAGAAGCTTCTTCTACACCTTTAACGGAAATGAAGTCAATTCAAGGACCCATACAACTCTGATACCATGTAGAAACATGAATTTATTGCTAGATCAGTGCTCAACACTTCCTTGTGATCAAGCGTCAATCATCATCATTCTGAAAACATCAAGCTCATTCATGAGCATTGATTTGTGTTTGATTATTTAGGGTTTCTGCTAAGACATCCATTTCTCTCTTACTCCAAGACAACGGAAAAATCAGTTTAAATAGTGCCAGCAGACAATGCAACACCATGACAGCTAGCTAGTGGTGATGTATAGCAATCGGCTAGGTCTGCCAATTGCTAAACTAATGCGTCGATCTTGCTTATGCTCCTTGATATCCTTGAATTGACGCTGAATTTGTAACGAGTAGACTGAGTGAGTGTGCCGATCAGCTATGTGAGACGTCGGCCGTGAATGACTTTGAACTCGTAATCGTCGGGTACGCACAAATTGGTTAATTATGAACTAATTAACGTGAGCACTGAATCCACTTGAATATAATTCAAAAGAGAATGGAATACATTAATTAATTAACGTGGCCATCCATGAATTCAATTGAGTTTTGGTGATCGGTAGAATCGTCTTACGGAAAGGACTACGGGATCAATATAACTAGCTTAGAAACGTGAGAAGGGTAAAGGAAGCAAATGGTTTTTGGATTGATAATCGAGAACTCTTTAATCCATAAAGGGGTTTCTCAATTCTATTTCAATCTGATTAATTTCAATAGAACTACAATGTTTAAATAGAAAACCTAAGAACCAATACCGTGCAAGATAGAATTTAGGTTGATAAAGATAGAATTTTAATCCTAAAGATAAATAAACCTAGAAGATAAAACTTAATCTAAAATCCTAATATATGAAATAATAAAATATGATAATTAAGAAATATAAATAATAAAATAATTAACGCCGTTTCTTTAACGACTCCCAAGGTGGAGCCTTCTTCTTTCGCTTGAGGATGACATCATTCTCCTCCATTTGAAATCGACTCGTCCTCGAGTCGTCGCCTGGATCAAGATCGTTGTTTGACCCACAGAAGGCCATCTTGACCCGCATCATTCTCCCCCTCTTATCTTCGATTCGTCCTCAAATCGAGTCAGCGACGATCAGCGAGGAAGGAGCAGCAACCTTCAAAGAAGATGAAGGAGGAATGGGTGGAATAGGTGCCAGGAGAATTCGAGGTATATGAACCCCAAAAACAACACCTTCATGCGTGATCGTTGAACGGACTTGATCTTCAATAAGAATAGGATCAATGACCACACAAATCTCAGCAAATGGAACTTCATGAACATGCCCAAGAGGTACAATCGCAAACTCTTGAGACACGTCATCAAGTACGTCATCCTCGTCAACGGAATCAACATGCTCGTCCTGAACACTATCGCAGTCTGCTTGCAACACAATTTCGGAGGCCTTTCTGGGAGAATCCGATAGCGTATGACCTACCGTTGGAAAGATCTCGAAGTTATCTACGCAGGGGATCTGAGATGAAGTGGTTCCGAGGTCGGAATCAACGGGAAATTACAAAACACAATCATCGCGCTGAGCTGTTTTCTGAGCAACGAATTTGTCCACGATTTCTTCAGCCTTTCGAAGAGCTTCTTCCTTCTCCCATCTTTGGCGATCCTCTTCTTCTCTTTCGCGACGCTGATATGACGCATACCAAACATCCCAATCGACAATGTCAGATCTTCCACTTCGAAATTCCTTTTCTTTATATTGGCGCAACCATTGATTGTACCCTCGTTGGCGTTCTAGTTGAAGTTGTTCCCTAGCACGTCGTTGTTCTTCCTCTTGACGTTGAAGCCAAAGTTGGCGTCTTTTGGCTTCGCGTTGACGCTCTAGGGTTTGTTGTTGTAGCCAAGCTCTCCGACGTAACTCTTGTTGGCGTCGTTGTTCTTTGGCACCTTCCAAAGAAAAAATCCATCCAATGGATCGGGATCATCTTCCCAATCTCCCCATATCTTCCAAGCCATCAAATCAAAACATTAATAACATCAACTCAAAAAAACAAAGAGCGTAGCATAACCTGTCTCTGAGTACCAATTGATGTATAGCAATCGGCTAGGCCTGCCAATTGCTAAACTAATGCGTCGATCTTGCTTATGCTCCTTGATATCCTTGAATTGACGCTGAATTTGTAACGAGTAGACCGAGTGAGTGCGCCGATCAACTATGTGAGATGTCGGCCGTGAATGACTTTGAACTCGTAATCGTCGGGTACGCACAAATTGGTTAATTATGAACTAATTAACGTGAGCACTGAATCCACTTGAATTCAATTCAAAAGAGAATGGAATACATTAATTAATTAATTAACGTGGCTATCCATGAATTCAATTGAGTTTTGGTGATCGGTAGAATCGTCTTACGGAAAGGACTACGGGATCAATATAACTACCTTAGAAACGTGAGAAGGGTAAAGGAAGCAAATGGTTTTTGGATTGATAATCGAGAACCCTTTAATCCATAAAGGGGTTTCTCAATTCTATTTCAATCTGATTAATTTCAATATAACTACAATGTTTAAATAGAAAACCTAAGAACCAATTCTACCGTGCAAGATAGAATTTAGGTTGATAAAGATAGAATTTTAATCCTAAAGATAAATAAACCTAGAAGATAAAACTTAATCTAAAATCCTAATATATGAAATAATAAAATATGATAATTAAGAAATATAAATAATAAAATAATTAACGTCGTTTCTTTAACGACTTCCAAGGTGGAGCCTTCTTCGTTTGAGGATGACGTCAAGTGGTCCCAAAGGACATTATTTGTCTAAGGAAAGAAAACAGGACAAAAACTGTAAACATGACATTATTAATAATGAGTGAGGCTACTGACAAGATCACAAAATGACTATTGACAAGATGAATTTCACTAAATTACACACAAATCCTTCATCTCACACGAGGCCAACACCAAGTCTTCCTACAACCCTCGCAACGCAACACATACAATCTCCATCTCTCAATTCTATTTCATCATGCATAAAATCACCCTTCAAGCTACTCGATGTGGATTTAATCAACCATCAATTTTATATATCAACTTAATCCACCATTAATAACGTGGATATACACTTCGTTTAATCAATTTAATCCACCATCAGTTGTACCATAGCATTTCTACTCACCGCCGCCATCGTCTTCGATCCAGATCCTCCACCCCGACTGGTGTTGCCACCGCCACCGCCGCCCTGAGACCCCTTCTTTGTCAACTTCACCCAACCAAACCGATCGCCTTCTTCGTCGGTGGATTTGTATTTCAACCGTCGCGCCTAGAGTAACCCTAGGGAACCCAAATCGACCGGATCGAGTAGATGGAGTGCGGGCTGAGGCTCATGGTCCCGCTCGGGCTGTGTGGGCGGGGCTTGCTAACAAGATAGCCGCGCCGCCAAATGGTATGCCTCATAGTGCCAGCGTCGGTGGAGGAAGAAGGAGGAGGGAGAGGTGGTATGGAAGAAGGCGATAACAAAATTGATGAAATTGAAGACAAAACAAGCAAACATATCAACTACAAATGTCAAAAATTGAACAAAATTGAATTTTTCTCCGGAGGAAATTAAATGAGTATGTTTGTTTTATGAAATTACTGATCGAACGAATTGATAGAATAAGGGTGAGGCCTATTTGAGTGAAAATCCAATTGTTTCTATTGTCGTCGATGATTGTCCGATCCAAGTCGAAAATCACCACGGATTTCTTCATCATGATGAATCCTCCGATGGCTTTGACTCCGGCTAACTCTCGCCTGATTCTTCTTGGTCCTGGTTTTTTAGTCTCGGCCCGATTCATATTTTTTTACAAATAGAAAGGACTTGTGTTGTGCAATTTAATAAAATATATCTTGTCAATAGTCGTTTTACCGTCTTGTCTCTAGCTTTTATGATTAAGAATCCGTTCGAGACAAACGTGAGTAAAAAATAACCCCAAAGCACAATTACAAATTTACTAACAGTTGTTAAATCAAATTTAAGTTTAAATGGGCCTCGATCTTTTGGATAATTTTTAAGTTTTTTCTTTTCAATACATAACATTAGACCTTTTTGAATTGGTAAATAAAGGGGAAAATTAATTAAAATACCCCCATTTTTGAGGGTATGGTGAAAATATATCATCAACTTTCAAATGTAATAAAAATATCCTGACCTTTGAGGGTAGTGGTAATATATTACCATGAGTTTTCTCACGGGTCAAAAATGTTGATAAGACAACCTACTTACGTGATTTTTTACAAGGGTTTTCTTGAACGGTTTTTGTAGGAAAAATAAATAAACATTTGGACCGAGTTCATACCCAATGTTTTTTCCTCCCTCCTATCTTCTTCCGTGACCGCCTCTTGAACTGCCTTTCAGGTCATCCGGGCAGCTCATGGCTCCTCTTCAATGACATTCTTCCTTCCTCGTGGTCGCTTATTTTGAGCTGTCTTTCCACATCTTCTTCCTCTTTGATTCGTTCACGGACTTGGCTTAGTAAGTTTTTTTCCCCTCTTCGTTGTTGATGTATTCTGTTTAGTTTTGTTGTTGGTTTGATGTTATGAATAGTCATGTTGTGCTAAATTTAGGCAATTTTGACCGTATTAGTTTCTTGGTTATATCAATTTCGGTTTTTGGGTTTAGTTTTGTTGTCGGTTAAATTTTTTCGAATGAAACCGTTCAGAAAAGCCCAATTTTAGTGTTGATTTGTAAAAATGCTTCTACGCAGGCTACCTTGTCAAAGAAAAAAAAATACACGTAGGCTGCCTTATCAGAATTTTTGACTTGCGAGAAAACCCTTGGTAATATATTACCACTATCAAATGTCAGAGTATTTTTATTAAATTTGAAAGTTGATAATATATTTTTATCATAACCTAAAAGGTGATGGTATTTTAATTAGTTTTCCCTAAATAAAGAGTGGTTATCTGGAGTTCGAAACGGGGACCTTTGAATACTATCCGTAAGTTATTTTTAGTGAGCAATAATTCCCGAATGATTATAACATAGACCATTTACAATATAGGAAATAAAATTTTAACTTATTATCCATTCTCACTATATATATCTAAGTTTGAAAAACTTTACAGTTTAACTAGTACTCCGTAACTTTTTGACAAATCCGACACTAATCCACTTCATCTTATTTTATCATCAACAAATCATCCAAGGCAAAAAAATTTACAAGTTTTAGGTGAACTATTGCGTCATATTTACACATTAGTCTTTGGGCTACATGTGTATCAATACTTTAATATTATACCACGAAGTAGGTAACATGACAAAGTAAAGCAGAGAGTTGTTCAAGTCAACCATTACTTGGATTCTCCGGCTTACAAGTTAAATCTGCAAGGCTGAAAATTTCATATAAGTAATGAGAGGTAATCTATTAAGAAAAGTAAAATATAAAAAATAAGATAAAATTCATTATAGAGGGTTGTGGAGTCTATGCTCTCGTAGCATATCCAGTGTGAAGTTTGTTTTTTTTTTTTTTTTTTTTTTTTTACTAAAAAACCCTCTTCTGAGGCCGGAGAACGCGCCTCTCACGCGCACCCCTTTCTCTTAGTTTACCATGCCTCTTGAATCCCTAAATTCTGAAATCTCCGGCTCTCGATTTCTTTCCGTTCGACGAGCCTTCCCCTCAAATCGGCAAGTTCCTTGCTGCTAAGTACCAATCTCTGCCCTCCCCCTTCCATTTGGGAGCAGTTAAACACATGGCCAGAAATTCGTGGTCTCGTGTGTGTGAATCTCTAGCCTCTTTCGCGAGATTGGTTTGCTCCCTTGCCCTCTTTAAGTGCCCTGGTCAGAATCCTTCTTCTAAGAGGGTCTTTTGGTTTCGATCTCCTCGGTGGCTCATGGTGGCTGGCCGAAATATAATGATGTTGGGCGTAGGTTGGGAGATCCTCGATCCAGGGAAAAGAAACTTCAAAAAGCGTAAGAAGATGGCGTTCTGTTGGGAGAGATGGTGGTTCCCGTGCGCCATTTCGGGGTGTGGCGTGGTCTCTCTGGCCTTTTCTGTGCTCGTTTGGGTCGGATTATTGGTGGTTTCCAATCGATTGAGGGACGGTAGGTTGGGCTACGGGGGTGGCTCTTTTTGGACTGTTGGCTTTGTGTGGTATGTGAGTCTCTACTCTGTCTGTCATAGCTTCGACCTCATTGGGTTCTCGATTCCCGGCTTCTCAAGCGGGTCTGTCACGACCTTTGACAGGTTCATTCTCAAGAACCTCAATCTGACTTTTCTCACTTCTAATTTAAGTTTTCTACTGAAATACATTGTCCTAACATATGATTTGGTGCATATGTTATGTTGGACACAAAACCACACCTTCCATTGGTGTCTGATCAAACCCGTGTTTGAGGTGTTCGCCTCTTCACGGCCCCTTACCTCCCGAAAGGGTTTAGAACAAAATGAAGACAAGCTTCTGGACGAGGAGTCCTTCCCCTCGGATACAGCAGGAAAACAAAGACAATCATATGTTGAGTTTGGTAAGAGAAACTCTTTTCATTGTCAATTTGAGAATACTTTTATCCGTATAGTGGTGGGTAACACTTGGATTTGTATTATGGTAGTCTTAGTTTATGATATTAGTATGAAATACTTGGTGCCAAGATGGGTTCTTTATGATGAATCGATCATTGTTCTTCATTGGAGTTGTATGGGGTGTGGCTCCTACCAAAGTCATTATAATTTAAATATTTTCCGACATAAATTATGGAGCAAAATCTCTCATGAGGAACTAAATAATCTTTGTGTAGGAAATGAAATCTTCTCATTATGTGAGATTGTTGATTTCTTAGCTTGGTTTGATGGGATTTTCCTATGGTATAAAACCCTTCATGTGAATACAAATGTTCTGACAAATTTCTTATGTGTGTTGAGGTCTAGCAGTTGTATCTTGTTAACCTTTGTGCTGCAATTTTTTGTCATTCTACCGGTTCAAACAGAATGCTGCCTGGAGTCAAGTTTGGGTGAGCTTGTTTCCTCGCTCTTGGTGGCAGTAAAAAACACATCGGGGTCTGAGACTTTTGCTCTCTCCACGCCTAAATCCCGCAAGGGCCTAAATCCTCGTAATGAGGCCAAACAACTGCTTGATGTTTCTCCTTCTGGTGCAGGAAGTGGTCTTCATAAGGCAGACAAATTTAAGCTAACAAAGTCTTTAACATTTAGATTTGGTAAATACAATATAGCTATTTGCTGGTTTGGTGTGTTCTGTTGGATTTCGCTCACTTATCACCTTGGTGGTATTCTAGCACTCATAATCTTCAATTCAGTGTATCTGACTGTAATTTGGCGACTCTGGGATTTTTCTCCCGGGTCAATCTGTGCCTTTTGGCCAGTTTCGATTAGCAAAATCGATCCTTGTGTCTTCTCGCTGCAGCTCAACCTGTGTTCAACCTGGAGTAATTATGATAGTAGCCCGTTTTTGGCTATCGTGGACAATGCGTCGCTTCTGATCGCCCGACGTTGGTTTCAGCATAGAACATCCCTTGTACGTGTGGGCTTCGAGGCTGCTATGCTGATGGCTGGGATATATCGGATATATGAATTAAGCAAGCTTTCTTGTAAGTGGACTCTTGAGACCTCATTTGAATTGCTACATAAATCTTATTTTGTTTACAGATGGAATACATTTTCCTTGCTTCCATCTCCGTTGATTTTTATAATTAAATTAGTTTCATCCCTTCCCCTAAGGAATCCACAAATCAAGAGGTTGAAGTTTGTGCTTTTACGGTCGGTTGTCTTCCTTCCTACAAGGTTTTCTTACCGCTGTCTTAACACAGAAAAGAGAGCAACGCTGTTGCTATTTGTTCTATGTCCCCTTCGGTTGTGTATCCGTCGCCGCTATGGGGGTGCTTTTAGCAATCACGGATACCCAACCAACATACAATACATAGAACAAAATTCTTTAATTCACCTAATGCTTATTATATATCACAACTCTTGCTTGTTCTCCTTTGCAAGAAGTCCGTCGTTTCGGTGGTCAACACGTACCTGCCTGCTGCTGCTGTCATATGGGCTAGGTTGGTGCTTCATTCTCCTTGCCCGACATCATCCTTTTACAAAGGTATTTAATTGCTGCATTGGCCTTGTATGGCTTAATGGTTTAGGTTGGTGTAACAACATATATATTGGGGTCTTGCTCATTGAAATGGTGGTTGTGTCTTGGCTCCTAAACAACTTGACCCTCAATGGAAAACATTCCAATACAATGCCTAATCTGAAGCGCGTTTCGGGTAAAGGAAAATCAGTTAATATTAACTTACAACCTTCTTTTGCTTGGGATTTTAGTTCCGGTTTTAGAAGGCAATACAGCAACAAAGCTTCTATGCTTTGGTGTCACAAACCTCTCACAGAAAACTTATACTCTCAAATCACATACATAGTTAAATTGCGTTGCGATATGAGGACCGTTATCTCACGTCTTCATATCACTAAAAGTTATACATGAAAATTGCCTATTGGAATTGTATAGGCATACGGAAAACAACATTCTGGATCGAAGTAAATACGTGGTGTAAAAATGAACATATTCAACTGTTGGCCTTAGCAGAAACCAAATCGGATACCATTCCTGAAGACAAACTCTGGAAATATGCGGGGTTCGACGAGGCTATCTGGTCGCCTGCAACGGGGCGTTCAGGTGGGCTTGGTCTATTATGGAAAACCCACCAACTCTCAAACGAAATCATCTCTGTTGAATTTCAATCACCACGTATCATTGGGCTGCGATATGAAAATTTAACAGACGGTTTCACGATTCTCCTTCTATTTGTTTATGCTCCACCAGTCCCCCATGAGAAAGATGTGTTTTGGGCATCTCTAACAACAATCGTAAATGATTCGGCTATCCCATGCATTGTCTTGGGTGACTTAAATGAAATTGCCTGTAGCGAGGACAAACTTGGAGGGGCGCAAACCCGGTCTTCTCGGTTTGCTCGCCTGCTTCAATTCAAAAACAATTGTTCACTCATGGATCTCCCTACCTTTGGGAACCCCTTCACCTGGAGAAAAAATGAGGAAGACGAGAATAATATCCGAGAAAAATTGGATCGAGTTCTAGTTCATCACGATATCCTTCATAAATTCCCCACGCTAATCACTAATAATGGAGCCTTTTCAACTTCGGATCATTGTTCAATTTCAATAACACTTGAAAGTAGTACCATCTACAAGGCTCCTCCTTTCAAGTTCGAAAACACTTGGCTCCAACGAAAGGATTTCCGTAACATCGTCAAACAATCATGGCGTGCATCTTGTCCTGGTTCAAGTATGTTTCAACTGGTCTTCAAACAAAAAATTCTTGAGAAAAAAGCTAAAGAATGGAACAAGCACACCTTTGGAAACATTTTTCGTCAATTACAAGAGGTTGAGAATGAACTACTTAAAATCCAGTCATTAGTAACGACAATTAACACACAAACAACCAATAGAAAAGAAAAATGTCTATTAAGGAAAAAGGAAAAGCTACTCCTATTTCAAAAAACATTCTGGAATCAAAGAGCTAAGACAAAACATCTTAGGCTTTCAGATTCTAACACCTCGTATTTTCACCGTGTGGCCTCCGGTAGAAGACATAGGAAACAAATCCGTAATATAACTACGTCTGAAGGTACTCTAATTATAGGAGAGGAAAATGTAAGGAACGAAATTAAAAATGATTTTGAAAAAAGATTTAAACAAGAGGCTATTGATAGTAGTCTTCTCGATGAAATGCTCAACCTAATCCAGCCTTCTATTACTACATCGGAAAATGAATTCCTTATTCGACATCCTTCCAACAAGGAAATTAAATCTGTTGTTTTCAGTTTAGGTAACAACAAATCCCCAGGTCCTGACGGAATTACTGCCGAGTTTTACAAGAAATATTGGGATATTGTGGGCGTCTCCATTATCAGAGCGGTAAAGAGCTTCTTCCACTCCAGAAAAATTCTTAAACAGATCAACCACACGTTCATTTCATTACTACCAAAGAGGGACAATCCTACTACTACCAGTCACTATCGCCCAATTAGCCTTTGTTCCACTCTGTATAAAATCATTTCAAAGATCTTGACAGAAAGGATCAAAACAATTATCGGTAAACTGATTCACCCTCTACAAGGTGCCTTTGTGTCTGACAGAGCCATCCAAGACAATGTCCTAATAGCTCACGAAATCTTCCACTCCTTCAGATCGCGTAAGGGTAGGGAGGGATGGATGGCAATAAAACTAGACATGGAGAAGGCGTACGATAGAGTAGATTGGAACTTCATAAACAAAATTTTAGGAAAATTCGGGTTTCATCCTACTTTTATCACGTGGGTTATGGAATGCGTAACGACCGTGTCCTTCTCTGTGTTGGTCAACAACGACCCTATAGATATGTTCTTCCCCTCCCGGGGCCTGCGCCAAGGGGATCCTCTATCCCCTTTTCTGTTTATCTTAGGTGCAGAAATCCTAGCTCGAAGACTCTCCGCTGAAGCAAATGTGGAAAATAGTACAATTGGCTTTTCCTTTGGCAGGAGTGGTCCTCGTGTTCCTTTTCTGTCGTTTGCTGACGATATTATTATTTTCTCCAGAGGCAGTGTTGTCGCTGGACAGAAAGTTAAAGATATAATTGATGCATATTGCAAAGTTTCTGGACAAAAAGTCAATTACAATAAATCTAGCTTCCAAGCCACAAAAGGCATTTCGAACTCTAGGATATCAGAACTTAGCAGTAGTCTGAGTATTACAAATGAAAATTCGTTGGAAAAATACCTCGGGTGTCCGATTATTAATGGTAGAGTAAACAAACACATCTTTGAAGATATCATATGTAAATCCAAAGAACAATTGAGCAAATGGCGCGCCAACGCTCTATCCCAACAAGGACGTGCAATTCTTATCAACACAAACTTGTCAGCCAAACCGTTGTATACTATGCAAAACTTTCTGTTACCATCAACGATACATAAAGAACTTGATCAGGTTAACAGATGTTTCTTTTGGAACAAAGATCTCCAACACCGCCCACTTATTAGCTGGGATAGAATATGCAGACCAAAAAAATATGGGGGGATCGGACTTAGGAAATCAAAGGAAATGAATGAAGCCCTTCAAATGAAATTACTATGGAAAATATTGGCAGAACCAATTAATGTCTGGGTTTCAGTCATTACACACAAGTACCTTCGTTCAGCTACAATCCTAGAATACAAGAAAAGAGGTGACTGCTCATGGCAATGGGCCAAACTGACAACTCTAATTGATAAATTTAAAACTGGTCTAATTTGGTCAGTAGGAAATGGAAATTCTATCAAATTCTGGACGGATAACTGGATTACAACTTCCTCTCTGCAATCCAGGGAGGATTGCCCTCATATCAATAACATAGAGGACACCGTTAGTGAATACATTCTAGGTGGTAGATGGTGGACGGAAAAACTCAACAAGGTATTACCAAATGAAATAGTCAAGGAAATCATATCATTCCACTTCCGGTTTCCCCTTTTGTGGACCGCCTTTATTGGTGGCCTGACAGGGACGGATGGTACACGACGGCGAGTGCTTACAAGTTAATCACAAATCAATCCGCTATGAACATTGACAGTAATGCTTGGATATGGTATTTAGATATTCCGCCAAAGGTTCAAAATTTTCTATGGAAAATTTGTCAGAATGGCCTTCCCACTTCAGCTAGGCTTGCCCAACGTGGAACCTCTATACCTTCCATTTGTAAATTGTGCAATCACGCGGTAGAAGATGATGTTCACCTTCTACTAGAATGCCCGTATGTATGCTCTCTCTTTCGCTTACCCACACACATAAACTCAACAATAGCCAGTATGATAAATCATTCACGAGAGATAAAACCTATCATGACCTTTCTAGGAAACAATCTTACCTCGACGGCTAACGTGGATCTAGCCTTCTTGTGGTGGACGGTTTGGTACATTCGAAACCAACATGTATTTAGACAGGTCCCCATACCTCATAGAGACAATGCTTTATGTACTAGTAAAACGCATAAGGACAATTGGAGTAAAGCTTCTCGCTTCGAATACAGTTTGGAGGAGGACGCCCCCTTAGGCATACGAAACCCCAATCATATGCGAAAGAAAAAAGAGAAGGCCAACATCACATGGCGTAAACCACCCAAAGATATTCTCAAGTTAAATTTTGATGGATCCACAATTACAAATAATGACAGCACTGCGGGAGCAATAATCCGAGACTGGGAAGGTCGTCCAATACATATCTGTTATCAAAAACTAGGCAAACAAAGCCCTTTGAAAGCGGAAGCTGGGCTCTGAAGCTAGGAATCCGACACGCTCTTCAACTTCGTATAGACAAACTTCACATTGAAGGCGACTCCATGATAATCATAAACCACCTAAACGAAACATCTAAATGTCCTTGGGAAATTGAACTGATTTTATCAGATATTAAACTCTTACTATCGACGTTGAAAGAAGTTTCTTTCTTTCATGTGCCCCGATTAGGCAATAGAGTGGCTGATAAGGTTGCACACCTTTGCCACTCTGCCTGGGGCGTCGATATTCACAACAATCTTGGTCTACTTGACCTCATCCACAAGGATGCCTTCGGGTAGAGTCCGCTCACCCGAATTCTTTCCTAATAATAAATAAATAAAAAAAATATCCAGTGTGAAGTTGTGATATGTATGCGAGATAGGAAGAAGAATTTCTAACCATTAGATTTAATCGGATGGTTATAAATGAGTTCAGAAAAGTTATTGGAAAATGAAGTGTAGACTTTATTAATTTCTAATTGAATGGACTTTTATACCCTCATCTTCAACCCATGACTAACTCACTCATGAACAAGCCAGACAACTGAATAAGAAACCTTCACAGCGATGACGATGAACTTTGATGTCTTTTTTTTTTCTTCTGGTGGATCAATTTCTAATTGAGGCTTCAACTTTTCTTCTTCAAACATATATTTTTAAGGCCTTAACTCTCATCAGGTTGATAAAAACAACAACAACGAGACCGCTTAGGACCTTTCAACTCTCATGCCGACGACGATGTCAAATTCAGATGCACTGCACAATAGGTTTTTGATAAAATAATTAAGAGACATTAATATCCCGGCGATGGGTTGGCTTCCCACACTCCAGTCTCAAAGCCATTCTTAGGCCCATCTTCGTTTCCAAAATGGTGTATTTATCCCTGCTGATTGAAATTTGTAGCAAAAAATTTGACCGCTACCTCTCATCTAGAATGGCAAGGGAGCATCTCCCTTCAAATCCCCACTCAATAATCGCCAATTGCCCCTCATAAACAACCCATTTGTCTCTTAAACAATCGAATCCCTTTTTGATTTCATCCTAATCCATTTTTGACCCCCACATATACTGTTAATCATGAAAATTATAGGATTCTAATTGGAGCTTTTTAGCCTACCTATCTCAAGCTAACCAGTGGTTCCCGAAAAACCACCATCTCCACCCTTATAGCTCTCTGACGTCGAGGATGCCAAGAAATTCCAAAGTATTGTGGCCTCGGTGTCGATATGTCCTCCATTAATTACCATTGATTTTAAAGGCTAAAACTTGGTCGGGAGGGAGAAATTTAACGGAAAACTCTCTCTCTCTAATTCAGTTTCTTACACCCGAGAGGTCTTACCAGCAAAAAATGGGTTCTTGAAATCTTGGTATTCGAGGAAGATGAACAAATGTATATAAGGTCTCCAACTAAAAAGATGGGTTCGATCACGAAAAAAAAAAATTGGATTTGTGTTAGTTCAGAAAGGGTACAACATGGACCCCACCATGCTTTAATGAAATTAGAAGTCATGTTTAATATTAACCGTTAGATTTTAATCAAATGGCTCAAAATCACTCTTCTCATCTCTCACCCTAACCTCACTTCTCATTAGATATTTACTCATGTTAAAATTGGCTTCTCTGGAAGGTGGATCGAGCTCCGACGTCCCCCTGGGTGGCCGCTCTCCTCGTCTTCTGAGATCTTGGGTTCTAGAGATCGATTTCTCTATCGATCTTCTGGTTTTATCCCATACAGGGGGATTTCTTCTTCTTCCTTGTACCTCTGATTCACATGCATGTTAGATTAGGGTTGCTTGCTTTCATTGCTTGTATCATCCCTTGTACGAACTCTCTTATAGTGGATTCGGCCAACTCTTGAGGCCCCGTGGATGTAGGTATTATACCGAACCACGTAAAACTGCTTGAGTGTTCTATTGCTTGTGATTCTTCGTTTGATCTTTTGTTTATCGTTTTATATCTATTTCGCTTCCGCTATCCAAAACCGATTTCTAGACGAATCTAGGTTTTACAACGTGGTATCAGAGTTTGAGTGTCGCGTTCTTGATTTCCTGGCTCATTGTTAAGTTCTAGGGAAAGGGAACGGGTGTAGGGCCTCGGGCTGGCCTAAAAGACGACATCGCTGGTGCAGCACCCCGCCTGCACGGCGTACCACACCCTTGTTTGCTAGATCTAGGTCTTCTATGCTTGGATCTTGTGTTTTAAGTGCTTATGATCTTCAAGTTTTCTTGTTTTGTGCTTGGCTTGATAGGATCCTTAGTTGCACTGTTAGATTCATATTTTCTTGAATCACTTTTGTGCTCTTTAAGTCATTTACTAACTGTTTAGTTGTTTTACAGGTACAATAAAACAACTATGGGTGATAAAGGCACTTACCTGAAGCCCTTAAATGGCCACACAGACTTTGCTATGTGGCAGCTGAAGATGAAGGCTATTCTCATCAAGGAAAAATGTTGGGTTGCTGTAACCAACAAGTTTCCAGAAGGGACATCAAAGGAAAAAATCTTTGAAACTGATCAACAGGCTCACAGTGAAGTCATGCTTCGCTTAAGTGACGAAGTTGCTAGACAGGTATTAAATTTTGACATTGCTGAAAAGCTTTGGGAAGGTCTTGAAGGTTTGTACTTGGTAAAATCTCTCCCTTCTCGTGTTAATTTGTTTAATAAGCTGTTTAATTTCAAGATGGATGTTTCCTGCGCCTTGTTTGATAATCTTGATAAATTTCTAACTATTCTTCAAGATTTGCAAAGATGTGATGATAAAGTTGAGGAAACTCAGCAATGTGTTTTGTTGTTAAATTCTTTGCCTGCTCAATTTGATACTTTTAAAGATGTTGTGCAATACAATATTGATAAACTGGAAAATAAAATTATTCTTGAGTTCATTATTCATAAAAATGATGCTTTAAAGGTCTTTAAAAACAAGTATGGGCTTAAAAATGACCACAAACCTGACAATAAGAATGAAGTGCTTGTTGCTAGAGGTAGGTTTAAAGGCAATAAGAATAATAACAACAATAACAACAATAAATCACCTCAAAAAGATTCCAGTAAAACTGAAAATCATCAAAGTGGTAAACTTGATAAATCTCACCTATGTGTTCTTATTGCTCTAAATCTGATCACATTAAGAAACACTGCTTTAAGAGGAAGAAAGATGAGAGGCTTGCTGGTAAAAAGCCTAATGTCTCTGCTATGCTTGAATCTCATCCTTATTATACTCATGAAGTGCTTGCTTTGTTAAATTATGGTGACTCCAATGCTTGGATTTTAGATTCTGGATGTACTATGCATGCTACCTTCCATAAGTCTTGGTTTTCTGACCTTAAATGCTATGATGTTGGTACTGTCATGCTAGGTGATCATTATGTGCTTAAAATAAAAGGTGTTGGTTCTGTTGCTTTAAGAATGTTTGACAATGTTGTTAGAGTTATAAAGGATGTTAAATGGGTGCCTGATTTAAGAAGAAACTTATTGTCCGAAAGTGCTCTTGAGGAATTAAAATATGATGTGTATAGTTCTGATGGTGTGAGGATTGTTACTAAGGATAGTAAACCTATGATTAAATGCTTAAGAAAAGTTGGATTATATGAACTGATTGCTACTCCTATTGTGAATTCCTCTGCTACTGCTTTTACTGCCATTGATAAGCCTATGTCTATGCATGATTCTATGTTATGGCATGTCATGTTAGGTCATATTGGTAATAAAGGTCTTGAGAACTTGTATAAATCTGGTGTTATTCCTGCTAAACCATGTTCCATTGAATTATGTGAAAACTGTGTTTTAAGTAAGCATACTAGGAAAAGTTTTAAATCATCTGCATATGTTTCAACTGCTCCTTTGGATTATATTCATTCTGATCTATGGGGCCCTGCCCAAATCTCTACTGTTGGTTTGAAAAGATATTTTATGTCCTTGATTGACCATTATAGTAGAAAAGTTTGGGTGTTTCTGTTGAAAACTAAAGATGAAGCTTTTGAAACTTTTAAACATTGGAAATCTATGGTTGAAAAGGAAACTGACTTATTTGTTAAATGCTTAAAAACTGACAATGGTCTTGAGTTTTGCAATTCCTTGTTTGATGCTTATTGTAAACAAAATGGCATTAAAAGGCACTTGACAATTCCTGGAACTCCCCAGCAGAATGGTACTGCTGAAAGGATGAACAAGACTCTTCTTGAAAAGGCTAGATGCATGCTTATTTCCTCTGGTTTAAAGCATTCTTTGTGGGGTGAAGCTATTATGACTGCTGCATATTTAATAAATAGAACCCCCTCTTCTGTGATTGATTTTAAGACTCCTTATGAACTGTGGTATAAAAGAAAGCCTCACCTTGATCACCTTAAACCTTTTGGTTGTACTGTATATTCATACATTAACCAAGGTAAGTTGAATCCCAGGTCACAAAAGTGTGTCCTATTGGGATATCCTCAAGGTGTTAAAGGCCATAAATTGTTACTTGTTCAACCTGGAGCTTATAAGACTATTGTGAGTAGGAATGTTATTTTTAATGAGAATGAATTTCACTTTAAAATGACTTTTGTTCCTACTGTTCATAATACTAACCTGCAGGAACACAATGGTGATCAGTTCTTTGTTCCTAAGAACAATGAAACTAATTATGATGATGAATTTGATACTGGTTATTCTCCATCCCCTCCTCTTGCTCTCTCTTCTGTTTCTACCCCTTCTGATTCTATGGTTGTGCAACCTCACCAATTGGGTGGGGAAGCTAATGAACTTGTTATTGAACCTACTATTTTGCCTTCCTCTTCTGTTTCTCCTATTTCTGTGGATGAGGATATTATTGCTGAGTCTATGCCTGCTTCTGGTTCTGGTTCCTCTAGTTCTTCAGTTGCTGAAAGACATGATCTCACTGATTGGCAGTTGACTAGGGATAGGAGTCCTATGACTGTCATTCCAAATAAAAGGTTCATAAATAACATTGTTGAGTTTGCTTGCCTTGATTCTGATGTGGTTAAATCATTTACACCTGAAACTTATGAACAGGTATTAAAGTGTGCTCACTATAAAAATTGGAAAAAGGCTATGGATGAAGAGATTGAGTCTATGAGGGTTAACCAAACCGGGTCTTTAGTTGTTAAACTTGAAAATGCAAGACTTATCGATTGCAAATGGATTTTTAAACTTAAAGATGGTGTGTCTAAATCTGATCCACCTAGATATAAAGCCATGCTTGTTGCTAAAGGCTTCATCCAAAGAGAGGGTGAAGACTATAATGAAATCTTTGCTCATGTGGTTAAGTATAAGACTCTTAGACTCTTACTTGCTATGACTGATGTGCATGATTTTGAACTTGAGCAAATGCATGTTAAAACTACTTTGTTGCATGGTGATTTGGATGAGACTATATACATGAGACAGCCTAAAGGCTTTGTTGATTATGTGTATCCTAACTATGCTTGCCTGCTGAATAAATCTATCTATGGTCATAAATAGTCTCCTAGACAATGGAACATTAAGTTTAATAGATGTATGAGATTCAGTTTAGGGTTTAAAAGAAGTAAGTTTGATACATGCTTGTATTTTAAAGGTGTTAAAAGACATGGTCCTGCTGCTTATGTGCTTTTATATGTTGATGATATTCTATTGATTTCTAAATCTAAAGATTGCATCTTAGATATTAAAAAGAACTTGCAGAAGCATTTTGACATGAAAGATTTGGGTGTTGCTAAGAAAATTTTAGGAATGTCCATTCTTAGTCATAGAAAGCATAAAAAAATATGGTTGCATCAATGTGATTACATTCATAAGGTGCTTGATAGATTTCATATTTCTGGTGACAAAGTGAATAACATTCCTTTAGGTCCTCATCTTGATTTAACTAAGTCTAAGGATGTTTTGTCTGCTATTGAGATGAAAAATATGAAGTCTATACCATATGATGCTGTTGTTGGGTCTGTTATGTACTCTATGATCTGTACTAGGCCTGATATGGCATTTGCTATCAGTACTCTAAGTAGATTTATGTCTAATCCTTCTGAGAAGCACTGTTATCCATGAAATACTTGTTGAAATACTTGCTTGGCTCTGTTAATCTGTTATTATTGTATTCTGAGCATACTTCTGCATCTGAATTACATGGCTTTGTTGATGCTGACTATGCTAGTAACAAGGACACTAGGAAATCTATTACTTCCTATGTTTATACATGGGCAAGTAATTGTATTTCCTAGAAGTCCCAACAACAACCTATAGTTGCATTATCTTCCACTGAAGCAGAATACATTGCAGCTACAGAGGCATGTAAAGAGGCTATCTAGCTACAGGGTATTTTGAAAGAAGTGGAATTAAAGCATTATACTTTTGTTCCTACTGTTCATAATACTAACCTGCAGGAACACAATGGTGATCAGTTCTTTGTTCCTAACAACAATGAAACTAATTATGATGATGAATTTGATACTGGTTATTCTCCATCCCCTCCTCTTGCTCTCTCTTCTGTTTCTACCCCTTCTGATTCTATGGTTGTGCAACCTCACCAATTGGGTGGGGAAGCTAATGAACTTGTTATTGAACCTACTATTTTGCCTTCCTCTTCTGTTTCTCCTATTTCTGTGGATGAGGATATTATTGCTGAGTCTATGCCTGCTTCTGGTTCTGGTTCCTCTAGTTCTTCAGTTGCTGAAAGACATGATCTCACTGATTGGCAGTTGACTAGGGATAGGAGTCCTATGACTGTCATTCCAAATAAAAGGTTCATAAATAACATTGTTGAGTTTGCTTGCCTTGATTCTGATGTGGTTAAATCATTTACACCTGAAACTTATGAACAGGTATTAAAGTGTGCTCACTATAAAAATTGGAAAAAGGCTATGGATGAAGAGATTGAGTCTATGAGGGTTAACCAAACCGGGTCTTTAGTTGTTAAACTTGAAAATGCAAGACTTATCGATTGCAAATGGATTTTTAAACTTAAAGATGGTGTGTCTAAATCTGATCCACCTAGATATAAAGCCATGCTTGTTGCTAAAGGCTTCATCCAAAGAGAGGGTGAAGACTATAATGAAATCTTTGCTCATGTGGTTAAGTATAAGACTCTTAGACTCTTACTTGCTATGACTGATGTGCATGATTTTGAACTTGAGCAAATGCATGTTAAAACTGCTTTGTTGCATGGTGATTTGGATGAGACTATATACATGAGACAGCCTAAAGGCTTTGTTGATTATGTGTATCCTAACTATGCTTGCCTGCTGAATAAATCTATCTATGGTAATAAATAGTCTCCTAGACAATGGAACATTAAGTTTGATAGATGTATGAGATTCAGTTTAGGGTTTAAAAGAAGTAAGTTTGATACATGCTTGTATTTTAAAGGTGTTAAAAGACATGGTCCTGCTGCTTATGTGCTTTTATATGTTGATGATATTCTATTGATTTCTAAATCTAAAGATTGCATCTTAGATATTAAAAAGAACTTGCAGAAGCATTTTGACATGAAAGATTTGGGTGTTGCTAAGAAAATTTTAGGAATGTCCATTCTTAGTCATAGAAAGCATAAAAAAATATGGTTGCATCAATGTGATTACATTCATAAGGTGCTTGATAGATTTCATATTTCTGGTGACAAAGTGAATAACATTCCTTTAGGTCCTCATCTTGATTTAACTAAGTCTAAGGATGTTTTGTCTGCTATTGAGATGAAAAATATGAAGTCTATACCATATGATGCTGTTGTTGGGTCTGTTATGTACTCTATGATCTGTACTAGGCCTGATATGGCATTTGCTATCAGTACTCTAAGTAGATTTA
This sequence comes from Persicaria tinctoria, assembly GCA_037127255.1. Classification (NCBI taxonomy): domain Eukaryota; kingdom Viridiplantae; phylum Streptophyta; class Magnoliopsida; order Caryophyllales; family Polygonaceae; genus Persicaria; species Persicaria tinctoria. The sequence goes on along the minus strand of JBANSL010000005.1, from coordinate 41,857,848 downwards.
TGTCTAATCCTTCTGAGAAGCACTGTTATCCATGAAATACTTGTTGAAATACTTGCTTGGCTCTGTTAATCTGTTATTATTGTATTCTGAGCATACTTCTGCATCTGAATTACATGGCTTTGTTGATGCTGACTATGCTAGTAACAAGGACACTAGGAAATCTATTACTTCCTATGTTTATACATGGGCAAGTAATTGTATTTCCTAGAAGTCCCAACAACAACCTATAGTTGCATTATCTTCCACTGAAGCAGAATACATTGCAGCTACAGAGGCCTGTAAAGAGGCTATCTAGCTACAGGGTATTTTGAAAGAAGTGGAATTAAAGCATTATACATCAGTGTTGCATATAGATAGCCAAAGTGCTCTATATTTGTGTAGAGATCCCATTTACCATGAGCGTACTAAACATATTGATGTTAGATATCATTTCATTCATGAAAAAGTTGAAGATAACATCATTCATGTTAAGAAAATTGATGGTAGAATTAATCCTGCAGATTTTGGCACTAAAATTGTCCCTCATGATAAATTTGTGTTTTGCAGGAACTTCCTCCACTTGGAGGAACTTGAGTGATCTTTGTGTGTGATGTATGCTTGGGCTGAGGACGGACCTGGCCATGAAGAATCCACTTACATGTTGAGTCTGAGTCTGCCCAGTGCAAGACTTAGAAAAGTAGAGGGGTGTTTGTAATGTTATGTGTTTACTTTCCTAAGCTTTTCCTTTGGCATGTAATATTGTTTTATTTGTATGCTTGGACATGTATGTGTGTATGATGATTATACAAGTATATTATAATATATATTCTACATATATGTTGCACTATAGGTATGCGTCTCGACTGAGTCGTATTGAGCCTATTTAGGCTTGATCCTCTAACGAGAATATACCATAGCGAGGTTAACATATATATATATGTATAAACTATACTATATACATATATCTTGTATAAGGTATGATTGGGAAGAAGTATCATTACCTGGTATTGGTCTTCAGCCCATTACTCGGCCCATTGGACCTCGACGAAGGATGAGCTGGTAGCCCAGAGCCCAGGGTCGCGGAGCTAACCCTACCTCTTTAGTTGGAGCGATGCGTTTTGGTGTTTGGCTCTTGACCTAGCTATAAAGCGTCGCTTCTTGTTCTGAGAGCAACACTTCAGCCTCTGTCTTTTCTCTCCTCACAAACGCTCTCTTTCTCCGATTAGGGTTTCTAGGGTTTGGAGCTTCCTCTCATTCTCTTGGCGTCGGTTCTTGAGCGCTCAGAGAAGAAAGGTTGCTGGTGGCTTCTCTGGAAGGTGGATCGAGCACCGGCGTCCTCCTGGGTGGCCGCTCTCATCGTCTTCTGAGATCTCGGGTTCTAGAGATCGATTTCTCTATCGATCTTCTGGTTTTATCCCATACAGGGGGATTTCTTCTTCTTCCTTGTACATCTGATTCACATGCATGTTAGATTAGGGTTGCTTGCTTTCATTGCTTGTAGCATCCCTTGTACGAACTATCTTATAGTGGATTCAGCGAACTCTTGAGGCCCCGTGGATGTAGGTATTATACCAAACCACATAAAACTGCTTGAGTGTTCTATTGCTTGTGATTCTTCGTTTGATCTTTCGTTTATCGTTTTAGATCTATTTCGCTTCCGCTATCCAAAACCGATTTCTAGACGAATCTAGGTTTTACAGTCCTCAATGCCGAGTAGAAGTACTCGATGTCGACTACCTCAGTCGAATGAACCTGTAAAACAGAACAACAGAATGCAAAGCAAAGCAATGTCGAGTACAAAGTACTCGATGTCGACAAGATAGTACTCGAAGTCGACCAGTATTGTCAATCTCGAGTGGTCTGCAGAAAAAAAGCCGTAACTTTTCGCAAGAAAGAAAGACAGAAACAACACGAAATTTGTGGGAATTCAATAATATAGAAAAGCTTCAAGAATCGAGGTTTCAACGCCACAACGATAAACATATAAGAATCTCGCTAAAGGTATAAAAGATCATAAGTCGCTGCATGCATGTGGTTTCATGTGTTGTGTCTCCTGCTCCATCCAATGCATTCATTCTGAGCTTTCCCATTGATTAACCATGTATAGAGCCACCTGCTGAGGCTCGAGAGGTAATAAAGGAAAAATTTTGCAATTTGAAAGGTAATGATGATTATTTTGATCCTTTTAATAGTTATTTTGAAAAGCCACCAGTGGAATTGAACTGGTGGTATCATATTCCTTCAGTAGGGAGTCATAATTTTGATAAATTGAAAGAGTTTTTAACTTCTATATTATTATATAATTTCAATTTACTAATGTGCTATAACATCTTGTGTAAAATGTGTGCACAGGAATATGACAGACTATTGAGGGCTTTGACGATGTCTGATTGGTAAGGATTTGAGATTAAGAATAAGTCATGCCAATGACATAAAAATATTTAGTTAGGGTTTTTCTTTTTCCTTAGGATTATTTTTTATATTTTCTTATTTTCTCGTTAAAAAAAAATTAAAAAAAAATTCTTCTCGTCTCCCTCGTTCTTTCCGTTCTCTTTGCCCATCTCAAGACTCAAGCCCGCTCAGCGCCGCTCCTCACCATCTCGCCATATCTTGTCCCGACGGAACCCTAACCAAAGGTCCGCCCTTGCACTCCGTCATGAAACCCGCTTGAGCGGTGCCTTACCATCACCGGCCAGAAACCCACCCATCTCCTGGCATGCATCCCTCCGCCACCGCCCATTCCTCTCATCCTCCTAGCTGTATCGTCACACCACCGCCTCTCCTCCTCGCCCCCGTCTCCTCCTTCCATTAGCCACCAGTAACCACCATTCCATCACAATCTTTTCATCTTGCTTTCCAATTTAGCCCCTGTTTGGTATCCATATACTGATATCAGATATGGGTATCGGTATTAGATATCGATATCAGAGATATGGATATCAAATCTGATATCTGATATCCAATATCCGCGTTTGGTATTACATGGTATGGATATGGGTATCAACCCTAGCCCATTCCCCTTTCTCCCTCTCCACTATGCAGCCCCCACTCCCTCTGTCCAACCCTAATCACCGCTTCCGCCGCCGCCTCTATGGTCTCCGATAATGCTTCCAACCCTAATCACAGATGAAGAAGAAGGGCGATTCGGATTCAACCGATGAAGAAGAAGGGTGATTCGGGCTCCACAAATGAAGAAGAAGGGTGATTCCAAGTTTCCAACAGTTGAAGGGGGGTGAAGAAAGGCGAAGAAGAAGGAAGAGAAAAGCATACGAAGAAGGTGATTCCAACAGTTGCAGAAGAAGAAGGGTGAAGAAGAAGAGAACAGCAGGAGGAGCAGTAGAGGAAGAAGAGCGCAGATGACGTTTGAAGAGGAATAGAAGATCCTGATATCTCAATTTTTTGGGGTATATCAGGAAGGGTTGATTTACAAAGGAAGAGGGATATGGGGATATCAAGTTGATACCCATATACCCTCATACCAAACAGGGATATGAATATTACTGATATGCATACCCATACATCATATCTTGATATCAATACCAAACAGGGGCTTACATCTTTTCACCTCGTCGTCCCCCTGTTCCCCACGCCCTCTCCCTGCTCCAGTCCGATCGCCATGGTTGCTGTTGCGCCTGTGGCAGTAATTCTCCTCAACTCGACTCCAATTTCGGTTCGGTAAGAGCAGGTATGTTCCCCTGAGCTAGCTTTTTATGAATTTCGATTTTGGGACTTCCTGGTCTGATTTTGTGCCTAATTCAGGTTGAATTGATTGAGTCGACGATTGATTGTGCTCGAGTTCGATTGTTGTGGGTTGAGTGAATGCCTGAATTTGCTTCAAATTTGTGATTGAAATTGTTGAGTTGGTCGTTGATAATGTGCTAAGAATTTTATTTCATATATTGGATTGTTAGAATGCTTGGTATTTTGTTGGTATTTTGATAAGGTACTCAATTACTAGCCCTGCCTTTGGAATTGGAATTTGAGGTGGAATTTGGCTAATTTCTGCTGCTGAAATTGATCGCTTTAGCTCTTAGGAATTTAGTCATTGATGGCACTTATCTATTGCAAACAAGGTCGTTCTTGGTTGATGTTATATGTTTTGGCTAGTGATTCTTACAATTGAGTCATCCTAGGGGTTTCTCCGGATGTTTATTGCTCTTTGGAATCACTTGAATGCCATGTTTTTAGTCCAATGTAAGTGATTGAGCATGAGCTTTTGGGGCTGATTTTCGTGGTTTGGACAATGTTGTTCTTTGTTCTTGGATGTACTTGGAAAATCGGATTGCTTTGTCTTGTGTGGTTTCTTTGCTTTGTGTCTTGACCAGGACCTTTTGCATAGGAGACGATGCCCGTGTTTTTCCAAATCCAAGATGGTTCAGAAGTGCAAAATGCATAATGAGTTCTTTGCTGAATTTTTTTTTTTAGTGTGAGTCGTAGGGCTATTACTTCCTCTGTTTCTTATTTGACATGAACTCTGCTGAGTTGCTTGCTAATTCCTTCCTCCCTGAAGTTATATCAATTTATTGATTTTCATGCAACATAACTAGCTTGAGTTTGGACTAGCGATGGGTTTACATGTTTTGAGTTCTGCTATGCGCTCCACTTGCAAATTTTTGGTCTTGTTGGTTTGGTATGCTTGTTTTGGGTAGGTATGTTTTGCTTCAAAGGTGATGGGAGTTGCTACTGCGTTTTTCTGGAGGGATTTACTACTGATTTTTCCAAGAACATCGTGTGTTTTCTTCCTTCCTCCAGATTTGATTTGAAGATTTATGTTCGATATGCCTGATTAATTGTGAGTTTCCCTCTACCTCTTACTTTTTTTTTATTTTTCTTTACTTTGAGGACAAAGTAAGATTTTAAGCATGGGGCGGGGGAATTCAAGTGTAGCTCCGCATTTTATTTATATGTTAGTTTTTTGTTTTTTATAATTTTTGTTATGCATTGCATTGCATTTTAGTTTGCATTATAAGGTGTTTGATAATTATCCAATGGTCTCATATAAGTTATATTGAGTCTTTTTTTTTTATTTGTTAGTTTTTCTCTGAGTTGTGTTAAAGAGTTGTTTCTATGATTGGTATGACCTCGATGATGATATATGGTTTTTCATGGCTTAAGAGTTTATAAACCTGGATTTTAATTGAATAACGACACTTGTGGGATTCTCATAGATAATCTGGATTATGAGCTTTAGTTATAACTTGATTATTGGTTGGATGTTCAGTTTAGAGCAATCTTTAAAACTTCTATATGATTTCTATCGTAGGTCTAAACCCTTGATGAAGAGCACTAGTAAATTCGGTTACCTATTTGATGTGATTTTTGACGTGCGTTGATATATGTTGGGTTGATGAGTGTAAGGTAATAAAATTCACTTACACCGCTCGGGGAGGATAAAATTCACTCGAGTGAAAAGAATCATCAATAAACCAATGTTCGAGGAGAATAAAATTCACTCGACACTAATAAGAATTGAGAGAAAAAATACGGTTAGTAACCGATCCTGTTTGCGGAGAATAAAATTCACGCAAAGAGGAAGAAAATTAATTAGAAATACTTGGAATCAAAAGAAAAAAAAAAGAGTTTTATTGAAGTTCCATAGTCGAAAAGGCTTAGTAATCTATGAGTGTTTATGATGATTTTTATGTGCTTAATGATTTTGATTGCTCAATACTTTCTGAAAGCAAGCATCATCTGAATCTAATTTGAGTTTAAAACAATGAGTATGAAGGGTTTGATGTGGGTCTCGTAGTGTCATAACTATTTTAAGCTTAACATAATAAATACTATTGATAGAAATTTCATTGAGTCTTTATCTTTCTTTTTTGAGTTCGTCTTTATTTTGTGATTAGTTTGCTTGGGGACAAGTAAATGTCTAAGTATGAGGTAGTTTGATAGGGTCTATTTTAATCATGTTTTAAGTAGAGTTTTACATATTAATTTAGATCATTTTTTACATATTTTATAGCTTAATTTGTATTATTTGATTTTTGAAGTCTGCACCATTGTATTTATATATTTCAGGTATTTTTGGTCTGGATCGTATCAATTTGGAGGTTAATCATAAGTGGATTGTTTTGCAAATTGGAAAGCAAGATGGGCTGGCTTATATCAATTCACGTACATGCCTGATGATTTAGGGTGTGTTTGGATTCCAAAATGCATTAAATATAATGCATTATTTTTACCTCGGTTTATGTGCTCGTTTGTTTAAATTACATATTTCACCTCGATATTTGCGACTTTTTAATTGTGCAACCTAACATGCACATAATTCGAGTTAAAAATAATACATTATATTTAATGCATTTTGGAATCCAAACACACCCTTAACTTGTGAAATTGGAGTTCGGATCGCGCAAGGCAGGAGGAGGCCGCATTAAGTGCTGCAATATATACTCCGTATTATTTGGATTAATAAAAGTAGATAGGTAGAATTAGATTAATATATTAATAGTATATATATAGATAGATTAGTTAGATAGATTATGATATAAGCACTATATATACATTCATATATACATTTTATTTTGTATATAACCGGCCGGTGACTAACCGGCCGACTCAATTATTACCCTAAACCCCAATTTTATTTTGTCTTACTTTTATGGAGATCTAACCTCTCCCGTTTCGTCTATTGATTGAAGCTTTGATTTGATAAAGTTGTGAGATTTCTATTTTTGTTCTATTCCTATTGATTCGTATTGATTCTTTTGCGAATATTGTTGATTTCTTCTAGTCCGTAAAACTAGTTGAGATTATTGCTAGGATTTTATAGATTCCTCGTAGCGAACCTTAATCCATAATAGCAATCATGCCTTTTTAGGACTCGTAGGACTAAACTAGTGTGTAGAGAATCAATCCTTGCTACTATTAGGTTGAATCTTGACAGTGTTAGGGTTATCTAATTAGTAAGGGTTACTATGACTCGTAGGACTAGTAATTTACACAAGATCAGGACAGGAACAATAATAGGATGAAAAGAGAACTTGAAGAAGAATCAAGGATCAACTAGTCAAACTAAAGTGGATATTTGTAGATGAAACTATCTTCTTAATTATTATCTCTGTTAACTTGTTTATAGTTTATTTTGTTTTCTTTATTATTCTCAATCACCAAAACCCCGCTTTTGTTCTCTTAATTGGTAAATAAACTTAACTCAGGAATAACTTGATTCTCTGTGAGATCGACTCGTGGTTACCACACTACATTAGTTAGGTAGGTTCGAATTTATTTTGATACGGTTTACGCGACTAAAAACCGTCAATCAAATTGGCGTCGTTGCCGGGGGCTCAAAGTTTATTTCTTTGTTTTGTGTATTTTCCAATTATTGTATATAACTAACTTTGTTGTGAACCTATCTTACGGTTCATAACACCTTTGCTACTAATTTTTGAGATGTTGAGGTTGTTGCAGTTTCAAGGTGAGAACTTTCACCAATATCTTATCAGATTGCAGAGGTATGTTGACATCCGTAATTCACGGGGTTATCATTTATAAATGTAAAATGCAAAAAGATTGATTTTGAGATGCTAGTAATACTACTGATAAAATGCAAAAAGTAATAATGAGATACTAGGATAATGTGGCGAAGAGAGATGAAGAAAAAAATAATATTCCTAGTATTCCTAATACCCTTGATAAACATGGCCTAACCTTCCAAGGTACTCTTGGACTGACCTTTGTAAAAGAATGTACTTTGTACTTATTTAAATGAAATTAACTACTCCCTCCGTTTCAAAATACATGGGTTTTTACTTTTTGGCACGTGTTTTAACGAGAGAAAAACTGTATAAAATATTATTATTTTTATTTAATTTTTTACATAATTTGATACTTATTACTAATAAGTATTAGATTATATAAAAAAATTAATTAAAAAAATAATATTTTATAGAGTTTTTCGCTGCTTAAAAAACGTGTCGAAAACTAAAAGCCCATGTATTTTGAAACGGAGGTAGTACCTTACAAGGTCTTGATGTTTCCTAAGGATGCTACATGTCTTCATGCGTAAACCAAGTGCTCGGTGTTCATCATCCACTTTGCCTCTTTCGACTTATTTAAAACTTTTCAGCTCGTGTTTCGTGGCATCGTTGTGTTGTTTGTGTTAACGACACAAACAACACAACGGAAGGATGTTCCATCTAGTCAGGGCATAATCGTTCTTATTTCAGTTCAACATCATTTCATCCACTTTAACTGTACAGACTACACCTTTGGGCAAGTTATTGCCTTCATTATCATCAACGTCCCACCAAACAATAGGTTCAAACTTGCCTTCTAGAGTATCATAAAGGATTATACATCTCGACTGTTCATACCTGTCTGTATTATGGGTGACCTGAATGAAAGAAGCTGGGGGGGGGGGGAGTGCATGCCCACTTTCTCTCGTTTCACCAGACTTAGGGATATTAAAAACCAATTATTGTTTTCGGAGGTCCCCTCCTATAGGGGTTTGTTCACGTGGCAGCATAAGAAGGGTGGACCGAACAACTGTCTTGAAAAGCTTGACCGCTTATCGGTACATATAAATTTTTACCCATATCTTCTCTTCTATCAACACACAAATTTATCCTTTCACTAGATCTGAACGCGCTTCGATATTTGCGGACTTTCGGAGGAATGTTCAGCTAAAAAATAGACCCTTTCGTTTTGAATTAGCATGGACTAATCGACGTGACTACAACAATATTGTCAAACAAGCTTGGTGACTAGATTCAATGGGCTCTCTTATGTTCAAACTCGCACATAAGGCTAAACTCCTAAAGAAACTTTCCAAATCATGGCGCAAAAAAAAAAAAAAAAACATTTCTCAACGTTAGCAATCAAATCATGACTATAGATCATGCTCTTTTACAACTACAGTCTAGCCTGCTGGTAAACTACAATGACGCGGACCTAAATCTAATGTGAAGATTTCTTAACAAAAGAGAAAGAACTTTGGGTTTCCACCGACATTACTGGAGTCAGCGGGCTAAAGTAAAGCATGCCAAGCTCAACGACTCAAACTCTTGTTACTTCCACAAGATTTCCTCAACCAAAAGGGGTAAAGAAAATGACTGAATCCCTTCTCCTTGCTAATGGGGAACTCACTACAGATTTTAAAACTATCCAGCAAGAATTTTATAAGGAATTAAAAACCGGTTTAAGAACGGATAGTCAACTAGAGATGAATCTGCAAGCCGGCCTTGCAGTCATTTCTCATGAGGTCATTCATATGGATAATGAAATGCTTACGGGTGTTGTCACAGATCCCGAGATTAAAACTGCTCTTTTTTCTATGGTTGTAGTCAAAACCACTAGACCAGATGGGTTACCAGCGGGTTTTTACCAAATGTTATAGGCTATAGTGGGTCCATCTGTCACCAAGGCTGTTAAAGCCTTCTTTAGTAATGGTAAGCTACTTCACCAAGTTAACCACACTTTCATAACAATATTGTCCAAACGTGACGATCCCGAGACAATCAATCATTATCGACCTATCAACCTATTTTCTACTATTTACAAAATCATTGCTAAAGTAATCACACTAAGGTTAGGAAAAGTTTTCGACAAACTAATCCAACCCCTTCAAGGGGCTTTCACTAAAAGTCAATCGATTCAGGATAATATCCTAATAGCTCACGAGGTATTCCATTCTTTCAAATCTAAGAAAGGGAAAATTGGCATGGTCTCTTTTAAACTCAACATAGAAAAGGCCTACGATAGAATTAAATGACAATTTATGTTCCTTGTCATGGAGAAATTTGGCCTTGCATCAACTTTTATCAGTTGGATCAGCGAATGTGTCTCTTTTGTTTCTTACTCGATTTTGGCCAATGATGAGCCGACCATTATTTTCAACCCAACTAGGGGGTTACACCTGGGCGATCCGCTATCACCCTTCCTTTTTATTCTAGCGTATGAAGTCCTCGCAAGGAATTTACTAGCTGAAGCGGCGAACAATAAGGATCTAGCTATGGTCTTCTACAGACCGGGCATAAGAATACCTTTTCTTGCTTTCGCAAACGATGTACTCATATTTTACAAAGCAGTGCCTTCCGCTTGTTCCACAATTTCTTTAATAATCAATCGGTTTTGTCTGATATCGAGACAAAAAGTTAATCTGCACAAATCTAGTTTCCAGGTCTCCTCTAATACCTCTCATCGAACTATTAATTCGATTACTTCAACCATGGGGATCCCACAAGCGAACAACATTGAAAAATATCTTGGATGTCCAGTCAACGAGAAGGTTTATAGAGATACCTTTATTGAAATCATTGTGAAAACAAAACATCAATTGACAAAATGGAAAGCTTTTGCCTTATCAATAGAAGGTCGCAATGTGCTTATTAAAGCAAACTTGAAAGCTCAGCCTATTTACCTTATGCAGGCTTTCCTACTACCAACAAGTATTCTACATGAGCTAGATAAAGTTTATCGGTGTTTATTCTGGAATAGAGACCCACATGCTACACCTCTGATCAGTTGGCACAAGATCTGCACGGACACGTTAAAAGGAGGCTTGGGTTTCCATAAAGCAGAGATGATGAACATCACTCTGCAGATGAAACTTTTGTGGAAGATTATTTCAGAACCGAATAATATTTGGGTTCATGTTATCTCAGAAAAATACCTTAAAAATTCACCTCTTCTGACCTATAAAAAAACAAAACAACACTTTGTGGCAATGGGGTAGATTAATGTCCATTCGACATCTTTTTAAACCTGGCCTTCGATGGAGCATTGACAATGGTGAGTTGGTTAGCTTATGGTAAAATTGATGGGCTTTCGACGCTTCCTTGATGGACAACCTTCTGCGTCCGCTACCTTCTGGTAGCGTCTCGCTTAAGATTAGTTCTTTTATCAAACAAAACTGACAATGGGACCTGTAGTGTCTCCAGGTGGAGATGCATAATCTTTTTTCTCAGGAAGACATTAATCATATTGCTAATCTTTTATTGCCTACAAATGTAATGACTGACCGCCTTTATTGGGATTCGAGTACGGATGGACGATTCTCAACTAAATCGACAACTTTTCTCCTAACCAAAAATCATGGGTCATAAACATTTGAGTATGGGTGGATCTGGGATCTTGATACACCATAAAAAATAAGACATTTTTTTGGGAGATTCCAAGATGGACTTTCTAATAAAGAGCGTCTACAAAACGTAGGCGTGTCTATTCCTTCTGGTTGTGTTTTATGCGGCAATACCAACGAATCAACATACCTTTTGTTTATTGAATGCAAGACGAGAATTGCTTATGTAATGAATTAAACATCCCAGTACCATCCATACAGGGGCGAATAGTTCACAAGGTTGTAACTTCCAACTCAATCTGATTAGGAATAGGATTGTTATGACACGGATGGGTAATCTAGCTACTTGTTGGTGGACCGCCTGGTTTTTCAGAAATTATTTATCTTTCAACCATGTGAATTCGGTGTCCTTGACAGAGATAAAGTTTTTTTTACCAAACATTGAACCATACATGGATGCAGGCCGACTTGATTGATTTTAACGGTAACACCTGAAAAGGTAAAACTAAACCCTTAAACAACTCTAAGGTGAATACGACTTCGCACAGAATGCTAAAACATGGTAGATCTGGCAAATGGGATAAACCTCTCGAGGATTTTGTTAACTTAAATTTTCATGAGTCTATGCATCTTGATGGAAAAGCCTCCTTTGGTTTTCTTCTTAGAACCTCTTTAGGGGATGTGGTTTCCTTGGGTAAGGGAGTGTGTAATCACACTTCGGTACTGTACACCAAAACTATTGGGCTTAGAATGGGTGTTAAGGAAAAGCAGTTGCATATCGATAAATTACTTATTGAAGGGGATAACAAAATGGTTGTGATGGCTCTCCTGGATGACTAGAATGTCCTTGGAACATTGAGCTTTTACAATTGGATATTTTATTAGATATTTCATCTTTCTCTTATGTTGATATTCATCATGTTTTCAGGGAATAATATTACATGGCTAATTATCTCGCTCGTTCAGCATAAACTTCCCCTACCGACGTATGCTTCGTTCATGATCAAGAACTTCGGGTTCTCGTCCGCAAGGATACGCTAGAAAGGTGTTAAGCCACAGATGAAGCTACCTAATCTTTATTCTGCGTAAAAAAAAAAGCATATGTTAATCATCTAAAGTGGGAGATGGGTTTCCCAAATGCAAATATACAAACTCTAATTAATATGATATTTTAAAAATGACTAATTTAATCATTATTTTTGGCATAATCTTTCTCCAAACGAAAGCGTAAAAACATACCTTCATTCATTCTTTTTTTTTGATCTTAGTCCAGTTCGATCGACTTAGTCGCTCTACATCTTGATCGGGTACGGTGTGGCTCGTTTAAGAGGTTGACCCTCCCACTCACAAGCGTCTCCATGTTTCCAAGGAGATTCGAACTTCGAACCTCTTGACATGGGATGTAGCCCCACAACCACTACATCAACTTGTGATTGGTAGCTTCGTTCATTCTCTATGGCTCGCTTTTTTCTTCGCCTTAATTTAAAACCCAAATAGTATTTTTTACTATTCAAAATTAACATACTCATAAACCCTAATTATCCGAATCCTTGTGAAATAATTATCAAATTTTCAAATCTACATTTTCCTCTGGCGCAACTCTTCCTTTCTTTCTCAATTTCCCTCTCCTCCATATACCACCACCCTCATTGACTACCATAGCCTCCACACTTTTAGTCTTGTCGATTTCTTTTGTCTTTGATTGTTGCAATTCCTATGCGATCGCCGAGTTACATAAGATCTTCCTTCTGGATTAGAAGGTCTGGCTAATTGATGAAAGAGGGAGGGATCAAGTGTTCTTGCATTAAATTAATAAGAACAAGATGGTATATGGTTTTGAATGACGATGGATCATTTTCTATGCAGGGATTGAAGAGCTCCTTTTGTTGGAATCCCAATTTGGTTGGACCCCGGCATGGTCAAAGTCGATTGACCTTGACTATTCGGACTTACCTGAGACATGTGGCTAAATAAAAGGTCATGTATCATCACCTGTGCCAATGTCACGCGGGTGATCAACCTCTCCACCCCTATGAAAGAGATTTCTCCCTACCCAAGTTGTGTATGAAATACCTTACCTGCTTTGCGTAATCTGGGATGTCGTGGTATGAGAAGGATGTTTCTTAACCCGGGGAATGACCCTTTAGAAGTAATATTGATTACGTCTGTGACACATATATGATGAGAAGACAAATCTGTGAACTGTGGGTTGCTACTTGGCCGATATCAAAAGAAATCCACTAGAAGGCAACCTAGATACTCTATTTGTATGCTCTCTCTCTCTCTCTCTCTCTCTCTCTCTCTCTCTCTCTCTCTCTCTCTCTCTCTCTCTCTAAACTTGCAACTTCTAAAAAACTGCTCTTACCTAACCAGGGTTTGGGTTTTATACTGTTTTAGTTGTACGGACAAGGGTAGGACACGTGTTGTTACGTGGTGAGCTGTTATACGGACAAGGGTAGGTCACACTGATTGCCCTTGAGCTGGAAACCACTGAAGGCCCTTTATCTCCGCGGACAGGTTGTAATCCCTTTTCATTATCTACTCGTTGCCAGGGTTTAGCCGTTTTGTAGGATTTGAACCAAACTACACTAAAACAGTAACGTCTTAGTGTATTAGTTTGTTCAGTGCTTTGTCAGGTACTGCAAACCCTTAGATTAGGATCTAAAGTTACTATATTGACAAAAAATCGAAATACAAACCTGTGAACGTAAAAAAGAACACACAATAATGGTTAAGTGGTTCGTGTTTAAACTCTATGTCCGAGAAGTCTCAAGTACGGAGAAACTTAAGCACAATCTACTCGTTCATGTCTATTTGAAAGATAATGGTTGCAATATTCAAGTTTAAGTACACAAATCTAGGCCAAAGTACTAAGATTACATGAAACACGAAGCAGAGAATCGATCTAGGAGGGTAGAAACGAAAGACTATTTTGGATCTGGTGTCGTAGACCAGATCACTAGTAGATCCATCGTACGAGCAAAAAACTCACTGCTGGAGGGAGCTCGGACTTCGTCTTCTTCTTTGTCTTCCTAAGTTCATAGTCTTGTGTAGAGATGCGCTCTGAACGGAGGAACCTTCATTGTCAATCTTCATGGAGGCACATCTATGGAGAAATTGTAGTAGAGCTCTTCTGTCTCTCTCTCACTCACTTTAGAGGCAGAAAGCCTCGATCTGAGTAACCCTAACCAGAGAGTTTTTTTTATATATGCGAGGTAGAATCCCAAACACCACGTTTAGAAAGGCGAGTATGGGTTTCAATTTGGGTTAATCGGGAACCAAGCTCTTTAGGCTTGATCTGATTTGAGCCATGAAGTCCAACCATACAAAACAATATAATCCATATACGGAAATAACATATGCATGTATATAGTTAGCTTTAGAAGTGTAATATAGTAGGCTACAATATTGATTATTCGAGAATATTACCCGAAACTCTATGACTTCTCAATAATACTTCAAGCATCCCCGAATACGTTATTCGTAACATATTTCTTTAGATACCGTAGAAAATATGCAAACGATTGTTATTGCCATCCAATTATTTATTGTTGGATTTATACTAAGATCAAAGATAGGCTATACAATTTACCCTCTTGATCTATGTATCTATCCCTAATAAATCATAATTTCATGGATATGTTAACGACTTGAGGGAACATCTTGACCGTCATCAACTTGTTTTTACTTGTGCTGGTCAATGAGGTTTGACGAGGTGAAGTGCATCCTTGCAAAAGCAAAATTTGTTCGATGTCACAACTTTAGTGACAAAATTTGTAGGGTTAGTTCCCCTCTAATCTTTTTCACATCAAGCTCAGAAGCCTCAACCATGTTTCTAATGAAGTGGAATCTAAACTTTATATGTTTGGTTCTTTCATGGTACATGAGATCCTTATAGAGGCGGTATATAGGGTACTTTGGATATCAATAAAGACAATAGGCTTAAAGGTTTTCCCAGTAACTTCCCCAATAATACCCTTGAGTGAGACAACCCTTCTTTAGCTGCCTCTGTGACTGCTATATATTCAACTTTAGTTAAGGAAATGGAAACTACGGATTGCTATTAGGATTTCCATGAAATGCAGTTCCCATCAAAAGTAAAGAAATATGCCATGGTGGATTTATAGTTATCCTTATTACTGTCGTAGTCTACATTTACAAAATCATGAAGCTAATCTAAAGGAGTATCTTTAGAGTAGTGGAGACGCTGATCCATTAAACATGAGATGTATCTAAGAAGATACTTCATGGCATTCCAATAATCCATGCCTGGGTTCGACATGAATCGACTTAAAGTGCTAATGGAAAAGGCTAGATATTGTCTACTATACATCATAACATACATGACAAACCCAAAAACTACATCATACAACACTTTAGAAATCTCCTTAATATCATTAAGTTTGGTAAGTCAGCTTCTTTTGGTAAGCTCTAACTGCCCTCTTAAGTGAATAACTGAGGGTTTAAACTCTATCATATTGAACGTTTTTAAAACCATAAAGATATAGTCATCCTTGGTTAACCAAAAGCTATGTTTGGAACGGTCCCTAATCATATTAACACCTACGATTTTATTAGCCGGACCCTAGACCTTCTGATAATGCAGATTTTTGATAGGCAGTATAGCTAGGTTTAATTGCATTTAGGTGTACATATTGCATGTTTGTTAAGTAATTTGCATCATTAGTGTTCTAGTCCTGGAGTTTGGAATCTACGTGTCTTTTGAGCTTAAACTGCATATTTTCTTTCCAACACTCGAGAGAGGGTGACCATGACTTTGTTGGGGCCGAGAACCATGAGTTAGAAGCTGGGAAGGAGGTCAAAGCAAGAAGACGTTTGGAGAGCATCTGAGGAGAGAAGAAAAGCAAGGAGCTGAGGAACTCATTTACTGTAAGAGCGGCCCTCGCCGGTTTAATACTGGCGCCCGCCGGTCTGAGTGCATACGCAGAACAACGTCTTATCCGAATTTCACTTATGAGATCTTTTGTTAGGTTTTATTATGGGTTGTTTTGGCCGACTTTAAGTTCCATTTTAAGACATATTTTCTAGCACTTTGAGATTGATAAAGAGCCTTAGAGAAGAAGAATGGTTTTCTACTACAGTATGAAGAGCTACATCTATTAGTTTTGCTATGATTCCGAGACATGGTTGGGTGATTTGTGAGACTTGATTTCTATCTTATTCTATGATTGATTCAATATTTTGTTCTTCTATTGATTGATTACATGTATTCCCTCTTGATTAGCTCCCTTGACAGAATTTGCAATCTTGTTAGGGTTTGATTAATTCAAAATAATAATTGAACCATAGTAGCAAACATAGCCAACTGATCCCGTGAAAGCATCAATCGGGTGTGTGAGAAATTGACACTTGGGTGAATATTGATTCTCGTGCAATTTAGGGGTAGATGGTATTGTGCTTTCTATTTCTAATTATTCAGGGAGATTGGTGTTACCTAATTGTCAAATACTTTGGGACTTTGTGCTGCTTTATGTTTACAATTCTGTAGTGTTTGGATTGCATAGAGCGTAAGGGATTGACATGTCTTTTATGAATGTTATTCCATCTAAACCAAAGTTGGATTAATATATTTAAGTGGAATAACTAGAATAAAGTCAAGGATCAATAAGAAAACCATTGTTGAAGAATTGCAGGTGAAACTATCGTATTCCTATTGATTCTAATCAATCACCATTGCTAATTTTATTTTATTTGTTCATTTCAGTCATCTCAATCACCCTCAATATCACTACTTTTGTTAGAAATTTGAGTATACATGAAAGGTACTCTCCATTTGGATCGACATCTGGACTTACCGCTTATACTAGCTATAGTTTTGGATTAATATTTTTGACAGGATCAATTACCGTTTCACGCCTGTCAAATTTTGGCACTGTTGCCGGGGAGAAATACTTTGTTTCCTTGTTTTTTTATTGCTATCTAGAATGTGATTTACCTTGCGTGGATCATGCTTTTGTTATTAATCAATCTCTTTGTTTAGATTCTTTTCAGGCTAAGCAGAGATGATTGATGCTAATGATCCTCCTCCTAAGAGGACGTTGAGAGATTTAAAGGAACTTGATCTTAATTCGCAACCTCTTGCGATCATACTTCCTGAACTCCCTGAAGGCTCAAAATTTGCATACAAGCCTAATTTTCTTACACTTTTTCCAGTTTTCCATGGGATGGTTGGAGATGAGCCCCAAAAGGAACTTACAGAGTTCGTTAGTGTTCGTGACAGAATCATACCTCAAGGATTTACAAATGACCAACTCGTGTTGAGTTTGTTTCCGTTCACCCCGAAAGACGCACCGAGTGATGGGCTTCACTACTTGCCAACAGGAAGCATCACTACCTAGTTAGGTCTGAAGACAGCTTTTCTACAGAAATATTTCCCTGCTACACATTTAAGAAAATTGAAGAAGCAATTGACGAGCATAGAGCAATCCTCCATGGAGAATCTCTATTACTACATTAAGAGATTCAGGAAACTTAAGGCAAGTTGTCCTCAACATGGTATACCTAAAGAGGATTTGATTCTCTATCTCTATGAGGGCTACTTCATCATGATCACGCTATTATCAACGCCACTAGTGGAGGAGATATTTTGGGCAAGACCCTTGAAGAGGCTATGAAATTTTTTGATGTGTGAGCAAATTCTTCTCAGCAGTACAGGAAATCTCAAAGCATTAGAGGAATTCATAATTTCGATGACTCTAAGAGGGGTTGCCAGGAAAAAGTGGCTAAGTGGATAGAGATTATAATGTGTGTGGCTAGTCCAATGGCTAAATCGATCGCAACTACAAGCCAAGGATGAAAAGAAGAAGTTGAGAAGGCAAATCATATGAGAAGTTTCAGCTCCAAACCATCTCATGATAACTCACTCAGATATGACACTCTGAAAAGCTTAATGGAGATGATGAAGGTTCAAGGAGAACTAATGCACCAAATGGCACAAGAACTACAAGAACTCAAATCAAGAGATCCAAGAAAGTGTTCTTTAGAGGATTCGACAGAGGAATGTGTTAAGGCCATGATTCTAATAGGAGGAAAAGAGGTAAGGACTCTAGGAAGGGATGGTCCCCTGATGATTATAAACCTAACCCACCATTCTCTAAGGCTCTAAAAGAACACAAGAAGTAAGAAAGTGAAAAAGAACTCTTTAACACATTCTTCAATTGCGAGTAAATATTCTTCTTCTCAATTTAATTACGTATGTCCCTTGTTCCGCTAAATTCTTGAAAGAGCTATGCACAATCAAGAGAAATCAGCGAGCAAAAGGACAAGGGAAAGTAGACCAAGGAGAACATGTCTCTATGGTACATCCAAGAAGATTGCTTGAGAAGTGCGGAGATCCATGTATGTTTACTATCCCTTCCACAACAGGCAGCACAAAGTTTGAGTATGCTATGCTTGATCATGGTGCATCTATCAATGTTATATCTTATGCTCTATACATAATTGGGGTTGGGACCTTTGAATGAAACCAAGGTAGTTGTGCATCTTGCAGACCGCTCTAAAATTCACCCTAAAAGAATCGTAGAGTATGTTTTGATTATGGTAGGTGAACTAATTTTCCCTGCAGACTTTTTTGTTATAAAGATGGAATAGGGTATGCTAGAGATACCTATCATCTTGGGCATGCCTTTCCTGAGAACTGCAATAACAAGAATAGATTGTCACTCAGGCTATCTGACTATGTAGTTTGATGGCAGAAGGGTTGAGTATTTAATTTTTTATGCCATGAAACACTTTCCTGATGAGCATGTTGTGAATTTTATAGATGTGGTAGAATTCTTCACTGAGGATATTATGGATATTAATTGCATAGATGATATGCAGGCAGTTTTCGAAGCCTCTCTAGAGGAGCTATCTTATAATTATGCTTTACCTAACAACTTGTAGGCATTATCATTGGTTATGGATGCCAATCCAGGGAATTGGCCCACCTCTAATAGACCAGAACCACTAACTCTTTCCTGTGAGAAATTTCTTCCTTGTGTGATACATGCACATGAAGTTGAGTTGAAACCTCTCCTCACATCATCTCAAGTATGCTTTTTTGGGATAGGGCAAAACACTTATAGTGATCATATCTAATCATCTCAAGTATACTTAGGATTAGGAAGAGAGGTTAGTGGATGTACTTAAGGAACACAAGATAGTGCTTGGATGGACCATTGTTGACATCAAGGGGATAAGCCCGACAATCTGCATGCATCGCGCACTGATGGAGACGGCGCAAAGCCAACAAGACGACCCCAGAGATGAATGAATCCACCAATGACGGAGGTGGTCAAGAAGGAAGTCCTCAAGCTTCTTCAACCAAGTACAGTCCTACGCAGGTAATCCCTAAAAAGGGAGGAATCATAGTCTCTCAAAATCAAGGTGGAGAGATGGTACCGACAAGGATATAGATTGTTTGGAGAGTTTGCATAGACTATCTGTTGAAGGAGAAAATCGAGATATGCAAACAAAATATAAATAAAGTTGTTGTGAGCTGAATTCGCCATGTTTTACAGTAACTTTTATATCGATTTCTGCATACATTTCATTCATTTGGGCTAAGATAGTACAGAGTCTATGTAATTTATGTTTATTTACCAAATTATGGAATCTACACCAGTTTCTGTTTAAATTCGCATAATTCGAGATGTTTTACAGCAATTCTAATGAAGGTCAGAAAAGCTCGGAAATCCACTACAGAAGTCCAAGGTCAAAGAAGCAGCGCAACCATTCGAATCAAGCTGAGAGCCCAGGTTACTCGATCTCGAGTGAACCTTACTCGATCTCGACGAACATGTCCGAGCACAGGCCTTGTCGACTAAGAGCAGTGTCGAGAGCCAGACCAACCCAACTCCGGAAGCCAACTCGATCTCGAGTACAACTTATCGAGATCGACAAAGCCTAGACGCCACACCCGGAGTCGATGAAGCTGTGCCATGCCGAGAAGCCGAGCAGAACCCTACTCGATCTCGTGGAGATCTAGTCGAGATCGAGGACCCGCACCGCGTCTGTCTGAGTCCATGCCGAGGAGGAGTCCTCGACATCACCAGTCCACGCATCCTCGACCACACCTCTACTCGATCTCGAGGAGATCTAGTCGAGATCGAGGAGCCAAAACCACAAATCCGATCCATGTCGAGCAGATCTACCCGAGCCACACCAGTCGACGACAATCCTACTCAATGTCGAGTAGCTTTGGTCGAGATCGGCGAGCCACGTCCAGGAGCGCGTACGCGGTTTGAGCAATCCTTGTCGAGTTGGGAATCCTTGGAGTCTAAGAAAGTCGAGAAGGCCGAGATCTATCCTACATCTATCGAATTCTATCTATGGAAGGAAGATCTATCAACATGAAGACATCTTGCCTATTTAGATTTATTATTTCCCTTTAAAGATTTATTTCCCTTAAGCAATTTATTTATCTTTAAGCTTTTAAGTAGATATAGATAGAAGATTCTATCCTTGAATAGCAAGGAATAGAAGTCATTTATGCCTTTATGTGTTACTTTGCATGGTTATCGTTGTGGTGTTGATACCCTGGCTTTGGAAGTCATTTATTATATTGATTTATTTCGTCGGAATTCTGAGTTTCAGGTTTGAGAATTTGCATTTCAAAGTTACTGTCTTTAGTCGATACAGAGGAGTTTTGGTCGATACAGAGTAGCCTCTACTCGATATCGAGTAGAATTTGTCTAGGCCGAGTTGTCTGTTTGCTTTGCTGAGTTTCTGTTGTCGACATCTGTAGTCGATATCGAGGACAGTTAGTCGATATCGACCAACTTCTGGGTCCTCGCTTTTGTTTCTACTTTGCTTTGTCTTGTCTGTCTTTACTGTTCTTTCTCGATCTCGAGTTGCCTGTTGTCGAGATCGAGTTAGTTGCTGCCTTTGTTTTATTCCTTGTTTTCGTTTTCTATTTTCTGTCTTTCTTTCTTTATTCCTTTGTTTCTGTTTTCTGTTGCTTTTCTGTGAGATTTACAGCTGCCTAGGATCCGCTGACACGCTTCCTCGTGGATTCGATCCTGACTTTCTCTTACTGCATTGGAGGAGTCTTGTAATTATTTGTTGGGGCACGAATCTGGTTTGAGTTATTTCATTATATTTCATACTCGATTTCCTTCTCTCAACAAATTGGCGTCGTTCCGGGGAAGCTATCATTCGCGTCTTAGGTAGTCAGATCTCACTTTTTCTTTGAGTTAATTAACAGGTGTATGCGCCGTTCTGATCAACCACTTGAGTTTGACGGCTTAGACGAACCAAAGCGCCTTCTACACATCAGAGCTAAACTGCAAAGAGCCATGGCAGCTGCGGAGACACAGGAACAGCTGATCGCAAGGCTTACAAGGGAATTGGCCGCTAAAGATCATGCTATCGCCACTGAGAAAGCAGCAAGGGAACAAGCAGAGGCTGAGCTTGCACAATACCCAACCACGGCAGAGGACTATATGCAGCCAACTCTCGTCGTGCCTGAATCGGTGATTCTTATCCCTGAAAACTCTTTTGAAATTCGCACTCAATTTCTTATAGAGCTAAAAAATAATGCTTTTTTTGGTAGATTTAATGAGTGTCCTCTTGAACATATTACAAATTTTTCTGACATGTGTCGTACTCTTGCTGAAGGTACAACATTGGAATATGTCAAGATGAAGGCTTTTCGCTGGTCTCTCGCTGGACCTGCACTAAAGTGGCTTGAAGGGATGAAACCAAGATACCTAACAACATGGGCCCAAGTAGAGCAAGAATTTCTGAATAAATTCTTCCCACCCGCCAAAACACCACATCTCCGCCAGAAAATCACCGCCTTCAAACAGAAGCAAGGGGAACCGCTGGCAAAGGCATGGGAGCGCTACAAAGAACTGCTGCGATCTTGCCCTACTCATGGACAACCACCCTACGTCTTTCAGGAGATCTTCTTCAACTCTCTTGATCAAGTCACTAAGGACAGAATCAACCATTATACTCTCTATGAGTATATGAAGATGCCACCAGTTGACGCTTGGGGTGTGCTGGAGAAGCTCACTAACTATGATAACAAGTATGAGTCTACTGCTACCTATGAAGAGAACCCCTACGCCAGGCCAGCACCATCCATGCCCCTCTATGAGTCTCCTAAAGAGATTGATCCTGATGTAAGGGAGCAGTACTACAGAGATCAGAACAAGAAGCTCCTTAAGCAAGTGAAGTATCTTTCTATCAACCAGCCTTGCATTGAATGTGGATCGCAAAGGCACACCACTCCTGAGCGCCCACACACAGAGCAAGTCAGGATGGCAGAGCACCACGAGGAGGTAGCTTACGTAGGGGGTCCAATCGCTACATCGGGGAACAAAGGTTTCAGCAACCACAATGGAACCAAGGTGTCCCTAGGAACCCCCCGCCCTACAGAGTGTTGTTGCAGGAGTAGGTCAAGTATAGAATACAAGACTTCCTCCCGTTGTAGTAAGAGAATAGTCAGGATCGAATCCTCGAGGAAGCATGTCAGCAGTTCTCAGATAGCTATCAGATTCTCGCAGACACAGCAGAAAAGCACAGAAACAGAAGCAGAAATAAACCCGGCAAGGGCAACTAAAAAGTAAATAACAAATAAAGAAGACAGAAATAAAAGCAAAGCAAATAAAGAACAAAGCAAGTAAAGCAACCCGACAAAGACAGCAGCAAAGTACTCGACAGAAGAGTAAGTAACTCGACAGAAGCTAATCGACCGAGGCTTGTCGACACAGGTTGTCGATATCGACAAGTACTCGACACAGCACACAGATCGACAAGATTCAGATCGACAAAACAGGAAGAACTCGACTTCAGAACTTTTCGACGTCGACAAGTGAACTTGATGTCGAGTAGATTCTTCGAAATCGATAAGAACAGAAACGTAAATTGCAAATGCTTTTCGGACAGAAACGAATGAAAACACGGAATTAATCAATAAACTAAAGACTTCCAAGGCTAGGGTTTCAACACCACAACGATAACCATGCAAAACAACACATAAAGGCATAAAAAATCATGCTTTCCATCTAAATAACTTTCGTTATTAACAAATAGGAATATAGAGGCTTTCGCATAAACCCTAATTGTTACTAACCCTTTTTACATAATTAATCCAAGTTGCATTAAGATCACTTTCGCTTCAATAATACAAACAAGGATCACCTTCAACTCTCGCAAAAGAATCATGCTCATAGGGATAGAAGATGAATCGTATAAAAGATCTGACCTTTATTGCATCGCCTCACATGGCCACCGTCGGGCTCACCCCAGCCCCAGAAGTGGGTGGAGTACTCACGCCTCATCGCAATCGCAGACATTGATGTATAAAAAGAAACTTGCATTAAAACTAAATTCAAAGCCTTTACAATCTTGGCAATCAACTTTCGCAAAAAGCCAAAACCCTAAAAACCTTAGAACCCCTAACTGTATCTCTCAATGGAACTAACTAATTGTGTGTAACTTGGAATGAATGAAAAGTCAGCCCCTAGGGCCTTATTTATAGGCTTCTAATCCTCGCTAATCAAGGATAGAAGATATCTATCTATATCTAAAACTATATCTAATAACATAAAGATAAAACATGGAATTAAATAAACTAGATAGACTAGGATTATATCTAATGTGTTGGGTCTTCGATAGATCTTGATAGAATAGGATAGAATTCGTCGAATCTTGGCTTGCAAGCGATCTCCCGCTCGGACTTCTCCTCGATCTCGGCTTCTGGAGTGCTCGACATGTCTTCTCGATGTCGACATCTTTCCTCGACATCGACAACATTTTGGTCTCGAGTTCAGTCAACTCGACTTCGTCTTCCAGTGCTCATGTCGAGTTTTGGAAACTTGTCGATGTCGACAACTCTTGTCGACGTCGAGTTCTTTTCTCAGCTTCCAGCTCTGTTCGTAAAACGCACTTTCCCGCTGCCTCGGTTGTCGGATTGATGCATATGACCATGCGTTGGAAAGCTCTTTCCGAGGGCTACAACTCTCATGAAGACATCACAGCCTGATTCAGAACGATGTAAACCGGAAATTGGCCTTCTCTCCAGCTGCACCATCCTTGGCTTCTCCATGACTTTTCCATTAAGCTCCAAAATGCGTCCGATTTCTGCGAAATATAACAAAAACTTGTGTAGACCTCCATATATTGCAAATAAGTGTAAACTACACATATTCTGTATTATTCTAACCCAAAATGCATGAAATACATACAGAAATCGATATAAAAGATAATGTAAAACATGGCAAATTAGGCTCACAACAAACACCCCATACTTAAGCTTGCTTGTCCTCAAGCAATACTTTTAATTGTCATTCAGGGGAAGAATTCAAACTCTCAACATCTTAGATTCATTGTCATATGTCCCTGCAATCAATTACCATCCTCAAAAAGGTACTAGTGTCACAGATTCAGGCATGTGCAAATATGTAAAAGCAACCTCTACTCACAAAAGGAGGTTTATGCACAAACAATTTTTATGTGACAAAGCATTGATAATCAAGAAGACTTTAATTTAAGCTCAAATAAGGAGTAGATTGGTAAAAGGCTAAAGGTGGGCAATTTCTGGCAATGTGGTGCTTTTAATCCGGGGAAATGGATCACTTTCAAACTTTGAGTTTCATTCCACATTCCTTTCTTCCTTTGATTCATCACCTTTCATATTGCTTTTTTCAATAATAATGTTTTTACCTCTCTGACCTCAGCACTGCCTTCTCGTGAGTCGCAAACATGGGTGTCATGAATGGCCCCGGATACTTAGTGCTTTGGACTCCTCACAATGTATCCCATCTCTCCAAACTATTATCTCAGAGAGCAGGGTCAATCTACCTTTATCTCCTGAGGTGATTGGATTTTCTTTCACTCATTAAATTTTCCATATATTTCAAACAAATTTCCTTCCAAACTCCAAATATGATAACAACACAAACACCATATAACAACATCTCCATAATGTAACATCATTCTCAACATAATCCCCGGATAAGGTAAAGAATGGAAATATTTAGATCATGTGGAGCAATATTTGAAATAAGGCATATTATGGCTTTTGTGATGCATAAGCATAGGTAAGGCTTAGGAATTTAAACATATGAGCATTTATATGGAAATATAAAGTCCTCCATCATCTTATCATGCAACATGTCAAAAGCAATTTCAAATTTTACCTCCTTTCATGGTTTTCAAGAAATAATGCACTTCATTGTGACTTCCCTTTACTAGGCAATTTCATGCTATATCTCTAATGAATCCAATTTTGCATCGTCGAGTCCAATATAAGCTTCCATGACATTATTCAAAAATTTCAATGGGGGTCATTTTTCAAGATTTTTGGAAAACATGCATATAAGCACATAAATCAATAATGCATTCCAAAATAGCCATGTAGCAATTCAAAGAAATAATGCATATATATATGTCAAATATGATCAATATGCACAAAGTAAGCCCTTCCCCCACCCCATACTTAAACATTACAGTGTCCTCACTGTATAAAAATAAGGGTAAAGAAAGAAACTCACAAGACACGAGTGCAGAGCCGCAAAATTTTGAATGGAGCACCTCCTAGTCCGAGTAAGCTTTGGTTCTATCCATTGACCTGAAAAGTAGAAGACATATACCCAAAAACAACAAAAACAAAAAAAAAACAATGTTCAAAACCAAAAACCCAAAACAAAGTCTCAAATGTCCTAAAAAGTCTATGTACATGCTCTAGATTTTATAGTCGCTAGGCCGACTTTCCATTAATGCTCAAGGTGGCATCTGCAGAGCCCATGTAGCTTGGGCCTCAAATAAGACTCCATTCTTGTCCTTCAGCTGGATCCCTCCTGAATGGATCTTGTTCACCGTGAATGGTCCCATCTTCTTCTTATTGAATTTGTTAGGAAACCAATGATCCTTTGATTTAGAGACATAGACCATGTCTCCTACTTCGTATTCCTTTGGATCGTCATCGGAAATCCTGCATAAGCGTACATACCAAGGCAAACCTCTCCCATGTATAAATAAATCTTTAATTGAAATAGGAGAAGAAAGATTCATACCTTGGCTTACCTTTGTGGATTCAGATTCGGGAACCACTGGATTTTGTCGACATCGAGTAGTGTTACTCGACATCGATAAAGTTGGCTCATCTGGTGGACTGCAAGTCGGGGAAGGAGAAGTCGAGGAGACCAAGATCTTGTCGACATCGACGAGATTTGTCGAGGTCGAGGAGCTACTGTCTTCAGTTGGGTTTCTCGTCAAGGGAGGTGGTGTCGAGGAAGCCTCAATCTTGTCGATATCGACAAGTGTTGTCGATGTCGAGTTGTTCTCTGGTTTCAGTGGCTTACTCGACGATGCTGGTGGAGGTTTCTGATCTTTGTCGATGTCGACTAAACTACTCGATCTCGAGGAGTTTTTGTCGACTACGACCCCATACTTAGTTCCTGTGTTCTCCTTGAGGATTGCCATGATCTCCTCCACCTGGCCTCCATGTCCCTCTTTTCTAGCTCCTCGGGGGTCATATTCCTGACCTTGGGTTCCCCGCAGGTGATGTAGCCAGCTGAGATAGATTTGACCTCTTCCATTGGACTCGTATGCCTTTCAGTTTTATTAAAAGAATACTCTATTACCTCATCGCCGATGTTGAAGGTGAGCACTCCTTTCCTTACGCTTATGTTGGCATCCACCGTCGCCAAGAATGGTCTCCCTAGAATAATTGGACAAGCAGGATCTTCTTGCATATCAATAATTAAGAAATCAGCAGGGACAAAGAATTTACCTACTTGTACTGGGACATTTTCCACCATGCCTGTTGGAATGACCACCGTGTTGTTGGCCATGTAAAGTCTAGCATCCACAGGCTCCAGGGCACCTATCTTAATCTTGGACCAAATCGTTAAAGGCATAATACTAACACTGGCTCCAAGATCACATAAAGCATTAATTTTGTATGGACCAAATCCAATAGTTATAGCAAACTTACCTGGATCCGGCCGCTTTTCCAGTATGTCCAGATGGCTACACTCCTCTGTGATTTCTGCCATCGATCGCTTTTTGCTCAAAATCTCCTTTAGGAACTTGACATAGGATGGCATTTCATTGAGAGCTTCTGTGAAGGGTATGGTGACATTGAGCTTCTGAAGCATCTTGATGAAGCGCTAAAACTTTTTCTCCGCTGGGTCCTTTAGAGATTTCGTGGGGAAAGGCAGCTTCTTTTTCTGACTCGGAGCCAGAACAGACGTCGGAGGCGTTGCAGACTTCTCGACATCGATTTGAGACTTCTCGACATCGACAAGTTCCTCGACATCGACAACTTTCCTCGATGTCGAGTTGCTGTTCAGTGCAGAAGTTGGTCGATCAGGGCTGTCCTCGACATCGAGAAGTTTTTTGTCGACATCGACAAGATTCTTGTCGACATCGAGTTGTTCTTCAGTGCTGTCCTGCTGCTTTCCGACCTCTGGCTCTTGCAGTTGATGCCCGCTCCTGAGTTTTACAGCAGCTATGTGTCCAGTCTTTCCCTTAGGATTTGGTTCTGTTTGCCCAGGGAGCTTGCCGGACTGTCGTGGGATCTGCGCAGAAATCTGTCCTATCTGCGTCTCAATTCCCCTTTTCCAGATGTCTAGTTCTCCAAATTTGGTGGTGATGTTCTGGAACTGGTTGTTGATGGTCCGTTGATTTCGTCGCATCTCCTCAAGGACCAGCTGCAGATCATCCTTCCTTTGATCCCTTTCTGGATGTCCTGGAGCTCTGTAGGGTGGAGGATTCCTAGGGGGACTTTGGTTCCATTGCTGTTGATAAGGCCTTTGATCCCCCATATAGCGAT
This sequence comes from Persicaria tinctoria, assembly GCA_037127255.1. NCBI lineage: Eukaryota > Viridiplantae > Streptophyta > Magnoliopsida > Caryophyllales > Polygonaceae > Persicaria > Persicaria tinctoria. The sequence continues at coordinate 41,830,057 of JBANSL010000005.1, read as the reverse complement.
TAGGCCCCCCTGCGTAAGCTGCATCCTCATGATGTTCTGCCATCCTGACTTGCTCTGTATGTGGGCACTCAGTAGTGGTGTGCCTTTGCGATCCACATTCTATGCAAGGTTGGTTGACAGAGTGATACTTCACTTGTTTGAGGAGCTTCTTATTCTGGTGTCTGTAGTATTGTTCCCTGACATCTGGGTCGATCTCCTTTGCTGGCTCATAGAGAGGCCTGGATGGGGCTGGCCTAGCGTAGGTATTCTCCTCATAGTTTGCAGGAGCCCCATACTTGTTGTCGTAATTGGTGAGCTTATCCAGGATACCCCATGCTTCAATTGGTGGTATTGTTAGGAACTCATATCGAGTATAATTGTTGATTCTGTCCTTAGTGATTTGATCAAGAGAATTGAAGAAAATCTCCTGAACCACATTAGGTGGTTGTCCATGGGTGGGACAGGATCGCAGAAGTTCCTTGTAGCGCTCCCATGCCTTTGCCAGCGGTTCCCCAGGTTTCTGTCTGAAAGCTGTGATCTTTTGGCGTAGGAGTGCTGTCTTGGCAGGAGGAAAGAATTTGTCGAGAAATTCCTGCTCTACTTGGGCCCATGTCGTGAGGCTTCGCAGTTTAAGCCCTACTAACCATTGCAATGCGGGGCCAGCGAGAGACCATCGAAAAGCCTTCATCTTGATGTACTCCAGAGTGGTACCTTCAGCAGGTGTACGACACATGTCAGAAAAGTTTATAATATGCTCAAGAGGACACTCATTAAAATTCCCATGAAAAGCATTATTTTTAAGTTCAATTAGAAATTGAGTGCGAATTTCATAGGAGTTTTCAGGGATAAGAATGGCCGATTCAGGCACGACGAGAGTGGGATGCATGTAATCCTCTGCAGTAAGAGGATATTGGGCGAGCACGCCTTCTGCTTGTCTAGCACGCTCATTTGCTTGTTCTTTTTCTGCCCTCTCAGTAGCGAGGGCAACATCTCTGGCGGCTAGATCCCTTGTGAGCCTAGCGATCAGTTGTTCCTGTGTTTCAGCAGCTGACATGATTCTTTTGAGTTTGGATTGGATGTGTAGGTAGCGCTCCGGTTCGTCTAAGCTGTCAAACTCAGGTGTTTGACCAGAACGACGCATACACCTGCAATCTAACTCAAAGAAACAGTGAGAACTGACTACCTAAGGCGCGATTGATTGCCTCCCCGGCAACGGCGCCAATTTGTTGTTGCAGGAGTAGGTCAAGTATAGAATAGAATATGGTTTAGAACGACTCCCCTGTCTCAGCAAATAATACAAGACTTCCTCCCGTTGTAGTAAGAGAATAGTCAGGATCGAATCCTCGAGGAAGCACGTCAGCAAGTCTCAGATAGCTATCAGATTCTCACAGACACAGCAGAAAAGCAAAGAAACAGAAGCAGAAATAAACCCGGCAAGGGCAACTAAAAAGTAAATAACAAATAAAGAAGACAGAAATAAAAGCAAAGCAAATAAAGAACAAAGCAAGTAAAGCAACTCGACAAAGACAGCAGCAAAGTACTCGACAGAAGAGTAAGTAACTCGACAGAAGCTAATCGACCGAGTCTTGTCGACACAGGTTGTCGATATCGATAAGTACTCGACACAGCACACAGATTGACAAGATTCAGATCGACAAAACAGGAAGAACTCGACTTCAGAACTTCTCGACGTCGACAAGTGAACTCGATGTCGAGTAGATTCTTCGAAATCGATAAGAACAGAAACGTAAATTGCAAATGCTTTTCGGACAGAAACGAATGAAAACATGGAATTAATCAATAAACTAAAGACTTCCAAGGCTAGGGTTTCAACACCACAACGATAACCATGCAAAACAACACATAAAGGCATAAAAGATCATGCTTTCCATCTAAATAACTTTCGTTATTAACAAATAGGAATATAGAGGCTTTCGCATAAACCCTAATTGTTACTAACCCTTTTTACATAATTAATCCAAGTTGCATTAAGATCGCTTTCGCTTCAATAATACAAACAAGGATCACCTTCAACTCTCGCAAAAGAATCATGCTCATAGGGATAGAAGATGAATCGTATAAAAGATCTGACCTTTATCGCATCGCCTCACATGGCCACCGTCGGGCTCACCCCAGCCCCAGAAGTGGGTGGACTACTCACGCCTCATCGCAATCGCAGACATTGATGTATAAAAAGAAACTTGCATTAAAACTAAATTCAAAGCCTTTACAATCTTGGCAATCAACTTTCGCAAAAAGCCAAAACCCTAAAAACCTTAGAACCCCTAACTGTATCTCTCAATGGAACTAACTAATTGTGTGTAACTTGGAATGAATGAAAAGTCAGCCCCTAGGGCCTTATTTATAGGCTTCTAATCCTCGCTAATCAAGGATAGAAGATATCTATCTATATCTAAAACTATATCTAATAACATAAAGATAAAACATGGAATTAAATAAACTAGATAGGCTAGGATTATATCTAATGTGTTGGGTCTTCGATAGATCTTGATAGAATAGGATAGAATTCGTCGAATCTTGGCTTGCAAGCGATCTCTCGCTCGGACTTCTCCTCGATCTCGGCTTCTGGAGTGCTCGACATGTCTTCTCGATGTCGACATCTTTCCTCGACATCGACAACATTTTGGTCTCGAGTTCAGTCAACTCGACTTCGTCTTCCAGTGCTCATGTCGAGTTTTGGAAACTTGTCGATCTCGACAACTCTTGTCGACGTCGAGTTCTTTTCTCAGCTTCCAGCTCTTTTCGTAAAACGCACTTTCCCGCTGCCTCGGTTGTCGGATTGACGCATATGACCATGCGCTGGAAAGCTCTTTCCGAGGGCTACAACTCTCATGAAGACATCACAGCCTGATTCAGAACGATGTAAACCGGAAATTGGCCTTCTCTCCAGCTGCACCATCCTTGGCTTCTCCATGAATTTTCCATTAAGCTCCAAAATGCGTCCGATTTCTGCGAAATATAACAAAAACTTGTGTAGACCTCCATATATTGCAAATAAGTGTAAACTACACATATTCTGTATTATTCTAACCCAAAATGCATGAAATACATACAGAAATCGATATAAAAGATAATGTAAAACATGGCAAATTAGGCTCACAACACAGAGCTCCAGGACATCCGGAAAGGGATCAGAAAAGGGATGATATACAGACAGTCTTGGAGGAAATACGGAGGAATCACTCAGAAACTAAGCAGTCCTTCAACTCCGTCTACACTCAGATGCAAGGTGTCAACTCTAGGCTTGAAGAAATTGATATATGGCGAAAATCAGTTGATACACAGATTGGTCAGCTAGCAACAGGAATCCCCAGACAGTCAGGTGCGCTCCCTGGATCTTCAGAACCAAATCCTAAGGGAAAGACTGGACACATCGCTGCTGTAAAACTCAAAAGCGGCCATCAACTGCAAGAGCCAGAAGTTGGAAAGCAGCAGAACAAAGAAGACCAGCAAGTCAACCAGCAACTAGTCGACATCGACCAAACCCTGGTCGATCTCGAGGAGGGCCTCGTCGATCTCGAGGAGAAACTTCAAAAGCCCTCGTCTGCACTGCACAGCAACTCGACATCACCCAATCTGGTCGAGATCGACAGGGGTGTACTCGACATCGACGACGGTCAGCCCGAGATCGAGAAAACTGCAGCACCTCCGACGTCTGTTCTGGCTCCAAATCAGAGGAAGAAGCTACCTTTCCCCACAAAATCTTCAAAGGACCCGGCAGAAAAGAAATTTTAGCGCTTCATCAAGATGCTTCAGAAGGTCAACGTCACCATCCCCTTCACAGAAGCTCTCAATGAAATGCCATCCTATGTCAAGTTCCTGAAGGAGATTCTGAGCAAAAAGCGATCGATGGCTGAAATTACAGAGGAGTGCAGCCATTTGGACATACTGGAGAAGAGGCCAGATCCAGGTAAGTTTGCTATAACCATTGGATTTGGTCCATACAAAATTGATGCCTTATGTGATCTTTGAGCTAGTGTAAATATAATGCCTTTAACAATTTGGTCCAAGATTAAGATAGGTGCCCTAGAGCCTGTGGATGCTAGACTTTACATGGCCAACAACACAGTGGTCATTTCAACAGGCATGGTGGACAATGTGCCAGTACAAGTAGGTAAATTCTTTGTCCCTGCTAATTTCCTAGTTGTTGATATGCAAGAAGATCCTGCTTGTCCAATTATTCTAGGAAGACCCTTCTTGGCAACGGTGGATGCCAACATAAGCGTAAGGAAAGGAGTGCTCACCTTCAACATCAGCGATGAGGTAATTGAGTATTCCTTTAATAAAACTGAAAGGCATACAGGTCCAATGGAAGAGGTAAAATCTATCTCAGCTGGCTACATCACATGCGGGGAACCAAAGATGAGAAACATGACTCATGAGGAGCTGGAAAAGAGGGATATGGAAGCCCAAGTGGAGGAGATCATGGCAATCCTAAAAGAGGACACAGAAAATCCAATCGACACAAACAAAGGTACGTCGTTATGGACTAATTATTTTTCGGATGCCTTGACATGAACCAAGTATGGGGTCAAGATCGACCAAGACTCCTCGACATCGAGGACCCTAGTCGATCTCGACCAAAAAACAGAAGCCTCCACCAGCACCAGCGTCATCGAGCGGCAACACAGAAGCTGAGGGCTACTCGAGATCGAGTACGGTACTCGAGATCGACCACCACTCTGCTACCTCGGCTTCGCCTTCCTCGACGCTGACGACTCTAGAACCTGAACCCTCGTCGAGATCGAGTACGGTACTCGAGATCGACCACCACTCTGCTACCCCAGCTCATGCTTCCTCGACACTGAAGACACCAGAAGGAGAATCCTACTCGAGATCGAGTAGGCCACTCGATGTCGACCAGCCCTCCCCTTCATCGACTCCTGCATCCTCGAGCAGCCCACCACCAGAACCAGCACACTTGTCGAGATCGACTAGCCCTAGTCGAGATCGACCAAACACTGTTGTCCCCGATTCCGTCTCTGCGAAGGTAAGCCAAGGTATGGATCTTTCTTCTCCTATTTCCATTAAAGATCTATCTATACATGGAAGAGGTTTGCCTTGGTATGTGCGCTTATGTAGGATATCCAATGATGAGCCCAAGGAATATGAAGTTGGAGACAAGCTCTATGTCTCTAAATCAAAGGATCATTGGTTCCCTAACAAATTCAACAAGAAGAGGATGGGACCTTTCGTGGTGAACAAGATCCATTCTGGAGGATTACAGCTGATGGACAAGAATGGAGTCCTATTTGAAGCCCAAGCTACATGGGCCCTGCAGATGCCACCTTGAGCTTAATGGAGAAAGTCGGCCTAGCGACTATAAAATCTAGAGCGTGTACATAGACATTTACTTTTGGACTTGTGAGACTTTGCTTGTTTTTGGTTTTGAACATTTCTAGTTTTTCTATTGTGGGTATATGTCTTCTACACTTTTCAGGTCCATGGATAGAAGCAAGATCATACTCGGCCTGTAAATGCCCAGGTTTTTAAATCCTAATTCTCGAAAAAAACAAAAAAAAAAATTTATATTAAAAATGAATTTAAATCGGGTTATTTAAAATCTCTTAAAATGAATTCCAGCATGATTTTATCAGATCAATTAATTCGGTTTTGGAAATTCAATTTGTAATTTCGAATTGGGACGAGGTCAAGGGTTAATTCCAGATATTCTAAATTTGATTTTTGAGGACCACAAAAGGGTTGTCTTCATCTCCTCTTAAACTTCCAAAATTCAACAGATATGAGTCAACAACTTCTCTTCCATCTCCCATTGTAGCTAAACATCCACACCACTTTCTCCTTCCCCTCTTTTGTTCGGTAGTAGCAGTAGCAAGATGAGTCTCCCCTACTACTCTAAATCTGATTTTAGGCAGAGCCCCACTCTCCCTTCTTTTACTTTTACTTGGTTCAATACTACACACCTCAGCCTTTCTCCTTGGTCTCATTCAGCAAACGAAATACAATCCTGACACTTTCCCCCATCTCTCACCTCCTTGCGCCGCCGAGCACCCCTGTCCCGAGAACCCCGAGCGCTCTGTTCGCAGCACCGAGGAGCCGAGCAACACAGCTCCTCCTCCCTCTCCTCTCTGTCGAACCCAGCAGCAGCAACTTAGCCATCTCCGTCCTCACTCCGATGTCCCAAGACGCAACCCCTCCATTCAGTTTTCGAATCTAAGCCCTGAGCGTTGTAGAGTACAACCCGAGCACCCACCTAGCTTCCCTGTCATCTTCCTCGAGCAGCAGCTGAAATCCGAGCACCAAGGCCTCCCTTTTCCTTCCGTTCTCCAACAAGCAGCGTCCCTAAGCACTCCTCCGACCGCCGAACCGAGAGCAGTGAGCCCAGGAGTCGCCGACAGCACCTCCGGCGAGCCCTTTTCCCCTATTGTGAGCTCTGTCTTCCCAATTCGAAGATGGTAAGTCCCCCACCCTTCATTTCGCTCTTAAACTCAATAAAGCCTTCACCTTTTGACCTCGTGTTGTCGACCTAGGCGATCTTGACTGATTCCCGACGCCAATGGGGCCGATCGGACCTCCGGCGCACCCTCGATGAACTCGAACTTCCTTTTCGGTGAGCTCCGCTCTTCCTCCCTTTTTCCTTGGCTTCTCCTTGTCTGCCTTCTTGGGTTACTGTTCAGCGAGAGAGCTCGGAGTGGGGGCTGCCACATCGCCGGCGAAGCCCTGTCTTCCTTCCTCTCATCCGTTTCTTCCCCGTCGAGTTCCGTTTCTCCTGAGGAAGGAGATGACCTAACTCATTCATTCTATTTGGGCTGGGTTGGGGCTTAGAATCGGTTAAGCGATTGGGCCTGCAGGGTTGTTTTCTTTCCTTTCATTGTCTTGGCCATAATATGTGTTATCAAAACTAAGTATATGTTATGTTATATTTTAGGAAATTATTATTTGTTCAGATTATTATTCTTATTATTATAATATCGTGTGGTGTTTTAATATATATGTTTTTAATGATAAAATAATTTAGTATTGTTGTCTTATAAAAAAATGGGTTGTTAAAATGGATGGATTTTGGTGATTTATTATATTTAAATAATATTTGGAGTGCGCCATTAAATGTTATTTTAAAAGTGTGATTTGTGGGTTTTGATTTATAAATATGGTTGTGAAAATAATCTTATTTTGGTGATTAGATGTTGCAAATTAATTATATAATGATTCAAAATGAGAAACATGCCGGAATTATTTTAAAGGTACCAATTCGCAAGTTGAGTAAAGATTTAATGTTTATAAATGGATTTTGGCCAAATAGGATTTGATAAATTGTTTGAAAATGAGTTGACTTAACTTGAGATTCAAGAGTTTGGAAAACTTTGAGAAAATGATTTACTTGTTTTAAGGTGTTGCATATGCATAAAAGCATGTCATGTAGCATCCTGTTTAGGTTGCACTAATTGAATGAGCATCTGCTTACTTATTGTGTCTGAAACAGAATGGCCGTTATCTGTGATAGTCCTAGAGTCTTTGCTAGGGTCATAGGGGTAGCACAGCCTCATCGGGTACCCTGAGTCAATCGAGTCATGAACTTCCTTTTATTATGAGATGCATGCGGGCTTTATTGTGGAGCGGGTTAGGCATGTGTGCCGCCCGATTATGATGGAATGCATTCACGAGCTGGCCAGTCTCCGCCCTATCGGAAGGGGGTGGAGGTAGGAGAGGGACATGCCAGTTGGCATTCTGTGGGCGCCTTAATTGTCTTTTTGTATATGAACTAGGAGTATGCTAGTGTGTTTAACTTTCGCACTGCATTAGAGCATCTTTATTAGGTATAGCACATACTATGTGGCCTCAGCGAGGACTGCCGGTCCCGCATGAGTGGCTCGATCTGACTCCTTTCCCCGTTCTTCTTTTAAAGGTATTTTCTGCAGATTTGAGTGCTCGATGTCTATATGACGGGGTTCCCTTTTTGCGAATCAAAGAACCTGGCTAAATCTAACTCATTATAAATGGTAATCATCCACTTATGTTTTGGTTTTGACCCGGCTCTACCGCGGCGCTTTGTCTCTTAATTTTGCTTCCGTCTTGCTTCCGTTTGAAAATGAATTTCGCGAGTTAGTCCCTAGGGCAGGTTAGGGGTTCCCAACGGCCCTACGATATTTTCAGGGTTCGAAATCCCTCTTTATTACTGACCATAAAAATGAGTTTGAAACCTCGACCCGTACCTGGATTGCAAGATCCGAACAAGGGGTTTCATCCCTTGAAACGTAACCCGGAAATCCTAATTTCGGGCCGTTACACGGCCCAGGCGATTCCTTCATTCGATATTAAGAGGCCCTGCACACCTGTCTAGTGAGTTTCTTTCTTTACCCTTGTTTATATACAGTGAGGACACTGTATTGTTTAAGTATGGGGTGGGGGAAGGGCTTACTTTATGCATATTTACTTTATTTGACATTATATGTGCATTATTTCTTTGAATTGCTACATGGCTATTTTGGAATGCATTATTGATTTATGTGCTTATATGAATGTTTTCCAAAAAAAAAGTTTGAAAAATGACCCCCATTGAAAATTTTGATTAATGTCATGGAAGCTATATTGAACTCGACGATGCAAAATTGGATTCATTAGAGATATAGCATGAAATTGCCTAGTAAAGGGAAGTCACAATGAAATGCATATTTTCTTGAAAACCATAAAAGGAGGTAAAATTTGAAGTTGCTTTTGACATATTGCATGATAAGATGATGGAGGACTTTATATTTCCATATAATGCTCATATTGTTGTAATCCTAGCCTTACCCATGTTTATGCATCACAAAAGCCATATTATGCCTTATTTCATATATTGCTCCACATGTTCTAAAATATTGCCATTCTTTACCTTATCCGGGGATTATGTTGAGAATGATGTTACATTGTGGAGATGTAATATGGTGTTTGTAATTATTATCATTATCGGAGTTTGGAAGGAAAATGTTTGAAATATATGGAAAATTTAATGAGTGAAAGAAAATCCAATCACCTCAGGAGATAAAGGTAGATTGACCCTGCCCTCTGAGATAATAGTTTGGAGAGATGGGACACATTGTGAGGAGTCCAAAGCACTAAGTATCCGGGGCCATTCATGACACCCATGTTTGCGACTCGCGAGAAGGCAGTGCTGAGATTAGAGAGGTAAAAGCAGTATTATTGAGAAAAAGCATTATGAAAGGTTATGAAACTTATGAGAAAGAATGTGGTATGAAATTCAGTTTGGAAATACTCCATTTCCCCGGATCACTAGCACCACATTGCCAAAAATTTGCCCACCTTTTAACCTTTTACCAATTTTACTCCTTATTTGAGCTGAATTAAAGTCCTCTTGATTATTGTTGCTTTGTCACATGAATTGTTTTTGCATAACCCTCCTTTTGTGAGTAGATGTGGCTTTTGTATATTTGCACATGTATGGATTCGTGACATTAGTACCTTTTCGAGGATGGTAATTGACTGCAGGGTTATATAAGAATGAATCTGATATGTTGAGAGTTTCGAATTCTTCCCTGAATGACAGATAAAAGTATTGCTTGAGGACTAGCAATTCTAAGGAAGGTCAGAAAAGCTCGGAAATCCAATACAGAAGTCCAAGGTCAAAGAAGCAGCGGAACCAGTCGAATCAAGCTGAGAGCCCAAGTTACTCAATCTCGAGTGAACCTTACTCGATCTCGACGAACATGTCCGAGCACAGGCCTTGTCGACTAAGAGCAGTGTCGAGAGCAGACCAACCCAACTCCGGAAGCCAACTCGATCTCGAGTACAGCTTGTCGAGATCGACAAAGCCTAGACGCCACACCCGGAGTCGATGAAGCTGTGCCATGCCGAGAAGCCGAGGACGAAGACGCCGAGCAGAACCCTACTCGATCTCGTGGAGATCTAGTCGAGATCGAGGACCAGCACCGCGTCTGTCCGAGTCCATTCAGAGGAGGAGTCCTCGACATCACCAGTCCACGCATCCTCGACCACACCTCTACTCGATCTCGAGGAGATCTAGTCGAGATCGAGGAGCCAGAACCACAAATCAGAGCCATGCCGAGCAGATCTACCCGAGCCACACCAGCCGACGAAAATCCTACTCGATGTCGAGTAGCTTTGGTCAAGATCGACGAGCCACGTCCAGGAGCGCGTACGCGGTTTGAGCAATCCTTGTCGAGTTGGGAATCCTTGGAGTCTAAGGAAGTCGAGAAGGCCGAGATCTATCCTACATCTATCGAATTCTATCTATGGAAGGAAGATCTATCAACATGAAGACATCTTGCCTATTTAGATTTATTATTTCCTTTTAAAGATTTATTTCCCTTAAGCAATTTATTTATCTTTAAGCTTTTAAGTAGATATAGATAGAAGATTCTATCCTTGAATAGCAAGGAATAGAAGGCTATAAATAAAGCCCTAGGGGCTGGTTTTTTATTGATTCAAAAACACAATCAATTCCATTCAAGTAAGTAGGAGTAGAGAGAGAGTTTGTAGCAAGCAAGGTGAAAAGGTGAAAGCTGATTTGTCTTGTGGGTTGTAAGCTTTCTTTATTTAAATTCAATGCAAGTTAATTTCTTTTGTTATTTGATGTCTTTCTTGATGATGAAGAGCGAGTAGTCCACCCCCTTCTGGGGCAGGGGTGAGCCCGATGGTGGCCATGTGAGGTGATGCGATAAAGGTCAGATTTTGTTATGCAATTCGTCTTCTATCCTTATGAGCATGATTCTTTTGCGAGAGTTGAATGTGATCCTTGTTTGTGTTATTGAAACAAAAGTGATCTTAATACAACTTGGATTAATTATGTGAAAAGGGTTAGTAACAATTAGGGTTTATGCGAAAGCCTCTATATGCCTATTTGTTAGTAACGAAAGTTATTTTGATGGAAAGCATGATCTTTTATGCCTTTATGTGTTACTTTGCATGGTTATCGTTGTGGTGTTGATACCCTGGCTTTGGAAGTCGTTTATTATATTGATTTATTTCGTCGGAATTCTGAGTTTTGGGTTTGAGAATTTGCATTTCAATGTTACTGTCTTTAGTCGATACAGAGGAGTTTTGGTTGATACAGAGTAGCCTCTACTCGATATCGAGTAGAACTTGTCTAGGTCGAGTTGTCTGTTTGCTTTGCTGAGTTTCTGTTGTCGACATCTGTAGTCGATATCGAGGACAGTTAGTCGATATCGACCAACTTCTGTGTCCTCGCTATTGTTTCTACTTTGCTTTGTCTTGTTTGTCTTTACTGTTCTTTGTTGATCTCGAGTTGCCTGTTGTCGAGATCGAGTTAGTTGCTGCCTTTGTTTTATTCCTTGTTTTCGTTTGCTATTTTCTGTCTTTCTTTCTTTGTTCCTTTGTTTCTGTTTTCTGTTGCTTTTCTGTGAGATTTACAGCCGCCTAGGATCCGTTGACACGCTTCCTCGTGGATTCGATCCTGACTTTCTCTTACTGCATTGGAGGAGTCTTGTAATTATTTGCTGGGGCACGAATCTGTTTTGAGTTATTTCATTATATTTCATACTCGATTTCCTCCTCACAACAAAAGTAAAGTAAACCAATCCCTTTAGGTGAAAATAATTACAAGACTCCCTCCCATTTTAGTAGAAGGTAGTCAGGATCGATCCATGAGGAAGTGGGTCACCGGATCTCATATAGCAGAAGAAATCACGTTCAGAAGTGGATTTGTTAGAGATACTGCACAATGAAGGGATCCAAGTGTGCATTATCTCTAACAAATCCACTTTTGCATCGTTGAGTCCTGCTTTAGCTTCCATGGCTCTATTCTTAGACCAATTTACAAGCTTTGGAAGATGTCTTATAAAACAAACTTTGGGTTAAGCAATTAAGCATAAAAACGAAAAATTTACCCAAAATTCACCATGTATAACCAAAATCAAGAATAATCATATAAATAATAATAATAAGCTTTTCCCCCACCCCATACTTAGAATCTACAGTGTCCCCACTGTATAAATCAATATAAAACAAGGGTAATGGAAGGAGCTCACCGAATAATGTGTCGAGGCATCAAATCAGGCGATGTCGAGTCAATTGCAAGTAGTCAGCGTCGAGTACAGTACTCGACGTCGAGTACAATCCATGGCATCGAGTGGAAAACTGAAGTCGATGGTGCTTTTGGGTAGTCGATGTCGAGTGGCCTACTCGACGTCGAGTAGTCTGTTGTGCTCGACCTCCTTTGTGTAATCGACATCGACTTGGCCGGGTCGATTTCGACTGATTTGTCAGGGACTTCGTCTCCTTCTCTTCGTGATCCTTTATGCTTCTTGACCTGAAGTTTGTTAGCTTTCACACGAAGACAAGATTTTCCACATAGAGTTTTCAAAACAAAATTAAAACAAAAAATATAGAATCCTAAAAGAAATATTAAACTCCGTATGTACATGCTCTAGATTTTAGAGTCGCTAGGTCGACTTCTTCTTTTCTCGTCAGGAACCCTTAATGTGGGGCACTCTTGGCACTTTTCCTGGATCATCTAGGTCCGGATTGTAGTAATCCAGCTCCGCTGATAGGTTGTTGTCCTTATATGATTGCTTGCCCTCATTCTTCTTCTTTTTCCTAACCCTAATCATGCGTAAGATAGCTCGCCACGGGGCCTGGTCCCCTCTAAAATTCTTATTATTCTTATTAATAAACGGAGGAGAGGTAGAAATCGTACTTGAATTTACCTTTTTGAGCCCAAAATATTAATCCTCGGGCTGAAGGTTAGTTGACATCGAGTCGGAGAAGTCAACGTCGAGTAGTGGGACCCCATACATAGGCTTTTGGCAGGTCTGGAGCTAAATAGGAAAGGTCGACATCGAGTCTGATAACTCAACATCGAGTGTAGTAGTCGACGTGGACTTGGTGTAGTCGATTTTGAGCAGATTCTTGGTGCCTTCCTCCGTCATTGTATGCTCGTTCACGTGTTTGCCTATGCTTTTTTACCTCCAGCCTTTGAACTTCCTCCTTTGTGGGGCCGGAAGAGAATTCCATGACATCGTTCCCTATTGTGAAAGTGAGAAGTCTCTTCCTGACGCTGATGTTGTCATCTGCTATAGCTAGAAAAGGTCTACCAAGAATAATAGGGCAAGTAAGATCCTTCTCCATATCTATAACAAGGAAACCTGCGGGACTAAAGAACTTACCAAACTGGACAGTGACATTATCAACCATACCTGTAGGGATGACCACTGTATTCTTTTCCATGTATAGCTTGGCATCCACAGGCTTTAGTGCTTCTATCTTTACCTTCGACCATATTGATAAGGGCATGATGCTCACGCTCTCTCCTAGATCCCATAGTTCCTCATATCAATGTTGGCCAAATCCCACAGTGATAGAGAACTTACCAAGGTCATGTCTCTTCTTAGGGAAATCCATCCTTTTGCAGTTTCTAGTGATTTTTGTGATTGATTGCTTGTTGGTAAGGATCTCCTTGAGGAACTTGACGTATGTAGGCTTCTCTTGATGAGCTTTTATAAAAAGGAATTGAAACGTTTAGTTCCTGAAGCAATTTCAAAAAATGTTTAAACTTACCTGTGGTGGGATCTTTTAGCGCATTGGAAGGGAACAGAAGCGTTTTTTCTTGGTTTCGGAGCCGAATCAGCCTTCGAAGGTGGTGCAGAGTGGTCAACGTCTACTAGAGTGTCTTCGACATTGACTACTGGAGTCGACGTCGAGTGTTGTTCTTGAGCAGAGACCTCTCATTCGTCGAGTGGCTGGTCAACGCCGAGTAGATTCTAGTCGATGTCGACTACATGGTGGTCGACGTCGACTAGGTTTTCAGCTTCGCCTTTCTCTCGTTTGATCTCTGGATCTTGTAGTTTGTGCCTGCTCGTTAGTTGTACAGTGACGACATGTTCGGATGGCCCCTTAAGATTTGGATCTGTATGCCCAGGGAGGTTTCTGGATGGTCTTGGGATCGGTGTCACGAGTTGACCCACTTGGGTCTCTATGCTCCGCTTCTAGATGTTCATCTCTCCAAATCTTGTGTTGAGTTTTGATGGCACTGGTGGATTTCTCGTGCTTAGCTTGGTTCCTCCTCATCTCGTCAAGGACACTCTGTAGATCATCCTTCCGCTGGTCCCTCTCTGGATGTCCTGCAGCTCGGTATGGTGGGGGGGTTCCTAGGGGTAACTTGGTTTCATTGTGGTTGATGGAATCTTTGGTCCCCCAGATAGCGATTGGGACCCCTTGCGTAAGCCGCTTCTTCGTGCATCTCCACTAGGTGGACTTGCTCCGTATGTGTGCACTCATTGGTGGTGTGCCGTTGTGATCCATATTCAATGCAAGGTTGGTTAACGGAAAGGAATTTAACCTGTTTAAGGAGCTTACAGTTTTGATATTAGTAGAATTGCTCCTTGACGTCGGGATCAATCTCTTTGGAGGGCTAAAAAAGGGCATGGATGGGGCTAGCCGGCCTCGCATATGTGTCGTCGTAAGCCACAGGAGCCCCAAAGCTATTTTCGAAGTTGCTTAGCATTTCGATGGATGCACAAGCCTCCGTTGGTGTTTGCGTGAGGTATTCATATTGAGTGTATTGGTTGATTCGCTCCTTGCTGGGTGAGTCAAGAGATTTGTAGAAAATATCCTGAATTACATATGGTGGCTGCCCATGAGTGGGGCAAGATCGCAGTAGCTCTTTGTACCGGTCCCAGGCTCGCGCTAGTGGTTCCCTAGGCTTTTGTTTGAAAGTCGTGATCTTTTGGCGTAGGAGTGATGTCTTGGCAGGAGGGAATAACTTTTTAAGGAACGCATTCCTAACCTTTATCCATGTCGTGAGAGATCGCGGGGTCAGTCCTTCGAGCCATTTCAATGCATTACCTGAAAGAGACCACCGAAAAGTTTTTAGTCTGACATATTGAAGGTTTTTGCCTTCGGCGACAGTTTGAAATAAGTCAGCAAATGTAGTAATATGAGAGAGAGGACATTCATCCATTCTTCCTTCAAAAATATTCTTTATAATTTCAGAAAGAAAGGAAGTGTGAATTTCAAAATCATTAAAATGGACAAGAATAGTCGATTCATGCACTGTCAGAGTCAGGTGCATATAATCCTTAAACGTGGTAGGATACAGGGCGAGCTCAGCCTGACCCTGTCTCATTTGTTCTTCTTCCCGATTGGCGCGTGTTCTCTCAACAACGAGATCAGTAGTATTGACCAACAACTCTCTCTAAAGCCTCTCAATGATCTCAACTTGTGTTTCTACGGTCGCCATGATCTTTTTTAGTCCAGAGTGGATGCGTGTAAGGCGTTTTGGGTCATCAAAAGCGTCGAATTCAGGTGTTTGACCAGAACGTCACATATACCCGTAAAAGAAGACTCTAAGTATAATGTGAAATCAAGCTACCTAAGACGCGAATAATCCCCTACAACGAAGCCAATTTGTTGTAGGAGGAAATCGAGATTTTGAAACAAAATATAAATAAAGTAAAGCAAACCAATCCCTTTCCATGCAAATAGTTACAAGACTCTCTCCCGTTGTAATAGAAGGTAGTCAGGATCGATCCACGAGGAAGCAGGTCAGCGAATCTCAAATAGCAGAAGAAATCATGTTCAGAAGTCGACTTCAGAAGCACTCAACTTGGATCAGTACAGTCGATCTCGAGCAGAACCAGCAACAGCAGGCAACAAAGTTACTCGACGTCTAATAGATGTACTCAATGTTGAGTGGAACTTGTCGTCTCGAGTACCTGTAAAAGCAAATACAACAATCGATCCTAAGTTGGGAACTCGATCTTGAGTAGTCAGTAGTCCACGTCGACTAGATTAGTTGATGTCAAGTAAACCTGTAGAGAAGTTAGTGGCGTCGGCAAAGGTGGCTGAAGAGTGTGAGGATGGCAAAGAATCGTGGACAGAAATAAACCAAATGTTGAGTTTTTTGAGGACACAACTAACGACATATTGTAGGTTGTAAACAAATCAAATAAAGATTTCCAAGACCCGGGTTTAGAACAACGATAACCAAACACGCACAAGACAAGATAAATATAATCATGCAATCACATCAAGGATCAAGCTTTCACCTTTTCTAACAATTAGACAACTCTTTCATGTAACCCTAATTGTCTCTACCAATTTTATGTTTATAATCCAAGTGGTTAACCTGAATTTCTATTCTTTATGGACTAAACATAATAAAGATAGTGGATGATCAAAACATAATAAATATTAAATATTTACCTCAAGCATGTATGACTATCATCGGGCTCACCCCGACCCTAGAAGTGGGTGGACTACTCATGCCTCATTGCCATAGAAACCATTCTTGAAAGGAAATAACTTTGCATTAAACTAAATTCTCTACCTTTACAATCCCGACACTCTAATTTTCGCAAAAGCGCCAAACCCTAAAAGCCTTGAACTCCTAAACTTTCTACTTGCTAATAGAGTTGTATCTCTGAAATTTAATTAATAAAAACCAGCCCCTAGGGATTAATTTATAGGGCTTAATCCTTGCTAATCAAGGAAAGCAATCTCTATCTAATCATAAAGACATAAAACTTGATAAATAAAGATATAAATCCTAAATGGTAAATAATAATTCTCCTTTTGGTAAAATAAGTATTCCCCTATGATGATAAATGTTGATAAATAGATAGTAGATCGTCATTGTTTCGTGGCCAAGTTCTTCAACTCATCCTCGAATCAGCCCAATTCGTTCTCGGCCCAACATAATTGTAGTCGACGTTGAGTAACTTTGGTTGACGTCGAGTAGATCTTGCTCGATCTCGACTATCTTTGGTGCATCTCGAGTACTTCTTCTAGTTGGAATCGAGTATGGCCTTCATTTCTGGTCGACGTCGAGTAGAGTAGTTGATGTTGAGTAACTTCGTCGAGTTCAGTAGCTTTTAGTCTCCGTCCTTAGTGAATATTGCTCTGTCTATATTCGACGTGGAGTAGACTTAGTCGACGTCGAGTAGATTTATGTTGTCGTCTCCTCCTTTTGGTTTTGTCCTGGAATGACTCCAAATTTTGCAAAATTAAACCAAAACCTATGTAGATCTCTATTTCCTGCAAATAAGCTTATACTACACAAATTCAACATATTCCCAAAACAAAATACATAAAATACTTAGAATAAGGAGAGAAAATATGCACAAAAACATGGTTACTTTAGTGGACATCACTATCGCAACCTCAATGCAGCAACACGTAAGGACCATTTCCCTTTACCTTTTATTGATAAGATGCTTGAGCACCTAACATGCCGTTCTTTCTATTGCTTTTTGGATGGTTATTTAGGATATTTTCAGATCAATATTACAACTGAAGATCAAGAGAAGACCACTTTTACACGTTCATTTGGTACTTTTGCTTATAGAAGGTTGCCTTTTGGGTTATGTAATGCGCCTTGTAACTTTCAGAGATGCATGGTGAGTATCTTCTATGAGTATGTTGAGCATTTCATTGACGCCTTTATGGATGATTTTACGGTGTCAATTGTAGTAATCGAGTGTCAAATCTCAGGGACTGTGTGAATATCAATCGCAGAACCTCAACTAGTTTACTAAGCCAAATAAGAGAAGTGATTTTTGACGGAATGAGAAAATAAGAAGAGGAAAAATAAAAAATTGCAAGTGTTTGAATATATGATGAGAAACATTCCAGAGTCAAGGTTCACCACAACAATGCATCCTCGATAGACTATATAATTTTCATGCCTGAACAAATTGAAAAGGGATATTTGAAGGTAAACTATCTAAAGCTATTATCGCTCAGCCTACGCATGTTGCAATAACTATGCCCATTTCAATCAATTACCACTCAGCTTGCGCTTGTTGTAGATTAATCAATCAAATTGGACTCATTGATCAAACAATCGCATGCGCGCTCCGCATAATCAACTCAAACCTAGGTTGTCTATGATAGTATAATATCCTCAAGAGAATTAAATAGATTGCTCATAAACAATTCTAAAGTTCAATCCATGTTTTCCAACAACTTTGTCTATGTATCCAATCTCGATTCGCAGCCGGCGCTTATTGAACATCAAAAGGATTCCAATCAATCATAGGATTAATCGGATTAAGCACTCATGGATCAAATCAAACAAATAATAGAATTCATTCAGGCAATCTTCACGCACATGTCTATCTCAGCATCGTTGGGATCACCCCAACCCCAGAACAAGGAAATTAGTCAGACATAGATTCAGACACAATCAAATAATTCATGATGAAAGAATATAAGACTAGATTAACAAAACTTATTCTTGAATCCAGCAAAACAATCATTGAAGAAGAAATATCTGAAAAGCCTAAAACTCTCAATGTCTGCAACTAGTTTCTGACGTGAAAAATTGGATCTCTTTTGATCTAACCCTAATTCTCTATCTATATTTCTCAAAGGAAAATGTGAAAATAATTCTAAAAATAATAAAAATATCCCAAAATGTTGTCCAACAATAGATAAAAGCGGATAAAAAATCCCAAAGTATTAACGCGGAAAGGAAAGTATCGAGTCGATACTTCAGCGTATCGAGTCGATATGTAGATACTGTAAAGCAATCTGGCTCGAAATGTGACGGTATCGAGTCGATACATGTGGGTATCGAGTCGATATGTCGTGTTTTCCTCTCTGCTCGTTATACCGATTCGGAAGGCTTTGATACCGACTCGATACTCTATGGTTCCGGGTCGATACTTTGACTTAACATCAGCTTCTTGGCTCGATTTCTCCCTATTGAACGCCGAATTTGCAAATGTTCTCAACATGAAAGTTGTAGGTCTCTGAATTATCTTTCCAACAAGCTATAGAACTTCTCGATCCAAATTTTGTGAAGCTCAAACGACTCATTTTACTGAGATGTTGCCAAACAGGATTTGTCCGAAATATGTCGGTTCGACAATGGGCTCTTCTTAGCTTGATTTCTAGCACTTGAGACTGCTATGCAAGACTCTTTCGGCGTCCATAAACATCTCAAACTTGGCTTCAATGAATCTTATTCCATCGTGATTCCAAATTTGCATCGAACAAGCTCTAAATCACCCGAAAATAAATAAAGACACGAGTGTAGACATCTATTCTAGAAACTAAACCAAAACTTATATTAAAGACATGCAAACCATATAAAAATGACTATAAACTATTATCTATAATACGTAGAATATGATGATATCAGATTCTTGTTTGCGTCATCCATCGTTAGTGCTTAAGCGTTGTGTTGAGACTAATTTGGTTCTAAATTCTGAAAAGTGCAATTTCATGGTTGAGAAGGGAATTGTTCTTGGTCACATTGTCTCCAAAAAGGGAATTGAGGTTGATAAAGAGAAAATTGATCTTATTCAAACTCTTCCCTATCCCACTAATTTGCGTGAAATTCGCTCTTCCTTAGGTCATGCAGGTTTCTATCGCAGGTTTGTCAAAGACTTTTCAAAGATCACCTCACCTCTATGTGACCTTCTTAAGAAAAATGTCCCCTTTTAGTTTGATGAGATATGTAAGAAAGCCTTTCATGAGTTTAGAGATCAGCTAACATCCGCACTTATTATTCAGGCTCCAATTTGGACTCCGTCGAGTTGATGTGTGCTAGTAATTATGTTGTTGGTGTTGTTTTATGGAAAAAGGTAAACAAGACCTCTCATGTGATATACTATGCATCAATTATGCTGAATACGTACGGCTCAAAAGAACTACACCATCACAGAAAAGTAACTTCTAGATGTGGTCTTTGCCTTGAGAAGTTCCGTCCATATTTGTTGGGTGCCAAGGTAATAGTTTATAATGACCATGCAGCGCTCCACTACCTCGTGACAAAGAATGACGCCAAACCTAGGTTGATTGTTGTTGCAGGAGGATGTTTCAAGTATGAAATATAAATAAAATATAAAGCAAACTGACTCCTTGTCTCGGCAAATAAATACAAGACTTCCTCCCGTTGTAGTAGAAGGAAGTGAGGATCGATCCACGAGGAAGCGTGTCAGCGCCCGCCTTTTAAGTTCCAAAACTCAGCACGATTTCGACCAGAAGAGTCCTCGACATCGACCAGTATCCTCGACGTTGACTACACTGTCGAGTAAAACAGAAAGCAAAAAGCAACAGAAGATGAAAACAAAAGCGAAAATTGGTCGATCTCGACGAAATCTCCTCGACGTCGACAAACAGTCCTCGACGTCGACCAAATCTTGTCGATTTCGAGTATGCAGAACCGAAAATTCTCACCTTTTTGAACGAAAGCGAATGTAAACACGAAATTAACTCAATAAACTAACGACTTCCAAGATCAGGGTATCAACACCACAACGATAACCATGTAAAATAACACATAAAGGCATAAAAGATCATACTTTTCATCAAATAACTTTCGTTATTAACAAATAGGAAGATAGAGGCTTTCGCATAAACTCTAATTGTTACTAACCCTTTTTCACATAATTAATCCAAGTTGCATTAAGATCACTTTCGCTTCAATAACAAAAACAAGCATCACCTTCATCTTTCGCAAAAGAATCATGCTCATAGGGATAGAAAACGAATTCGCATCAAAAGATTGTACCTTTACTGCATCACCTTACATAGCCACCGTTGGACTCACCCCGACCCTAGAAGTTGGGTGACTATTCGCTCTTCATCATCAAGAAACTCATCAATAACAAAAAGGAACTAAATTGCATTAAATAAACTCAAACAATACTTACAACCGAATAAAGCCAATTCCACTCTTGCTTCACAAACTTGCACTTGGCTCCAAGACTCTCTCTCTCTCTCTCTCTCTCTCTCTCTCTCTCTCTCTCTCTCTGTCTCTCTCTCTCTCTCTCTCTCTATCTATCTCTTTCTCTATGTATTCTCTTGTGGCTTGGCTTGGATGATCCTAAAATCCAATTCCTAAAGCCTTATTTATAATATTCCATGTAGTTATTCTAGGAAGGAACAAGTATATCTAAATCTAAAACTTTCTATCTAATAACATAAAGATAAAACATTATGATAAAGGAAATTAATCTAAAAGGAAACTAGGACTAGTTGTGGATAAATCCTTCTTGACTTGATAGATCTTGATATGGGTGGATAGAATTCCACATCTCTTGGCTTGCAAGTAACTCTATCTTCCCGGACATAACTCGATCTCGGACTCGGACTGCTCGACATGGCTACTCGACGTCGACCAAGTTACTCGACATCGAGTAGGGTCTTCGCTCCTCGTATTGCACTCGAGCTCGAGCAACATCTGGGCTCGTCGACGTGTACTCGACATCGAGTAAGTCTACTCAACATCGAGTAGAACAGGGTTCCTCGAGTGTCTTTTTCTCGACTTCTGGAATTTGACTGGGTTTACTCGATATCGGCCAAGTCTGGTCGACATCGACCGGTTTTGCATAGTTCCTTCTTTCTCGTTCTTTGCTCGATTTGTCCTGGTTCCGCTGCTCCTTGACCTTGGACTTTCTGTAGTTGACTTCGAGCTTTCCGTCCTTTCTCTGAATTGCTGTTAAATGTATAGATTTCTGCGAAATTAAACAGAAACTAGTGTAGACTCCATAATTTGGCAAATAAGAATAAACTACAAAGATTTTGTACTATTCAAGCCCAAATGCATGAAATGTATGCAGAAATAGATATAAAAATAGATATAAACATGGTAAATTAGGCTCACAACATTGATGAGATGGATTTTACTCTTGATAGAGTCCATCCTTGAAATAAGAGACAAGAAAGGGGCATAGAATTTGGTAGCAGATCACCTAGGCAGGATACTTAGGACTAATGGTGGGGGAGAAAACCACAAAGATTAGGACAATTTCCTAATGAAGGGGCTGCTGAAGATATCGGCAGATGCTGAAACTGCAAGACCGACGCCCACCGCTATTACCGGCACCCGTCGCTCCGTCGATTTGGCGGTCATTACCGAATTTGCTAAGCACGATAGGGATATTTATGTCCTTCTTATGGGTACCAATACACGTCGACCATGGTTTGCGGATATCGTCAACTACCTAGTGTCAGGAATCCTTCCATGAAACTGCCCAAAGGCTAAGAAGAACGAAATTCGGCACGATGTCAACGCACATGGAATATCTCGGGCAAAAATAAGATGCCCCTATCCCAGGTTGTTGTTTGTGAAATTTTTTATGTTTGGGTTATTGATTTCATGGGCCATTTTCCATTTTCCTTTGGGAATGTTTATATATTCCTTGCGATGGATTATGTCTCTGTTGTAGGGAAGAAATCGAGTTCAAAATAAAATGAAATAGATCAAACCATATTCGTGCCCACACAAATGACTACAAGACCTCCTCTTGATGCAACAGTGGGAAGTCAGGATCGATCCTCGAGGAAGCTTGTCAGCGGATCTCAGACAGTGGAAAGATCTCACAAGAAAAATAGACAGAAAGACAGAAATAACAGAGAAAAGCGGAAAAGAAAGCAAAGGCAGAAATTTTGGTCGATATCGAGTAAACAAATCGACTAACAGTGCACGAAATCGAGTCAACAGAAAGAAAAACTCAAGCAGACAACTCAATCTCGAAAAAACTTCCTCGACGTCGATAAAAGTCCTCGATGTCGACCAAACTTCTCGAGATCTAGTAACAACAGTAACTAAATATTCCAACTTTTCCGAACACAGAACACGATTTTCAATGAAATAAATCAATAACCTAAAGACTTCCAAGATCAGGGTTTCAACACCACAACGATAACCATGCAAAGTAACACATAAAGGCATAAAAGATCATGCTTTTCATCAAATAACTTTCGTTATTAACAAGTAGGAATATAGAGGCTTTCGCATAAACCCTAATTGTTACTAACCCTTTTCACATAATTAACCCAAGTTGTATTAAGATCACTTTCGCTTCAATAACACAAACAAGGATCACCTTCCACTTTCGCAAAAGAATCATGCTTATAGGGATAGAAAACGAATTGCATAAAAAGATCAAACCTTTACCGCATCACCTCACATGGCTACCGCCGGGCTCACCCCGACCCTAGAAGTGGGTGGACTACTCGCTCTTCATTATCAAGAAAGACATCAGTAATAAAAGGGAATAACTTTGTATTAAAATAAAACTAAAAAGAAAGCTTACAACTGAACAAGCTAAATCCGCTCTCGCCTTTCCACTTTCTCTCGCCACAAGCTCTCTCTCTGCCTCCCTATGTAACTACTTGTAACTGAAATTGAATGCTTAAAAATCAGCCCATAAGACTTTATTTATAGGCTTCCAATCCTTGTTAATCAAGGAAGGAAATTCTATCTATATCTATATCTATCTATCTAAATTATTAAGATTAAAAACATGGAAATAAATAAATAAATCTAAAAGGAACTATATCTAATTGTGGATAAATATCTTCTCCTCTTGATAGCACTTGATAGATCTTGATGGAATTTGATCTCGAAAATATCTCCATTGGACTTTGGATAGAATCTTAACAAGACTCGGATTACTCGACGTCGGCTACTGGGGGTTTCCTCGATATCGAGTAGTTTCCTCGATATCGACCAACATTTCCTCAGTCTTCAGCTGAGTAACTCAATATCGGCCAACAGGATGCTTGTCGACTTAGTTTTTACTCGATATCGAGTAGATTTCCTTGATATCGAGCAACGTCTTTCAGCTCCAGCTTTACTCGTCGACTCCGGGATCTTGACTCGATATGGCCAATTCCATATCGCCTAAAGGAAGTCGATATCGACCAACTTTCTCAGCTCAACTCGATTCTGGGTAGCTTTGGTGGAAATCAACTTCTTGTACTCGATATCGACTAAACTTGGTCGAAATCGACTAATGTGTTGTCGAGTAGATTTCCTTGCTTTCAGCTTGATTTGTCCTGGTTCCGCTGCTTCTTCACCTCGGACTTCTGTGGTTGACTTCGAGCTTTTCTTCCTTTCTCAGAACTGCTGTAAATTCCTTTGATTTCTGCGAAATTAAATACAAACTGGTGTAGATTCCATAATTTGGCAAATAAGCATATACTACATAGATTCTGTACTATTCTAGCCCAAATGTATGAAATGAATGGAGAAATCGATATAAAAGTAACTATAAAACATGACGAATTAGGCTCACATCAATCACCTCATACTTAAGCTTGCTTGTCCTCAAGGAATACTTTTAATTGTCATTCAGGGGAAGAAATCAAAACTCTCAACATATTGGATTCATTGTCATATGTCCATGCAATCAATTACAATCCTCGAAAAGGTACTTGTGTCACAAGTCCATGCATGTGCAATTAAAAAGCAACATCTACTCACAAAAGGAGGGTCGATCTACCTTTATCTCCTGAGATGATCGGATTTTTTCTCACTCATTAAATTTTCCATAATTTTAAACAATTTCCTACTAAACTCCAAATATGATAACAATAACACAAACACCATCTAACATCTCCATAATGTAACATCATTCTCAACATAATCCCCGGATAGGAAATAAGGTAAAGAATGGGCAATATTTAGATCATGTGGAACAATTTATGAAATATGGCATAATATAGCTTTTGTGATGCATAAGCATAGGTAAGGCTAGGATTACAACAATATAAGCATTTTATGGAAATATAAAGTCCTCCATCCTCTTATCATGCAACATGTCAAAAGCAACTTCAAATTTTACCTCCTTTCATGGTTTTCAAGAAAATAATGCACTTCATTGTGACTTTCCTTTACTAGGCAATTTCATGCTATATCTCTAATGAATCCAATTTTGCATCGTTGGATTCAATATAAGCTTCCATGACATTAATCAAAAAATTAAATTTTCAATGGGGGTCATTTTTCAAACTTTGGAAAACATGCATCCAAGCACATAGATATCAATAATGAATTCCAAAATAGCCATGCATAAGCAATTCAAGAAAATATGGTCAAATAAATCAAATATGCACAAAGTAAGCCCTTCCCCCATCCCATACTTAAACATTACAGTGTCCTCACTATACAAAAAACAAGGGTAAAGAAAGAAACTCACTAGACAGATGTGCAGAATGCCAAAAATCGAGTGTAATTGTGCTGCAGAGCTGGTCGAAATCGACAAGTCTGGTCGACTTCGAGGAGATTGGTCGATGTCGACCATGTCTACTCGAGATCAAGTAACTTGTTGCCTCCAGGGTGATCCTTCTCGACCACATGCTCCTTTTTGCTCGAGATGTGTGGTCGATTTCGAGTAACTTACTCTATGTCGAGTAAGTCTGCAACTTTTCTTCCCTACAAGATTCGTTAGAAAAGAAATACCCACAATAGAAAAACCTAAAAGTTCAGAACCAAAAACAAAAAAAAGAAATAATGTCCAAAAGTCCCAAAAATAAACGTCTATTTACAAGCTCTAGATTTTATAGTCGTTAGGCCGACTTTCTTCATCAAGCTCAAGGTGGCATTTGCAGGGCCCATGTAGCTTGGGCTTCAAATAGAACTCCATTCTTGTCCATCAGCTGCAGTCCTACTGAATGGATCTTGTTCACCATGAAGGGCCCCATCTTTTTTTTTGAATTTCTTGGGAAACCAATGATCTTTTGATTTGGCAACATACACTTTGTCACCAACTTCATACTCTTTAGGCTCATCATTGAAAATCCTACATAATCGCACATACCAAGGCAAACCTCTCCGATGTATAGATAGATCTTTAATGGAAAAAGGAGAAGAAAGATCCATACCTTGGCTTACCTTCGCAGAATCGGAATCGATGTCGGAAGCTCCTGTTTTGGTTGATCTCGAGTAAGGCTGCTCGACATCAAGGAATTCGGCTCTTCTGGTTGAATCTCAGTCGATATGGGGGAAGACTTGTCGATTTGAGTTGGTCGATATCGTCCAAGGTTGGTCGATATCGAGTTACCCGAATCAATATCGACTGGCTTCTTCTCAACAGGAGGAATCGACTCGGCGTGGTTTGATCGATATCGACCAAGATTGGTCGATATCGAGTAGTGTTGCTCGATATTCCTCTGCTCGAATTCTGGTGGGGCTATCTCGGTAAGGGCTGGTCGATATCGATCTGTGGAAGTCGATATCGACTTATTTTTTGGCTTAGTCGACTTCTCTAGGTCGATATTGACCCCATACTTAAGACCTGCCAAAGCATCCGAAAAAATAGTTAGTCCAAATCGACGTACCTTGGTCTATGTCGAGTGAATTCTCAGCTTCTTCGTTCAGGATGGCTATGATCTCCTCCACCTGGGCTTCCATATACCTTTTTTCTAGCTCTTCAGGAGTCATATTTCTTATCTTAGGCTCCCCGCAAGTAATGTAACTAGCTGATATAGATTTTACCTCTTCCATGTGACATGTATGTCTTCCAATTTTATTAAAGGAATACTCAATTACCTCATCGCTGATGTTGAATGTGAGCACTCCCTTCGTTACGCTTATATTGTCATCCACCGTCGCCATGAAGGGTCTTCCTAGAATAATAGGACAAGCAGAGTCCTTCGCCATATCAATAACTAACAAATCATCAGGGACAAAGAACTTACCTACTTGCACTGGTACATTGTCCATCATGTCTGTTGGGATGACCACCGTGTTGTTTTTCATATAAAGCTTAGCATCCACATGCTCTAGGGCACCTATCTTAATCTTGGACCAAATTGAAAGAGGCATTATACTTACACTGGCTCCAAGATCACATAATGCATTAAATTTATATTGACCAAATCCAATGGTTATAGCAAATTTACCTGGATCTGGCCTTTTCTCAAGTATGTCCATATGGCTGCACTCCTCTGCGATCTCAACCATTGACCGCTTTTTGCTTAGGATCTCCTTGAGAAACTTGACATATGATGGCATTTCGTTAAGAGCTTTTGTGAAGGGTATG
This sequence comes from Persicaria tinctoria, assembly GCA_037127255.1. Lineage (NCBI taxonomy): Eukaryota > Viridiplantae > Streptophyta > Magnoliopsida > Caryophyllales > Polygonaceae > Persicaria > Persicaria tinctoria. The sequence continues at coordinate 41,803,337 of JBANSL010000005.1, read as the reverse complement.
GTGACATTGAGCCTCTGAAGCATCTCGATGAAGCGCAGAAACTTCTTCTCTGCTGGGTCCTTTGGAGATTTTGTCGGGAAAGGCAGCTTCTTCTTCTACATCGGAGCCAGAACAGATGTCGGAGGTATTGCAGCGTCTTCGACGTCGACTTGATTCTGCTCGACGTCGACTTGATTCTTCTCGACATCGACCAGTTTCCTCGATGTCGAGTTGGAGTGTTGTGTAGACGAATCCAGGCCAAGCTGTTCCTCGACTTCGAGATGATTTTGGGCGAAATCGACCAACGTTTGGTCAATATCAAGTTGTTGTTGGTCGTTGTCGAGTTGTTGTTCAGCTCTGTCCTGCTGCTTTCCGACCTCTAGCTCGTGTAGTTGGTGCCAGCTCCTGAGCGTTACGGTTGCGACGTGTCCGGTCTTCCCCTTGGGATTGGGCTCAGAAGATCAAGGGAGCGTACCTGGCTGTCTGGGGTGGCTTGCTGCTAGCTGGCCAATCTCTGTGTCAATCGATTTCCTCCAAACATCGATTTCTCTAAGCCTAGCGTTGACACCATGTATCTGAGTGTAGACGGAATTGAAGGATTGCTTGGTCTCTGAATGGTTCCTCCGTATTTTCTCTAGGATGGTTTGTAGATCATCTTTCTGCTGGTCCCTTTCCGGATGTCCTGGAGCTCTGTATGGCGGGGGGTTCCCAGGGGCACCTTGGTTCCATTGTGGTTGTTAAAACCATTGGTCCCCCATATAGCGATTGGGACCCCCTGCGTAAGCTACCTTTTCGTGGTTTTCTGCCATCCTGACTTGCTCTTTTTGTGGGCACTCAGTAGTGGTGTGCCGTTGTGATCCGCATTCGATGCAGGGTTGGTTGACAGAAAGATTCTTGACTTGCTTGAGAAGCTTGCGATTATGATCTCTGTAGTATGGCTCCTTGACATCCGGGTCAATTTCCATATAAGGCTCATAGATGGGAATGGATGGGGCTGGCCTACCATAAGCATTCTCATCATAGTTTGTCGGAGTCCCATACTTATTGTCGTAATTGGTAAGCTTGTCGAGGGTAGCCCATACTTCAGCTGGCAACATCGTCAGATACTCATAATGAGTATACTGGTTGATCCTATCCTTAGGGGCTAGGTCAAGAGAATTGAAGAAGTTCTCTAGAACGACGTAGGGTGGTTGTCCATGTGTAGGGCAGGATCGCAGTAGATCCTTATAGCATTCCCATGTGAAGGTTCAATAGAGTAAAACAAAGTAATATAGAAATACTCTAGAAGGGGGGTTAAATAGAGTATGCCGGTTTTTCGCAGATATTCTCAAGACTTTTGAAGCTTGTGCAAAACCCTTTGAGATTAGACTTAGTCTTTTCTCTGAAAACCTGAATCACAATGTTAAATAATCGAACCAAGTGCGGAAATAAGGTAAAGCAGTAAATAAAGAACTCGATGAGTTGTTTACGAGGTTCGGCACGAACTTGGCCTACATCCCCGCCTAGGGTTCTTCCACAACCTTAGGATTCAACCGACTTTTATTGATTCACAAGACTTAGGATCCTAGTAGCTCTCCGAGAAGCCTCTCTCCTATACAATTGCAATCTAGTCAACTCACGTTCCCTTGGAGTCCTAGACCAATCTTGAAGAGCCCCACCTCTCTATGTGTTGTGACATGAATTTGCCATGTTTTACATTACCTTTTATGTCGATTTTTGCATACATTTCATTCATTTGGGCTAATATAGTACAGAACCTATGTAGTTTATGTTTATTTGCCAAATTATGGAATCTACACCAGTTTCTGTTTAAATCGCAGAATTCGAGGCATTTTACAGCAATTCTAAGGAAGGTCGGAAATGCTCGGAAAATCACTACAGAAGTCCAGGGTCAAAGCAGCAACTGAACCAGTCGAATCGAGCCGAGAACCCAGGCTACTCGATCTCGAGTAGGCCTTACTCGATCTCGACGAGCATGTCCGAGCACAGCCTTGTCGACCAGGAGCAACGTCGAGAGCCAGACCAACCCAACTTCCGGACCCAACTCGATCTCGACAAGACCTTGGTCGAGATCAACGAAGCCCAGACACCACACCCAGAGTCGAGGAGAGAAGCTGACCGAGAAGCCGAGGACGAGAAGCCGAGCACAATCCTACTCGATCTCGACGAAGCCCTTGTCGAGATCGACGAGCCACCCAGTGCCAGTCCGAGTCCATGCCGAGGAGAAGCTGCTCGACAAGAAGTCCGCACCCCAACTCGGCGAACCCTGGTCGAGATCGACGACCCTTTGTCGAGATCGGCGAAGCCCAGAGCCCAGGTCCGAGCTTGTCGAGTACACCTACCCGAGGAGACCTAGTCTGCAAGACTTTCCTACTCGAGGTCGACTACGCTTACTCGAGGTCGACGAGCGTCAGGAGCCAAGACCGAGCCACATCGAGCACCAGTTAGCCAAGACGACGAGTCCTAGTCGATGTCGACAAGGCTTTGTCGAGGTCGAGTAGACCCCGTTTCCAGAAACGCGTCGTCGAGGGTTGTTCTAGTCGAGTTGGGATTCCTTGGGGCCGAAGGAGGAAGATTCTATCCGAATTCTATCAAGTTCTATCTATGGAAGGAGATCTATCAAGACATGAAGACCTACCTAAATTAGATTTATCTTTTCCTTATTGATTTATTTCCTTAAAGAATTTTATTTATCTTTTAGAAAATTAGATATAGATTTAGATATAGAGATAGATGATTATTTCCTTGATTAGCGAGGTTTGATCACTATAAATAAGGCCCTTGGGGCTGTTTTTTCATTAATTCCAATTCACACACAATTCAATTTCAGAGAGAAACAAGAGTTCCACAGAGAAGTTTAAGAGTTCTAAGGTTTTTAGGGTTTTGGCTTTCTGCGAAAGTTGATTGCCGGGATTGTAAAGGCTTTTGAATATAGTTTTATGCAAGTTATTTCTTTTCAATCAATGTCTGCGATTGCGATGAGGCGTGAGTAGTCCACCCACTTCTGGGGCTGGGGTGAGCCCAACGGTGGCCATGTGAGGCGATGCGATAAAGGTCAGATCTTTTTGTGCGATTCATCTTCTATCCCTATGAGCATGGTTCTTTTGCGAGAGTTGAAGGTGATCCTTGTTTTTATTATTGAAGCGAAAGTGATCTTAATGCAACTTGGGTGAATTATGTGAAAAAGGGTTAGTAACAATTAGGGTTTATGCGGAAGCCTCTATATGCCTATTTGTTCATGACGAAAGTTATTTGATGGAAAGCATGATCTTTTGTGCCTTTATGTGTTACTTTGCATGGTTATCGTTGTGGTGTTGAAACCCTGGCTTTGGAAGTCTTTTAGCATATTGAATATATTTGTGTCGAATTTTGAGTTCTGTGTTCGAAATCTGTGAATTTATATTTTCTGCATTCTTGTCGACATAGAGGAGAGCTTTGTCGAGATCGAGTACAACCTTTGTCGATCTTGAGTAGGACTTGTCTAGGTCGAGTTGAAGTTTTCTCTGTTGTCGTCGATTTCAAGTTTCTGTCGACTTACCTGTGGTCGATCTCTAGTAGCTGTTGGTCGAGATCGACGAGCCTTTGTCTTCGCTTTTATTTCCTGTTTTGCTTTGTTCTTTTCTTTTGTTTGTTATTTTCTGCTTTTATTTGTCTTTCTTTCCTTGGTTCTGTGTTTCTGTCTCTTTCTGCTGCTTGTCTGTGAGAATCTACAGCTACCTAAGAACTGTTGACGTGCTTCCTCGTGGATTCGATCCTGGCTATTCTCTTACTACAACGGGAGGAAGTCTTGTATTTATTTGCTGAGACAGGGAAGTCGGTCTGAACTTTATTTTATATTTATTTCATACTTGACCATCCTCCTGCAACAACAAATTGGCGCCGTTGCCGGGGAAGCTATCAATCGCGCCTTAGGTAGTCAGTTCTCACTGTTTCTAAACTACAAAAAGCCATGGCAGCTGCGGAGACACAGAAACAGCTGATCGCTAGGCTTACAAGGGAATTAGCCGCTAAGGATGCTGCTATCGCCGCTGAGAAAGCAGCAAGGGAACAAGCACATGCTGAGCTTGCCCAATACCCAACCACGGCAGAGGACTACATGCACCTAACTCTCGTCGTTCCTGAATCGACGATTCTTATCCCTGATAACTCTTTTGAAATTCGCACTCAATTTCTTATAGAGCTTAAAAATAATGCCTTCTTTGGTAGATTTAATGAGTGTCCTCTTGAACATATTAAAAACTTTTCTGACATGTGCCACACTCTTGCTGAAGGTACAACCCTGGAATATGTCAAGATGAAATCTTTCCGCTGGTCTCTCGTTGGGCCTGCACTGAAATGGCTGGAAGGGCTGAAAGCAAGATCACTCACAACCTGGGCCCAAGTAGAGCAAGAGTTTCTGAACAAATTTTTCCCACCTGCCAAAACAGCACATCTCCGCCAGAGAATCACCGCCTTCAAACAGAAGCAAGGGGAACCGCTGGCAAAGGCATGGGAGCGCTACAAGGAACTTCTGCGATCTTGCCCTACTCATGGACAACCACCCTACGTCATTCAGGAGATCTTCTTCAACTCTCTTGATCAAGTCACAAAGGACAGAATCAACCATTATACTCGCTATGAGTATCTGACAATGCCGCCAAGTGAAGCATGGGGTTTGCTAGAGAAGCTCACTAACTACGACAACAAGTATGGGTCTACTGGAACTTATGAAGAGAACCCATACGCCAGGCCAGCACCATCCATGCCCCTCTATGAGCCACCTAAGATGATTGATCCTGATGTTAGGGAGCAGTACTACAGAGACCAGAATAAGAAGCTCATCAAGCAAGTAAAGTATCTCTCTGTCAACCAGCCTTGCATTGAATGCAGATCGCAAAGGCACACCACTCCTGAGTGCCCACACGCAGAACAAGTCAAGCTGGCAGAGCACCATGAGGATGCAGCTTACGTAAGGGGTCCCAATCGCTGCATGGGGGACCAAAGATTTCAGCAACCACAATGGAACCAAGGTGTCCCTAGGAACCCCACGCCCTACAGAGCTCCAGGACATCCGGAAAGGGACCAGAAAAAGGATGATATACAGACAGTCCTGGAGGAAATACGGAGGAACCACTCAGAAACTAGGCAATCTTTCAACTCCGTCTATACTCAGATGCAAGGTGTCAACTCTAGGCTTGGGGAAATTGATATCTGGCGGAAATCAGTTGATACACAGATTGGTCAGCTAGCAGCAGGAATCCCCAGACAGTCAGGTTCGCTCCCTGGATCTTCAGAACCGAATCCTAAGGGAAAGACTGGACATATCGCTGCTGTAAAACTCAGAAGCGGCCATCAATTGCAAGAGCCAGAGGTCGAAAAGCAGCAGAACGATGAGGAACAACAAGCCGATCTCGACAAACCTGTAGTCGATCTCGAGGAGGGCCTCGTCGATCTCGAGGAGAACCTGCAAAAATCTTCGTCTGCACCACACATCAACTCGACTGCGCCCAACCTGGTCGAGATCGACAAGAACCTAGTCAATGTCGAGGAGCCCCTGGTCGACATAGAGCAACCTGCAGCACCTCCGACGTCTGTTCTGGCTCCGAATCAGAAAAAGAAGCTGCCTTTCCCCACAAAATCTCTAAAGGACCCGGCAGAGAAAAAGTTTCAGCGCTTCATCAAGATGCTTCAGAAACTCAACGTCCCCATCCCTTTCACAGAAGCTCTCAATGAAATGCCATCTTATGTCAAGTTCCTGAAGGAGATTCTGAGCAAAAAACGATCGATGGCTAAAATCACAGAGGAGTGCAGCCACTTGGACATACTGGAGAAGAGGCCGGATCCAGGTAAGTTTGCTATAACTATTGGGTTTGGTCCATACAAAATTAATGCTTTATGTGATCTTGGAGCTAGTGTGAGTATAATGCCTTTAACAATTTGGTCCAAGATTAAGATAGGTGCCCTAGAGCCTGTGGATGCTAGACTATACATGGCCAACAACACGGTGGTCATCCCAACAGGCATGGTGGATAATGTGCCAGTACAAGTAGGTAAATTCTTCGTCCCTGCTGATTTCTTAGTTGTTGATATGCAAGAAGATCCTCCTTGTCCAATTATCTTAGGAAGACCATTCTTGGCGACGGTGGATGCCAACATAAGCGTAAGGAAAGGAGTGCTCACCTTCAACATCAGCGATGAGGTAATTGAGTATTCCTTTAATAAAACTGAAAGGCATACAGGTCCAATGGAAGAGGTCAAATCTATCTCAGCTGGCTACATCACCTGCGGGGAACCCAAGGTCAGAAATATGACCCCTGAGGAGATAGAAAAGAGGGACATAGAGGCCCAGGTGGAGGAGATCATGGCAATCCTCAAGGAAAACACAGAGAATCCGATCGACACGGACCAAGGTAAGTCGTTGTGGATTAATTATTTTTCGGATGCCTTGACAGGAGCTAAGTATAGGGTCAAGATCGACCGGACCCTAGTCGATCTCGACCAGACCAAGGAGTCTCCACGAGTACCAACCTCGTCGAGCAGCCAGACGGAAGCAGAACCCTACTCGATCTCGAGTAGGCTCGTCGAGATCGACCACCAGAGCCCTACGTCGACTCATCTTTCCTCGACGCTAACGACATCAGAGCCAGAACCTTCGTCGACATCGACCACCCTTGTCATGATCGACAAGCCCTCTGCTGACTCAACTCCTGCTTCCTCGACATTGAGACCACCAGAGCCAGGATCGTCCTCGATCTCGACCACCCTACTCGAGGTCGACCACCACTCGACTCCACCAGATCCTTCCTCCTCGACACTGCAGCCACCAGGAGCGGAGCCCTACTCGAGGTCGACCAGCCTTGTCGAGATCGACAAGCCATCTTCTTCGTCGACTTCCGCATCCCCGAGCAGACCACCACTAGAACCTGCAGACTTGTCGAGATCGACTAGTCCTAGTCGAGATCGACCAAACACAGTGGTTCCCGATTCCGTCTCTGCGAAGGTAAGCCAAGGTATGGATATTTCTTCTCCTATTTCCATTAAAGTTGTATCTATACATGGGAGAGGTTTTCCTTGGTATGTGCGCTTATGTAAGATATCCAATGATGAGCCTAAGGAATATGAAGTTGGAGACAAGCTCTATGTCTCTAAATCAAAGGATCATTGGTTTCCTAACAAATTCAACAAAAAGCGGATGGGACCTTTCGTGGTGAACAAGATCCATTCTGGAGGATTACAGCTGATGGACAAGAATGGAGTCCTATTTGAGGCCCAAGCTACATGGGCCCTGCAAATGCCACCTTGAGCTAAATGGAAAATTCGGCTTAGCGACTATAAAATCTAGAGCATGTACATAAACTTTTTAGGACTTTTTTTTTCGACATTGTTTTGCTTTTTGTTTTTGAACACTTTTTTGTTTTGCTATTATGGGTATATGTCTTCTACACTTTTCAGGTCCATGGATAGAACCAAGCTACATTCATACTCGGCCCAGGAGGTGCTTCCATTCGACATTTTGAGGCCCTGCACACCTGTCTTGTGAGTTTCTTTCTTTACCCTTGTTTTTATACAGTGGGGGAAGGGCTTACTTTGTGCATATTTGATCATATTTGACATTGCTTGTGCATTATTTCTAAGAATTGCTAAATGGCTATTTTGGAATGCATTATTGATTTACGTGCTTATATGCATGTTTTCCAAAGTTTGAGAAAAATGACCCCCATTGAAATTTTTTGAATAATGTAATGGAAGCTTATATTGAACTCGACGATGCAAAATTGGATTCATTAGAGATATAGCATGAAATTGCCTAGTAAAGGGAAGTCACAATGAAGTGCATTATTTATTAAAAACCATGAAAGGAGGTAAAATTTGAAGTTGCTTTTAACATGTTGCATGATAAAATGATGGAGGACTTTATATTTGATAAAATGATGGAGGACTTTATATTTCCATATAATGCTCATTGTTTATAATCCTAGCCTTACCTATGGTTATGCATCACAAAAGCCATAATATGCCTTATTTCATATATTGCTCCACATGATCTAAATATTTGCCATTCTTTACCTTATCCGGGGATTATGTTGAGAATGATGTTACATTATGGAGATTATCATATGGTGTTTGTGATTATTATCATTATCGGAGTTTGGAAGGAAAGTGTTTGAAATATATGGAAAATTTAATGAGTGAAAGAAAAACCAATCACCTCAGGAGATAAAGGTAGATTGACCCTGCTCTCTGAGATAATAGTTTGGAGAGATGGGATACATTGTGAGGAGTCCAAAGCACTAAGTATCCGGGGCCATTCATGACACCCATGTTTGCGACTCGCGAGAAGGCAGTGCTGAGGTCAGAGAGGTAAAAGCATTATTATTGAGAAAAGCATTATGAAAGGTGATGAATGTTATGGAGAAAGTATGTGGTATGAAATTCAGTTTTGAAATACTCCATTTCCCCGGATCATTAGCAACACATTGCCAGAAATTGCCCACCTTTTAGCCTTTTACCAATCTACTCCTTATTGAGCTTAAATTAAAGTCCTCTTGATTATTAATGCTTTGTCACTCATGAATTATTTACGCATAATCCTCCTTTTGTGAGTAGATGTTGCTTTGATATATTTGCACATGCATGGATCTGTGACACTAGTACCTTTTCGAGGATGGTAATTGATTGCAGGGTTATATAAGAATGAATCTGATATGTTAAGAGTTTTGATTTCTTCCCCTGAATGACAATTAAAAGTATTGCTTGAGGACAAGCAAGCTTAAGTATGGGGTGTTTGTTGTGACCTGAATTTGCCATGTTTTACATTACCTTTTATGTCGATTTTTGCATACATTTCATTCATTTGGGCTAAGATAGTACATAACCTATGTAGTTTATGTTTATTTGCCAAATTATGGAATCTACACCGGTTTCTGTTTAAATCGCAGAATTCGAGGCGTTTTACAGCAATTCTAAGGAAGGTCGGAAAAGCTCGGAAAACCACTACAGAAGTCCAGGGTCAAAGCAGCAACGGAACCAGTCGAATCGAGCCGAGAACCCAGGCTACTCGATCTCGAGTAGGCCTTACTCGATCTCGACGAGCATGTCCGAGCACAGCCTTGTTGACCAGGAGCAACGTCGAGAGCCAGACCAACCCGACTTCCCGGCCCAATTCGATCTCGACAAGACCTTGGTCGAGATCGACGAAGCCCAGACACCACACCCGGAGTCAAGGAGAGAAGCTGACCGAGAAGCCGAGGACGAGAAGTCGAGCACAATCCTACTCAATCTCGACGAAGCCCTTGTCGAGATCGACGAGCCACCCAGTGCCAGTCCGAGTCCATGCCGAGGACAAGCTGCTCGACAAGAAGTCCACACCCCAACTCGGCGAACCCTGGTCGAGATCGACGACCCTTTGTTGAGATCGACGAAGCCCAGAGCCCAGGCACCTACCCGAGGAGACCTAGTCGGCAAGACTTTCCTACTCGAGGTCGACTATGCTTACTCGAGGTCGACGAGCGTCAGGAGCCAAGACCGAGCCACATCGAGCACCAGTTAGCCAAGACGACGAGTCCTAGTCAATGTCGACAAGGTTTTGTCGAGGTCGAGTAGACCCCGTTTCTAGAAACGCGTCGTCGAGGGCTGTCCTAGTCGAGATGGGATTCCTTGGGGCCGAAGGAGGAAGATTCTATCCGAATTCTATCAAGTTCTATCTATGGAAGGAGATCTATCAAGACATGAAGACCTACCTAAATCAGATTTATCTTTTCCTTATTGATTTATTTCCTTAAAGCATTTTATTTATCTTTTAGCAAATTAGATATAGAGATAGATGATTATTTCCTGGATTAGCGAGGTTTGATCACTATAAATAAGGCCCTTAGGGCTGGTTTTTCATTAATTCCAATTCACACACAATTCAATTTCAGAGAGAAACAAGTTTAGGAATTCTAAGGTTTTTAGGGTTTTGGCTTTCTGCGAAAGTTGATTGCCGGGATTGTAAAGGCTTTTGAATATAGTTTTATGCAAGTTATTTCTTTTCAATCATTGTCTGCGATTGCGATGAGGCGTGAGTAGTCCACCCACTTATGGGGCTGGGGTGAGCCCAACGGTGGCCATGTGAGGCGATGCGATAAAGGTCAGATCTTTTTGTGCGATTCATCTTCTATCCCTATGAGCATGATTCTTTTGCGAGAGTTGAAGGTGATCCTTGTTTGTATTATTGAAGCGAAAGTGATCTTAATGCAACTTGGGTTAATTATGTGAAAAAGGGTTAGTAACAATTAGGGTTTATGCGAAAGCCTCTATATGCCTATTTGTTAATGACGAAAGTTATTTCATGGAAAGCATGATCTTTTGTGCCTTTATGTGTTACTTTGCATGGTTATCGTTGTGGTGTTGAAACCCTGGCTTTGGAAGTCTTTTAGCATATTGAATATATTTCTGTCGAATTTTGAGTTCTGTGTTCGAAATCTGTGAATTTATATTTTCTGTATTCTTGTCGACATAGAGGAGAGCTTTGTCGAGATCGAGTACAACCTTTGTCGATCTCGAGTAGGACTTGTCTAGGTCGAGTTGAAGTTTTCTCTGTTGTCGTCGATTTCAAGTTTCTGTCGACTTACATGTGGTCGATCTCGAGTAGTTGTTGGTCGAGATCGACGAGCCTTTGTCTTCCCTTTTATTTCCTGTTTTGCTTTGTTCATTTCTTTTGTTTGTTATTTTCTACTTTTATTTGTCTTTCTTTTCTTGTTTCTGTATTTCTGTCTCTTTCTGTTGCTTGTCTGTGAGAATCTACAGCTACCTAAGAACTGCTGATGTGCTTCCTCGTGGATTCGATCCTGACTATTCTCTTACTACAACGGGAGGAAGTCTTGTATTTATTTGCTGAGACAGGGAAGTCGGTCTGAACTTTATTTTATATTTATTTCATACTTGACCATCCTCCTGCAACAACACTATGCTATCTAGTACAATCCTCTTACACTTAGTGAATCAATCGCCCAGTGGTCACTCTTACACTTAGTTATCAATCTCCCCTTTGATGAAAGACAAAACCTGTGCATCCCTGCAACTTAGTCAAGCAAATATAATAAAAGCAAAATCGGACTAAGTACCTTCATGGGTTAGATAAATGTTGGATCATAAGTTAGAAAATATGAAAGACATCCAACTAAAAACAAAACAAGGTCTTCCAAGACCTTCACAGCAGTTAAAAAAGTTTTCAAGGTCTAAACCACAAGATCATCTCCCCCTTTTTGTCTTTCAACAAAGGAGGAGGTAAAACAGTAACCAAAAGTTTTGAAATAGTTTCCAAAAACCAGCAATGTTTCAGATTCAGGGATAGGTTAGGGTAGGGTAGGGTTAAGCTTCATCGTCCGAAGCATCATCAGTGAGCCTCGTCCACAGACCTTGCAACAGCTTGGTTATCCCGCTCATCTCCGTCATAAACTCCTTGTGCAGCTCCTTGAGATCCAGGCGAACTTCCTCCAAGCCCAACTCCCGGTTGTCCATGCGTTCATCAACGGCTGAGGCAGTGGGAAGAGCTTTTGAAGGAGAGGCAAGACTCCAAGTCCCTTGGGGGGACCGAGTGATGCCAATCTTTTCAAGGCTCTTGGAGTAGAACTTTCCCATATGACGTTGTTGTTCTTCATTTTTGAAATTGATTCCAGAAGCTTTGAAGATATGGGTCAAAAGGCTGGCAAAGGGGAGGGGAGTTCCTTTTCTGGCTTTTCTAGCACGAGCCATGGATCCAAGGATAGTGTTGGTCAGATCAAGGTCAAGGCCATTTAGGATTCGATAAAGTAGGACCATGGCATTATCAGTAAGGAGCGAGCCAGAGTTAAGACGGGGTAAGAGGCAACGAACAATGGTGTTGAAGATAATTTTTGCCTCTAAGGTAAGGGATGAGTGTGTTAGCTGTTTTGATGTGCTGGTGGATGCTTCGGGTAGGAGATATTTGGATCGAGCAAGGGTGATGCACTGTTCTTTTGTGGGGTTCTCGGGAGATGGTGGACAAGGTCTAGGTAGGCCAAGGAAATCAGCAAAGTCAATGGAGTTGAACGAGATTCTAACCCCTTTGACGATGGATTCCAAAGACCAACCGTCGACATTGTTTTTGGCTTTTAGGTTTATGTAGAAGAGGCGGGTGAGTTGGGGATAATAGACAGATTCAAGGTTGAGAAGGGTCCAGGCAGGGGATTGTTTGAGTAGAGAGATGCAAGGTAAGTTCAAAGCTTCAAAGAACTCAACATCTAAAAAATCGGAACAACAAATCCTACGAGTTCGAAACTCATCTACTCACTTTCCAGCCGTTTCAGCATTTTCAAACCATGAAAAGGGTAAGGATTGGTTTACCTGGATGTACGCGGGTGGGTCGGCATTCTTCCTGCGAGCAATTGTTGGAGCAACTCTCTTGGCAGGCGCCTCAAAGCCTCTAAGGGTACCCTTCCTGGTGCGCTTTGGAGAGAGAGGCTTGACAACTGTTGGGGCTTTCCGCTTCTTTGGAGACGGGGGAGGAGGAGAAGGAGAAGGAGAGGCAACATGTTCTGGCTCCTCTTCCTCCTCGTCCTCAGACCCCGAGTCATCAGCGGACGCCTCATTGTTGTCGCCTTCAACATTCTCATCATCACCGGTCTCATCATCCTCCTCTTCTTCTTCCTCTGCTTCCTCCTCAGTGGGAAGTTCTGCCTCGGCCTCTTTCCTGATTCTCTCATCCTCCTCCTCGACAAGCTTCCTTGCCTGCTCGGCCTCTTTTTCGGCCTTCTTCTTCCTTAAAGCTTCTTCTTTGGCTTCCTTGGCTGCATCCCTTTCCAGAATGGAATCGAGATCCTCCTCTTCCTCTTCCTTATCCACCTCCTCAGCGATGACCTTCTTTTTCCCTTTCTGCTTCGCACTGGGAGGCTTCTTAGCAGAGCGTTTTTTAGAGCCCTTGGTACCAGCAGTCATGCTCTCAGCGATGGTGCTCTGGACAATAGTAGGGACGATGGCTTGAGGAGTGGGTTCAGGTGTTGGGGAAGTAGCAGGGGCTTGGCCTCCCTTGGGGGTGGCGCCAAGTCTTTTGGGAGTGGAAGCTTTCTTTGATTTAGGAGCCATGGAGGTAATCGGCTAGGGTTTTAGGATAGTTTGAGAGGTTGAAGAAAGAGAATTTGGAATGGTTTGAATTTGTGAGGAAGTCGGGTACAGAATTGGGTTTAAGTAGAGTGAGGTGATGGAGTTGATTGGACGGGTTTATAGTTCCAATGATAGTAATCATAACATTGCCAATTTAAAAAATTTCCAATTCAAAATTCAAATAATTTTCCTAACCATTTTAAAATAGGGGGGAAAATCCAAAATTATTTTGTTCCAAAAATATCTCAACGGACAAAAATATGTGACGAATAAAATTTTAAAATCTGTTTAAAATATACTTGATCAAATATCTAAAAAAGATATTAACCAAATATATGTGATCCGATATCTGTAATCTACCATTTAGTTCGCAAACCTTGACATAATTTTCAAAGGTCTTGACACTGATTAGAGTTTATCTTTCGTAAAGGGAAAACTCCCCCTATGAAAGTGCATCCTTGTTAAGCATCTCAATCTCTCGTCTAATGAAGGTGAACCTGTCATCTGCCAAAGGCTTAGTAAAAATGTCAGCCCATTGATAATCTGTTGAAATAAAGAAAATGGACACATCACCTTTTTCGAGTTGGTCTCTAATGAAATGATGCCTTACATCAATATGTTTGGTCCTTGAATGCTGAACATAATTCTTTGTAATGGAGATGACACTTGTATTGTCACACTTAATGGGAATGCCTTTGAGGTTGATGCCAAGATCTCGCATTTGTTGAGCTATCCAAATGATTTGAGAGCAGCATGCTCCAACTGCTATGTATTCGGCTTCTGCAGTGGATAGGGCAACTGAGTTTTGTTTCTTAGAGTGCCAACTGATCAAGGATACTCCTAAGAATTGGCAACATTCTGATGTGCTCTTCCTATCCACCTTATAGCCTGCAAAATCTGCATCAGAATACCCAATTAATGTGAATTCCTTTTGCTTTGGGTACCATAGTCCAAGCTCCTTAGTGCCATTGAGATATCGAAAGATCCTCTTCACAGCTACGAGGTGAGATTCTTTAGGACCAGTTTGAAACCTAGCACATATGCAAACACTAAACATGATGTCAGGTATACTAGCTGTGAGATATAGTAAAGATCCAATCATTCCTCGATACTCCTTTTAATTGACACTTTTCCCAGTCTTGTCTTGAGCTAGAGATAATGTTGAGCTCATGGGAGTCTTGGCTACTTTCCATTGATCCATCTTGAACTTCTTCAAGAGATCCTTAGTGCGTTTACTTTGGTTGACGAAGATCCATTTCTTAGATTGATGAACTTTTAATCCCAAAAAGAATTTGAGTTCACCCATCAAGCTCATCTCAAATTCACTGCACATAATGTCAGAAAATTCCTTGCACAAAGATGTGTTAGTAGCACCAAATAATATATCATCAACATAAATTTGAATAACCAAAATGTCCTTTCGTTTGGTTTTGATAAAAAGAGTCTTGTCGATCAACCCCCTTTTAAAATCATTTTCTAAAAGATATTTTGACAAACGCTCATACCAAGCTCTTGGAGCTTGTTTCAAACCATAAAGCGCTTTGTCAAGTTTATAAACATGATTAGGAAATTCCAGACTTTCAAAACTTGGGGGTTGAGCCACATATACTTCTTCCTCGAAGAAACCATTAAGAAAAGCACACTTGACATCCATTTGATATAACTTTATGCTCATAAAAGATGCAAATGCTAATAAAATGCGAATGGCTTCAAGCCTGGCTACGGGAGCAAAGGTCTCCTCGTAGTCAATACCTTCCTCTTGATTGTAGCCTTGAGCAACAAGCCTTGCCTTGTTCTTCACGATCTTACCATTCTCATCTAGCTTGTTTCGAAATACCCATCGTGTTCCAATGACTGATTGATGCTTTGACCTAGGCTTCAAGGTCCAGACTATGTTTCTTTCAATTTCGTTAAGCTCACTTTGCATAGCAATGATCCAATCTGGCTCTTGAAGGGCCTCATCTACCTTTTTTGGTTCAATAAGAGAAACAAACGCGTGAAAAGCACAAAGATCATTATGTTTAGAACGAGTTTGAACACTAGAAGTAGTGTCAGAAATGATATCCTTTAATGCGTGTGATGAGGAGTATTTGAATTTCCTTTTGCTAGTCTCAGCTCCTTGATTCGTCACACCAGTAGGATTGATTTGTGGTACATCTGACTCCGTGGTCCTGTTAGGTTCAGTTACAGTAGTTTCTGACGTTTCAACACTGTTGGATTGGACACCAAGGGCTTTGGACGAATCTTCAACACCTTGGGCCAATTCTTTAGTGTTGAGAATCTATTCCTGCATGTTCCTCTTCTCTCTGTTCTTGGTAGCAGCATCATCACCTTCCTTGTTCTCTGCATGGATGTTAAGATTTATATCTGCAACACTTTCACTCAAATAACCGTCATTGCATTCATCAAATATAACATGTATACTTTCTTCAACTAACTAGGTCCTTTTATTGAAGATTCTATAAGCTTTGCTACTTGTGGAGTAGCCAAGAAATATACCTTCATCACTACGCGCATCAAATTTCCCAAGGTTATCTTTTCCATTGTTATGAACAAAACAAGTACATCCAAAGGGTTTAAAATAAGATATAAGTTGTTTGCGGCCTTTGAAAAGTTCATAAGGAGTTTTTTTTAAGATAGAATGAATAAGACAACGATTCAAAATATAGTTAGCTTTGTTAAGAGCTTCAACCCAATAGGTTTTAGGTAATGCATTTTCTGAAAGCATAGTCCTAGCCATATCCTCTATGGTGCGGTTCTTTCGTTCCACAACCCCATTTTGTTGAGGTGTCCTAGGAGAAGAAAAGTTATGGGAGATGTCATATTTAGCACAAAATAAATCAAACTGAAGTTGCTCAAACTCCTTACCATGATCACTTCGAATTGACACTATGGGCTCATTTCTTAAAGTTTGCAACTCCTTACAAAGTTTTGAAAACTCAAATAAGGCCTCTGATTTTTCTTTTAAAAATGCAACCCAAGTATATCTAGAAAAATCATCAACAACGACTAGCATGTACTTTTTACCATTGGGAGATTTGACTCGCATATGACCACATAAATCCATATGTAAAAGTTCAAGAGGTCTAGAAGAACTTACAACCTTTTTGGGTTTGAAAAAGCTACGTGTTTGTTTACCTCGTGTGCATGCATTGCACATATCAATACCTTTGAAGTCCATCTCAGGTAGCCCTCTCACAAGCCCTTTACTTACAAGCTTCTGTAGTGTGTGTGGACTCACATGACCGAGTCTCCTGTGCCAGAGCTTTGGATTGTCCGTCAAAGCCTTTAAACAGGTTAAGCTTCCTTGTGACACTTGATCAGCATTTACAGCGTATATATTGTTGTAACGATATGCATTCAGTATAACTTCACATGTATCTTCTCTACACACTATACATCTTTTCTTGTTAAATCTGACATTGTTGCCACTATCACATAATTGAGAAACACTAAGCAAATTATACTTTAAACCATTCACAAGATATACATTTTTAATACTATGGTTGGAATCACTCCCAATGCTAACAATACCAACGATGTCACAGTTTTCTTTGTCACCAAGAGTGATTGTTCCTGTGGATTGCTCCTTTAGATCATGAAAGAGAGAACTCTTCCCACTCATATGCCTCGAGCATCCACTATCAATAATCCATTTGTGCTCCTTCACCTTGATGATCTCCTGCAAAACAAACATCAACCTTTGTGGCTAGACCAATAAGCAAATTTGGATCCATTATTGGGATAAACCATATTTGGTAAAATAGTGCCTTTTGGGACCCAAACTTGTGTTATCCGTTCTTTTCTCAAATGAATAGGAAATGTATTGCGAATAATATATGGATCCTTTCTTCTATAGGGCATGTCTCTTTTACATGTCCCTTTCTAGCACAGTGGTGACATATAGGAGAGGTTCTGCTTCCTTTTGCCTTCACAAAGGTGGTAATGTGCTACTTCTTTAAAAACCTTGGATTGTAACCAATACCACTTTTGTTTAGAGAACTTTGTTGCTCACCAAACATCCTATCAAGAGTGCCTTTGGACTTGGTAAAACTTATGAGGGCTGTCTGTTGTTCTTGAATCTTATTATTCAGGGAGATCTTCTCGTTTCCTAAGTCATGATGTTCACTTCTTAGAGAGGAGAGATCTTGCTTGAGTTCACATTTCTCTGAGTCAAGAGTCTTGACTTTAATGTCAAGTAATGTCAAGACCTGAATAAGAAGCTTCAAGACTTTTGACCCTCATAGACAGATCCTCAATAGTTCTTTCCTGGTCCACAGTTCTCTTGATAAGAATGTTAGTCTGGGCAATAAGTTTCTCTTCATTGGCAATCATATTATAAAGGAATTCCGATAATACCTCTTTTGGACTTGCCATAAGTTCTCTTACAGTTGCTTCAAGCTTCTCATCGTGGGCTTCATCTTCTGAGGCCATAAGACAAATATTGGCCTTCTCATCATCGGAGTCAGAGTCAAAATCGCTCCAAGTTGCCACCATGGCTTTCTTTTTCCATTTGTCACCCTTCTTGGACTGGCACTTTGTCTTTTGAGAGCAATCTTTCACAAGATGATCTGTTTCACCACATTCAAAACAAGACAAAGGTTTAGTCTTCTTATCATACTTGTTGTATTAAGGCTTACCTCGAAATTTAGAAGACTCTGATCCATCCTTGTTGTTGAATTGTTTCTTCATTTTGAGGATTCGAGCAAGGCCTCTTGTGATAAGAGCAAAAGGATCATCCTCATCGTCGTCCTCATCTTCGGAATCAGATCCATCTTTGGGCTCATCCTTCTTAGACTTGAGTGTCAAGTTCTTAGTGCTTGCTGGAAGTTCTCCATCGTCTTCATTAAGGATCATCTAATGCGTGATCAGTTTCCCAAGCAGGTCATCAAGGGGCAGAGTAGTGAGGTCTTGGGCTTCCTCTATGGCTGTTACTTTAGGACCCTACTTTTCTTTTGGGAGACACCTTAATATCTTTCTTACTTTTTCAACGTTTGTAAAGCTCTTGCCGAGGGAATCAAGGTTGTTGGTGATATCTGTGAATCGTGTGAACATGGCCTTGATTGACTCATCAGACTTCATTTTGAAAAGCTCATACTTTGGAAGGAAGATGATGAGCTTGGTATCCTTCACTTGGCTGGTTCCCTCATAGGTGACGACCAGCTTGTCCCAAATCTCTTTAGCGGACCTACAAGATGAAATACGGTAAAACTCATCGGTGCTAAGACCACAATATAGTACGTTAATAGCCCTGTAGTTTTTGGAGACGAGTTCAAGATCTGCTTGGATGTATTCAGACTTCTTCTTTGCGACTTTGGTTCCATTTGGTCCGTCTTTCTTTGGAATATTTGGCCCATTCTCTATAATGTTCCAGAGTTCCAGATCTTGGTCTATGATGAACATCTTCATCAATGATCTATAGTGGACAAAGTTGTTTCCTACAAAGAGTGGTGGTCTGCTGGTAGACCTTCCCTGTGCAAATCCTCCGCTTGCTTTACCAGATATGATCGAAAACTCACAAGATTGTTAGATCAAAAGTAGTGAGTAAAGCTCTGATACCAATTGAAGTTTCGATAAAGTAAAACAAAGTAATATAGAAATACTCTAGAAGGGGGGTTGAATAGAGTATGCTGGTTTTTCGCAGATAGTCTCAAGACCTTTGAAGCTCGTGCAAAACCCTTTGAGATTAGACTTAGTCTTTTCTCTGAAAACCTGAATCACAAAGCTAAATAATCGAACCAAGTTCGAAAATAAGGTAAAGCAGTAAATAAAGAACTCGATGAGTTGTTTACGAGGTTCGGCACGAACTTGGCCTACGTCCCCGCCTAGGGTTCTTCCACAACCCTAGGAGTCAACCGACTTTTATTGATTCACAAGACTTAGGATCCTAGTAGCTCCCCGAGAAGCCTCTCTCATATACAACTGCAATCTAGTCAACTCACGTTCCCTTGGAGTCCTAGACCAATCTAGAAGAGCCCCACCTCTCTATGTTATCTAGTACAATCCTCTTACACTTAGTGAATCAATTGCCTAGTGTTCATTTCATGAGTTACAAACTCTTGAGTATAACACTATAACAAAATATATCCTATAAGATCACTTTGTAACTCTCAAATGCTTTGAAATGAAATACTAGACTCTTAAGGACTAGCTGAGAGCACACGAAGAACACAGATCTCGCTTGAAGGCTTGAGTGTATGAAAGCTTGTGTTCAACGAATGTATGGTTGTCTTCTTCTTCCTTTTCTTTATATTGAAATGAATCGGCGCCTAAGAATCTTCACCAACGGCTAGACTTGATCATGGCTTGAGCTGGATCTTCTATCTTTGGAAACTTCGAAGGCCGTGATCTTTCGATTTGAATCTTCTCCAATTTTCAACATAAGGAAGGAAATAGTATTCGAAAATACTTCCTGAAAGGTTAGTGTATATACAATAATATAATGGAAGCATATAATAACATAAAATAATATTCGAACATAATATCATATAGAACAGGTTTTGTGTTTCATTAACACTGTTAAAGCTTCAAGACCTTTGACACAAACAGACTGTTAAGGCCTTTGAAACTTATTCCGATTTTCATCAAGGGATGGAGTTATCACCATGCTTTTGCTAGCCGCTCCCCAGGCTTCTGTTTGAAAGCTGTAATCTTTTGGCGGAGGAGTGCTGTCTTGGTAGGAGGAAAGAATTTGTTGGGAAATTCCTGCCTTGCTGCAGCCCATGTTGTCAAGGATCGTGGAGGGAGACCTTCAAGCCACTTCAATGTTGGGCCAACCAGAGACCAACGAAAAGCCTTCATCATGACATATTCCAAAGTGGTACCTTCAGCAAGAGTACGACACATATCAGAAAAATTGGTAATATGTTGAAGAGAGCATTCATTAAATCTACCATAGAAAGCATTATTTTTAATCTCAATCAGGAAAGGAGTGAGAATTTCAAAGTTATTTTGAGGGATTAGAATGGCCAATTCAGGCACGACGAGAGTCGGGTGCATGTAATCCTCCGCAGTGGTAGGGTATTGGGAAAGCTCAGTTTCCACCTGCCTTCTTCGCTCAACTTCTTGTGTAGTGTGTGCTCTCTCATCGGTGAGAGCAGTATCCTTGGCGGCTAGTTCCCTCTGAAGCCTCTCAATCATCTCAACTTGTATTTCTGCAGTCGCCATGATCGTTTTCAGTTTAGAATGGATGTGTATAAGGCGTTCCAGATTGTCTAACGTTTCAAACTCAGGTGCACTAGTAGAAAAATGTGAATATAGCATGCTACATAAGAGGCCGGATGTGGAAAATCCGGGGTATAATATGCTCCCAAGCTTTTATTTTTATTTTTTTAAAAAAAAAATAGTGTATATAGCCCGGATATATGACACGCCCGGGTTAAAATGTCATGGGTGAACTTCCACAACCTAAATCAAATAACCCGGAGCAGAAATATCCGGGTTATTATGATACTATAATGACCCGGGCGTGTCCTCAATCTGCTATGTCCGGGCTACTATTTACCCACTCCACCAATCTTCAAAAAAAAGCCCGTACGACCCTCCGGGATATGAAACAGGGGCGTGGAAGTGGATAAGCTTGAATTAATTGAAGCGTGGAATTCAATTCCCGTCCAGAGATTCACCCTCGCCTGCAGTTGAAGGGACCTCCGTCCTCGCCTGCCGTCGAAGGGAAATCAAGAAGGGAGCCCTGTCTTCGGCGCCTTGACTCTCGCCGTCTTCACCAACTTCGCCATCTTCGCCGACCACCTCTGTGCTCGCCTGCCGCCAAAGCTCAGTAGCTCAGAGGAGGGAACTTGCCCTAACTCTTGCCGTCTCCCGTTGTCTTGCTTTCTTCGCTGTTCACCGGCCAGAAACGTCGCCATCTTCGCCTCTAGTTGTCTCACTGAGGTAATTGCCCTAACTCTGTCTTCCTCTCTCGCCTTCCCTCTTCCTAATTCATTCGATTGTTGTCTCCCTAATTCGTTCAATTGCTGTATGATATCCACTAGATTGGCCTTGGTAAAATCAGGTTGTGTCCAAAGCCCTAGTTTCTCAGTAAATACTTGCCACTTAATAGCTTTCAAGCTGCTTTCTGTAACTGCTACTGATGGCTGCAGATTCTCAGTTACCATTTCAACTGCTGCTGATGGCTCTGAGTGTTTGACCAATCATGTTTAGTCCTGTTTATGTGTTTTGATATTGAGGGTTGGAGTACTTATTTCTATCTTCTGGTTTTTCCTTTTGATGTGAATCCTATTTATCACTTGTGATTTTATATCTACTTTCTCAAAGTGTTGAGCAAATTGGCCAAAGAGCGGATAGGATGAGGATTGCAATCTTTCTATACACAGGCAATGATGTCCATCTTATTGTTCCATAATACATAGTGGAAATTTTGGCACCTTTGTATTTATGAATTTATTGGTTTGCATTCTACCAAATGAAATTAGTAAATCTTGAGATAGAACAGTCATTTGCATTTGTTGCTCAATAATCTTTCATTGTAGATTGTACATGAAAATTGACCATTCAAGTTTTTTTTCCCTATTTAGACAGATCTTTGTTGAGGTCAAAACTGGTATAGTATCACCTTCGTTAAGTTCCAATGGTGTTACAGGAAATTCACTTGCAATAGTGCCAAATTTTAAAAACATGTCTATGTTTTTTGTTTGTCAGACATCCAAGTTTTCAAGCACTGCCACATACTATTCCGAGTAATGAGTCATGAGACTTAATGTCATCAAAGATGAACTAAGCCTAGTTAAATTCAGAGATGGCCCATAATATATCGGTTAAAATACATTAATTAGTTATAAAATAATGCATCGGTTAAAATACATTATATAGTTTGGCAAAAAAACGAGTCCATTTGGTTTAAATGTAAAAGTGCATTAATTTAGGACTAAAAGTACAGAGTGCAATTTGACCATTTAAGTAGTGTTCTCATATTATTTTACAGAGACAACTACATATATACGTACGGTAAATTGCATTATTTACAATTTTAGTTATAAATAGTGATGTTTTTAGGTCAAATCGCTTGTCTATTCCGTAATTAGTGTCGGAACTGATGGTGAATTGAACTTATCCACAGGATGTATTCCCATGTCCACAGGAAGTATTCATCCAGCTGAGCAGTACTTCACTTTATTACTACCTCCGTTCCATAATACATGGGCTTTTCTTTTTTGACACGTTTTTTAAGGAGCGAAAAACTCAATGAAATATTATTTTTTTAATCAAATTTTTTATATCATTTGATACTTATTACTAATAAGTATCAAATTATATAAAAAAATTAATTAAAAAAATAATATTTCATATAGTTTTTCACTCCTTAAAAAGCGTGGCGAAAACTAAAAACCCATGTATTTTGGAACGGAGGGAGTATTAAGTGATGATTCCGTCTTTACACATGAATACCGATTGTCACGGATGGATTCTGATCTTAATGTAAGTTCCATTTTTATTTTTATTTTCGCTATATTACGGTTGCTTTTATTACATGATTGAGTTCAATGAATGCTCATGACAAGTTATACTTCAATCTGGAACTTCTTTGATCCTGTCTGTCTCTAGATAGGAAAATGGCGTAATTCAGATGAATGCGAGGGTCTGGTCAGAGAGTTGACGTTCAAGATGGTGTGCAATAGTCCCATGTGTCCTCCAATGACAAGAATGACTGAGTGGCCACATGCTGTCTTGTCACCTGACAAGAAAAAAATGTCTTGCTGATGCTAGTTTCTTCCTTGATGAGTAAGTTTCCTTTAGAGTCTGGATATTGGTTTACTAATTGGTTTTAAAGTTGGCATGCACTAGTTATTTATTGATGGCAAGCACCACTTTAGTTCTTTCAATAGATACATCATCTCCTGCTCCCTGAATTATGGCTTTTTATTCTTCTTGATTTAGTTCCCATTTCATCTCTAATCTTTAGTCCTCCTGCTGGGTGCGTTGGATTGCATGAGGTAGAGTTGGTTGGAACTTGGTGATTTTACTGGAGGAAACCATGCAGCATTAATACATGTCTTTACTTTAACTAGAAAAAATGAAGAGAATGTTCAGTTGTCTCTCTGAATTACTTTAGGCAGGAATATTGTTAGCAGATCTTGGCCTACCTTGTGAGGTTCCAATGTTCTTTCTCCGTTTTGCAAATTGCTCGTGTTGTTCCTTTTCTGAAAGAACAACTCATTCTATGGGTAGGACTGCTGAATGTTTTGCTTTCTTGCATGGTATTAGGGAGTAGCCAAGATCCTGCCTGAAGATTGTATTGCCAAGAACAAACCATGAGAGGTTGGCTATACATCTTTTGCTTTCTTTCCCTTGGTTGGTCTAAATCTTGTAAGCAGGGTCCTTCGCAGCTGAAATTTTGATGTACTAACATAGGCACGTTTGTTTCTTTCATATATGATGTGGCAGTGTCTCTTTACCCATGAGCTAATTAAAAGCATAAAGACCCCAATCTTCCTTCTAAACCCAGCATATGACTTTTGACAAGTGAATTTTCATTGTGAAGGCCCCATTCTGTATTTGTCTTTGAATGAAATTGAGATAAATGGAAAGGAAGAGGATAGGAGAATTTATCCTTTGGATTAATATATTCAAACTCCGATGCAGACGTAACATTTTAAGTTGTGGTCCTAGTGAGATGAAGATATTGCAGGGTAAGAACCTTCGTGAAGAAAATTTTAAGTTGGAATTACAGAATTTTTGCAGATCTACTGATATGCAATGGTGATAATTCTTTCAATCTGATGACCTATTGACCTCCCCTTCCTCTATGAAAAAAAAGCACTTGCAATAATTGCAACATTTCACATGCATTTTGTAAAATAATTGTAGTAGAAGAGATAAGAATATGTTATTTTCCTTTAATCTTGGCTGCCTTACTAGATAAACATTTCCGCCTTAGTTTATTCATCTAGTTTAGTGAAATTATTGACTTATTTACCTTAGTTTATTCATCATGTTGGACTGTTTCCAGGCTTCAAAGACTCCTTGTTGAAGGCAATTGGTGAATTTGAGAAGCACAAGGAATGGAGGATGTTCATTAAGTTTATTCATTATGCTGAACATTTTTTTTTTGATAATCAACCTTGCATTGTGACTTGTGAGTATTATCCTGTAATGGAATCCATGTAAGTTTTTTGGTATAAATGTAGTTGCATTGATTGTATATTTGTATGTGCAATTGGTAACATCGATTGGTGGTGGCATGTGTTGGTGCTTGTGCTGTTGAACATGTGTAATTACATGTACAGGTGGAATAGGAACAATATTGTAAAATAGGTGGAATATGAACTACATAAAATGGCCATTTTAAAAAAATATATATATATATATATAAGAGCCCGGACCTATTAAATCCGGGAAATATGATCAATTTGCATAGCCAAAATAACAGACCAAATAGCCCGGATCTAACAATCTCCGGGCTATATAATCTCCTCACATGGGATTTTTAAAAGGGAAAATAACCCGGATGTAAAATATCTGGTATATTTGATATACCAAATAACCCAGACATTAAACTACATCCGGGCTATAAAATAGGTGAGAATTTTTACCAAAATCTGACAGGGCTCTAATAGCCCGGGCGTTAGATCCGGGCTCTATACCTATTATCACATCAACCAAATACCCGGACCCTATTTACTCAATATCCGGGCTATATTATTGAATACGCCCGGGCTAAAAGCCTATTTTCTACTAGTGGTGGTTGACCAGAATGGCGCATACACCTGCAAAATCAAAACTTAAAGGAAAAAAAGTGAGATCTAACTACCTAAGGCGCGAATGATTGCTTCCCTGGCAACAGCGCCAATTTGTTGTAGGGAGGAAATCAAGTTCAAAATATAATGAAATATATCAAACCAGATTTGTGCCCACGCAAATGATTACAAGACCTCCTCCTGATGCAGCAGTGGGAAGTAAGAATCGATCCTCGAAGAAGCATGTCAGCGAATCTCAGAAAGTGGAAAGATCTCACAAGAAAAATAGACAGAAAGATAGAAATAACAGAGAAAAGCGGAAAAGAAAGAAAAGGCAGAAATTTTGGTCGATATCGACCACTATTGCTTGATATCGAGTAAACAAATCGACTAACAATGCACGAAATCGACTCAATAGAAAGCAAAACTCAAGCAGACAACTCGATCTCGACAAAACTTCCTCGACGTCGATAAAAATCCTCGATGTCGACCAAACTTCTCGAGATCGAGTAACAACAGTAACTAAATATTGCAACTTTTCCGAACACATAACAAGATTTTCGATGAAATAAATCAATAAACTAAAGACTTCCAAGATCAGGGTTTCAACACCACAACGATAACCATGCAAAGTAACACATAAAGGCATAAAAGATCATGTTTTTCATCAAATAACTTTCGTTATTAACAAATAAGAACATAGAGGATTTCGCATAAACCCTAATTGTTACTAACCCTTTTCATATAATTAACCCAAGTTGTATTAAGATCACTTTCACTTCAATAACACAAACAAGGATCACCTTCAACTTTCGTAAAATAATCATGCTTATAGGGATAGAAGACGAATTGCATAAAAAGATCAAACCTTTACCGCATCACCTCACATGGCTACCGTCGGCCTCACCCCGACCCTAGAAGTGGGTGGACTACTCACTCTTCATTATCAAGAAAGACATCAATAATAAAAGGGAATAACTTTGCATTAAAATAAAACTAAAAAGAGAAAGCTTACAACTGAACAAGTCAAATCCGCTCTCGCCTTTCCACTTTCTCTCGCCACAAGCTCTCTCTCTCTCTCTCTCTCTCTCTCTCTCTCTCTCTCACTCTCTCTCTCTCTCTATGTAACTACTTGTAGCTGAAATTGAATGCTTAGAAATCGGCCTCTAAGGCTTTATTTATAGGCTTCCAATCCTTGCTAATCAAGGAAATAAATTCTATCTATATCTATATCTATCTATCTAAATTATTAAGATTAAAAACATGGAAATAAATAAATAAATATAAAAGGAACTATATCTAATTGTGGATAAATATCTTCTCCTCTTGATAGCACTTGATAGATCTTGATGGAATTTGATCTCGAAAATATCTCCATTGGAATTTGGATAGAATCTTAACAAGACTTGGATTACTCGACGTCGGCTACTGGGGGTTTCCTCGATATCGAGTAGTTTCCAAGACCGAGCCACATCGAGCACCAGTTAGCCAAGACGACGAGTCCTAGTCGATGTCGATAAGGCTTTGTCGAGGTCGAGTAGACCCCGTTTCCAGAAACGCGTCGTCGAGGGCTGTCCTAGTCGAGTTGGGATTCCTTGGGGGCGAAGGAGGAAGATTCTATCCGAATTCTATCAAGTTCTATCTATGGAAGGAGATCTATCAAGACATGAAGACCTACCTAAATTAGATTTATATTTTCCTTATTGATTTATTTCCTTAAAACATTTTATTTATCTTTTAGCAAATTAGATATAGATTTAGATATAGAGATAGATGATTATTTCCTTGATTAGCGAGGTTTGATCACTATAAATAAGGCCCTTGGGGCTGGTTTTATGCAAGTTATTTCTTTTCAATCATTGTCTGCGATTGCGATGAGGCGTGAGTAGTCCACCCACTTATGGGGCTGGGGTGAGCCCAACGGTGGCCATGTGAGGCGATGCGATAAAGGTCAGATCTTTTTGTGCGATTCATCTTCTATCCCTTTGAGCATGATTCTTTTGCGAGAGTTGAAGGTGATCCTTGTTTGTATTATTGAAGCGAAAGTGATCTTAATGCAACTTGGGTTAATTATGTGAAAAAGGGTTAGTAACAATTAGGGTTTATGCGAAAGCCTCTATATGCCTATTTGTTAATGACGAAAGTTATTTGATGGAAAGTATGATCTTTTGTGCCTTTATGTGTTACTTTGCATGGTTATAGTTGTGGTGTTGAAACCCTGGATTTGGAAGTCTTTTAGCATATTGAATATATTTCTGTCGAATTTTGAGTTCTGTGTTCGAAATCTGTGAATTTATATTTTCTGCATTCTTGTCGACATAGAGGAGAGCTTTGTCGAGATCGAGTACAACCTTTGTCGATCTCGAGTAGGACTTGTCTAGGTCGAGTTGAAGTTTTCTCTGTTGTCGTCGATTTCAAGTTTCTGTCGACTTACCTGTGGTCGATCTCGAGTAGTTGTTGGTCGAGATTGACGAGCCTTTGTCTTCGCTTTTATTTCCTGTTTTGCTTTGTTCTTTTCTTTTGTTTGTTATTTTCTACTTTTATTTGTCTTTCTTTCCTTGTTTCTGTGTTTCTGTCTCTTTCTGCTGCTTGTCTGTGGGAATCTACAACTACCTAAGAACTGCTGACGTGCTTCCTCGTGGATTCGATCCTGACTATTCTCTTACTACAACGGGAGGAAGTCTTGTATTTATTTGCTGAGACAGAAGTTGATAATGCATATATTAGATAGGCATTATAGGCATTTTTAGCTTAGATAGGTTGCATTTCTTTCGTTCTTTGTTACGAAATTGCATCTTATGATTATTCTAGAAGAGTTCGGATTTTGCGCAAATTTGTGGTTATCTTGCAGATCGAATCGGAACCTGTTGAAGAAGTTCGGAAGCAGCTGGAAGGCTGGTGAGTCTGGCGCGCCCGCGCTGCACTCGACGTGCCCGCGCTGCTACTGGCGCGCCCACGCTGCTAGGAGGAAGTGGCCGCGCTGATGCACCAGATGGAAGAAGCAAAGTCGAGGTCCGCGCTGCTATCTGGCGCGCCCGCGCTACTATCTGGCGCGCCCGCGCTGCTATCTGGCGCGCCCGCGTCGGTCCCTGGAGTCGGATTCTTATCCGATTTTCCCTATCTTATTAGTTTTAATATTATATTTTTACGGGATGTTAAACCCGATTTTATTAGGTTATATAGGCCGAGAAGGCAAGAGAGAGAGGGAGGTTATTTTCCAGAGACGTATTTTCCCTTTTTTTCATCTCACAAACCCTATGGAGAACTAACTCTCCTTTGTTACACTTGGTTCTTTGAAGCCTTCAATTGATTTGGTTGTGAGTATTCTACTCTTGTTCGTCCTTTGTTAATTGTTTCGATCTCCTGAGTTTATTGCTTGATTGCTTATTATTGGTTAATCTGGATTGATCACCTAGGTTTATCGATACTAGTCATATTGCTAGGGTTTCCAATTCCAGGTTTGGAGTTGTAGATTCATTTTAGCAAACACAATCACCATACGCGGGTTGCTTGTGGTAAATTGTGAAGGAGATTCGATTGCAAGCTATTTTAACGGGTTGTTGGAATCGCTTGTATCTCATTATAATTCATGTTTGAATGCTATTGCTTTATTATTTGGTGAAGGTTTTCCCTTGTAATTTGGTGATAAGTGCTTTTAGGACTGGTAGGACTAAAAGCTATTACACGATCTAAATTGAGAACAATTACTGGACATTAGAACTTGAGATTCATAGAATGCGATGATGAACCATCTCAATTGCTGTGCGGATAATTACCTGGTGTGATACTTTTCCATCATATATTCACAATCTCCTATTGCAACTTGTTCTGTCATTACCATTGCTTACACACAAAACTCCCCCTTGAATCGGTTACTTTTGGGTAATAATACTTGCTCTTACAATTGATTCTGTTTCCCTGTGGGTTTGACCCTAACTTACCTACTATACTTGTTATAGTTTGCATTTTAGGAATTTACTTTGATTTGGCATAACGACCTTAGGCCTGTCAAATTTGGCGCCGTTGCCAGGGAAACGGTTTATCTTTGTTCTTGTTTGTCTTATTACCTGTTTGGGTGCGAACCTCTTGCATGGTTCGCACTCGTGCTACTGATCCCCATCTTTTTTATTTTGATTGGGAAATAGACAGGACATACCACCGCCGCCATAGAGAACATTATCCAATGGCGGGAAATGCAAATCAGACGCTGCGACAGCTGACAGCAGCAAACATCACACAACAGGCACCTGCTGTGACAATCCCTGCCATAGGGGATGGCAACCATTTTGAGCTAAAGTCTGGGCTGATTCATCAACTGCCCAAATTCCATGGATTGGCTGGAGAAGACCCCATCAAGCACATGGGGAAGTTTCATAATGTGTGCATGAGCATGAAACCAGCCAATATAACCGAAGCACAGATAAAGATGAGAGCTTTTGGGTTCACACTGGTCGATGCTGCGGATGACTGGTACTACAGTCTTCCTACAGGGAGCATCGATACTTGGCCTAAGCTCCACAAGGCCTTCTTGGAGAAATTCTTCCCTGCTAAGAAGGAGAACACCTTGAAGAAGGCAATCAACAATATAGAGCAGGAAGATGATGAAACCCTCTATGATTACAATGAAAGGTTCAAGAAGCTTTGTGCTAATTGCCCTTTCTATGGCTACAGCACGAAGGACCTAGTCTTATACATCTATGGGGGATTGCTGGAATCTGATAGAAGGATGATTGATGCCGCCTGCGGAGGAAATATTCTGAATGCCACGCCAGAGGGAGCTATGGAGAAGATTCAGGAAATGGCTGAGGGGACTAGAAATTTTGGGAAGTCCACCAGAAAGAAAGGGGTCAACTCGGTAGACTCTAACCAAGCCAAGGATATTGCTGAATTAAAGGATATGGTTAGGAGGCTCACTCTGCAAGGGACTCCTCAACAACTCAAGGCTTGTGGAATCTGCAGTGATAACTTCCACCCAACTGATGCGTGTCCTACACTCCAGGAAGACACCGCTGAAGTAAGTGCTATAGGTGGAAATGGACCTCAGAGACCCAGACATGACCCCTACTCAAACTCCTACAACCCAGGTTGGCGGGATCACCCAAATTTCAGATGGAGGGATCCACCAAACCAATCACAACAGCAGCAGCCACCTCCCTACAATCAGAGGCAGCAGGGTAACGCTCCCTCTACTGAGTCCATGCTCAATACCCTGACACAGCACTTCACTGCGCATGTTCAGACAACTGAATCGAGCATAAAAGATATACAGAAACAAATGGGGCAAATGGCTGAAACAATCACGAGAATAGAGGCGAAGACGTCAGTGGGTCTACCATCTCAAACGGTGGTCAATCCAAGGGAAAACGTCAGTGCTATAACTCTTTGGAATGGAAAAGAGCTGAAAAGTCAGGAAGAAGAGGAGAAAAGCACGCAGGTCTCCGACGTGGCCACGCCCAACACTGAAGTGGCCACGCCCAACACTGGCGCGCCCGCGCCACAGTCTGACGCGCCCACGTCGAGTCCTGACGCGCCCGCGTCGAGTCCTGACGCGCCCGCGCTGAGTTCCGGCGCGCCCACGTCGAGTCCGATCTCGCCTGAATCCGAGCCCTATGTCGATACATACGTCCGACCGAATTTTCCCCCTGTCGGGTCAGAGAAACCAAAACCTCCGTTCCCTAAGGCACTCAAAGAGAGGAGGATAATCGATGATTCAGAGCTTTTGGAGACATTTAGCAAGTGTCAGGTGAATATTCTTCTGCTGAAAATGTTAAAAACTGTGCCCAAGTACGCCAAGTTTTTGAAGGCGCTTTGCACAGTGAAGAGGAATCAGAAGCTGAAAGGCAAAAAGAAAGTGAAAGTAAGTGAGCAAGTCTCCGCTGTGTTTCAGAGGAGAATGCCAAAAAAGTGCGCTGATCCAGGTATGGTTACTATCCCTTGTGTCATTGGAGATGTAAAATTTGATAGAGCTATGCTTGATTTGGGTGCTTCCATAAATGTGCTTCCTTACTCAGTTTACAAATCGCTAGATTTAGGACCTTTGCATGAAACTGGAGTAATTGTGCAACTAGCTGACAGGTCTAATAAATACCCTAAAGGAGTAGTAGAAGACGTTTTGGTCATGGTCGATAAACTGATTTTTCCTGCAGATTTCTTTGTCCTGGATATGGAACATGATAAGCATGATGCGCCTATTCTGTTAGGTAGACCTTTTATTAAAACAGCTAGGACAAAAATTGATTGTGTTTCTGAGACACTAACAACGGAATTTGATGGAAAAAAGGTTGAATTCGATTTATACAAGGCTATGAAACATCCTGTTGATGACCATTCTCTGTGCTCTATTGATGTGATTGAACCATTAGCTCAAGATCTATTCGATATGTCTAGGGAAGATGAGTTGCAGTCAATTATTGAGGATGCTATTGACGAGTCCTATACAGATTTTTCAATTTCATCTAACATGCAGAAATTAGCAGCTCAGATGGATGTAGAAGATCAGTCCCCTACTCTTTTGGGCATTAGCCCCAATCTACTGACACCAAGCGAAGTGCTTGTTCCATCTGTTGTGCAGGCACCTGAAATTGAACTCAAACAACGCCCTAGTCATCTTTGCACTCTTGATGTGGAAATTAAGGACAAGAAAGGAGCGGAGAATTTGGTGGCTGACCACTTAAGCAGATTGGTGAATGAGGAGGACAAGCCGGAGTCACAGAAACCCATCTCAGGCACGTTTCCGGATGACATATTATGCAGAATCGAGCACAAAAGCACGCCGGAGTCTGGCGTGCCCACGTCAACAGCTGACGCGCCCGCGTTGCTCCATGGCGCGCCCGCGCTGCTCCATGGCGCGCCCGCGCTGACCTCTGACGCACCCGCGTCGTCCCCTGACGCGCCCCCGCCATTACTTCTCAGCCCATCTCAGTCCGTTCTAGGACTTCATTCTGTAAACCCTTGGTACCGGGACATTGTAAACTACTTAGTTTGTGGGGAATCTCCTCCGGATCATACCAATGCTCAAACGGAGAAGATTCGAAGAGAAGCGAACCACTATGTTTGGGATGACAGCTTGGACAGAAAGTTACACCTTTCAAGGGTTCCCGCATTTGTCAATGAGATGACTGGTGTTGGTGACCCTGGTGGAGGAACCTAGGCCAATCAAGGGCCAATTAGTCGAGCCAGCGACTTGAAACAAAGGCGCTTCTCGGGAGGCAACCCGAGGTAAGTTTTTCCTTCTTTTCCCTTTTTCTTTTCCTTCACCCTGATTGTATTTGGTTTACTTTTGTTGTCTTTATTGTTTCATTGAGGACAATGAAAACTTTAAGTGTGGGGGAGAGGAATTCTATATATAGATGCATATAGGAGATCATATTTAAATTTTTGCATCATGTTTAATTTCTGTAATCATTTTTATTAATTTTTGTTTATTTTCGTATTTAAAAAAAAAATTCCAAAAATAGAGCATGCATTTCATACATATGTGTTATTCAAATACCCATCTAGCTTAGTTTGTCCTCTATTTTAAATTTCTAGCATGATTCATAAAAATCCCATGGAGTTCTGGATGTTTTGATTATTGTCTTTATTTGATTTTTGTGGAACATGTGCTAGCAAATATAATTGAGCATGTATGATTGAGCTAAAGTATGATTGAAGTCCTAAAAACATGACTATGTGAGAATGTTTGGCCTTATTTGAATTTTTGCTCAGTTGTGTGAATTACTCGCCTAGTGTTGCTACCTCTTGGCATTGACTGCAGTATCTATTTTTAAAGACCGACTCACATGTTTGTTGCTTGCGGAGTTTATGTTATATTTTGAGTCTTTTGCTGAATTTGTGAATATTTAGTGAATAAGGTGGCAATGGTTAATGCACTTAGTAACCGGGTCTACACATGACACCCATGGGTATGATTCGTTCAAAAAGGTGTTGAAAACTATCCACTAGGAAAGAAGCTTGATCATTGAGTAACCAGGTTCATTCATGACACCCATGTTTGCAACTTGCGTCAAAAGGTGTTCAAGTGGACTTCATACTAGTAGTGGAGGTGTTGATAGACCGGGGCCATTCATGACACCCATGTTTGCGCTTCGCGTAAGGAAGCACCAAGACAAGAAAAAGAAAAAAAAAAGAAAAAAAAAAGAAAAGAAAAAAGTGTTGCATTTTATTTTCTTTATTGTGTCCCGCAAGTAATGACATTTCGGTAGAGAATTGGTGATATGGTGGTCAATGTCTATGAGTTTAGTGCATGAATGGTTTGAGTTGAGAGTTGTACTTAAAAGCCTAAACACATGAGTGGAAAACACATTTCTAGTGAGGTTGGTTAATGTCTACTTCTAAGCTTTGATCACTAAAATACATGCTATGACGTTTGTTTGCTTGGTTTGTGTGTTCACCTGCTATGATGTTGCTTTTTGATAAGGATTGAAATTTGAAGGGATTTCTTGTGGGATACATTGATTCATGTTCATTCTATCATTGCTTGAGGACAAGCAAAGGTTAAGTGTGGGGGAATTTGATAATGCATATATTAGATAGGCATTATAGGCATTTTTAGCTTTGATAGGTTGCATTTCTTTCGTTCTTTGTTACTAAATTGCATCTTATGATTATTCTAGAAGAGTTCGCATTCTGCGCAAATTTGTGGTTATCTTGCAGATCGAATCGAAACCTGTTGAAGAAGTTCGGAAGCAGCTGGAAGGCTGGTGAGTCTGGCGCGCCCGCGCTGCACTCGACGCGCCCGCGCTGCTACTGGTGCGCCCACGCTGCTAGGAGGAAGTGGCCGCGCTGATGCACCAGATGGAAGAAGCAAAGTCGAGGTATGGCGCGCCCGCGCTGCTATCTGGCGCGCCCGCGTCGGTCCCTGGAGTCGGATTCTTATCCGATTTTTCCTATCTTATTAGTTTTAATATTATATTTTTACGGGATGTTAAACCCGATTTTATTAGGTTATATAGGCCGAGAAGGCAAGAGAGAGAGGGAGGTTATTTTCCAGAGACGTATTTTCCCTTTTTTTCATCTCACAAACCCTATGGAGAACTAACTCTCCTTTGTTACACTTGGTTCTTTAAAGCCTTCAATTGATTTGGTTGTGAGTATTCTACTCTTGTTCGTCCTTTGTTAATTGTTTCGATCTCCTGACTTTATTGGTTGATTGCTTATTATTGGTTAATCTGGATTGATCACCTAGGTTTATCGATACTAGTCATATTGCTAGGGTTTCCAATTCCAGGTTTGGAGTTGTAGATTCATTGTAGCAAACACAATCACCATACGCGGGTTGCTTGTGGTAAATTGTGAAGGAGATTCGATTGCAAGCTATTTTAACGGGTTGTTGGAATCGCTTGTATCTCATTATAATTCATGTTTGAATGCTATTGCTTTATTATTTGGTGAGGTTTTCCCTTGTAATTTGGTGATAAGTGCTTTTAGGACTGGTAGGACTAAAAGCTATTACACGATCTGAATTGAGAACAATTACTGGACATTAGAACTTGAGATTCATAGAATGCGATGATGAACCATCTCAATTGTTGTGCGGATAATTACCTGGTGTGATACTTTTCCATCATATATTCACAACCTCTTATTGCAACTTGTTCTGTCATTACCATTGCTTACACACAAAACTCCCCCTTGAATCGGTTACTTTTGGGTAATAATACTTGCTCTTACACTTGATTCTGTTTCCCTGTGGGTTCGACCCTAACTTACCTACTATACTGGTTATAGTTTGCATCTTAGGAATTTACTTTGATTTGGCATAACGACCTTAGGCCTGTCAGAAGTCGGTCTGAACTTTATTTTATATTTATTTCATACTTGACCATCCTCCTGCAACAACACTATGCTATCTAGTACAATCCTCTTAAACTTAGTGAATCAATCGCCTAGTGGTCACTCTTACACTTAGTTATCAATCTCCCCTTTGATGAAAGACAAAACCTGTGCATCCCTGCAACTTAGTCAAGCAAATATAATAAAAGCAAAATCGGACTAAGTACCTGCATGGGTTAGATAAATGTTGGATCATAAGTTAGAAAATATGAAAGACATCCAACTAAAAACAAAACAAGGTCTTCCAAGACCTTCATAGCAGTTAAAAACGTTTTCAAGGTCTAAACCACAAGATCATCTCCCCCTTTTTGTCTTTCAACAAAGGAGGAGGTAAAACAGTAACCAAAAGTTTTGAAATAGTTTCCAAAAACCAGCAATGTTTCAAATTCAGGGATAGGTTAGGGTAGGGTAGGGTTAAGCTTCATCGTCCGAAGCATCATTAGTGAGCCTCGTCCACAGACCTTGCAACAGCTTGGTTATCGCGCTCATCTCCGTCATAAACTCCTTGTGCAGCTCCTTGAGATCCTGGCAAACTTCCTCCAAGCCCAACTCCAGGTTGTCCATGCGTTCATCAATGGCTGAGGCAGTGGGAAGAGCTTTTGAAGGAGAGGCAAGACTCCAAGTCCCTTGGGGGGACCGAGTGATGCCAATCTTTTCAAGGCTCTTGGAGTCAAACTTTCCCATATGACGTTGTTGTTCATCATTATTGAAATTGATTCCAGAAGCTTTGAAGATATGGGTCAAAAGGCTGGCAAAGGGGAGGGGAGTTCCTTTTCTGGATTTTCTAGCATGAGCCATGGATCCAAGGATAGTGTTGGCCAGATCAAGGTCAAGTCCATTTAGGATTCGATAAAGTAGGACCATGGCATTATCAGTAAGGAGCGAGCCAGAGTTAAGACGGGGTAAGAGGCAACGAACAATGGTGTTGAAGATAATTTTTGCCTCTAAGGTAAGGGATGAGTGTGTTAGCTGTTTTGATGTGCTGGTGGATGCTTCGGGTAGGAGATATTTGGATCGAGCAAGGGTGATGCACTGTTCTTTTGTGGGGTTCTCGGGAGAGGGTGGACAAGGTCTAGGTAGGCCAAGGAAATCAGCAAAGTCAATGGAGTTGAACGAGATTCTAAACCCTTTGACGATGGATTCCAAAGACCAACCGTCCACATTGTTTTTGGCTTTTAGGTTTATGTAGAACAGGCGGGTGAGTTGGGGATAATAGACAGATTCAAGGTTGAGAAGGGTCCAGGCAGGGGATTGTTTGAGTAGAGAGATGCAAGGTAAGTTCAAAGCTTCAAAGAACTCAACATCTAAAAAATCGGAACAACAAATCCTACGAGTTCGAAACTCATCTACTCACTTTCCAGCCGTTTCAGCATTTTCAAACCATGAAAAGGGTAAGGATTGGTTTACCTGGATGTAGGCGGGTGGGTCGGCATTCTTCCTGCGAGCAATTGTTGGAGCAACTCTCTTGGCAGGCGCCTCAAAGCCTCTGAGGGTACCCTTCCTGGTGCGCTTTGGAGAGAGAGGCTTGACAACTGCTGGGGCTTTCCGCTTCTTTGGAGAGGGGGAGGAGGAGAAGGAGAAGGAGAGGCAACATGTTCTGGCTCCTCTTCCTCCTCGTCCTCAGACCCCGAGTCATCAGCGAACCCCTCATTGTTGTCGCCTTCAGCATTCTCATCATCACCGGTCTCATCATCCTCCTCTTCTTCTTCCTCTGCTTCCTCCTCAGTGGGAACTTCTGCCTCGGCCTCTTTCCTGATTCTCTCATCCTCCTCCTCGACAAGCTTCCTTGCCTGCTCGGCCTCTTCTTCGGCCTTCTTCTTCCTTAAAGCTTCTTCTTCGGCTTCCTTGGCTGCATCCCGTTCCAGAATGGAATCGAGATCCTCCTCTTCCTCTTCCTTATCCACCTCCTCAGCGATGACCTTCTTTTTCCCTTTCTGCTTCTCACTGAGAGGCTTCTTAGCAGAGCGTTTTTGAGAGCCCTTGGTAACAGTAGTCATGCTCTCAGCGATGGTGCTTTGGACAATAGTAGGGACGATGGCTTGAGGAGTGGGTTCAGGTGTTGGGGAAGTAGCAGGGGCCTGGCCTCCCTTGGGGGTGGCGCCAAGTCTTTTGGGAGTGGAAGCTTTCTTTGATTTAGGAGCCATGGAGGTAATCGGCTAGGGTTTTAGGATAGTTTGAGAGGTTGAAGAAAGAGAAATTGGAATGGTTTGGATAAGTCTGAATTTGTGAGGAAGTCGGGTACAGAATTGGGTTTAAGTAGAGTGAGATGATGGAGTTGATTGGACGGGTTTATAGTTCCAAGGATAGTAATCATAACATTGCCAATTTAAAAAATTTCCAATTCAAAATTCAAATTTTTTTCCTAGCCATTTTAAAATAGGGGGGAAAATCCAAAATTATTTTGTTCCAAAAATATCTCAACGGACAAAAATATGTGACGAATAAAATTTTAAAATCTGTTTAAAATATACTTGATCAAATATCTAAAAAAGATATTAACCAAATATATGTGATCCGATATCTGTAATCTACCATTTAGTTCGCAAACCTTGACATAATTCTCAAAGGTCTTGACACTGATTAGAGTTTATCTTTCTTAAAGGGAAAGCTCCCCCTATGAAAGTGCATCCTTGTTAAGCATCCCAATCTCTCGTCTAATGAAGGTGAACCTGTCCTCTGCCAAAGGCTTAGTAAAAATGTCAGCCCATTGATAATCTGTTGAAATAAAGAAAATGGACACATCACCTTTTTCGACACGGTCTCTAATGAAATGATGCCTTACATCAATATGTTTGGTCCTTGAATGCTGAACATAATTCTTTGTAATGGAGATGGCACTTGTATTGTCACACTTAATGGGAATGCCTTTGAGGTTGATGCCAAGATCTCGCATTTGTTGAGCTATCCAAAGGATTTGAGAGCAGCATGCTCCAACTGCTATGTATTCGGCTTCTGCAGTGGATAGGGCAACTGAGTTTTGTTTCTTAGAGTGCCAACTGATCAAGGATGCTCCTAAGAATTGGCAACATTCTGATGTGCTCTTCCTATCCACCTTATAGCCTGCAAAATCTGCATCAGAATACCCAATTAATGTGAATTCCTTTTGCTTTGGGTACCATAGTCCAAGCTCCTTAGTGCCATTGAGATATCGAAAGATCCTCTTCACAGCTACGAGGTCAGATTCTTTAGGACCAGCTTGAAACCTAGCACATATGCAAACACTAAACATGATGTCAGGTATACTAGCTGTGAGATATAGTAAAGATCCAATCATTCCTCGATACTCCTTTTAATTGACACTTTTCCCAGTCTTGTCTTGATCTAGAGATAATGTTGAGCTCATGGGAGTCTTGGCTACTTTCGATTGATCCATCTTGAACTTCTTCAAGAGATCCTTAGTGCGTTTACTTTGTTTGACGAAGATCCATTTCTTAGATTGATGAACTTTTAATCCCAAAAAGAAGTTGAGTTCACCCATCAAGCTCATCTCAAATTCACTGCACATAATGTCAGAAAATTCCTTGCACAAAGATGTGTTAGTAGCACCAAATAATATATCATCAATATAAATTTGAATAACCAAAATGTCCTTTCCTTTGGTTTTGATAAAAAGAGTCTTGTCGATTGTTGTGAGCTGAATCTGCCATGTTTTACAGTAACTTTTATATCGATTTCTGTATACATTGCATTCATTTGGGTTTAGATAGTACAAAATCTATGTAGTTTATGTTTATTTGCCAAATTATGGAATCTACACCAGTTTCTGTTTAATTCGCAGAAATCGAGGCATTTTACAGCAATTCTACAGAAGGTCGGAAAAGCTCGGTAAAACACTACAGAAGTACAAGGTCAAAGCAGCGGAACCAGTCTGAGAGTCAAGGCTACTCGATCTCGAGTAGGCCTACTCGACCTAGACGAGCATGTCCGAGCACAGCCTTGTCGATAGAGCCTGATCGAGCAAGCCAGACCAACCCGGATCCGGACCCTACTCGATCTCGAGGACCACTGGTCGAGATCGACGAAGCCCAGACACACCACCCGGAGTCGACAAGGAGAGAAGCCGAGGACGACCAGGCGGCACTCGCTGCCAGCGACTCGACTCGCTGCAGCGGATCGTTCGCTGCCGCGGAAAAACTCGCTGCCATCGGAAGAGGCAACTCGCGGAAGCGGAAAGGAAGGACACCGCTCAACTCGATCTCGAGGACCCTTTGTCGAGGTCGACGAGCGCTTGAGTCCAGATCCGGAGTCCATCGAGTAGAGCAACTCGAGAAGACCTAGTCGGCAAGCCACCTTACTCGAGGTCCACTAGGGCTTGTCGAGATCGACGAGCACCTGAGGAGCCTTGTCCGAGCCTTGTCGAGTAGAGTCACCCGAGGAGACTTAGTCGATGACCTAATCCTACTCGAGATCGACTAGGTCTTGTCGAGGTCGACGAGCACCAGTGAGCCAAGTCCGAGCCATGTCGAGCACACCTAGCCGAGGAAGTCCAGTCGACGAACCACCCTACTCGAGGTCGACGAGCCGTGGTCGAGGTCGAGTAGACCAGATTCCAGAAACTTATCGACGAGACCTGTCCGAGTAGAATTGAGATTCCTTGGGCGCGAAGGAGTCGATTTGGCCGAGATCTATCCTAATCCATCAAGTTCTATCATCATGGAGACAAGATCTATCAAGACATGAAGACTTACCTATTTAGTTTTATCTTTTCTTTTAAGATTTATTTCCATTAGGTAATTTATTTATCCTTTCAAGTTTTAGATAAAGTTTTAGATATAGATAGATATCTTCTTTCCTAGAATAGCTAGGGAATGAAGGCTATAAATAAGGCCCATGGGGCTCAGTTTTATCAATTCAATTCAGATCACAATTCCAAGTCACACACAATTCAATTCTAGTAGAGTAGTTTAGGAGTTCTAAGGTTTTTAGGGTTTTGGCTTTCTGCTAAAGTTGATTGCCAGGATTGTAAAAGGCTTTGAATTTAGTTTTAATGCAAGTTTCTTTTTATACACCAATGTATGCAATTGCGATGAGGCGTGAGTAGCCCACCCACTTCTGGGGCTGGGGTGAGCCCGACGGTGGCCATGTGAGGCAATGCGATAAAGGTCAGATCTTTTTGTGCAATTCATCTTCTATCCCTATGAGCATGATTCTTTTGCGAGAGTTGAAGGTGATCCTTGTTTGTGTTATTGAAGCGAAAGTGATCTTAATGCAACTTGGATTAATTATGTGAAAAAGGGTTAGTAACAATTAGGGTTTATGCGAAAGCCTCTATATGCCTATTTGTTAATGACGAAAGATATTTGATGGAAAGCATGATCTTTTGTGCCTTTATGTATTACTTTACATGGTTATCGTTGTGGTGTTGAAACCCTGGCTTTGGAAGTCTTTTATTATATTTAATTTATTTCTGTCAAAAATCTGAGTTTTGGTTCGAAAATTTGCCCTTTTAAAGTTTCTGTCTTTTACTGTACTCGACATAGAGTAGTGCTTTGTCGATCTCGAGGAAGCTGTGGTCGATATCGAGTAGGCTTGGTCTTAGTCGAGTTGGTTTTTCTGCTTTTCTTGTCGATTTGAAGTTTCTGTTGTTCACTGTCTTGTCGATCTCGAGGAGCTGTAGTCGAGATCGACCAGTGCCTTTGCTTTGCTTTTCGTTTTATTTGCTTTGCTTTGCTTTGCTTTATTTCTTGCTTTGTTCTTTTCTTTTGTTTTAGTTTCCCTTGCCGGATTTATTTGTTTCTTTCCTTTTTGTGTTTCTGTCTTTCTGCTGCTCTGCTTCTGTGAGAATTTACAGCTACCTGAGAATTG
Organism: Persicaria tinctoria; assembly: GCA_037127255.1. NCBI lineage: Eukaryota > Viridiplantae > Streptophyta > Magnoliopsida > Caryophyllales > Polygonaceae > Persicaria > Persicaria tinctoria. Next base: position 41,762,946 of record JBANSL010000005.1, on the reverse strand, counting down.
CTGACGTGCTTCCTCGTGGATTCGATCCTGACTATTCTCTTACTACAACGGGAGGAAGTCTTGTATTTATTTTCTGGGACAGGGAAGTCAGTCTGAACTTTAATTCATATTTATTTCAATACTCGATTTACTCCTGCAACAACAAATTGGCGCCGTTGCCGGGGAAGCAATCATTCGCGCCTTAGGTAGTCAGTTGTCACTATTTCTTTGAGTTACTTTTCAGGTGTATGCGTCGTTCTGGTCAAACACCTGAGTTTGACAGCTTAGACGAACCGGAGCGCTACCTACACATCCACTCCAAACTCAAAAGGATCATGGCGTCCGCTGAAACACAGGAACAGCTGATCGCTAGGCTTACAAGGGAATTAGCCTTAAAGGATGCTGCTATCACCGCTGAGAGAGCAGCAAGGGAACAAGCACAGGCTGAGCTTGCCCAGTATCCAACCACGACAGAGGACTACATGCACCCAACTCTCGTCGTGCCTGAATCGGCGATTCTAATCCCTGAAAACTCTTTTGAAATTCGCACTCAATTTCTTATAGAGCTTAAAAATAATGCCTTTTACGGCAGATTTAATGAGTGTCCTCTTGAACATATTACTAATTTTCATGATATGTGCCGTACTCTTGCAGAAGGTACAACCTTGGAATATGTCAAGTTGAAATCTTTTCGCTGGTCTCTCGCTGGGCCTGCACTGAAATGGCTGGAAGGGATGAAAGCAAAATCACTCACAACCTGGGCCCAAGTAGAGCAAGAGTTTCTGAACAAATTCTTCCCACCTGCCAAAACAGCACATCTCCGCCAAAAAATCACCGCCTTTAAACAACAGAAAGAGGAACCGCTGGCAAGGGCATGGGAACGCTACAAGGAACTGCTACGATCCTGCCCTACTCATGGACAACCACCCTACATCATTCAGGAGATCTTCTTCAACTCTCTTGATCAAGTCACTAAGGACAGAATCAACAATTATACTCGCTACGAGTATCTGACGATGCCACCAAGTGACGCATAGGGTGTACTAGAGAAGCTCACTACCTACGACAACAAGTATGGGTCTACTATAACCTATGAAGAGAACCCATACGCCAGGCCAGCACCATCCATGCCCCTATATGAGCCACCGAAGGAGATTGATCCTGATGTTAGGGAGCAATACTACAGAGACCAGAATAAGAAGCTCATCAAGCAAGTAAAGTATCTCTTTGTCAACCAGCCTTGCATAGAATGCGGATCGCAAAGGCACACCACTACTGAGTGCCCACACACAGAGCAAGTCAGGCTGGCAGAGCACCATGAGGATGCAGCTTACGCAGGGGGTCCAAATCGCTACATGGGGGACCAAAGGTTTCAGCAACCACAATGGAACCAAGGTGTCCCTAGGAATCCCCCGCCCTACAGAGCTCCAGGACATCCAGAAAGGGAGCAGAAAAAGGATGATATACAGACAGTCCTGGAGGAAATACGGAAAAACCACTCATAGACTAGGCAATCTTTCAACTCCGTCTATACTCAGATGCAAGGTGTCAACTCTAGGCTTGGGGAAATTGATATCTAGCGGAAATCAGTTGATACACAGATTGGTCAGCTAGCAGCGGGAATCCCCAGACAGTCAGGCGCACTCCCTGGATCTTCAAAACCAAATCCTAAGGGAAAGACTGGACACATCGCTACTGTAAAACTCAGAAGCGGTCATCAACTGCAAGAGCCAGAGGTCGGAAAGCAGCAGAACAGCGAGGAACAACAAGTTGATCTCGATAAAATAGTAGTCGATCTCAACAAACATCTGGTCGACCTCGACAAGAGCTTCGTCGACCTCGAGGAGAAAATTCCAGAATCTTCGTCTGCACCATACAGCAACTCGACTGGGCCCAATCTGGTCGATGTCGACAAAGGCCTTGTCTATGTCGAAAAGCCCTTGGTCGACATAGAGAAGTCTGCAGCACCTCCGACGTCTGTTCTGGCTCCGACTCATAAAAAGAAGCTGCCTTTCCCCACAAAATCTCTAAAGGACCCGACAGAGAAAAAGTTTCAGCGCTTCATCAAGATGCTTCAGAAGCACAACGTCACCATCCCCTTCACATAAGCTCTCAATGAAATGCCATCTTATGTCAAGTTCCTAAAGGAGATTTTGAGCAAAAAGCGATCAATGGCTTAAATCACAGAGGAGTGCAGCCATCTGGACATATTGGAGAAGAGGCCGGATCCAGGTAAGTTTGCTATAACTATTGGATTTGGTCCATACAAAATTAATGCCCTATGTGATCTTGGAGCTAGTGTGAGTATAATGCCTTTAACAATTTGGTCCAAGATTAAGATAGGTGCCCTGGAGCCTGTGGATGCTAGACTATAGATGGCCAACAACACGGTGGTCATTCCAACAGGCATGGTGGAAAACGTCCCAGTACAAGTAGGCAAATTCTTCGTCCCTGCTGATTTCTTAATAGTCGATATGCAAGAAGATCCTGCTTGTCCAATTATCTTAGGAAGACCAATCTTGGCGACGGTGGATGCCAACATAAGTGTAAGGAAAGGAGTGCTCACCTTCAACATCAGCGATGAGGTAATTGAGTATTCCTTTAATAAAACTGAAAGGCATACATGTCCAATGGAAGAGGTCAAATCTATCTCAGCTGGCTACATCACCTGCGGGGAACCCAAGGTCAGAAATATGACCCCTGAGGAGCTGGAAAAGAGGGACATGGAAGCCCAGGTGGAGGAGATCATGGCAATCCTCAAGGAGAACACAGAGAATCCAATCGACACAGACCAAGGTAAGTCGTTATGGATTCATTATTTTTCGGATGCCTTGACAGGGCATAAGTATGGGTTCAAGATCGACCAGGCCTCCTCGACATCAAGTAGAACCCTAGTCGACCTCGACCAGACCACGGAGCCACCACTAGCACCAGCTTCGTCGAGCAGCAACCAGGAGGAGAGCCCTCGCCGATCTCGACAAGCCTTGTCGAGGTCGACCACCACTCGGCTCCACCAGATCCGCCTTCGTCGATGAGCAAGCCATCAGGAGCGAAGCCCTACTCGATGTCGAGTAGGCTACTCGAGGTCGACAAGCCCCTGTCTTCGTCGACTTCTGCCTTTTCGACCAGACCACCACCAGAGCCAGCAGTCTTGTCGAGATCGACTAGCCTTAGTCGAGATCGACCAAATACAGTGGTCCTCGATTCCGTCTCTGCAAAGGTAAGTCAAGGTATGGATCTTTCTTCTCCTATTTCCATTAAAGATTTATCTATACATGGGAGAGGTCTGCCTTGGTATGTGCGATTGTGCAGGATTTCCAATGATGAGCCTAAGGAATATAAAGTTGGAGACAAGCTCTATGTCTCTAAATCAAAGGATCATTGGTTTCCCAATAAATTCAACAAGAAGCGGATGGGACCGTTCGTGGTGAACAAGATCCATTCTGGAGGATTACACCTCATGGACAAGAATGGAGTCTTATTTGAGGCCCAAGCTACATGGGCTCTGCAGATGCCACCTTGAGCATTAATGGAAAGTCGGCCTAGCGACTATAAAATCTAGAGCATGTACATAGACTTTTTAGGACATTTGAGACTTTATTTTTTGTTTTTGGTTTTGAACACTTATAGTTTTGCTATTATGGGTATATATCTTCTGCTTTTCAGGTCCATGGATAGAACCAAGCTACATTAATACTCGGCTAGGAGGTGCTCCAGTCGAAATTTTGAGGCCCTGCACACCTGTCTTGTGAGTTTCTTTCTTTACCCTTACCTTGTTTTTATACAGTGAGGACACTGTAATATTTAAGTATGGGGTGGGGGAAGCGCTTACTTCATGCATAATTGCCATAGTTGACATTACTTGTGCATTATTTTTTGGAATAGCTACATGGCTATTTTGGAATGCATTATTGATTTATGTGCTCATATGCATGATTTCCAAAAAGTTTAAGAAAAATGACCCCCATTTCAAATTTTTGAATAATGTCATGGAAACTTTATATTGGACTCGACGATGCAAAATTGGATTCATTAGAGATATAGCATGAAATTGCCTAGTAAAGGGAAGTCACAATGAAGTGCATTATTTCTTGAAAACCATGAAAGGAGGAAAAATTCGAAGTTGCTTTTGACATGTTGCATGATAAGATGATGGAGGACTTTATATTTCCATATAATGCTCATATTGTTATAATCCTAGCCTTACCTATGCTTATGCATTACACAAAGCCATATTATGCCTTATTTCAATTATTGCTCCACATGATCTAAAATTGCCATTCTTTACCTTATCCGGGGATTATGTTGAGAATGATGTTACATTATGGAGATGTTATATGATTGTTGTGTTGTTATCATTATTTGGAGTTTGGCTGGAAATTGTTTGAAATATACGAAAAATTTAATGAGTGAAAGAAAATCCAATCACCTCAGGAGATAAAGGTAGATTGACCCTGTTCTCTGAGATAATAGTTTGGAGAGATGGGACACATTGTGAGGAGTCCAAAGCACTAAGTATCCGGGGCCATTCAAGACACCCATGTTTGCGACTCGCGAGAAGGCAGTGCTGAGGTTAGAGAGGTAAAAGCATTATTATTGAGAAAAGCATTATGAAAGGTGATGAATCAAATGGAGAAGGAATGTGGAAATTCAATTTGGAAAGTACTCTATTTCCCCGGATCAAAAGCACCACATTGCCAAAAATTGCCCACCTTTAGCCTTTAACCAATCTACTCCTTCCTGAGCTTAAATTAAAGTCCTCTTGATTATTGATGCTTTGTCATATAAATTGTTTTTGCATAACCCTCCTTTTGTGAGTAGATATTGCTTTTACATATTTGCACGTGCATGAATCTGACACTAGTACCTTTTCGAGGATGGCAATTGATTACAGGGACATATGAGAATGAATCTGATATGTTGAGAGTTTGAATTCTTCCCCTGAATGACAAATAAAAGTATTGCTTGAGGACAAGCAAGCTTAAGTATGGGGTGTTTGTTGTGAGCTGAATCTGCCATGTTTTACAGTAACTTTTATATCGATTTCTGTATACATTGCATTCATTTGGGTTTAGATAGTACAGAATCTATGTAGTTTATGTTTATTTGCCAAATTATGGAATCTACACCAGTTTCTGTTTGATTCGCAGAAATCAAGGCATTTTACAGCAATTCTATAGAAGGTCGGAAAAGCTCAGAAACACACTACAGAAGTCCAAGGTCAAAGCAGCGGAACCAGTCTGAGAGTCAAGGCTACTCGATCTCGAGTAGGCCTACTCGACCTAGACGAGCATGTCCGAGCATAGCCTTGTCGACAGAGCCTGATCGAGCAAGCCAGACCAACCTGGCTCCGGACCCTACTCGATCTCGAGGACCACTGGTCGAGATCGACGAAGCCCAGACACACCACCCGGAGTCGACAAGGAGAGAAGTCGAGGACGACCAGGCGGCACTCGCTGCCAGCGACTCGACTCGCTGCAGCGGATCGTTCGCTGCCGCGGAAAAACTCGCTGCCAGCGGAAGAGGCAACTCGCGGAAGCGGAAAGGAAGGACACCGCTCAACTCGATCTCGATGACCCTTTGTCGAGGTCGACGAGCGCCTGAGTCCAGATCCGGAGTCCATCGAGTAGAGCAACTCGAGAAGACCTAGTCGGCAAGCCACCTTACTCGAGGTCGACTAGGGCTTGTCGAGATCGACGAGCACCTGAGGAGCCTTGTCCGAGCCTTGTCGAGTAGAGTCACCCGAGGAGACTTTGTCGATGACCTAATCCTACTCGAGATCAACTAGGTCTTGTCGAGGTCGACGAGCACCAGTGAGCCAAGTCCGAGCCATGTCGAGCACACCTAGCCGAGGAAGTATAGTCGACGAACCACCCTACTCGAGGTCGACGAGCTGTGGTCGAGGTCGAGTAGACCAGATTCCAGAAACTTCTCGACGAGACCTGTCCGAGTAGAATTGAGATTCCTTGGGCGCGAAGGAGTCGATTTGGCCGAGATCTATCCTAATCCATCAAGCTCTATCATCATGGAGACAAGATCTATCAAGACATGAAGACTTACCTATTTAGTTTTATCTTTTCTTTTAAGATTTATTTCCATTAGGTAATTTATTTATCCTTTCAAGTTTTAGATAAAGTTTTAGATATAGATAGATATCTTCTTTCCTAGAATAGCTAGGGAATGAAGGCTATAAATAAGGTCCATGGGGCTCAGTTTTATCAATTCAATTCAGATCACAATTCCAAGTCACACACAATTCAATTCTAGTAGAGTAGTTTAGGAGTTCTAAGGTTTTTAGGGTTTTGGCTTTCTGCGAAAGTTGATTGCCAGGATTGTAAAAGGCTTTGAATTTAGTTTTAATGCAAGTTTCTTTTTATACACCAATGTATGCAATTGCGATGAGGCGTGAGTAGTCCACCCACTTCTGGGGCTGGGGTGAGCCCGACGGTGGCCAGGTGAGTCCACCCACTTCTATCCCTATGAGCATGATTCTTTTGCGAGAGTTGAAGGTGATCCTTGTTTGTGTTATTGAAGCGAAAGTGATCTTAATGCAACTTGGATTAATTATGTGAAAAAGGGTTAGTAACAATTAGGGTTTATGCGAAAGCCTCTATAGGCCTATTTGTTAATGACGAAAGTTATTTGATGGAAAGCATGATCTTTTCTGCCTTTATTTATTACTTTGCATGGTTATCGTTGTGGTGTTGAAACCCTGGCTTTGGAAGTCTTTTATTATATTGAATTTATTTCTGTCAAAAATCTGAGTTTTGGTTCGAAAATTTGCCCTTTTAAAGTTTCTGTCTTTTACTGTACTCGACATAGAGTAGTGCTTTGTCGATCTCGAGGAAGCTGTGGTCGAGATCGAGTAGGCTTGGTCTTAGTCGAGTTGGTTTTTCTGCTTTTCTTGTCTATTTGAAGTTTCTGTTGTTCACTGTCTTGTCGATCTCGAGGAGCTGTAGTCGAGATCGACCGGTGCCTTTGCTTTGCTTTTCGTTTTGTTTGCTTTGCTTTGCTTTGCTTTATTTCTTGCTTTGTTCTTTGCTTTTGTTTTAGTTGCCCTTGCCGGGTTTATTTGTTTCTTTCCTTTTTGTGTTTCTGTCTTTCTGCTTCTCTGCTTCTGTGAGAATTTACAGCTACCTAAGAATTGCTTACGTGCTTCCTCGTGTATTCCATCCTGACTATTCTCTTACTACAACGGGAGGAAGTCTTGTATTTATTTGCTGAGACAGGGAAGTCAGTCTGAACTTTAATTCATATTTATTTCAATACTCGATTTACTCCTGCAACAACATCAACCCTCTTTTAAAATCATTTTCTAAAAGATATTTTGACAAACGCTCATACCAAGCTCTTGGAGGTTGTTTCAAACCATAAAGCGATTTGTCAAGTTTATAAACATGATTAGGAAATTCCAGACTTTCAAAACTTGGGGGTTGAGCCACATATACTTCTTCCTCGAAGAAACCATTAAGAAAAGCGCACTTGACATCCATTTGATATAACTTTATGCTCATAAAAGATGCAAATGCTAATAAAATGCGAATGGCTTCAAGCCTGGCTACGGGAGCAAAGGTCTCCTCGTAGTCAATACCTTCCTCTTGATTGTAGCCTTGAGCAACAAGCCTTGCCTTGTTCCTCACGATCTTACCATTCTCATCTAGCTTGTTTCGAAATACCCATCGTGTTCCAATGACTGATTGATGCTTTGGCCTAGGCTTCAAGGTCCAGACTATGTTTCTTTCAATTTCGTTAAGCTCACTTTGCATAGCAATGATCCAATCTGGCTCTTGAAGGGCCTCATCTACCTTTTGTGGTTCAATAAGAGAAACAAACGCGTGAAAAGCACAAAGATCATTAAGTTTAGAACGAGTTTGAACCCTAGAAGTAGTGTCAGAAATGATATCCTTTAATGCGTGTGATGAGGAGTATTTGAATTTCCTTTTGCTAGTCTCAGCTCCTTGATTCGTCACACCAGTAGGATTGATTTGTGGTACATCTGACTCCGTGGTCTGGTTAGGTTCAGTTACAGCAGTTTCTGACGTTTCAACACTGTTGGATTGGACACCAAGGGCTTTGGACGAATCTTCAACACCTTGGGCCAATTCTTTAGTGTTGAGAATCTGTTCCTGCATGTTCCTCTTCTCTCTGTTCTTGGTAGCAGCATCATCACCTTCCTTGTTCTCTGCATGGATGTTAAGATCTATATCTACAACACTTTCACTCAAATAACCGTCATTGCATTCATCAAATATAACATGTATACTTTCTTCAACTAACTGGGTCCTTTTATTGAAGATTCTATAAGCTTTGCTACTTGTGGAGTAGCCAAGAAATATACCTTCATCACTACGCGCATCAAATTTCCCAAGGTTATCTTTTCCATTGTTATGAACAAAACAAGTACATCCAAAGGGTTTAAAATAAGATATAAGTTGTTTGCGGCCTTTGAAAAGTTCATAAGGAGTTTTTTTTAAGATAGAATGAATAAGAAAACGATTCAAAATATAGTTAGCTTTGTTAAGAGCTTCAACCAAATAGGTTTTAGGTAATGCATTTTCTGAAAGCATAGTCCTGGCCATATCCTCTATGGTGCGGTTCTTTCGTTCCACAACCCCGTTTTGTTGAGGTGTCCTAGGAGAAGAAAAGTTATGGGAGATGTCATATTTAGCACAAAATAAATCAAACTGAAGTTGATCAAACTCCTTACCATGATCACTTCGAATTGACACTATGGGCTCATTTCTTAAAGTTTGCAACTCCTTACAAAGTTTTGAAAACTCAAATAAGGCCTCTGATTTTTCTTTTAAAAATGCAACCCAAGTATATCTAGAAAAATCCTCAACAACGACTAGCATGTACTTTTTACCATTGGGAGATTTGACTCGCATAGGACCACATAAATCCATATGTAAAAGTTCAAGAGGTCTAGAAGAACTTACAACCTTTTTGGGTTTGAAAGAGCTACGTGTTTGTTTACCTCGTGTGCATGCATTGCACATATCAATACCTTTGAAGTCCATCTCAGGTAGCCCTCTCACAAGCCCTTTAGTCACAAGCTTCTGTAGTGTGTGTGGACTCACATGACCGAGTCTCCTGTGCCAGAGCTTTGGATCGTCCGTCAAAGCCTTTAAACAGGTTAAGCTTCCTTGTGACACTTGATCAGCATTTACGGCGTATATATTGTTGTAACAATATGCACTCAGTATAACTTCACCTGTATCTTCTCTGCACACTATACACCTTTTCTTGTTAAATCTGACATTGTTGCCACTATCACATAATTGAGAAACACTAAGCAAATTATACTTTAAACCATTCACAAGATAGACATTTTTAATACTATGGTTGGAATCACTCCCAATGCTAACAATATCAACGATGTCACATTTTCCTTTGTCACCAAGAGTGATTGTTCCTGTGGATTGCTCCTATAGATCATGAAAGAGAGAACTCTTCCCACTCATATGCCTCGAGCATCCACTATCAATAATCCATTTGTGCTCCTTCACCTTGATGATCTCCTGCAAAACAAACATCAACCTTTGTGGCTAGACCAATAAGCAAATTTGGGTCCATTATTGGGATAAACCATATTTGGTAAAATAGTGCCTTTTGGGACCCAAACTTGTGTTATCCGTTCTTTTCTCAAATGAATAGGAAATAAGGTAAAGCAGTAAATAAAGAACTCGATGAGTTGTTTACGAGGTTCGGCACGAACTTGGCCTACGTCCCCGCCTAGGGTTCTTCCACAACCCTAGGAGTCAACCGACTTTTATTGATTCACAAGACTTAGGAACCTAGTAGCTCCCCGAGAAGCCTCTCTCATATACAACTGCAATCTAGTCAACTCACGTTCCCTTGGAGTCCTAGACCAATCTAGAAGAGCCCCACCTCTCTATGTTATCTAGTACAATCCTCTTACACTTAGTGAATCAATTGCCTAGTGTTCATTTCATGAGTTACAAACTCTTGAGTATAACACTATAACAAAACATATCCTATAAGATCACTTTGTAACTCTCAAATGCTTTGAAATGAAATACTAGACTCTTAAGGACTAGCTGAGAGCACACGAAGAACACAAATCTCGCTTGAAGGCTTGAGTGTATGAAAGCTTGTGTTCAACGAATGTATGGCTGTCTTCTTCTTCCTTTTCTTTATATTGAAATGAATCGGCGCCTAAGAATCTTCACCAACGGCTAGACTTGATCATGGCTTGAGCTGGATCTTCTATCTTTGGAAACTTCGAAGGCCGTGATCTTTCGATTTGAATCTTCTCCAATTTTCAACATAAGGAAGGAAATAATATTCGAAAATACTTCCTGAAAGGTTAGTGTATATACAATAATATAATGGAAGCATATAATAACATAAAATAATATTCGAACATAATATCATATAGAACAGGTTTTGTGTTTCATTAACACTTTTAAAGCTTCAAGACCTTTGACACAAACAGACTGTTAAGGCCTTTGAAACTTATTCCGATTTTCATCAAGGGATGGAGTTATCACCATGCTTTTGCTAGCGGCTCCCCAGGCTTCTGTTTGAAAGCTGTAATCTTTTGGCGGAGGAGTGCTGTCTTGGTAGGAGGAAAGAATTTGTTGGGAAATTCCTGCCTTTCTGCAGCCCATGTTATCAAGGATCGTGGAGGGAGACCTTCAAGCCACTTCAATGTTGGGCCAACCAGAGACCAACGAAAAGCCTTCATCATGACATATTCCAAAGTGGTACCTTCAGCAAGAGTACGACACATATCAGAAAAATTGGTAATATGTTGAAGAGAGCATTCATTAAATCTACCATAGAAAGCATTATTTTTAATCTTCATCAGGAAAGGAGTGAGAATTTCAAAGTTATTTTGAGGGATTAGAATGGCCGATTCAGGCACGACGAGAGTCGGGTGCATGTAATCCTCCGCAGTGGTAGGGTATTGGGAAAGCTCAGCTTCCACCTGCCTTCTTCGCTCAGCTTCTTGTGTAGTGTGTGCTCTCTCATCGGTGAGAGCAGTATCCTTGGCGGCTAGTTCCCTCTGAAGCCTCTCAATCATCTCAACTTGTATTTCTGCAGTCGCCATGATCCTTTTCAGTTTAGAATGGATGTGTATAAGGCGTTCCGGATTGTCTAACGTGTCAAACTCAGGTGCACTAGTAGAAAAATGTGAATATAGCATGCTACATAAGAGGCCGGATGTGGAAAATCCGGGGTATAATATGCTTCCAAGCTTTTATTTTTATTTTTATTTTAAAAAAATAGTGTATATAGCCCGGATATATGACACGACCGGGTTAAAATGTCATGGGTGAACTTCCACAACCTAAATCAAATAACCCGGAGCAGAAATATCCGGGTTATTATGATACTCTAATGACCCGGGCGTGTCCTCAATCTGCTATGTCCGGGCTACTATTTACCCACTCCACCAATCTTCAAAAAAAAGCCCGTACGACCCTCCGGGATATGAAACAGGGGCGTGGAAGTGGATAAGCTTGAATTAATTGAAGCGTGGAATTCAATTCCCGTCCAGAGATTCACCCTCGCCTGCAGTTGAAGGGACCTCCGTCCTCGCCTGCCGTCGAAGGGAAATCAAGAAGGGAGCCCTGTCTTCGGCGCCTTTACTCTCGCCGTCTTCACCAACTTCGCCATCTTCGCCGACCACCTCTGTGCTCGCCTGCCGCCAAAGCTCAGTTGCTCAGAGGAGGGAACTTGCCCTAACTCTTGCCGTCTCCCGTTGTCTTGCTTTCTTTGCTGTTCACCGGCCAGAAACGTCGCCATCTTCGCCTCTGGTTGTCTCACCGAGGTAATTGCCCTAACTCTGTCTTCCTCTCTCGCCTTCCCTCTTCCTTATTCATTCGATTGTTGTCTCCCTAATTCGTTCAATTGCTGTATGATATCCACTAGATTGGCCTTGGTAAAATCAGGTTGTGTCCAAAGCCCTAGTTTCTCAGTAAATACTTGCCACTTAATAGCTTTCAAGCTGCTTTTTGTAACTGCTACTGATGGCTGCAGATTCTCAGTTACCATTTCAACTGCTGCTGATGGCTCTGAGTGTTTGACCAATCATGTTTAGTCCTGTTTATGTGTTTTGATATTGAGGGTTGGAGTACTTATTTCCATCTTCTGGTTTTTCCTTTTGATGTGAATCCTATTTATCACTTGTGATTTTATATCTACTTTCTCAAAGTGTTGAGCAAATTGGCCAAAGATCGGATAGGATGAGGATTGCAATCTTTCTATACACAGGCACTGATGTCCATCTTATTATTCCATAATACATAGTGGAAATTTTGGCACCTTTGTATTTATGAATTTATTGGTTTGCATTCTACCAAATGAAATTAGTAAATCTTGAGATAGAACAGTCATTTGCATTTGTTGCTCAATAATCTTTCATTGTAGATTGTACATGAAAATTGACCATTCAATTTTTTTTTCCCTATTTAGACAGATCTTTATTGAGGTCAAAACTGGTATAGTATCACCTTCGTTAAGTTCCAATGGTGTTACAGGAAATTCACTTGCAATAGTGCCAAATTTTAAAAACATGTCTATGTTTTTTGTTTGTCAGACATCCAAGTTCTCAAGCACTGCCACATACTATTCCGAGTAATGAGTCATGAGACTAATGTCATCAAAGATGAACTAAGCCTAGTTAAATTCAGAGATGGCCCATAATGCATCGGTTAAAATACATTAATTAGTTATAAAATAATGCATCGGTTAAAATACATTATATAGTTTGGCAAAAAAACGAGTCCATTTGGTTTAAATGTAAAAGTGCATTAATTTAGGACTAAAAGTACAGAGTGCAATTTGACCATTTAAGTAGTGTTCTCATATTATTGTACAGAGACAACTACATATATACGTACGGTAAATTGCATTATTTACAATTTTAGTTATAAATAGTGATGTTTTTGGGTCAAATTGCTTGTCTATTCCGTAATTAGTGTCGGAACTGATGGTGAATTGAACTTATCCACAGGATGTATTCCCATGTCCACAGGATGTATTCATCCAGCTGAGCAGTACTTCACTTTATTATTAAGTGATGATTCCGTCTTTACACATGAATACCGATTGTCACGGATGGATTCTGATCTTAATGTAAGTACTATTTTTATTTTTATTTTTGCTATATTACGGTTGCTTTTATTACAGGATTGAGTTCAATGAATGCTCATGACAAGTTATACTTCAATCTGGAACTTCTTTGATCATGTCTGTCTCTAGATAGGAAAATGGCGTAATTCAGATCAATGCGAGGGTCTGGTCAGAGAGTTGACGTTCAAGATGGTGTGCAATAGTCCCATGTGTCCTCCAATGACAAGAATGACTGAGTGGCCACATGATGTCTTGTCACCTGACAAGAAAAAAATGTCTTGCTGATGCTAGTTTCTTCCTTGATGAGTAAGTTTCCTTTAGAGTATGGATATTGGTTTACTAATTGGTTTTAAAGTTGGCATGCACTAGTTATTTATTGATGGCAAGCACCACTTTAGTTCTTTCAATAGATACATCATCTCCTGCTCCCTGAATTATGGCTTTTTATTCTTCTTGATTTAGTTCCCATTTCATCTCTAATCTTTAGTCCTCCTGCTGGGTGCGTTGGATTGCATGAGATAGAGTTGGTTGGAACTTGGTGATTTTACTGGAGGAAACCATGCAGCATTAATACATGTCTTTACTTTAACTAGAAAAAATGAAGAGAATGTTCAGTTGTCTCTCTGAATTACTCTAGGCAGGAATATTGTTAGCAGATCTTGGCCTGCCTTGTGAGGTTCCAATGTTCTTTCTCCGTTTTGCAAATTGCTCGTGTTGTTCCTTTTCTGAAAGAACAACTCATTCTATGGGTAGGACTGCTGAATGTTTTGCTTTCTTGCATGGTATTAGGGAGTAGCCAAGATCCTGCCTGAAGATTGTATTGCCAAGAACAAACCATCAGAGGTTGGCTATATATCTTTTTCTTTCTTTCCCTTGGTTGGTCAAACTCTTGTAAGCAGGGTCCTTCGCAGCTGAAATTTTGATGTACTAACATAGGCACGTTTGTTTGTTTCATATATGATGTGGCAATGTCTCTTTACCCATGAGCTAATTAAAAGCATAAAGACCCCAATCTTCCTTCTAAACCCAGCATATGACTTTTGACAGGTGAATTTTCATTGTGAAGGCCCCATTCTGTATTTGTCTTTGAATGAAATTGACATAAATGGAAAGGAAGAGGATAGGATAATTTATCCTTTGGATTAATATATTCAAACTCCGATGCAGACGTAACATTTTGAGTTGTGGTCCTAGTGAGATGAAGATATTGCAGGGTAAGATCCTCCGTGAAGAAAATTTTAAGTTGGAATTACAGAATTTTTGCAGATCTACTGATATGCAATGGTGATAATTCTTTCAATCTGATGACCTATTGACCTCCCCTTCCTCTATGAAAAAAAAGCACTTGCAATAATTGCAACATTTCACATGCATTTTGTAAAATAATTGTAGTAGAAGAGATAAGAATATGTTATTTTCCTTTAATCTTGGCTGCCTTACTAGATAAACATTTCCGCCTTAGTTTATTCATCTAGTTTAGTGAAATTATTGACTTATTTACCTTAGTTTATTCATCATGTTGGACTGTTTCCAGGCTTCAAAGACTCCTTGTTGAAGGCAATTGGTGAATTTGAGAAGCACAAGGAATGGAGGATGTTCATTAAAAGTTTATTCATTATGCTGAACATTTTTTTTTTGATAATCAACCTTGCATTGTGACTTGTGAGTATTATCCTGTAATGGAATCCATGTAAGTTTTTTGGTATAAATGTAGTTGCATTGATTGTATATTTGTATGTGCAATTGGTAACATCGATTGGTGGTGGCATGTGTTGGTGCTTGTGCTGTTGAACATGTGTAATTACATGTACAGGTGGAATAGGAACAATATTGTAAAATAGGTGGAATATGAACTACATAAAATGGCCATTTTAAAAAAAAAAATATATATATATATATATATATATATATATATATATATATATATATATACATATAAGAGCCCGGACCTATTAAATCCGGGAAATATGATCAATTTGCATAGCCAAAATAACAGACCAAATAGCCCGGATCTAACAATCTCCGGGCTATATAATCTCCTCACATGGGATTTTTAAAAGGGAAAATAACCCGGATGTAAAGGAAAATAACCCGGATGTAAAATATCTGGTATATTTGATATACCAAATAACCCAGACATTAAACTACATCCGGGCTATAAAATAGGTGAGAATTTTTACCAAAATCTGACAGGGCTCTAATAGCCCGGGCGTGTATTTTTTAGATCCGGGCTCTATACCTATTATCACATCAACCAAATACCCGGAACCTATTTACTCAATATCCGGGCTATATTATTGAATACGCCCGGGCTAAAAGCCTATTTTCTACTAGTGGTGGTTGACCAGAATGGCGCATACACCTGCAAAATCAAAACTTAAAAGGAAAAAAAGTGAGATCTAACTACCTAAGGCGTGAATGATTGCTTCCCCGGCAACAGCGCCAATTTGTTGTAGGGAGGAAATCAAGTTCAAAATATAATGAAATAGATCAAACCAGATTTGTGCCCACGCAAATGATTACAAGACCTCCTCCTGATGCAGCAGTGGGAAGTCAGGATCGATCCTCGAAGAAGCATGTCAGCGAATCTCAGAAAGTGGAAAGATCTCACAAGAAAAATAGACAGAAAGATAGAAATAACAGAGAAAAGCGGAAAAGAAAGAAAAGGCAGAAATTTTGGTCGATATCGACCACTATTGCTTGATATCTAGTAAACAAATCGACTAACAATGCACGAAATCGACTCAATAGAAAGCAAAACTCAAGCAGACAACTCGATCTCGACAAAACTTCCTCGACGTCGATAAAAATCCTCGATGTCGACCAAACTTCTCGAGATCGAGTAACAACAGTAACTAAATATTGCAACTTTTCCGAACACTTAACAAGATTTTCGATGAAATAAATCAATAAACTAAAGACTTCCAAGATCAGGGTTTCAACACCACAACGATAACCATGCAAAGTAAGACATAAAGGCATAAAAGATCATGTTTTTCATCAAATAACTTTCGTTATTAACAAATAAGAACATAGAGGATTTCGCATAAACCCTAATTGTTACTAACCCTTTTCATATAATTAACCCAAGTTGTATTAAGATCACTTTCACTTCAATAACACAAACAAGGATCACCTTCAACTTTCGTAAAATAATCATGCTTATAGGGATAGAAGACGAATTGCATAAAAAGATCAAACCTTTACCGCATCACCTCACATGGCTACCGCCGGCCTCACCCCGACCCTAGAAGTGGGTGGACTACTCACTCTTCATTATCAAGAAAGACATCAATAATAAAAGGGAATAACTTTGCATTAAACTAAAACTAAAAAGAGAAAGCTTACAACTGAACAAGTCAAATCCACTCTCGCCTTTCCACTCTCTCTCTCTCTCTCTCTCTCTCTCTCTCTCTCTCTCTCTCTCTCTCTATCTCTCTCTCTCTCTCTCTATGTAACTACTTGTAGCTGAAATTGAATGCTTAGAAATCGGCCTCTAAGGCTTTATTTATAGGCTTCCAATCCTTGCTAATCAAGGAAAGAAATTCTATCTATATCTATATCTATCTATCTAAATTATTAAGATTAAAAACATGGAAATAAATAAATAAATATAAAAGGAACTATATCTAATTGTGGATAAATATCTTCTCCTCTTGATAGCACTTGATAGATCTTGATGGAATTTGATCTCGAAAATATCTCCATTGGAATTTGGATAGAATCTTAACAAGACTTGGATTATTCGACGTCGGCTACTGGGGGTTTCCTCGATATCGAGTAGTTTCCTTGATATCGACCAACATTTCCTCAGTCTTCAGCTCAGTAACTCAATATCGGCCAACATGATGCTTGTCGACTTGGTTTTTACTCGATATCGAGTAGATTTCCTCGATATCGAGCAACGTCTTTCAGCTCCAGCTTACTCGTCGACTCCGAGATCTTGAATCGATATGGCCAATTCGATATCGACTAAAGGAAGTCGATATCGACCAACTTTCTTAGCCCATCTCGATTCTGGGCAGCTTTGGTGGAAATCAACTTCTTGTACTCGAAATCAACTAAACTTGGTCGAAATCGACTAATGTGTTGTCAAGTAGATTTCCTTGCTTTCAGCTTGATTTGTCCTGGTTTCGCTGCTCCTTGACCTCGGACTTCTGTGGTTGACTTCAAGCTTTTCTGCCTTTCTCAGAACTGCTTTAAATTGCTTCGATTTCTGCGAAATTAAACAGAAACTGGTGTAGATTCCATAATTTGGAAAAGAAGCATAAACTACATAGATTATATACTATTCTAGCCCAAATGTATGAAATGCATGCATAAATCGATATAAAAGTAGGCTCACATCAGTCTCCAAGTGTGTGGAGGCAAAGGCCACCAAAACTGATAATGCTCGTGTAGTTGCAAAGTTCTTGAAAAGTTTATTTACTAGATTTGGAATACCTAAAGACCTTATCGGGGATAGGGGAACTTACTTTTGCAATAGGACTGTGAGTGCTTTGCCAAAAATGTACAATGTGACTCAGAAGATCTCAACTACCTACCACCCATAGACCAATGGGCAGGCGGATTTATTGAATCATGAAGTAAAAAGTATTTGGAGAAGAGTGTTGCTCCAAATTGCAAGGATTTGAGTCTCAGACTCGAAGATGCTCTTTAGGCATATCGCACGGCTTACAAGACAACCATTGAGATGTCCCCCTTTTTCTTTGTCTGTGGAAAGCCACGCCACTTGCCGGTAGATCTTAAACACAAAGCCTATTGACCTATCAAGCAAGCAAACATGGATGCAACAAAGGTTGGAGAACTCAGGAAGCTTCAAGTTCAAGAATTAGAGAAGATACGATGGGATGCATGTGACAATGCCATGATCTATAAAGATAAGACAAAAAACTGGCATGATAAGTATATTTTAAGAAAGCAATTTCACCTAGGGAATACGTTCCAATTTTATGTGTCAATATTTAATTTTTTCGCAGGTAAGCTTGGTTCTAGATGGCCAAGCCTTTACTTGGTGATCATGTTTACCCTCACGGTGCGGTAGACAATAAAAACTTAATTGATGGCGACATCTTCAAAGTGAATGGTCACAAGCTCAAGAAGTATCACGAGGACATCTTAAACAAGTCATGGATGATTGGCATTTGGAGGACCCACCCGATGAGCAATAGATGATTCACAACGTCTAGCCAAGGATGTAAAACAAAGACGCTTCTCAGGAGGCAACCTATGGTAAGTTTTAAATTTTCTTTCATAATAATTGTTGGCTTTGTTATTTCAGTTGTTTAGGATGATTTTCATAAGTTCTATTCGGATATTTTTCCTTAGAAACTAACATTTCAAGGATTAAATTGAGAAAGTTTGGAGGATCTTGGAAAACAGCACAACACGTGCCGCTGCTGGCCTCATTTAGTAGATTTCTTCGGGCCGCCGGGTGTGCGAAATAAGGGACCCACAAATATTTTTAAACCCTTATTTCTTTCTCATTCTTTTGCTCACATCGAAACCTTTAACCTCCACAACCTCAAACATCTAAGCTTTCCCCTTCACCACACACCACCGCGATCCCGTCCAAATGTTGCTCTGATTGTCATTCATCCCGCACACTAGGAATCTCCATATCTCGATCTACAAGATCCCCCATTCTTTTCAACTTTCCTTCCCCTTCAAAGACTTCCCTTTCCCTCTCAGAACACCAAAACCTTACTTTGAGTCCATATTGAAGGTGCCAAGGGCTGTGAAAACAGTTTTCGTGAAGCAAAGAAGTGAATAGGGTAGATTCTGTCTTCGGACCACTGATTTTGGATTTTTGAGTACCATTATACCCACTGTCTGTATCACCGACGCCTGCCGCTCCTCCAAATTGTGAATTTCGGTTGTTTTTATAATTTTTCGATCCTCTTTTTTGGTCGAATTCCATCATGACTTCATTCCTGAACATGATTGCACTTGATAACATGAAAAATTAGATGAGACTGCGTTTTGTTAGTTTAGAAAGTCGAATGTATTCGACCACTAAGTTTTTCGATCATCCGACATTCATCGAAATTGGTCTTGTAGAGCCTTGCCGAACGCATTTGGGTAAAGGTGGGGTTGGGATTCTGATTGTTATAGATGAACTGACTTATCCGGATTTGATTAGAGAGCTTCTATTGACCCTAGAGGTCCATGAGGATGGTAGTCTTGAATTCTCGTTGATGGGTAGGCATTTTCGATCTTCAAAGACCCATTTGAGGCATTTCCTAGGTGCCACAAGGCCACCGATAGACAACTGGAGGAGAATCCTCTCCTATCCCAGGCCTGTTGATAGTTGGGAAGCATCTAATGGTACCCCGTAGAAGACTGGCGGGGGCAATTACAACAATTCCATCACTCATCCAGCCTTTCATCTCTGTCATAAGATGTTGAACAACACCTTCTTTGAGCAGAATGAAATGAACAAGGTTTCACCGAAGAGTTGGGCTACCCAATATTATCTGATGCCGAAGAATGATGTTACGCCAGATTGGGTTCAGTTGTTTTTGTATGCTTGCACTCATATGTTGATAGGGGGACCGCAGAGAGACACACCCACCATAGGCTTTGGAGGTGTCATTACCCTCATCGCCTTTCGCTGTTGAGTTGCTTTTCAGGATCTGCCACCCATGGCGGGGGACTCCCGCCTATCCTTGGAGACATGGCTCTTTATAGCATGAAGGCGGGAGCACAGAAGGAGCACATCATCCGCTTGCCTACTAAGTTGCCCATGAGACATTCCATCTTTTATTTCAACCTTCATTCTAAGCTTCTAGGAATTTCTGATAACTTTGAGGAGGAAAAGGAGAAGCCTTCATCGGCTGCTGATGAGGCAGAGGGGTAGATGCCACTCTCTGCCTTTTGAAGGGGCGAGTTCAGACGAGCGAGGGCTGGCGATTCTAACACGGATATGAGCTATCATTCCTCCTCCTCCTCCCACTTAGGCCAATATGTGTGGCTCTTAGATGATATCCATTAGATGCAGATCACTCAAGGCAGAGATTTCAGACAATAACATTAGGACCTCCTCTAGCGCCAGGATCCGCACGCTTCTAGGTGGCATCAGGCTCATGCCTCACTTTACCAGCATCAGGAGGAGCATGCTAGTGCCCTTTCCCCTTTCTAGTCAAGCTTTGATACTTTTTTTCCAGCAGTTCTAGTAGTATTACCTGTTTTAGCCGCCACCCCAGTGAGTTGTATCATCCCTCTTTCTCACACCTGAATATCATTCATTGTTCTTTCTGTTTTTTAATTGAGGACAATGTCATCTTTAAGTGTGGGCGAGGGAATTGGTAGTTCAGTCAGTGCATGTTTACATTTCAGTTTCATGTTTTAGTTTGATAAGTTTTTGCACTTAAAAAACTATGAAAGTCATGCATGATCTAATATTGAGTTTTACGAATGTCATAAATCACAACAATACAATGCATTGCATACATATGTACCACCCCATATGGTTATGTTTGTCCTCTATTTCTGTTCTACACGATCATAGAAATCCCATGACAGTTTTGGATTATTTGAGCTGAATCACCTAATATTGAGTTTTACGAATGGAGATTATGGAATGTGAATTAAATTGAGCTTACATGATTATTAGGGAGGAAATATAAAGTATGAAATAAATATAAAATATAAATCTCAAACCAATCCCTGAACCACGCAAATAAAATTAGAAGACTTCCTCCCGTTGTAGTGGAAGGGAATCAGGATCGTGTCCATGAGGAAGGGTTTCAGCGCTCGTCTTTTTTATTCCAAAATGCTCTCGCAATCGACCAGAAAGTCCTCTATGTCGAGTAATAACACTCGATATCGACTACCACAGTCGGCTTTCCCTGCAACTCAGCACAACTGAAAACGAAAACAGCCAATGTCGAGTACAAGGGTACTCGACATCAACTACAGTACTCGAGATCCACTAGAACTTATCGAGATTGAGTGCATCAGTGCAGAATAAAAACGTAACCTTTGTGGATGAAAATAAAACAGAAGCAAACACGAAATTGGTAGATTGAATTCAATAAACGAAAAGCTTCCAGAATCGGGGTTTCAACACCACAACGATAACCATTTAAGAATAATGCCAAAGATATAAAAGGTGATGCCTTTTCATCAAATAACTATCATCATTAACAAAGGAGAGAACAATTCTATCTAAATCTAAAACTATCTATCTAAAAGCTTAAGATAAAACTTTGTAAATAAAGGAAATAAAACAATTAGAATCCCCTTGGGTAAATATCGGAAGTTACTAATGTGGATAAATCATCCTTTTACTTGATAGATCTCCGTGCCTTGCATGGTAAGTAATCCACATATCCGAATTTGTGCTGGACTTGGACACGGACTAGGCACCAGTTGTAATCGCTACAACCAATTTTTTTTTTTTTTGCCACACTAGTTAGAAACGGCGTAGGTTTTCCATTTCCAATGGGGTGTTTTTGCCACGGGTCAAGCGATGACACCTCTTCATCCAATCATCCACCACCGCCCTCTACCATTAAGAGCGAGAGAGATTAGGGTTTGAGAGACAGTGACTGATCTTAGATCCATTGTTCGTGAGAGCTCGAGGGAGTTTCCATGGCTGACAATTCCCTAACGCAAAAAGCTTCGGCATAGAGATACCTCGAGTGTGAGCCATACTAGGAGCAATTATTTAGCTCGAGATCCAATATGCGAGCGAAGAAGAACTCGATGTATCTTTTCTCAGGCCACCATTGTTCTATTGTGCATCTCTGCATACTATTCAGATTTTGAATTCGCCTCATGTTTGCAGGTATGTGGTCTCCCTATTCCATTCTAGGTTGCTAATTTATTGAATTGGTGATAACTTTTGGTAGGCTTTGGTGTATGAGATTTAAAATTGGATGTACTCTTCCTCGACATCGAGTAAGACTCCTCGACATCGAGTAGAATTGTGCTATGCTCTCCTCTCGTGTACTCGTCCTCGATCTCAGTTAGGACTCGGACTCGATGAGTACTCGACATGTAGAAAACTACTCGACGTCGAGTAGTTTTGTGCTCCTCGAGTGATGCTATGCTCGACTGGGTAATTTCGACCAAGAGGTACTCGACATCAACCAGTCTAGTCGAAGTCGACTAGTTCTGTCGAGTACCTTCTTCCTTGTTTTATGCTCGATATGTCCTGGCTCAGCTTATGCTTGACCTTGGACTTTCTGTAGTAGACCTCGAGCTCTTCCATGGTTTTCTCCCTTTCTCTGAATTGATGTAAAATGCCTCGATTTCTTCAAATTTAAACAGAAACTAGTGTAAACCTCTATAATCGGCAAATAAGCATAAACTATATAGATTCTGTATAATTCTAACCCAATAATATGAAATGCATGCAAAAATCGATATTAAAGGTAATGTAAAACATGGCAAAATAGGCGCACATCAAACACCCCATACTTAAGCTTGCTTGTTCTCAAGCAATACTTTTAATGGTCATACAGGGGAAGAAATTAAACTCTCAACATCTTAGATCCATTCTTATATGTCCATGCAATCAATTACTATCTTCGAAAAGGTACTAGTGTAACAAATCCGTGACTGTTAATAAAAGAAACATCTACACACAAAAGGAGGGTTATGTAAAAACATTTCATAAGTGACAAATCAAAAATAATCAAAAGGACTTTAATTAAGCTCAATAAGGAGTAGATTGGTAAAAGGCTGAAGGTGGGATGTATTTGGCCATGTGGTGCAAATGATCCGGGGAAATGGAGTACTTTCCAAACATTCATACCACATTCCTTCTTCCTTTGATTTCTCACATTTCGCTCATTCGCTCAATGTTTTTTATGATATTATGCTTTTACCTCTCTAACTTCAGCACTACCTTCTCGCGAGTCGCAAACATGGGTGTCATGAATGGCCCCGGATACTTAATGCGTCGGACTCCTCACCTTGGTGTCCCATCTTACGGAACTAACATCTCAACGCATGCAGGGTCGATCTACCTTTATCTCTTTAGGTGACCGAATTTTCTTTCGCCCATTAAATTTTCCAAAACATGATTCTCCTGCCAAACTCCAATAATGATAACAACAACAACACAAACACCATATGATAATCTCCATAATATGACATCAATTTCTCAACATACTCCCTGGATAAGGAAATAAGGTAAAGAAAAAGGCAATATTTAGAACACAAGGAGCAAATATGAAATGAGGCATAATAGGGCTTTGTGATGCATAAGTATAGGTAAGGCGAGGATATAGAATAAGCTCATATGGAAAATATAAAGTCCTCCATCCTCTTATCGTGCATATGTCAAAAGCAAGATCAAATTTTACCTCATTTTCAAGGTTTTAAAAAAATATGTATTTCATTGTAACTTCCCTTTACTAGGCAATTTCATGCTATATCTATATTGAATCTAATTTTGCATCGTCGAGTTCAATTTAATCTATTTTTTATGAACTTTGGAAAACGATACGTAAGCGCATAGATAAATGATAATTCCAAAGATAACATGCATAAACAATTTGAGAAATATGCACAAATAAGGTCAAATATAATCAAATATGCCCAAAGTAAGCCCTTCCCCCACCCCATACTTAAATGTTACAGTATCCTCATTGTATAAAACAAAGGTAAAGAAAGAGAATCACTAGACAGTTGTGTAGAAGCTCAAAATCGAGTGTTGAAGTTGCTACAAAAGTGCTTAATCTCGAGGATTCTAGTCGATGTTGACTAGGAACTACTCGATCTCGAGTGTGTGGAAGCCTCAAGATAGACTTCTGTCGACCACATACTCCTATGCTCCACATGAGTGCTTGACGTCGAGTAGTTTAATCGACGTGGAATATTGTTGGAACTTCTCGTACCTGCAAGATTTGTTAGATAGACAATATCCACAATAGCAAAACCCAAAAATAGTATTTCAAAACAAAAACCAAAAGTAAACGTGTCTAAAAATCTAAAAATTGATTGTTTTATTACAAGCTCTAGATTTTGTAGTTGCTAGGTTGACTTCTTATTTTTAAGCTCAGGGTGGCATCTGCAGTGCCCATGTGCCTTGGGCTTCGAACAAAACTCCATTCTTATCCATCAGTTGTAATCCTCCGGAATGGATCTTATGCACTATGAAATGTCCCAACTTTTTGTGATTGAACTTGTTCGAGGACCAATGATTCTTTGATTTTGAGACATAGACCTTGTCTCCTACTTCGTACTCTTTTTGATGGTCATTGGTAACCTTGCATAAACATGATGTCTCCAAAGTAGCCATGTTTTTAGGCATATTTTAGTTCCATATTCTTTACATTTTGCATATTTCGGGTTGGGAATATGTCGAATTTATGTAGTATATGCTTATTTGTCAGAAATAGAGATCTACATAAGTGTCTGTTTAATATTACAGAATATGGAGCCATTTCGGGAGAAAACCAAGAAGCAAAGACAAAAGAAGCAAGTCTACTCGATTTCGACTAACTTTTCATCGAAGTCGACAAATCATGTTCGAATACACTAGAGTCGAGGACAACCTGGTCAAGGACGTCGAGGAGGGACCTGACCAGACAACCGGAGCAGAGTAACACTCTACTCGATATCGAGTTGAGTACTCGATATCGACAAGTGCCAGACCACATGCCCGAGCCATGTCGAAGAGATACTTCTCGACCACACCAGGCCAGGATCAACATTTCTACTCGAGATCGATGAGACCGTTGTCAAGATCGAGGAACCCTAGGAGCCTGTCTCCGAGCATGTCGACAAGAGGCTACCCGATGCACCAAGCCGGCCAAGTCGATGACCCACCCCTACTCGAGATCGAGGAGCTCTCCTCAAGATCGAGGACACCCAGGAGCCATGTCCGAGCCACATCGAGGACCTGCCAGCCGAGACGCCGAGCCAAGCCTAGTCGACGACACTCCTACTCGAGATCGATGAATGTTCCAGAAGTCGCGTAACGCGCTGGGTAGTCCTACTCGGAGTTGGAGTCCATGGAGCCGAAGATAGTCGTGTCTATCCGATCTATCAAGTTCTATCATGATATAGAGAGCTTTATCCACTTAAAACACTTTTAGATATTATTTCCTTTTTAGATTTAATTCTTTTGTTGCTTTTATTTATCATTAAGCCTTTTAGATATAGTTTTAGATATAGATAGATGATTCTATCCTTGAATAGCAAGGTTTAGAAGCATATAAATAAAGCCCATGGGGCTGAGTTTTAATCATTCAATTCACAAGTAGGAGAAGTAGTAGGAGAGAGAGAAAGTGAGGCCGAGTGGAGCAAATGAGCGAGAGCAAGTTGGCTTTGTTCGGTTTGTACTTTCTACAGTTAGGTTTAATGCAATTAGTTTCTTTTCATCCATCAATGTCTGAGGTTGCGATGAAGCGCGAGTAGTCTACCCACTTCTAGGGTTGGGGCGAGCCCGACGATAGCCCTGCATGTTTGAGGTAAAGATCTGACTTTTATCATGTTTTAAGCATCTACTACTTGTTTATGTGTTTATTACCCATCTAATGGAGGTCCATGCTATCAACTTGGATTATAAACATAAAATCGCTAGAGACAATTAGGGTTTCTTGAAAGAGTTGTCTAATTGTTGGAAAAGGCGAAAGCTTAGTCCTTTGATGCGATTCACATGATTATCTGTTTATTTCTGCCTTATGCATGCTTGGTTATCGTTGTTGCGAACCCCAATCTTGGAAGTCTTTTTTATACAATTTAGTTCGAATTCCCTAAAGCCTTTGCATTTATTTTCTTTCGTTTTTATTTTCTGTCTTCCTCGAGATCGAATAGCACTCCTCGATCTCGACTACTGATCTTCGACCAAGGTCGTTGTAGCTTCTGTGTGCAGGTACTCGACCAAGACAAGTCGACGTCGATGAGGACTTTACTCGATCTCGAGTAGCCCTTTATCGAGATCGAGTAGCCTTTGTCGAGAGCTGCTGCACTGTGTTCGACTGTCCGATCTTCTGTCGAGTTGCTGTACTCGAGATCTAGGAACCTGTTGGGGACTTTCGTGAGATTTCTCCGCTGCCTAGGATCCGCTGACACGCTTCCTCGTGGATCGATCCTGACTTCCCGCTGCTACATCGGGAGGAAGTCTTGTAATCATTTGCACGGGACGGAATCTTGTTTGTTGTACTTACTTTATATTTAATTTGCAATCTCGATTTCCTCCTACAACAAATTAGCGCCGTTGCTAGAGAAGATATCATTCGCACCTTAGGTAGTTGAATCTCACGTCTACTTTGAGTTACTTTTCAGGTGTGTGCGCCGTTCTGGTCAACCACCTGAGTTTGACGGCTTATACGAACCAGAGCGTCTTCTACACATCAGAGCTAAACTACAAAGAGCCATGATGGCTGTTGAGACGCAGGAACAGCTGATCGCAAGGCTTACAAGGGAGCTAGCCGCAAAGGATACTACTATCGCCGCTGAAAGGGCAACGAGGGAACAAGAAGCTAAGCGCGCAAGGCAAGTAGAAGCTGAGCTTGCCCAATTCCCAACCATTGCAGAGGATTATATGCATCCAACGCTCGTCGTGCCTGAATCGGCGATTCTCATCCCTGACAACTCTTTTGAAATCCGCACTCAGTTTCTTATAGAGCTTAAAAATAATGCTTTTTATGGCAAATTTAATGAGTGTCCTCTTGAACATATTACCATTTTTTCTGACATGTGCCGTACTCTTGCTGAAGGTACTACGCTGGAATATGTCAAGATGAAAGCTTTTCGTTGGTCTCTCGCTGGGCCTGCACTAAAATGGCTTGAAGGGCTGAAACCAAGATCACTCACAACATGGGCCCAAGTAGAGCAAGAGTTTCTGAATAAATTCTTCCCACCTGCCAAGACATCACTCATTCGCCAGAAAATCACCGCCTTCAAATAGATGCCTGGGGAACCGCTGGCAAAGGCATGGGAACGCTACAAAGAACTACTGTAATCTTGCCCTACTCATGGACAGCCACCCTACGTCATTCAGGAGATCTTCTTCAACTCTCTTGATCAGGTCACTAAGGACATAATCAACCAGTATACTCGCTATGAGTATTTGACGATGCCGCCAATTGACGAATGGGGTGTGTTAGACAAACTCACCAATTATGAAAACAAATATGGGTCTACTGCAAACTATGAAGAGAACTCCTATGCAAGGCCAACACCATCTATGCCACTCTATGAGCCAGCAAAGGAGATGGACCCAGATGTCAGGGAACAGTTCTACAAAGACCAGAATCGCAAGCTCCTCAAGCAAATCAAATATCTATCTGTCAATCAGCCTTGCATCGAATGCGGATCACAGAGGCACACTACTACTGAGTGCCCACACACTGAGCAAGTCAGAATGGCAGAGACACATGAAGAGGCAGCCTACGCTGGGGTCCAAATCGCTACATGGGAGATCAAAGGTTCTATCAGCCACAGTGGAACCAAGGGCCTCCTGGGAACCCCCCACCCTACAGAGCTCCAAGACATCCAGAAAGGGATCAAAAGAAGGATGATCTGCAGCTCATCCTTGAGGAGATGCGTCGGAATCAGGGCACCATCAACAACCAGTTCTAGAACATCACTACAAAATTTGGAGAACTGGACATCTGGAAAAGGGGAATAGAGACCCAGATGGGTCAAATCGTTGCACAGATCCCACGACCATCCGGACAGCTCCCTGGGCAAACAGAACCAAATCCTAAGGGAAAGACCGGACACGTCGCAGCTATCAAACTCAGAAGTGGGCATCAATTACACGAGCCAGAGGTCAGAAAATTGCAAGACAAGGGAGAGCAGCAACTCGACATAGAGCAGACTCGACTCGATCTCGAGAAGACTTTACTCGACCTCGATAAGAAGCTGCTCGACACAGACCAGAAGCTGAGCTCGGACTCCACTACGCAGCCCAGAAACTCCAGGTCGACCACCCAACTCGATGTCGAGGAGCCACTGGTCGAGATCGAGGAACAGCAAGCCGACGTCGATGACTCTGTAGCACCTCCGACGTTTGATCTGGCTCCGAAGCAGAAAAAGCCACTGCCTTTTCCTTCAAAAGCACAAAAAGGTCCCACTGCAGGTAGGTTTACCAGATTTGTTAATATGCTGCAAGAACTGAATGTCTCTATTCCTTTTACAGAAGCCCTGCAAGAGATGCCTGGATATGTCAAATTTCTAAAGGAAATCCTAAGCAAGAAGTGATCCATCTCAGAGATCCCAGGTGCCATGTTCGAGCCACATCGAGGACCTGCCAGCCGAGACGCCGAGCCAAGCCCAGTCGACGACACTCCTACTCGAGATCGATGAAGATTCCAGAAGCCGCGTAACACGCTGGGCATTCCTACTCGGAGTTGGAGTCCTTGGTGCGGAAGATAGCCGTCTCTATCCGATCTATCAAGTTCTATCATGATAAAGAGAGATTTACCCACTTAAACACTTTTAGATATTATTTCCTTTTTAGATTTAATTCTTTTGTTGCTTTTATTTATCATTAAGCCTTTTAGATATAGTTTTAGATATAGATAGATGTTTCTATCCTTGAATAGCAAGGTTTAGAAGCCTATAAAAAAAGCCCATGGGGCTGAGTTTTAATCATTCAATTCACAAGTAGGAGAAGTAGTAGGAGAGAGAGAAATTGAGGCCGAGTGGAGCAAAGGAGCGAGAGCAAGTTGGCTTTGTTCGGTTTGTACTTTCTACAGTTTTGTTTAATGCAATTAGTTTCTTTTCATCAATCAATGTCTGAGGTTGCGATGAAGCGCGAGTAGTCCACCCACTTCTAGGGTTGGGGCGAGCCCGACGATAGCCCTGCATGTTTGAGGTAAAGATCCGACTTTTATCATGTTTTAAACATCTACTACTTGTTTATGTGTTTATTACCCATCTAATGGAGGTCCATGCTATCAACTAGGATTATAAACATAAAATCGGTAGAGACAATTAGGGTTTCTTGAAAGAGTTGTCTAATTGTTGGAAAAGGCGAAAGTTTAGTCCTTTGATGCGATTCACATGATTATCTGTTTATTTCTGCTTTATGCATGCTTGGTTATCATTGTTGCAAACCCCAATCTTGGAAGTCTTTTTTATACAATTTAGTTCGAAATCCCCAAAGCCTTTGCATTTATTTTCTTTCGTTTTTATTCTCTGTCTTCCCCGAGATCGAATAGCACTCCTCGATCTCGACTGCTTATCTTCGACCAAGGTCGTTGTAGCTTCTGTGTGCAGGTACTCGATCAAGACAAGCCGACGTCGACGAGGACTTTACTCGATCTCGAGTAGCCCTTTGTCGAGATCGAGTAGCCTTTGCCGAGAGCTGCTGCGCTGTGTTCGACTATCCGATCTTCTGTCGAGTTGCTGTACTCGAGATCTAGGACCCTGTTGTCGACTACCGTGAGATTTCTCCGCTGCCTAGGATCTGCTGACACGCTTCCTCGTGGATCGATCCTGACTTCCCGCTGCTACATCGGGAGGAAGTCTTGTAATCATTTGCACGGGACAGAATCTGGTTTGCTGTACTTACTTTATATTTAATTTGTAATCTCGATTTCCTCCTACAACAAAACGCACATACCAAGGCAAACCTCTCCCATGTATAGATAAATCCTTAATTGAAATCGGGGAAGAGAAGTCCTTACATTGGCCTACCTGTGCAGAATCTTCATTGGGAACCTCATAATCTAGTCGACGTCGAGTAACATTGTTCGTCTGGTGGCTTGCTAAAAAAGGAAGGAGAAGTCGAGTTGTTGTGGATCTGGTCGACGTCGAGTAGTGTACTCAACGTCGAGTACTGCTCTGCCTCTGGTGTGGTACTCGATGAGGGTGTAGTCAATGGAGGTGTCTGAATCTGGTCGACGTCGACTAGAGTACTCAACGTCGAGTACCTCTGGTCGACTTCGACCCAATACTTAAGACCTGGAAAAGATTCTGAATAAAAGTTAGTCGATATCGACTTACCTTGGTCGATATCGAGTAGATTCTTTATTTCCTCGTTCAGAATTGCCATAATTTTCTCCACCTGGGCTTCCATAGCCCACTTCTCCAGTTCATTGGGAGTCATATTTCTTACCTTAGGCTCCCCGCAAGTGATGTACCTGGCTGAAACTTATTTGACCTCCTCCATAGGACTTAAAGAATACTCAATTACCTCATCGTTGATGTTGAAAGTGAGTACTCCATTTTTTACGCTTAAGTTGGCATCCACCATCAATAAGAAAGGCCTTCCTACAATAATTGGACAAGCAGGGTCCTCTGCCATATCGATAACTAAGATATCAACATGGACAACGAACTTACCTACCTGTACTGGTACATCGTCCACCATGCCTATTGGGATGACTACAGTGTTGTTTGCCATGTATAATCGGGCATCCACAACCTCTAAAGCACCTATCTTGACTTTGGACCAGATTGATAAAGGCATGATGCTAGCGTTGGCTTCTAAGTCGCATAAAGCATTAAATTTGTATTCACCAAATCCAATAGTTATAGAAAACATACCTGGATCTGGCCTTTTCTCTGGTAGATCCATCTTACTGCATTCCTCTGCGATCTCAACCATCGATCGCTTCTTGCTTAGGATGTCTTTGAGGAACTTTACATACAACGACATCTCATGAATATCTTTTATAAAGGGGATGGTGACAGTGAGCCTCTGAAGCATCTTCACAAACCGCTGAAACCTCTTCTCTGTTGGGTCCTTCAAAGATTTCATGGGGAATGGCATCGTTTTCTTCTTTGTTGGTGCAGGAGTGTGGTCGACATCGACATGAGGTTTGTCGATATCGACTAGAGTAGTCGACTCTTGGGTAGGTGCTGAGTTTTGGTCGACGTTGACTAGGGACTCCTCGACGTCGAGTAGATTCTGGTCGACGTCGACTTGTTTTCTCAACGTCGAGTACTCCTCTGCAGCCTCCTTCTCCGTGGTCTGCTCGGGCATTTGCATCTGTCTCCCCCTCCTTAGATTCATAGGAGCCACTTGTCCTGCATATTTAGATTTAGGGTTTGGTGTAGAAGAGCCAGGGAGCCAGGGAGCATCTCTATGGTTTTCCGCCAGATGTACGTCTATCTCCCCGAGTCTAGAATTGATGTCGTGCAGTTGACTATGGATGGAGTTATTGGCCTGTTTGAATTCATAATGGTTCCGTTGCATCTCATCAAGAATAACCTATACGGAGGTCATCTTTCTTACCTTCCTTGTCAAGGTGACCAGGAGCTCTGTAGGGCGGGGGGTCTCTTTGATACTGGGGTTGGCAATAATGGCTCAAGTTCTAATGTTGATGTTGCTCTACGTAGTTGCCTCACACATAACGTGCCTCTTCGTGGGTTTCAGCTACAAGTATTTGATCGGCATGTGGGCACGATGTAGTGTTGTGCCTCAAAGACCCACATTCCAAACAAGGTTTATCTTTAGACGGGAATTTAACTTGCTTGGTGAGACGACGTACCTGATCATTGTGGTACTATTCCCTTACGTCCGGATCAATTCCCTTTTGTGGCTCATATAAGGGCATAGATAGGGCATGCCTTTCATACCATTCAACTGAGACAGCAGAAGTCCCATGTGTGTTGTCATAATGAGCCAAAGTCTCAAAGGTTTTCCAAGCACATCGTGGGGTGTACTCGAGATACCTATAAGTGGTGTAGTTGTTGATCCGCTCCTTAGTTGGTGCATCCAGGCAATTGAACATGATCTTCTAGATCACATAGAGTGGTTGTCCATGCGTAAGACATGATTCCAGTAGCCGTTTGTAGCGTTCCAAGACTTGTGCCAATGTCTCCTCTAGCTTATGTTTGAAAGTCGTGATTTGTTGTCATAGCACATTTGTTTTGGCAGAAGCAAAGAACTTGTTGAGATACAAGTCCCTTAACTCGTTCCACGTGTGAATAGACTGTGGAGGCAAACCCTCGAGCCACTGTGAAGCTACTCCTGCATGAAACCAACGAAAAGCCTTTAGTTTAAGATATTCTAGATTAGCATCATCTACAATAGATACACATAAATCTAGAAAAATTGTAACATGCTCTAAAGGGCATTCATTGATTTTTCCAAGAAATTGATTCTTCCTAATTTCAGAAATAAAAGAAGGATGAGTTTCAAAGTTATCGCGCGGCAGAACGATTGGCGATTCTGGAACTTCTAGAGTAGGGTGTGGGTACTCCTTTGCGTTTGCATAGACATGCTAAAACTATTCCTCAAGCACTCTTCGGGTATTGATTTCGCGATCCATCCTTGCTTCCCACCTTTTCTAATTTTGTCTATATTCCGCTTCTCGTCGGGCGTACTCTGCTTCTGTGGTGGTGAATTCCTCAATCCGTCTGCGGAATTGCTTAAGCTCTTGCACTGGTGTGAGATGTACCTCGTTCTCGTTGGTAGTCGACATGAGTCTCCTCCTTAGCCTTTGATGAAGATGGAAGAAGCGTTCAGGATCAAGAATAGGATCGGTAGGTGTGCGATCAGTTCTTCGCATGCACCTGAAAAACAAAAATAAAAAGAAAAGAGTAAAAAGGAACTAAAAAGGGCGCGATTGATTGCTTCCTCGGAAACGGTGCCAAAATTTGTTAGGGAGGAAAATCAAGTATGAAATAAATATAAAATATAAATCTCAAACCGAATCTCTGAACCACGCAAATAAAAATTACAAGACTTCCTCCCATTGTAGTGGAAGGGAATTAGGCTCGTGTCCACGAGGAAGCGTGTCAGCGCTCGGCTTTCATGTTCTAAAGTGCTCTCGTAATCGACCAGAAAGTCCTCAATATCAAGTAACAGTACTCGATATCGACTACCACAGTCGATTTCCTTGCAACTCTGCACAATAAAAGACGAAAATAGCTGATGTCGAGTACAAGGGTACTCGACGTCGACTATAGTACTCGTGATCGACTAGAACTGGTCGAGATCGAGTGCGTCAGTGCAGAATAAAAACGTAACCTTTACGGATGAAAATAAAACAGAAGCAAACAAGAAATTGGTAGATTGAATTCAATAAACTAAAAGCTTCAAGAATTGGGGTTTCAACACCGCAATGATAACCATTTAAGAATAATGCCAAAGAAAAAAAAAGATCATGCATTTCAATCAAATAACTTTCATCATTAACAAATAGGAAGATAGAGGCTTTCGCATAAACCTTAATTGTTACTAACCCTTTTTCACATAATTAATTCGAATTTGCATTAAGATCACTTTTGCTTCAATAACACAAATAAGGATCACCTTCGACTGTCACAGAAGAATCATGCAATTTAGAGATAGAAGATGAAATCGCAATAAATTAAGATTGTACCTTTGATGCATTATCTTACATGGCTACCGTCGGGCTCACCTCGACCCTCGAAGTAGGGTGAATACTCGCTCTTCATCGTAACAAACATCAGTAACTTCATGAAAATAACTATTTGCATTAATATATAAGAAAACTTACAACCAATCGAAGCCAAATCCGCTCTCGTCTTTCTACCTCCAATTGGCCAAAAGCTCCTCTAAACTCTCTCGATATTGCCTAACTAGTAAAATACAATTTCTTGTGGCTTGGATGATCCTAAAACTCAGCCCCTGGGGCCTTATTTATAGTGCTCAAGTCCTTTCTAATCAAGGAGAGAACAATTCTAACTAAATCTAAAATTATCTATCTAAAATCTTAAGATAAAACTTTGTAAATAAAGGAAATAAAATAATTAAAATCCCCTTGGTAAATACGGGAAGTTACTAATGTGGATAAATCAGCCTTTGAGTTGATAAATCTTCGTGCCTTGCGGTAAGTAATACACATATCCGAATTTGTTCTCGACTTCCACTCGGACTAGGCGCTAGGTGTACTCGACATTGAGTAAAACTCCTCGACATCGAGTAGAATTGTGCTCTGCTCTCATCTCATGTACTCGTCCTCGATCCCAACTAGGACTCGGACACGACGAGTACTCAACATCGAGTAAACTACTGAACGTCGAGTAGTTTTGTGCTCCTCGAGTGATGCTATGCTCGACTGGGTAATTCCGTCCAGGAGGTACTCGACATCGAGTAGTCTGGTCGACGTCGACTAGTGTTGTCGAGTACCTTCTTCCTTGTTTTCTACTCGATGTGTCCTGGCTCAGCTCCTGCTTGACCTTGGACTCTCTATAGCTAACCTCAAGCTCTTCCATGGTTTTCTCCCTTTCTCCGAATTGTTGTAAAATGCCCCGATTTCTGCGAATTTAAACAGAAACTAGTATAGACCTCTATAATCGGAAAATAAGCATAAACTACATAGATTCTTTATAATTCTAACCCAATGATATGAAATGAATGCAGAAATCGATATAAAAGTCAATGTAAAAAATGGCGAAATAGGCGCACATCAATGATTCTCAGCGGAAGTGAATTTGAAGTTCTATATTGAGTACCTGATGAGTTCTTTTGGCCATAAAGGGATATTTATCATTGTTTCCCTCTATTTTCATGTGTGATTTATCATGGTTATTCCTATTTGAAGCCAAGCTTATATGTTTATTGTCAATGGTTTTCAAATGATTGAGGCACTATTTCTTAGCTCATTATTAGCCATGTCTTCCCTATGTTATTATTGTTGTGAGCCTAATTTGCAATGTTTTACACTTACTTTTATATCGATTTCTGCTTACATTGCATATATTTGGGTTAGAATAATACAGAATCTGTGTAGTTTACACTTATTTGCAATATATGGAGGTCTACACAAGTTTTGGTTATATTTGACAGAAATCGGACGCACTTTGGAGCTTAAAGTAAACTCGTGGAGAAGCTAAGAATGGTGCAGCCGGAGAAAATGCCATTTTTCTCCATTCATCATTCGGAATCAAGCTTAGATGTCTTCATGAAAGTTGTATCCCTCGGAAAGAGCTTTCTAACGCATGGTCATATACGTCAATCCGACGAACGAGGACTCGGGAAAGTGCGTTTTAAGAACAGAGCAGAATGCTGAAAGCAACAGCGTTAATCGAAATCGACCAAATTGGTCGACATCGACAAAGGCTTACTCGACATTTGCTCCAGAGGACGAGACCGAGCGCGAGATGAAGACAAATGTTACTCTACGTCGAGGAGATTTACTCTACGTCGAGGAGATTTACTCTACGTCGAGGAAGCTGGTCGACATCGAGGAGTCCTAGTCGATGTCGAGGAGACCCCAGTGGCCGACGTCGAGTAATCCGGGTCTTGTTAAGGTTCTATCCCGAATCCGATGGTGATATTTTCGAGATCAAATTCCATCCGGATCTATCAAGATCTATCAAGTTACATCAAGGAAGGAGAAGATTTATCCATTGAAGACTTTTAGATATAATTCCCTATTTTTAGATTTAATTCCTTTATTGTTTTTTATTTATCATTAATCTTTTAGATATAATTCTAGATATAGATAGATATATTCTATCGTTGAATAGCAAGGAATAGAAGGCTATAAATAAAGCCTTAGGGGGCTGATTTTCATTCATTCAAGAAAAGCCGTCTTCGGACCCAAGGAGAGGGAGGAGGCGAGAGAGAGAGAAGGGGAGAGAGAGAGAGAGAGGAGGAGGAGGCGAGAGAGGAGAGAGAGGAGGAACGTTTGGAAGGTTTTGTAAGTTTTAGTTTATTTTATGTCAAAGTTAATTTCTTTCATCATGTTTGCTTTCTAATTTTCCTTCTTCTAGGGTTGGGGTGATCCCAACATAGATATGTTTGTTTGATTTATGAATTCATGATTTTGTGTGTCTTTATTATCATCTACCTATGTGCTTAATCCTTTGCGATAGTCGAGGACAATTCCTTATTTGCAATTATGAAGCGAAAGTGAATTAATTATGAATTTGGATAGTAATTAGGCTTTGCCTACGAAAGTTGGTTGATCCTAATTAAGAAAAGGTAGTAACACTTACGGTTTATGCGAAAGCATCTATATTCCTATTTGTTAATAACGAAAGTTATTTGATTTAAAGCATTCATGTTTATGTGATTTATGATCTGCGCATATGTTTATTGTTGTCGTGATTCTTAACCTTGGAAGTTTGCATCTTTATTTATTTTATTTCATTATTTTTATCCTGCAAATTTACCCGACACCGACCACCTCTTCTTCTATCATTCCCTCGACATCGACCAAGTCTTAGTCGACATCGACAACAACCTCCCCACCTTTTCCCGCTATCCCTGAACCCCATAACACACTAAACCTAGAACCGCTGACTTCTCTCCTAAGGACGAACCTGACTCCCCTATACAATAGAGGGGGTCTTGACTACAAATTTATTTGGTCGAGAAACCCTCTCGTCAAATTGGGGCCGTTGCCGGGGAAGCAATCATTCGCGCCTTAGGTAGTTAGATCTCACATTTTTCTTTGAGGTATATGCAGGACACCTTCGATTATTTCGAAAGGGAAAGAGAGAGACGGTATGCAAAAGAATTTGAATATCTGAGATGGCTATACATAGTTGATGAGGAGGCATGGCTTGAGGGTGTACGTGCATTTAGGAAGCTACGAGAATCAGAAGCCTCAATCTCGCTAGAAGAAGGATCCGAACCTGAGATCAACCTCGACCGACACCTAGTCGATGTCGACCCATCTCCAGTCGATATCGACCTATCTCTATTCGATACCCAGGTATGTCCTTCCGCTATCTCAATTCCAATTTTGCTATGTGTATTTGAAAAACCATTTGAAGAACCTCAAGAAGAAGAAGAGCCAGAAAAGAAGAAGTTGGACGTCGTTGCCCATGTTGTTTCAAGGTCGCTTTTACCCTACAAGGTGAAGGTCATCCCCGACAATTTTGAGCAACCGATGTTCATATTCAAGTATGGGGTCCTCGCAAAGTGGCATAAAGCTCTGCATGATGAGGTGGAAATATCTCTTCCCACTCCACCATTTTACTGTGGTGGAGACGTGCAAACAAATCAACCAATGGAGCGGAAGAGGTATGGTGATGAGGTATGCAAATTTCCTTTATATATTCCTTTATGCATGCCAGCTAGAGCCCAGGAAGATGGATGGATGGAGCCATGGAGCGTCCACTCGGGGAGGTTTAAGCTTCTTCACATGATGCCCCCGGATGATATCTCACGCTTCCCACCACCGAAGGAACCACCAGATCCACCTATACATCCGGACAAAGATGAGCCAGGCTAATGCTTAATGGAGAAGTCGGCCTAGCGACTATAAACTCTAGAGCTTGTACATAGACATTTATTTTTGGACTTTTGAGACTTTGTTGCTTTTGTTTGTTTTTGTTTTTGGAACTTTTAGTTTTTCTATTGTGGGTATATGTCTTCTACACTTTTCAGGTCCATGGATAGATGCAAGCTAAAAACGGACTCGGCTCAGGCATTTTAACTCGATATTATGAAGCCCTGCACACCTTCTAGTGAGTTTCTTTCTTTACCCTTACCTTGTTTTTATACAGTGAGGACACTGTAATGTTTAAGTATGGGGTGGGAGAAGGGCTTACTTTATGCATTATTTGCCATATTTGACATTACTTGTGCATTATTGCTACATGGCTCTTTTGGAATGCATTATTTATTTATGTGCCATATTTGACATTACTTGTGCATTATTGCTACATGGCTCTTTTGGAATGCATTATTTATTTATGTGCTTATATGCATGTTTTCCAAAGTTTTGAAAAATGACCCCCATTGAAAATTTTGGTTAATGTCATGGAAGCTGATTTGGTTAATGTCATGGAAGCTGATATTGAACTCGACGATGCAAAAATTGGATTCATTAGAGATATAACATGAAATTGCCTAGTAAAGGGAAGTCACAATGAAATGCATATTTTATTGAAAACCATAAAAGGAGGTAAAATTTGAAGTTGCTTTTGACATGTTGCAAGATAAGATGATGGAGGACTTTATATTTCCATATAATGCTCATATGTTTATAATCCTAGCCTTACCTATGATTATGCATTACACAAAAGCCATAATATGCCTTATTTCATATATTGCTCCACATGATCTAAATATTGCCATTCTTTACCTTATCCGGGGATTATGTTGAGAATGATGTTACATTATGGAGATGTTATATGGTGTTTGTGTTGTTAATTATCATTATTGGAGTTTGGCGGGAAAGTGTTTGAAATATATGGAAAGTTTAATGAGTGAAAGAAAATCCAATCACCTCGGGAGATAAAGGTAGATTGACCCTGCTCTCTGAGATAATAGTTTGGAGAGATAGGACACATTGTGAGGAGTCGAAAGCACTAAGTATCCGGGGCCATTCATGACACCCATGTTTGCGACTCCCGAGAAGGCAGTGCTGAGGTTAGAGAGGTAAAAGCATTATTATGAATAGAAGCAATATGAAAGGTGATGAATCTTATGGAGAAGGAATGTGGAAACTCAAGCTTGGAAATACTCTATTTCCCCGGATCATTAGCACCACATTGCCAAAAAATTGCCCACCTTTAGCCTTTTACCAATTCTACTCCTTATTTGAGCTTAAATTGAAGTCCTCTTGATTATCAATGCTTTGTCACGAATGAATATTTTGCATAACCCTCCTTTTGTGAGTAGATGTTGCTTTTGTATATTTGCACATGCATGGATCTGTGACACAAGTACCTTTTTCGATGATGGTAATTGATTGCAGGGTTATATAAGAATGAATCTAAGATGTTGAGAGCTTGAATTCTTTCCCTGAATGACAATTAAAAGTATTGCTTGAGGACAAGCACGCTTAAGTATGGGGTGTTTGTTGTGAGCCTAATTTGCCATGTTTTACACTTACTTTTATATCGATTTCTGCATACATTGCATACATTTGGGTTAGAATAATACAGAATCTGTGTAGTTTACACTTATTTGCAATATATGGAGGTCTACACAAGTTTTGGTTATATTTGACAGAAATCGGACGCACTTTGGAGCTTAAAGTAAACTCATGGAGAAGCTAAGAATGGTGCAGCTGGAGAAAAGGCCATTTTTCACCATTCATCATTCTGAATCAAGCTTAGATGTCTTCCTGAAAGTTGTATCCCTCGGAAAGAGCTTTCCAACGCATGGTCATATGCGTCAATCCGACGAACGAGGACTCGGGAAAGTGCGTTTTAAGAACAGAGCAGAATGCTGAAAGCAACAGCGTTACTCGAAATCGACCAAATTGGTCGACATCGACAAAGGCTTACTCGACATTTGCTCCAGAGGACGAGATCGAGCGCGAGATGAAGACAAATGTTACTCTACGTCGAGGAAGTTACTCTACGTCGAGGAGATTTACTCTACGTCGAGGAGATTTACTCTACGTCGAGGAAGCTGGTCGACATCGAGGAGTCCTAGTCGATGTCGAGGAGACCCCAGTGGCCGACGTTGAGTAATCTGGGTCTTGTTAAGGTTCTATCCCGAATCCGATGGTGATATTTTCGAGATCAAATTCCATCCGGATCTATCAAGATCTATCAAGTTACATCAAGGAAGGAGAAGATTTATCCATTGAAGACTTTTAGATATAATTCCCTATTTTTAGATTTAATTCCTTTATTGTTTTTTATTTATCATTAAGCTTTTAGATATAATTCTAGATATAGATAGATATATTCTATCCTTGAATAGCAAGGAATAGAAGGCTATAAATAAAGCCTTATGGGGCTGATTTTCATTCATTCAAGAAAAGCCGTCTTCGGGCGCAAGGAGAGGGAGGAGGCGAGAGAGAGAGAAGGAGAGAGAGAGAGAGAGAGAGAGAGAGAGAGAGAGAGAGAGAGAGAGAGAGAGAGAGAGAGAGAGAGAGAGAGAGAGAGAGAGAGAGAGAGAGAGAGAGAGGAGGCGAGAGAGGAGAGAGAGGAGGAACGTTTGAAAGGTTTTGTAAGTTTTAGTTTATTTTATGTCAAAGTTAATTTCTTTCATCATGTTTGCTTTCTAATTTTCCTTCTTCTAGGGTTGGGGTGATCCCAACACAGATATGTTTGTTTGATTTATGAATTCATGATTTTGTGTGTCTTTATTATCATCTACCTATGTGCTTAATCCTTTGCGATAGTCGAGGACAATTCCTTATTTGCAATTATGAAGCGAAAGTGAATTAATTATGAATTTGGATAGTAAT
This sequence comes from Persicaria tinctoria, assembly GCA_037127255.1. NCBI lineage: Eukaryota > Viridiplantae > Streptophyta > Magnoliopsida > Caryophyllales > Polygonaceae > Persicaria > Persicaria tinctoria. The sequence continues at coordinate 41,722,870 of JBANSL010000005.1, read as the reverse complement.
TAAGCTTTGCCTGCGAAAGTTGGTTGATCCTAATTAAGAAAAGGTAGTAACACTTAGGGTTTATGCGAAAGCCTTTATATTCCTATTTGTTAATAACGAAAGTTATTTGATATAAAGCATGCATCTTTATGTGATTTATGATCTGCGTATATGTTTATTGTTGTGGTGATTCCTAACCTTGGAAGTTTGCATCTTTATTTATTTTATTTCATTATTTTTATCCTGCAAAGTTACCCGACACCGACCACCTCTTCTTCTATCATTCCCTCGACATCGACCAAGTCTTAGTCGACATCGACAACAACCTCCCCACCTTTTCCCGCTATCCCTGAACCCCATAACACACTAAACCTAGAACCGCCGACTTCTCTCCTGAGGACGAACCTGACTCCCCTATACTATAGCGGGGGTCTTGACTACAAATTTATTTGGTCGAGAAACCCTCTCGTCAATTATCCTCTTCTTTTAGCCTCCTGAGCCTGGCATTTCCTTTGAAACTCCACAAGATTATTACTTAGTTGATGATAGTCCGACCCATTCAGTAATTAGGTTTATAACTGGATTTGGTTTGATTATTTTGTGCGGATGAGAGAGTTATGATTTTGCTTTGAGAGTTATGAGTGCATAGGACGGCGCTCGCCGCTAAAATACCGGTGCCTGCCTGTCTCATTGTTTTCGGATTTGTGAGACGCGGCCCAATTCTATCTTTATGGGAAGTTTTATATAAACTTATTCTAGGGTTTAGCCGACGAATAAAGGCTTATATTAGGTCATTTTCAGTAGCTTTCATTCATTCATTCATTCATTCATTCATTCAGATACCTAGTTTCATATTAACATAGAGAGATGAGAGGATTTAAGTTTAGGGATTCAAGTTACGCTATGCTTGCCTAGAGTTCTCGCGGTTTTGTTATGATTGAAGACGTGGTTAGATGATTTGTCAGACTTTATTTCTATCTATTCTATGTTCGATTGATTCAATATCTTTTTTCTTCAATTGATTGATTCCATATATTCCCTCTTCATTAGCTACCTTGGAGGAATTTTCTTGCTAAGGTTTGATTACTTCTTGCGATTTGATTGAATATAAGTAGCAAACATAATCAATTGATCCCGTGAAAGCATCGATTGGGTGTGTAGGGGATATTGACAATTGTGCTCTATCAATTGCATCGATTAGGGTTAGGGAGTTGCGCCTCTATCTTTGGTTGTTTATGTTATTGGTATTATCTAATTGTCGAAGAATTGGAGTGATCCAACGCCGGATGAATCAAATAAGGGTATATAGAATAGAGTCAAGGATCAATGACCTAACCAATGTTTCGAATTGTATGCGAAACTACACTCTTATCTTTTGTCATCTCTCTGTTACTATTCACATCTTTATCTTAGTTTATTTGCATTATCTACCTTCATTCGTATTCCTATTCTATCAGTAGTGTCATAATTCATAAATACACATTGCATTGAAGTACTTATTTCTCTGTGGGTTTGACCCTTTACTTATCCGCTATACTAGTTAGTTAGTTAGTTCGTGTTATTATTTATTTGGCGAGGTGAAACCTAACGACATTTCTCCTCCGTCAAAAGTGGCGTCGCTGCCGGGGAAGCAAGTTTATTTTTTTTTTTTTTTGTATTTATTGATTTTTGTTTATATATCTAACTCTGTTGTGAGCCTATATTATGGTTCACAACACCCCGCTACTAATTCTCTTTTCAATAGTGACAAACTTAGTGGACGAACGTGCTTCAAGGGGTATCCGTGATAGTGAGCGAGATATGGTTCTATCCATTTATGAAAGCGTAAGTCCTGAAATGAGATAACTTATCGATAACATGGACGACGATGGTTTCTGCAACCCAGGACTGTTAGAAATGTGGGATCTTTTTTACGACCTGGCTAATGAAGCATTGGAGGAAGAACGTAAGGAAGCAGATGAGGGAAAAAAAGAAGGAGGACGCCTCTGAAGAAGCGGCACCCTCCACTACACAGCCGGCGCTCGTCGCCGTTGAGGACCAACGCTCGTCGTTTCCCCCATAAGCGCCTCCATATGAAAGGCTAACTAAGCAAGAATGGGAGGAAAAATGCAAAAAATTTAAGGAAGTGTGTGAGACGCATCTATTTGTTGACGATGAAGAGGAAGATCTAGTGCTTCCGGACATGGAATCACATGAGTCAACGCATGAGGTTTCATCTTTCATAACTTCTTCTCTTTCATCTATTATGTCTCCATCACAATTTATTTCTTTTTATCTATCATCTGTTATGTCTTCTATTTCATCTGATGCACTAATGAGTTTTGAGGATCCATGTGTTTTAGCGCCTAATTCATCCGATGATCCTACTGTCATCACACCTATTGAGGAACCAATTCCAGAGCCGATTTTTGTGGCTCTTGAGCAAGGTAATGAAATTTTAACAGCTTTGTGGATTATGGTGAATATTTAGATCCCTGGGAGCATTACTTCTATAAGACACCGACAGAACTGTGTTGGTGGTCTTACATTCCCTTTAGAGATAATCAAACTCAGGTAAATAGGGAAGTGTCAAAGCTTTTCTACAAGGTATCCTTAATTGTCAATTTTTTCATGTTTAGTGTTCATTCAAATTATGGTTGGGCACAAGAATTTGTTTTTCTTATAAGGGCATTAACAATGTATGAATGAGTCTCAAGGGAAGGACATAATAAACCGTCGAGTCTATGATGTTAACCAATGACGCTTCTTGGGAGGCAACCCAAGGTAAGTTCTTTAGTTTTTATGTATTTCAAATTCTAGTTAGTTATTTAGTCTTTCAAATTCAATATAATGATATAGTTCAATATAGATATGTGTTTTTGGAGGACTCTTGAGCTAACCAATGCAGGAAAGTTATCTCGGATTTGGCATTACCGCCAACTAGCGCCCCCCGTCCCAAAACTGGTGCCCGCCGCCGCCCTCAGTGCTCCAATGCTTGTTTGTCTAACGATGGTAACTACCACTACCACAATCAAGTAGGTTCCCTTTTCCCTCACTTGTGATTTTATATTATATTGTGTTGTCTTTATTTGATTTTCATTTACGGATGATGAAAAGTTTAGGGGGGGGGGGGGGGGGGGGAGTTGCATTCATAGATTCATGCTTTCATGTTTCTGTTCCATTAATTTCTTGCATTTATATGTTCATACATTCATGTTTATGTTTTTGCCATACATTCATATATTCATGTTTACTTTCCCATTTTCTTATTGCATTAGAAAAAAATGAAAAATGTCAAAAAAAAAACCCAAAAATATCATGCATTGCATAAATATGAGTTATTCGACTAGCCATCTTCCAATGTTTGTCCTCTATTATACATTTTAGCATGATCATATAAAATCCATAGCATGTTTGGATTGTTTAGCCTGATCGCCTTAAAATGTTTTTCTTATGAAGCATGATTTTGTGATGCAATTGAATTTGTATGATTGAGTTTGAGTATGATTGAAATCTATCAAAACATGAGCCATGTGAGATTGTTTTAGCCTTATTGGAATCATTTAATTCCTTTTGCATATATGCATGATTTCCTCTCCTTATGTTTCTACCTCTTGATATTGGCTTCATTATATATTGTCAAGACCAACTCACATGTTTGTTGCTTGTGGAATTTTATGCTTTTATGTTTATATTTGGCTTTAGTTCCATATAAGATTTGAGTGAAATAAGGTGGCAATGGTTGAGATACTTAGTAATCGAATCTATGCATGACACCCATGGGTATGATTTGCGCAAAACGGTGTCAAAATCTACCAACTAAGGAAGGAAGCTTGATCATTGAGTAACCGGGTTCATTCGCGACACCCATGTTTGCAACTCGCATCAAAAGATGTTCAAGACTCACGTAAGGCATACACCAAGGCCGAAAGAAAGCAAAGCAAGACAAAAAAAAAGTCAAAAAGAAATAAAAAAGGAAAGAAAAAAAAGGAAGAGAAATCTAGAGCCAAATTGCCTATTTTTAATGTTTTTCCACAAGTAATGGCATTTTGTTGGAGATTTGGTGATGTTGTTGTCAATTTCTATGAGCTTATTTACATCTTGGATTGAGTTGAGAGTTAAACTTCAAAGCCTAAACACATGAGAGCATGAGTGAAACACATATTCCTGGTGAGGTTGAATGATTTCTACTTCTATGTTTTAATCACTAAAATAAATGCTATGAAGTTTATTCACTTGATCTTGAGTTCATTTAAATTTGATGTTGGTTTTGATGAGCTGAATACAAGATTAATATGTTTGTGGGATGTTTGGTTATTGCTATATTTTGTTTTGCTTGAGGACAAGAAAAGTGTTTGGGGATATTGAGTTATGACAATTGTTCGCTTCTTTCATGTTTAATTTGCACTTGTTATGGTATATTAAATTTTTTTGTTTAAATATGAAAAAGTCTCTATCTCTACACTCTACTCTATGTTCGCTAGAAGACTAATGAAGATTAAGTGTGAGGGAATTTGATAATGCATATTTTATATGGTCAATAGCTGGTCTTGGGTGCATTAAGTATTTATATTGCATGTTTAATAAGCTTATTTGCACACTTGATCATTTGGTATTCAAAGTTCAGAATCTACAGTTTTTAGGGTTTTTATTTGTAGGTCTTATGATTCGGACTCGGAAGGTGGAGAAAACATGGAGCAAATTGACAAAGAAGAGATAATGAACAAATGCGAAAAATGGAGAACATGGAGAAATCCCATCTTTAAGATTCTGAGAAGTTGGAATTAGCTTCTGAGATCTTCATGAGAATTGTAGTGCTTGGAAAGAGCTTTCCATCTCATATTCATATGCGTCAATTGAATGAAGGATGACTCCAAAGAGTGCATTACAATTTCAGTTTGTTGAAGCTATCGCCACTGCGTAGGACGGTGCCCGCCGCTAAAATACAGGCGCTCGCTGGTCTCGTTGTTTCGGGATTTGCGAGACGCGACCCAACGATGTCATTATTAGAACTTTTATCTAAAACTATTCTAGGGTCTGGTCAACGAAAAGAGGCTTATATGAGGTCATTTTTAGCAGCTTTCATTCATTCATTCAGATACCTAGTTTCATATTAACATAGAGAGATGAGAGGAATTAAGTTTAGGAATTCAAGTTATGTTATGGCTACCTAAAATTCTCGTGGCCTCGCCTTCCTTCATCTTCGAAAACATAACTTGAAAATCAGACAACATAAGACATCAATACGTTAAACACAATTATAAAAGTCATATTCTAAAGCCAGTATTTATTAAAACCCATATGATTAATCATCCCATTCCAAAACTAGTAGTCATTAAATAAAATCAGGAACTTTGCTCGTAATAAAATCAGGGCCTAGCCAACCATTTGGATAAAAATAAATAGATAAAACCAGTGAACTTCACTGAAATCATCACAGAGATAAAGGAAAAGATGGTATACCTTACAATAATTGTTTAATAGATGAACAAATTAGAACGAACCTAGAATATTGTAAGAAGGGTATTCAGAAAAGTAGGAAAATAGTACAATAGATGAACAAATTAGAACGAACCTAGGCTTGGGTGTGGTGAATCTGACGAGACACTGAGGCTGGAGGCAGTGTGACGACCTTGAGATTAAACGAAGAATATTGTAAGAAGGGCAAGTAAGAACGTGAGATGAGAGCGAACCTTAGGCTAGAGGCAGCGACTCCAACAAGGCACCAAGGTTGCTGATGGTGACGCTGATGACGCGAATCTATGAGAAGGGTAGGATGTGTGACTGCGTTGTGGGAACGGAGAAGGATAAGGGAGGCGAAGCCGCGGAGGTCAGGACTCAAGAGGAGGAATAACATTTATAAAGGGAAAGAAAACCCTAAGGGTAAAAGTGTAATTATGCCCTTAAAATGAGCTATACGAGCCAGCTTGTACAAAACACGAGCTCGGCTCAAGATCGTGGCGAGCTCAAAACCCTGCTCATATTCACCTTGTTTTCAAATGTGAACGAACTCGAGTTGAGTTTTTTCGAGCCGGAAATGAGCCGAACTCGAGCTACTCATGTTCACATAACACCCCTAGCTAAGGTCGAGAACCATGAGTTAGGAGCTGGGAAGGAGGTCTAAGGAAACAAGAGTACGTTTGGAGAGCAGCTGAGCAGAGGAGGAAAAGCGAGGAGCTGAGGAACACATTTACTGTTAGAGCGGCGCCCACCAGTCTGAGCGCATATGTGGATCTATTGTTAGCTTTTATTAGGGTTTGTTTTGGCTGACTTTAAGTGCCATCTTATGATAAATTTTGCAGCAATTTGAGATTGATAACAAGACTTAGAGAAGAAGAATGGTTTTCTACTATGGTATGAAGAATTCAATCTATTAGTTTTGCATGTGATTTAGATACATGGTTGGATAATTTGTGAGACTTGATTTCTATGTTGTTCTATGATTGATTTAGTATCCTTGTTCTTCTATTGAGTGATTGCATGTATTCCCTCTTGATTAACTCCTTAATGGAATTTGCATCTCTACTAGGGTTTGATTAATTCGTCAGAATAATTGAACCATATTTGCAAACATAGCTAATTGATCCCATAAAAGCATCAATTGGGTGCGTATAATATTGAAACTTGGGTGAATGTCGATTCTCGTGCAATTTAGGGGTAGAGGGCGTTGTGCTTTCTATTTCTAATTGTTCAGGGAGATGGTTCTTACCTAATTGCCAAATACTTTGGGACTTTGTGATGCTTTATGTTCACAACTCGGTAGAGTTTTGATTGCATAGAGTGTAAGGGATTGGCATGTCTTTGATGAATGTTATTCCATCTAAACCAAAGTTGGATTGATCTATTTAATGAGAATAACTAGAATAGAGTCAAGGATAAATAATCCAACTATTGTTAAAGAATTACAAGTGAAACTATCGCATTCCTATTGATTCTAACCAATCACCATTGCTACTTTTATTTTATTTGTTGATTTTAGTCATCTCAATTTCACCCTTAATATCACTACTTTTGTTAGCGATTTGAGTATATAGGAAAGGTATTCTCCCTATTGATCGACATCTGGACTTACCGCTTATACTCTGTAGGTTTGGATTATTATTTTTAGAGGATCAACTACCGTTTCGCACCCATCACCTTCATATCAAAATATTTCTTCAAATCATTCTTAACTCCATTGATTAAAACAATGAAGCTACTGAGAAAGAGGATGTCATCTACATACACAATAGTAGATAAATGGCATTCCTAGAAGCAATATTTTTGAAATAATGGCAAGTGTCATAACTGCTTCTATGGAACCCTAACCACTTAATGCAAGAATTCAACTTCAGATTCCACTACACAGGGGATTGCTTAATGCCATAGATAGACTTTCTAAGAAGGCTGACATGGTTAAGGTTTCTACTATCTTCAAAAGCCTTAGACTGACTCGTATAGATAGTCTCATCTAAATCCCCATGGAGAAAAGATGTCTTAACGTCCATCTGTTCAAATTTCAAATTGTTAACAACAACCATAGAGATTAAGAGATGCATAGTTTTATACTTAACTATGGGTTCAAAGATATTGTTATAGTCTAGACCTTCTCTTTGGGTTAAATGTTTAATTACTAGGCAGGCTTTGAACCTAGGTGGGTCACTGGGATTCTTGCCTTCTTTTAGCTTAAAGATCCATTTTGAATCTATCAACTGGACCATATAAGGTCTGGGGATGAGTTTCTAGTTTTGGTTTTGATGCATATAAGTTATTTCCTTTTTCATACAGGCTATAAGCCACATAGCAGAGTGAAGATCGGTCTTAATGGATTCATACAAACTAGGAGTTGCGGGTTGCCTAATGATAATCCATATTTTAGATAGTCGTTATAGATAGGTTTAGATGAATTTGGATGTATATATTGCATGGTTATGGGTAAATTTGCATTGTTAGTATTTTAGTCCTCGAGTTTCGAATCTACATGTCTTTTAAGCTTAAATTGCATATTTACATTCCGACGCTCGAGAGAAGGGTGGCTATGACTTTGTTGGGGTCGATGATAATGAGTTTCGACCTGGGCAAGAGAGTTAAGGAGGCAAGAAGGATTGAAGAGAGCTCTTGAGCAGAAAAGCAGAAAGGAAAGGGTGAAGAAAACATATTCACTAGAGAAACGGCGCCCGCCGGTATTTAAGTGGCACCCACCGGTTTGAGCGACTCAACGAACAACGAATTTATCTGAATGTTTAATTATGGGAACTTTTATTGTGCTTAATTGCATTTTATTATGGCATGTTCTTAGGGCCTACTTAAGACATTATTTTCATCAGTTTGAGGGAGATTGGAACTTAGAGAAGAAGAATGGTTTTCTACTACGATATGAAGAACTAATCCTATTAGTTTTGCCTGCAATTCTTATACATGGTTGGATAATTTATGAGGCTTTAATTCTATGTTATTATCTAATTAATTTAATATGTTTGTTCTTCTATTGGGCATATATTCTCTCGTGATTAGCTACCTTGATAGAATTGCATTCTCGATAGGTTTTGATTGATTCGTAAAAATAATTAGGCCATAGTACCAAACATAGTCAATTTATCCCATGAAAGCATCAATTGGGTGTGTAGGATATCCACACTTAGTTAAATATTGGTTCTTGAGCGAATTAGGTTTGATTGGCGTTGTGCTTCTTGATTGCTAGTTGCTCATGGAGGTTGGTTAGAGGTGGCAATTGGGCGGGTCGGGTCGGGTTTGGGTTCGGTTATTCGGGTTTCGGGTAATGTCTAATAATTTGGTCAATCGGTTGGGTCGGGTTCGGGTTTCGGTTGTATCAGGTTTCAGTTATTCGGGTTTCGGTTGTCTCGGGTTTTCATTATTTCAATATTCATTTAAAAATATTTACTAGATTGTAGCTTAAAGTTCGGGTTATTTCGGGTTTCGGTTATAACGGGTTCGGGTCTTAATGGGTTTCGGTTATAATGGGTTCGGGTCTTAATGGGTTTCGGGTTAATCGGGTTCGGTTCATTCGGATTTCGGGTCCAAAATGGACGGGTTGTGTCGGTGTTCAGAATAATCGATTTCGAGTCGATCGGGTCGGATTTTCGGGTTCGGGTCGGGTTTTGCCAAGTCTAAGGTTGGTACTGCCAAACTGCTAGGACTTTGGGAATTTGCACTACTTTGTGTTTATTTCCAAATAGGGTAAGGACTACATAAAGTCTAAGGGATTGGCATTTCTGTGAGGAATGTTAGTTCAATTAAACCAAAGTCAGCTTAATCTATTTGAAGAGAATAACTAGAAAAGAGCCTATTACCAATGAACCAACCATTGTTGAAGAATTGTATGTGAAACTATCGCATCCTTATTGTTTCAAATCAATCATCATTGCTAATCTTAATTTGCTTGTTTATTTAAATTGTTTCAATTCATCTCAATATTACCACTTTTGTTAGCGATTTGAGTATACAAGAAAAGGTAGATCTCCTTGTGGATTGACATATGAACTCACTGGTTGCCCGATATGAGTGATGTCGTTGTTCCTGGTTCCAAATGCAATTAATATCCTGAATTTACGCTAAATAAAAGATTAGTATAACAGACAAGTAGGAGTCGATCCCACATAAAGTTGTAGCAAATAAAGAAAACAAATAAACAAAAGTAGCAATGGTTGCAAAGTAATAATAATATGGGGAAAATGCTTCACCTGCAATTTTTGGCAATGGTTGGGGTTCACGACTTGGTTTCATTGTTATTCTCAATCAATTCAAAGCAATTGACATCAATGTTTATTCCGACTTGGTTTCAATAGAAAAACAATCCGCAACGAATTACCAATCACTTACATCCCATGAAAACAACATAGAACGACATGATCTACCAAATTACATGATGAATTAGCAATATCGAATCTCAATGCAATTAGAATGTCATAACGTTTCAAATCTCTTAGCCCTAATTCAATAGAAATCAATATTGATCAACAATCATTATCCTTTAAAGACAATTGATGCTTTCACGTGATCAATTTCCCATTGATTGCTACCATGGATTACAATCTCATGAAAAGAATCACTAGCGAATATGTAGTTTCTGTCTAGATGACCAGTCATAGAGAGAACATGTGTAAATAATCAACAATTAGAACAAGGATAATGAAATAACTCATGAATAACAATATGAAATCAAATCCTCACAATTCAACCAACCATGTCTTCGAATCACATGCGAAACTATGAGTTTAACAACTCATAGTTAACAAGTATCTCTCTCTATGTATTCTCTCAATTGTTCCACATGAAAGTGACGACTCAAAACCCTAGAGAATAAAATATTAATAAACTTATTAAAATAGATCCAGACGAAATCGGGTTGCTGAAAACTGCGTAACCGGCGAGCGCCGATTTAATAGCGACGGGCGTTGCTTAACTGGCTCTGGGATTCTTCTCTGTCTTCCACTTGAACTCCTTAGCTCCCGTGATGGTCCTTTATGACTTCTATTATGCTCCAAAACCAGCTCTTCCAGGTCTCACAAGCCTCCCTTCAAGCTCGGATTATAAAATTGCAGAATAAACACAAAATATCGTAAATTCCGAACACGAATACTCAAATGCAAAACAATGTAAATTAGACAAAACACATGCCATATGAACACTCTAATGAGACTACAACTAGCTATAATGCATGTCTAAAATATGCATTATCAAATCCCCCCCCCCCCCCCCACACACTTAAGTTGTTGCTTGTACTCAAACAAATGAAGAATAGACATAAATCATTGCACCCACATGAAATTCCTTTAACTCATAACCTTATCAAAAGCAACATCAAAGCAAGTGCAAACATGACTAATGCACAAAAACATCATAACATGACTAACTCATAGCCTATATGCTCAACAATCCAACCTCACAAGGGAGAATATGTGTTTCTCCCACTCTCATGTGTTTAGGCTTCATGTATACACTTAACTCATTTCTATATGCAAACATCATTCTTAAATATTGACACTTATATTACAAAATATCCACCGGATACATCAAAAGCAAAATAAGAAACATAAAGAGGACTTTCGTTCAATGGAAGACTTCATTCGGCGGGGTTGTAATGGGGTTTGGGAGGAACGTAAAGGTAAGGAATTGTATTTGGTCATGTGGTGCTTTCTATTATGGGAACTAAGATTCCTAAACTTCCATCATAACTCAAAAGAACTCAAAAATCACATCAAGCTCAAATAAGAACATAAACTCTCAAAACTTAGTAACTCTCAAAATACAATCAATAAACTCTCAACTCAACATTTTTCCAACTCCGATCTGCAAGAATAAATAAACAAGGCTCTTATTTCATAACTTTATTTTTTCTTTTGTTTATCTCTTTTTTCGACATTTTTTTCTCTTTTGTTTCGGCTTTCTTTTTTATTTTTTCTTGTTGAACCAATGCATGAAATACAAATATGATGACAGTAAGCACATAACATTACATCTCTCTCACAACCTCTCAACATAAGCATAAACCATAGCTTTTATCTCAACTCAAAAGATCATCCATAACCAACTCTAAATCCCATTTCCCGGAAAGCTCAGGCTTATCATAGGCTAGGAAACATGAATTTTGTGGAGCTTCAAAGAAAAGGCTAAAGGCTCATATTAGCTTGAAGAAAAGAAATAACATAAGGTAGGCATGGATAAATATATGCTAAAAGGTGCCTCTATCATATGCAACTCATAAGCAATGATCATGTATATCATCGGCCTCAATAATAAATAACCATGTCAATACTTAGAGATAAATGTACAGGAAGATTAAATCACACTCAAAAGCAAAAGGGAATATAGATGTAGTCCCTTATCAGGCCAAAATTTCTCACTAGGACAAATATTTGTTGGATCTCAAACATGCCAGGAACTTAGATCATACATGCTCAATTACATATGCTAAATCACATCTCACATAAAAACAATTTCCAAGATAAGTTTATATCGTCCAGAATTCCATGAGATTTATATGATCATGCTAAAATGAAATAGAGAACAAAATAAGCTAGATGGGTATTTAAATAACACATATGTATGCAATGCATGATATTTTTGGATTTTTGACATTTTTCAATTTTTTTTCATTTTGGACTTTAATAAGAACAATAAACATGAAACAACTAAACCTAAAATAGACATAAATAAAATATAAATAAACATGAAACTGAAATTGTAAACATGAACTAACTAACATAAACCACTCCCCCACACTTAAATGTTGCATTGTCCTCAATTCATAAACAAAAAGAACAATGAAATAAACTCAGGGTAAAGGAAGGGATAACTAACCAATCACTTGGAAGGCGGAGGGTGGAATCCAGACTGATGGCAAAGTTGAAAAAGTATATGCGCCCAAAGATTTTGAATATCAGTAATCCTTATAGAGATAGTTAGGAGATCTTCTTTATGCTTCCTTTCCAACTATGTTAAATGACGCTCAAATTCATCCAAAGCAACATAAACCGGGTTAGCGTTTGCAGCGACAAAATCTTCTTCTTGATCTTCAACTTAATCATCTTTCTTTGCTGAACCTTTTGATTCTGAATCTTCCTTCTTTGAATGGATCTCATGAGGCATAAGAAAGTTGTCATGGTTGAGCATGAAGTCAGCAAACAAAATAGTAACTCAAGGGGAAGGTGCAGATGTGCTCCATATGTTCTCCTGCAATCCATCAGAAATGTTCATTTGAGCGAGGAAACCAGAACTTCTCAATTATGCCAGACCATGTCAAAGTGGCAATATGTGTAATGTCCCGGGATTATGATTTCCATGTTACGTTTCGAGGGATGAAACCCCTCGTTGGGATCTTGCGCCCTGAGTACATGTTGAAGGTTTGAAATTCAATATTAGCGTTTTGAAAGTGGGATTTCGTACCCAAAACCAAAGGGATCGTTGGAATCCTTGGGGAAATCCCTTGTACCTGCCTTAAGTCTAAAGCGTGGGAAATCCGATAAGTCATACTAACCGTGGAAATCTAGAGTAATACAAAGTGCGACACGGCTGAGCCGGGTCAAAACGGAGTATAAGGTATGAAATCCAAAACAAACACAAGTCTGGTGAAGTCAATTGTCTCAAACATTCACTCTCCTCCATGCAAAAGGACCCGCTCAAGCAGACAAGTAGAATCAATAGTAGTAAACATAATAGAAGCCTAAAAAAATATATAGTGGGCGGGATCAAATCAATGCCCAATTTGGCTCTTTCCCCACAATAAGTACACACATACACTATATACCTAATAACATGCTTCTAAATGCATGAACGGAATATTAACACACTACCATTCTCCTAATTCACATGTGTAGAGTATGAAACAGGGCCCTAGCAAAGAATACCAAACATTATATCCCTCTTCCTATCCACCGCCCACCTTCCTGATAGGGCGGAGACTGACCAACTCATTAATGCATTCTAATTCATTAATAGCATCAAACCCGAATCGGTGCCCGATCCCATATTGCATGTTTATCATTTAATCATAAATGAATGTGGGCTTAAAAGAGAAAATAAGAGTAGTGCAGATAATAAATAAAATATGGTAATAAAATTGTTGCCATGACTCGGACGACTCAGGAAGAGAATCCCAGCAAGTAGCACGAACAATCAAACAATATCACCTATATACATATCATAACACATATATAAGTCTACATCTAACCATTCAATCACTCAAGGCGCACATCATTTGATAGAACTATAAACACATCGTAGTCGTCATTCCATAAACTCAATCATTCATCACATCACCACATTCCATAAGACCCCATCATTCTCCACAATTCATTTTAGTCACATTCACATGATCATAATAACATATTCTCATATATATAGCTCAATAGTTCATCATAATCATAAATTATAATCATGCGATAACATAACTCTATCATCTCATCATGCCGTTAGTAATTCATACATGTCATTAGTCCACACAATCATGCTTATTAGTCAATCAATCATATCATCATGCTAATTACTCATCGATCACATCAAATTCTCAAGTTAGTCCCGAAACCATTTCGAAAATCGAGATAATCGATTAAGATAACCGACCTTGAAAATCATTGAAAACGATCGGCCACTGGACAACTCGTGAAAACGAGTTGAAAACGAATTGTGAAAAAGGTTGTCAAAAACATCGAGAAAACGGTTGAAAACGAATCGTGAAAACGGTTGTTTAAAACATCGAGAGAATGGTTTAAAACAATCGGCCAGGGGACAACTTGTCACGGTGAAAGTGACTCTCACGCCCGCGAGACCGTCACGGTCGCAAGCATCTCATGGCCGCGAGTCTTGGGTGTCCCTTATGGCACCCTAGTTGGGCTCCCTTGCCATTGCGAGATTCTTCTCGTGGCCTCGAGCTAGAACCCTAGGGCAGTTTTCTAACTCACGGTCGCGAGTTCATGATCGCAGTGGCGATTCTAGGGCTGAATCTTAGATTCTAGACCTGTTCCTGGCCTTGTTTTATCTAGTTAGGCTCTTTTTCCCAATTTTTCCTAGGACTTCCAGGGACATTTTAATACAAAAATCAAATGTAAAACTCATAGATTTAAGAGGATTTCTCACCCAACTCTTCTTGCATTCACTTTCCTTCTCCGAGTTGACTTGTGATGCGATTTTCCTTCCGACTCTTCCAGATTCGAGCGTTTGGTGAGCTCGGGAAGTTAGTATGAGGTTAAAGGGGAAACCTTTTAGGGTTTGGAGGTGAAAGGAGGAGGAAAGAAGCACCTTACCCTTCCTATGCTCGAAAATGACCAAAGGGACTCCGAGGGCTCGGATCTTGGATCTCCGGGCTATTGAGTGGATCCGAAAGCATCCTTGGACTCCTTAAAAGATTGTAGATGTTGCTGGGCTCCTTGGTTCTCAAGGTGGATGAAGAAAAAGGTGATTGAGTGGTGTTTAGGGTTTGGGTTGAGAGAGAAGTGAGGAGGAGAGGTGTTGCCTTGGTGGTTCTTTGTGTTTGTTATGGTATTTGTGGAGAGGTGGTTGCGGCTAAGGTGGTGGCAGGAGGTGTTTGGTGGTCGCAGCACAAGAGAAAGGAGAGGATAGTGTTTTAGCGTTTCTTAGGGTTGTGTTTGTGAGATGTGAGGAGCATTCTAATCCTCTCCTCACCTTTAAGTTAACATGGGTTTGTGTGTAGTTTTGTCTTGGAGTTCAATTCAAATGAGAGATGACGTCATGGGCTTATCTTCTTGAGTTGATAGTTTGAGGTTGGGATTTGAAGATAAGAGGAAGCTTTTCTTTTTCCATAAATGAGGGGAGTAAGGGAGGGTGAAGTGAAAAAGAGGGTGTGGGTGTTCTTCCAAAAAGGGAGGGTGGAATCTTGGCTAGGGCATGAGAGGTGAGGGCGGAAATCTTATTTCGGTGTTGTGAGTTCGAATCCCGAGGGGCGTCCCGAAATTAGTTTTTGACGTTAGCTTCCCAATTCCCACTCTCTCTTCCACAAAGTTAGAATTTTGAAAACTTAGAATCGAGATTGCCATGTTAATTCTTGAAATTTTGTTTAGGTCAGAAATCCACTCCATGAGTTCTAAAATCCGAGTTAGTGAGTTTTCCTTTTAATTCCGCTTTTAAATTCATTTTCATTTTCCTTTTTTCAAAAAATGAGGATTTGAAAATTCGCGTCTTTAAATCATCCACCTCCAAAAATAAGTCTCGCCCGAGACTAAAAAAAGGGTTAAAGAAGAAACTTACTAGACAGACGTGCCGATGCTCGATACATCCCACGAAGATCTCAGTAAGGTGGGTCGATATCGAGTGAACCAGTCGATATCGACTGGGTTTACTCGATTCCTGCTCCGGGTGATATCCGGTCAATTGAGTGAACCAGTCGATCTCAGTAAGGGGGGTCGATATCGAGTGAACCATTCGATATCGACTCTTTGTACCTGCAATTTTTTTTTTCCAGAAATAATGAAATAAAACCAAAAAGTTCAAAGCCAAGTATATTCAAAACTAAATGTCTAATACAAGCTCTCTCGATTTTATATTCGCTAGGCCGACTTCTTCTTTTTCGATTCCTGTAGGGCCCATGTGGCTTGGGCCTCGAATAATACTCCATTCTAGTCCATAAGTTGTAGTCCTCCGGAATGGATCTTGTGAACCATGAAGGGACCCATCTTCTTATTGTTAAAGTTGTTAGGGAACCAATTATTCTTTGATTTGGAGGCATACACCTTGTCTCCTACTTCATTTTCTTTCGGATCATCATAAGAAACCCTGCATAAGGGCACATACTGTTGTGAGGAGGAAATCAAGTATGAAATATAATGAAATAACTCAAACCAGATTTGTGCCCGAGCAAATAATTACAAGACTCCTCCAATGTGTCCCATCTCTCCAAACTATTATCTCAGAGAGCAGGGTCAATCTACCTTTATCTCCTGAGGTGATTGTATTTTCTTTCACTCATTAAATTTTCCATAAATTTCAAACATTTTCCTTCCATACTCCAATAATGATAAACACAACAACCATATAATGTATCTCCATAATGTAATCATCATTCTCAACATAATCCCCAGATAGGAAATAAGGTAAAGAATGGGCAATATTTTGGAACATGTGGAGCAATAATTGAAATAAGGCATAAATATGGCTTTTGTGTAATGCATAAGCATAGGTATGGCTAGGAATGTAAACATGTGAGCATTATATGGAAATATAAAGTCCTCCATCATCTTATTATGCAATATGTCAAAAGCAACATCAATTTTTTTCCTCCTTTCATGGTTTTCAAGAAAATATGCACTTCATTGTGACTTCCCTTTACTAGGCAATTTCATGCTATATCTCTACAACAACAACAACAACAACCCAGTATATCCCGCGAAAACGCAGGGTCTGGGGGGTCAGGATGTACGCACTCTTTCCCCGAACGAGTCGAGAGAGTGTTTCCGAAAGACCCACAATAATAAGTTACTTAAAGCACATGTAAACAAGGCAAATAAAAGAAAAGAAGACAAATGGAGACAGAGACAATAAGAAGGCACTAGGAGACAGGAAGGAAGGAAGATCATAAGCATAAACAACAAGACCCGACACTCAGACTCTAACTACTAAACATCAGGGACCCGAATGCGCCTCTTCCAGTGGTCTCTGTCCTAAGCCATATCTTCTGAAAGATTCAGCAAATTGAGGTCTTGACGGATAACCTCCATCCAGCTCTTCCTCGGTCTTCCTCTCCCTCTACAGAAAGTACCAAGCTCCAAGCTCTCACACTTACGCACAGGGGCTGAAATAGGTCTCCTATGCACATGCCCAAACCACCTTAATCTGGACTCCCGCAGCTTCTCAGCAATACTCGCAACTCCAACCTTGCTCCTAATGTCTTCATTTCTGATTTTGTCCAATCTAGTATGCCCACTCATCCATCGCAACATTAATCAAAATAAGCTTCCATGACATTAATCAAAATTTTCAATGGGGGTCATTTTTTCAAACTTTGGAAAACATGCATGTAAGCACATAAATCAATAATGAATTCCAAAATAGCCATGTATAAGCAATTCAAAAAATAATGCACAAATAATGTCAAATATGGCAAATATGCACAAAGTAAGCCCTTCCCCTACCCCATACTTAAACATTACAGTGTCCTCACTGTATAAAAACAAGGGTAAAGAAAGAAACTCACTAGACAGGTGTGCAGGGCCTTTTAATATCGAATGAAAGAACTACCTAGGCCGAGTCTGAATATAGCTTGCTTCTATCCATGGACCTGAAAAGTGCAGAAGGCATATACCCATAATAGAAAAACTAAAAGTGTTCAAAACCAAAAACAAACAAAACAATGTCCAAAAATGTCCTAAAAAGTCTATGTACAAGCTCTAGATTTTATAGCCGTTAGGCCGACTTCTCCATTTATGCTCAAGGTGGCATTTGTAGGGCCCATGTAGCTTGGGCTTCAAATAGGACTTCATTCTTGTCCATCAGCTGCAATCCTCCAGAATGGATCTTGTTCATCACGAAAGGCCCCATCCTCTTCTTGTTGAATTTGTTAGGGAACCAATGATTATTTGATTTAGAGAAATAGACCTTGTCTCCAATTTCATACTCTTTGGGCTCATCATTGGAAATCCTACATAAGCGCACATACCAAGGCAAACCTCTCCCATGTATAGATAGATCTTTAATGGAAATGGGAGAAGAAAGATCCATATCTTGGCTTACCTTTGTAGAGACGGAATCGGGGACCACAATGTTTGGTCGATCTCGAGTAGGGGTACTCGATCTCGAGTAGGACTCAGATTCTGGTGGTGAGCTGCTCGAGGATGCAGGAGCTGGTGGAGGGGAGAGCTGGTCGACATCGAGTGATCTACTCGATCTCGAGTAGGCTTCAGTGTTTGGTGGCTTCAGTGTCGAGGAAGAGGGAGCTGGGCCAGCAAGGTGGTGGTCGATATCGACTAGTGTGGTCGATCTCGAGGAGCCTTGGCCGTCTGGTGAAGTCAGCGTCGAGGAGGCGGGAGCTGGTGAAGTCTGGTCGATCTCGACTAGGGTGGTCGATCTCGAGGAGCCTGGTGCTTCAGTCCGACTGCTCGATGACGCTGGTGTTTTTGGAGGCTCCTGGTTTTGGTCTAGATCGACTAGAGTCCTCGATGTCGAGAAGTCTTGGTCCCCTTTGACCCCATACTTTGTTCCTGTCAAGGCTTCCGAAAAATAGTTAGTCCATACTTGGTTTGTGTCGATTGGATTCTCTGTGTTCTCTTTTAGGATTGCCATGATCTCCTCCACCTTGGCTTCCATATCCCTCTTTTCCAGCTCCTCAGGGGTCATCTTTCTTATCTTGGGTTCCCCACAGATGATGCAGCAAGCTGAGATAGATTTTACCTCTTCCATATATTGGACCTGTGTGCCTTTCAGTTTTATTAAAGGAATACTCAATTACCTCATCGCTGATGTTGAAAGTGAGCACTCCTTTCCTTACGCTTATGTTGCCATCTACCGTCGCCAAGAAGGGTCTTCCTAGAATAATTGGACAAGCAGGGTCTTCTTCCATATCAACAACTAGGAAATCAGCAGGGACAAAGAATTTACCTACTTGTACTGGCACATTGTCCACCATGCCTGTTGGAATGACTACCGTGTTGTTGGCCATGTAAAGTCTAGCATCCACATGCTCTAGGGCACCTATCTTAATCTTGGACCAAATTGTTAAAGGCATTATACTCACACTAGCTCCAAGATCACATAAAGCATTAATTTTATATGGACCAAATCCAATGGTTATAGCAAACTTACCTAGATCTGGCCTCTTTTCCAGTATGTCCAAATGGCTGCATTCCTCTGTAATCTCAGTCATTGATCGCTTTTTCCTCAGAATCTCTTTCAGGAACTTGACATAGGATGGCATTTCATTGAAAGCTTCTGTGAAGGGGATGGTGACATTGAGTTTCTGAAGCATCTTGATGAAGCGCTGAAATTTCTTTTCTGCCGGGTCCTTTGGTGATTTTGTGGGGAAAGGCAGCTTCTTTTTCTGATTTAGAGCCAGAACAGACGTCGAAGGTGCTGCAGTTTTCTCGATCTCGGGCTGACCGTCCTCGATGTCGAGTACACCTTTGTCGATCTCAACCAGATTGGGTGATGTCGAGTTGCTGTGCAGTGCAGACGATGGTTTCTGTATTTCCTCCTCGAGAAAGAGCATGCCCTCGTCGAGATCGACCAAGCTCTGGTCGACTTGCTGGTCTCCTTCATTCTGCTGCTTTCCAACTTCTGGCTCTTGCAGTTGATGGCCGCTTCTGAGTTTTACGGCAGCGATGTGTCCAGTCTTTCCCTTAGGATTTGGTTATGAAGATCCAGGGAGCGCACCTGACTGTCTGGGGATTCCTGCTGCTAGCTGACCAACCTGTGTATCAACTGATTTTCGTCGTATATCAATTTCCCCAAGCCTAGAGTTGACACCTTGCATTTGAGTGTAGACGGAGTTGAAGGACTGTTTGGTTTCTGAGTGATTCCTCCGTATTTCCTCCTAGACTGTTTGTATATCATCTCTTTTCTGGTCCCTTTCCGGATGTCCTGGAGCTCTGTAGGGCGGGGGGTTCCTAGGGGCACCTTGGTTCAATATCGAGTGCTGCTACTCGATTCTCGTTGTCTTCGTCGCTGGAGGAGATGTCGACTCGGCATGGGGGGGATCGATATCAACTCGGCATGGGGGGGATCAATATCGACTGTTTTTATGGCTCAGTCAACTTCGCTACATTTTATTGGTCGATTTCGAGTGACCTACTCGATATCGAGTCGTTCAGCTCGATTTCGACCCCATACTTAGACCCTGTAAAATCTGGAAAAAGTTCAGTCGATATTGACTTACCTGGCTTGATTTAGACTGAATTCGTGGTATGCTCGTCCTAGATTTCCATGATATCTTCCATTTGGGCTTCCATAGCCCTCCTCTCCAGCTCTTCGAGGGTCATTGTTCTTACCTTAGGCTCCCCGTAAGTGATGTACACTCATGTAATAGACTCTACCTCCATAGGACCATTGTGCCTTTTAGTTTTATTAAAAGAATACTCAATTACCTCATCGCTGATGGTGAATGGGAGAACACCTTTTCTTACCCTTATATTGGCATAAATTTTTCTAAGAAGAGTCTACTTAGAATAATGGGACAAGTAGGGTCCTCTGCCATATCAATAACTAGAAAATTAGCAAGGACAAAGAACTAACCCACTTGTACTAGTACATTGTCCACCGTGCTTGTTGGGATGACCAAAGTGTTGTTCGTCATATAGAGTCGGGCATCCACATACTCTAAACCTCCGATCTTGACTTTGGACGAGATGGATAACAGCATGATGTTGACGCTGGCTCTTAAGTCACACAATGCATTGAATTTATGTTGACCAAATCCAATAGTTATAGCGAACTTACCTGGATCTGGCCTTTTATCTAGGAGCTCCATTTTGCTGCATTCCTCTGCGATCTCAGCCATCGATCGCGTCTTGCTTAAGATTTCTTTGAGGAACTTGACGTATGAAGGAATCTCATGAAGAGCTTCGGTGAAGGGGATGGTGACGTTGAGCCCTTGAAGCATCTTCATAAAACGCTAAAACTTTTTCTCCGCTAGGTCCTTCAAAGCTTTCGTCGGGAATGCCAGTGTCTTCTTCTTCTTCAGTGCTAACATCGAGTGGAGTGGGTCAATATCGACTGGTGTGGGGTCGATATTGACTAGAGTTGCTGGCGTCGGGGATTCCTGGTGAGGTGGGTCAATTTTGACCCTTGGGGGTCGATATCGACTGGGTTAGTCGATATCGTCTCGTCTCCAGCTCCCTCCTCCTTCGTTTGCTCGAGCTTTTGTAGCTGACACCCACTCCTTAGATTTATAGCCGCCACTTGATCTGCAAATTTATCTTTAGGATTGGGTTCAGAAGATCCAGGGAACATACCTGATGGCTTGGGACTAATGTTGCCAGTTGACCAATCTGGGTTTCTATGTTCTTCCCTCAAATATATGTCGATCTCTCCCAATCGTGAGTTGATGTCATGCAGCTAAGTATGGACAGAGTTGTTGGCTTGTTTGAATTTTGCGTGGTTCCGTCGCATCTCATCGAGGATGATGTGCATGTCATCTTTCATACCTTCTCTGTCAGGGTGACCAAGAGCTTTGTAGGGCGGGGGATCTCTTTAGTGCTAGGGTTGGCGATAATAGCCCTAGTTTTGTCGTCAATGTTGTCCTGAGTAGTCTCCCCCTGCATAGCGCGCCTCTTTGTGGGTTAATGCAAACTGCACTAAGTCAGCATGTGGGAACGCAGTGGTGTTGTGCCTCACAGACCCACACTCCAATAAAGGTCGGTTATTAGAAAGAAATTTGACTTATTTGGTAAGGCGGCGTACTTTATCTTGGTGAAACTGGTCTCTCACGTCTGCATCAATCTCCTTTGACAGCTCGTAGAGTGACATAGATGGGGCAGGCCTTTCATCGGGGGCCGCAGCAGTCCCATACTCGTTGTCGTAGTTAGCCAACATCTCAAATGTATCCCAATCACGTCGTAGTGTGTACTCAAGATACTTATAAGTTGTATATATGTTGATCCGCTCCTTTGTTGGTGCATCCAGGGAGTTGAAGATGATCTCCGGGATCACATATGGCGCTTCTCCATGCGTAGGGTAGGACTTGAGTAGGCGTTTGTAGCGCTCGCAGACATGTGCTAGTGTTTCCCCTAGCTTTTGCTTGAAAGTCGTCATCTGCTGTATGAGTTGTGTTGTCTTAGCTGGAAGGAAGAACTGTAAAAGAAACAAATCCCTGAGTTTGTTCCACGTGCAAATGGATTGTGGAGCCAAACCCTCGAACCAATGTGAAGCTTTACCTGAAAGTGACTAACGAAAAGCCTTTAGTTTTAGATATTCTAGATTAGCACCATCAGCAATAGTTTCACACAAATCCAGAAATATAGTTATGTGCTCTAAAGGACATTCGTTGGATCTCCCGTGGAATTGATTCCTCCTAATTTCATAAATAAAAGAAGGACTAATTTCATAAATAAAAGAAGGACTAATTGCTATTTTTAGATGTTACCAATCATAATTCTTTATTTTTATTGCATGTTTTATATAGATAATGCAAATATGTATCAAATATTTAAAAATACATATACATGAGGTAATCCCCACTTTTATTGCATTTGTTTTCGACCTAGACCTTAATTTTCTGCACATTTTGATATTGGTCATGCAGGCGATCTACTTATGTGCTTCGCTCGTATAAAAACACGATATCTTTACATAAACCCAAGGTGGACCCGATTCACAAGTGGAACTGTATGAGTTCCTAGGGTATGTTCAAAATGCCAATTTAGAAGCATCAACATGTACGTACTTGATCTAATTGGGGGCATACCATGGGATCTTTTTTTTTCCAGCTTTTGCTGGGTATTAGGCCTGAAAGCATTTCTTTTTAGATATTTATTTATGTGGATAAATGGCTGCAGGTTGTGGAGTTCATTGTTGTTTTGGTGAAAGCTGGTAGTAGAGCTACAGAAGAGGAATTAGTCAAGTCAGGGCCGTTAAAAGAATGACAGATCTCTTCTTTGAGTAAGTAGGCATTTGCAATTCTATCTCTGATGACTTGTAGATTGATATATCTATGCATTTTTTATTGAGCGTTAGAGAAGATACAATTTCGCAAACTAAGGATTCGTTCTCTCACATCCGAAGCAAAATCATTTATTTTTATGGTTGATAATTTGGGCCTGTTGATTCTTCTTATGCTACTGTTATCCCAGAGATTTTGTATGTTCTAATAATAAACAAAAGAAAATCTTTCCCATCTTAGACATGTTCAAATTGAATTTTTAGTTGTCCTGTGAAAAAAGTTAGCAAATAAGTGAAACAAGGTGCTAGGTTGAGGCATTGGTTGTTGAGGTGAAATGGAAGTGTCATGATCCTAACATGCAATTTCTTTTTGAAATGTTATGCTTCTTGTACATATCCATTCAATAGTTCATTGCATCGTCATGCAGGCCTTGGTAATTGAAGATTCAAAGGTTATTTCTCTTTTGTTTTATGACAATCTATCAGCAATTTATGGTATTGTTTCAATTGGGGGGTTGACTCAGGTAATTCCTGGGAAGCATTAATGGTTTGGTGATGAAATGTTGTGAATGTGAGTTATTTGCTCTAGTTTGTAGTTAAACTTCTTGATTCCTCAGGTAATTCCTGGGAAGCATTACTGGTTTGGTGATGAAATGTTGTGAATGTGAGTTATTTGCTCTAGTTTATAGTTATTAAACTTCTTGATTCCTGTTTGTTGTTGTTGGATTCATGACATAGGTAGAGGGTTCGAGGATTTGTACCTAAAAAGGAAATGTGAATGTTTTGCTCTTATTTACGAGTGAACCTATGCGAATCTTTTGAGCGATGAAGGGTTTTATTAGCTTCATTGCTTAGAAGATTCTATCTCTAGTTAATGTTATGCAAATTGAAAAATTGAGGTTGATCTTACAATATACATGAGTCGTAAAAAAAGAGGCAACATGCTTTCGCCAATAAGCTCCGTCTAGCTTGACCAGGAAATATGTCATTGCCTATGAAGAATTGGAGCTTGCTACTAGTGATGGGCGAGAGACATTAATTACTTAAAAACCTTTTAAAGCTTTGTCCAGAGTTTAGCTAGTGAACTTCTTGTCATCAAATTCTAATGAGTAGATGTTTTCTTTCAACATGATCACTTCACTTGTTCTTAACAGTTTGCATTGAGTTCAGACTAAGGATTTCGGTCATGTTCTATGGTTCATACTTACAGGTGTGGGATTGATATCAGGAATCAAGTTGCCTTTTGTAAAAATCTATTACAACTTTGTACCCAGTTTGCCTCTTGGCTTATAGATATTCTTACTGCTTCAAATGCAAAGACAATGGAGGTGGCTATGTACTTTCATAAAGGCCCCTCAAAATGAGGATTCATTACTATTAAGACAATTGAGAATTGAGAAGTGTTGTGCCTTAATAGATATGAAATCAACCCACTACATAATAATAGATGCTAGCATCATCGTAGACATCGTCTGAATAATCTAAATCAATGTGTAACATATATTTTAACATCACAATGTTAATATTAATTGATATATATTGCTAACAACAACATCTTTGTAAAAATTTAAAATGTTGTCTATATTATATTAATACATCACTTATGTACATATTTCATACGATAGATTATTTGAAAACAATAAAAATTCACAAATTATATATATGAAATTAATATACACAAAATAAATATAATAAAACAGATGTCTATTTTGTTTTAATACACTGTCTATTTTGAACGTAGTGATGTCCCGTGGAATTGATTCCTCCTAATTCCACGGGAGCTACATACAGATCTCCCGTGGAATTCGTCCTTCTTTTATTTATGAAATTAGGAGGAATCAATTCCACGGGAGATCCAACGAATGTCCTTTAGAGCACATAACTATATTTCTGGATTTGTGTGAAACTATTGCTGATGGTGCTAATCTAGAATATCTAAAACTAAAGGCTTTTCGTTAGTCACTTTCAGGTAAAGCTTCACATTGGTTCGAGGGTTTGGCTCCACAATCCATTTGCACGTGGAACAAACTCAGGGATTTGTTTCTTTTACAGTTCTTCCTTCCAGCTAAGACAACACAACTCATACAGCAGATGACGACTTTCAAGCAAAAGCTAGGGGAAACACTAGCACATGTCTGCGAGCGCTACAAACGCCTACTCAAGTCCTACCCTACGCATGGAGAAGCGCCATATGTGATCCCGGAGATCATCTTCAACTCCCTGGATGCACCAACAAAGGAGCGGATCAACATATATACAACTTATAAGTATCTTGAGTACACACTACGACGTGATTGGGATACATTTGAGATGTTGGCTAACTACGACAACGAGTATGGGACTGCTGCGGCCCCCGATGAAAGGCCTGCCCCATCTATGTCACTCTACGAGCTGTCAAAGGAGATTGATGCAGACGTGAGAGACCAGTTTCACCAAGATAAAGTACGCCGCCTTACCAAATAAGTCAAATTTCTTTCTAATAACCGACCTTTATTGGAGTGTGGGTCTGTGAGGCACAACACCACTGCGTTCCCACATGCTGACTTAGTGCAGTTTGCATTAACCCACAAAGAGGCGCGGTATGCAGGGGGAGACTACTCAGGACAACATTGACGACAAAACTAGGGCTATTATCGCCAACCCTAGCACTAAAGAGATCCCCCGCCCTACAAAGCTCTTGGTCACCCTAACAGAGAAGGTATGAAAGATGACATGCACATCATCCTCGACGAGATGCGACGGAACCACGCAGAATTCAAACAAGCCAACAACTCTGTCCATACTTAGCTGCATGACATCAACTCACGATTGGGAGAGATCGACATATATTTGAGGGAAGAACATAGAAACCCAGATTGGTCAACTGGCAACATTATTCCCAAGCCATCAGGTATGTTCCCTGGATCTTCTGAACCCAATCCTAAAGATAAATTTGCAGATCAAGTGGCGGCTATAAATCTAAGGAGTGGGCGTCAGCTACAAAAGCTCGAGCAAACGAAGGAGGAGGGAGCTGGAGACGAGACGATATCGACTAACCCAGTCGATATCGACCCCCAAGGGTCAAAATTGACCCACCTCACCAGGAATCCCCGACGCCAGCAACTCTAGTCAATATCGACCCCACACCAGTCGATATTGACCCACTCCACTCGATGTCAGCACCGAAGAAGAAGAAGACACTGGCATTCCCGACGAAAGCTTTGAAGGACCTAGCGGAGAAAAAGTTTCAGCGTTTTATGAAGATGCTTCAAGGGCTCAACGTCACCATCCCCTTCACCGAAGCTCTTCATGAGATTCCTTCATACGTCAAGTTCCTCAAAGAAATCTTAAGCAAGACGCGATCGATGGCTGAGATCGCAGAGGAATGCAGCAAAATGGAGCTCCTAGATAAAAGGCCAGATCCAGGTAAGTTCGCTATAACTATTGGATTTGGTCAACATAAATTCAATGCATTGTGTGACTTAAGAGCCAGCGTCAACATCATGCTGTTATCCATCTCATCCAAAGTCAAGATCGGAGGTTTAGAGTATGTGGATGCCCGACTCTATATGACGAACAACACTTTGGTCATCCCAACAAGCATGGTGGACAATGTACTAGTACAAGTGGGTTAGTTCTTTGTCCTTGCTAATTTTCTAGTTATTGATATGGCAGAGGACCCTACTTGTCCCATTATTCTAAGTAGACTCTTCTTAGAAAACTTTATGCCAATAGAAGGGTAAGAAAAGGTGTTCTCCCATTCACCATCAGCGATGAGGTAATTGAGTATTCTTTTAATAAAACTAAAAGGCACAATGGTCCTATGGAGGTAGAGTCTATTACAGGAGGGTACATCACTTACGGGGAGCCTAAGGTAAGAACAATGACCCCCGAAGAGCTGGAGAGGAGGGCTATGGAAGCCCAAATGGAATAACCAAACAATAACCAATACCTACAACACATCCTTCAAGTCTTCTCCTTTTGTCAAAAGCAACATCTCAAGTAGTAGCAATGTAAGACAAGTGAATTTAACGGCATCACACATATATGAGCGATCCATAGACATAGGCAATATAAATCCAACCTTACCAGGGTAAAGTGTTTTCACTCAACTCTCAATGTGTTTATGCTATGAAGATCAACTCTCAACTCAAATCCATATACAATCTCATAAACATTGCAATTTAAATATAAATCCACTTCGCAACCAATTATGTAAATGCAACAAGAATTATCAGGAGGACTTCGCTCAATAGAAGTCTTCAAAGAAGATTCCATTCGGCGGGGTTGTAATGGGGCTTGGTAAGAAATAAAAGGGTATGGAATTATTTGGCCATGTGGTGCTTAATAAAATTCGGGAATCAAGACTCCTAAATCTCCAACACAACTCAACCAAACCATAACTCTCAATCATATGAATCAACCAAACTCTCCAACTTATCTCAATGAAGTATGTAACCTTTCAAACTTAATTAACCTCTCCAAAGTATGAATCTTGTAAAAATGAAAGAAATAAGGTAAATTTGGCTCAAGCACTTTATTCATAATCATAAACTTTTCTTCTTTTGCTTTTTTTTTTTGAAACCAAAATAACTAGTGCATTTATAGGGTGAGCTAAAAATCCTTTTACATAGTATGAAGATCAAGATAAAAATATAAAACCAACCCATATCTTAATAAGTTCAAAAAAAATCCTTCTTACTTGAAATGAAACACAAGCTCATTTCTTCCAGAAACCATTATTTCAACCAACTCTAAGTCTTAATTCCCAAATGAGGGTCAGGCTCAATTTAGCTAAGGATAATTTTGTGGAGTTTATAAAAAGTCTCAGGCTAATGTTCTGGCTTCAAGCAGGGATAATGCAGGGTAGGTAAAGAGAGGATAAAATTGGCTTAAAAGGTGCCTCCATCATTCAATTCTCATTCACATAAACATATAAATGCATTGGCTTTGAATAAGTATCACAACATTTAGAGTTGCATAGGAAGAGTAAATACACTCAAGAAAGCAGAGGGATTTTTGATGTTCTCCCTATAAGGCCAAAATTCTCACTAGGACATTTTTGTTGGATCTCAACCTTTAGCTTAGGATCATATGTGCTCAATTTTATCACAACTTCACAATCCACATAAAAACAATTTTGAGGACTTAGGCTAAACCTTCCAAACATGCCATAGGATTTACATGATCAAGTCAGTCATTATTTATCATCATAGGACATCTAAGTTAGGGTATAAAAAACAAGACAATGCAGAAATTAAACATGCATCTTTTTTTTCTTTTTTTTTTCATTTTTTCTTTTTATTTTTATGTAACTAAAAAGAACAAGACTAAAGTATGAAAAAAGACTTAAATGCATTAAACTTTAAACATGAAGTATGACGCAAGACTTAAATGCATAAAACTTTAAACATGAATGCATAACATAATAATAGAATTTCACCATGTAAAACCAAAAACCAGACTAAAACATATAATAATGATAACAAGCTCTTCCCCCACCCCATACTTAAAATATACAGTGTCCCCACTGTATAAAATCAAATAAAAACAAGAGTAAAGGAATGAACTCACCGAATAATGCATCGAGGAGGGCAAAACAGGGCATGTCGAGTACACTTTTTGTCGATATCGAGTATTGTACTCGATATCGAGTAACTGTCGTCTGCGTCAAGTGGAATCTGAAGTCGAGGAACTTCTGGCTTAGTCGATATCGAGTTGGCCTACTCGATATCGACGAACTTCTGGGCTGCTCCTCTTTGGTCGTTGTCGACTGGCCTAGCCGATTCCGACTGTTTTTCAGGGACTTCTTCTTTCCACATTTCGCGATCCTTCTATGCTTGCCGACCTAAAAGTGTTCGATTGCACACAAAGACAAGACTTTCCACATGAAGTATTCTAAACTAAAAAACAAAAACCAAAAACCAAAACCAAAATCAAAAGTTCCAAAGTCCCAAAATTCAAAAAGTCTTATATACATGCTCTAGATTTTAGAGTCGCTAAGCTGACTTCTTCTTTTATGCTCAAGGGCCTTTAATGTGGGGCCCGCTTGTGCCCGGGCCTTCTCATGGGTCATCTAGGTCCTCATTGTAGTATGCAAGCTCAGCTGAAAGGTGGTTGCTTGCATAATCTTCCTTTTCTTTCTTCTTTTTCTTTCCAGCTCTCAGTTTCCGCAGATTTTCTCTCCACGGGGCCTTACCTCCCCTTACATTATTGATAAATTTCTTAATGGACTGAGGAGGAGTAGAACCCATACCTGAACTTACCTTTTCGGACTCAAAACAGAAATCTTCGGGCTTGGGGTTAGTCAATATCGGGTAAGACTGGTCGATATCGAGTACAGGGACCCCATACTTAGGCTCTTGGCAAGTCTGGTGCTTAGCAGAGGAAGTCGATGTCGATGAGGTTTTGTCGATGTCGAGTAGGGCTTTAGTCGATATCGAGTTAGGGTTGTCGATATCGAGTAAAGTGCTGGTGCTTTCCTCCGTTGTTTGCTTGGTCTCGAGGTTGCTGATGCTCTTCACATCCAGCCATGAAAGTTCCTCTTTTGCAGGGCCAAAAGAGAAGTCTAAGACCTCATCGCCTATGGTGAAGGTGAGCAATCATTGTTTGACACTAATCTTGGCATCTGCCGTAGCTAAGAATGGTCTACCAAGAATAATAGGGATAGTAGGATCTTCAACAAAGTCTATAATAAGGAAATCTGCTGGAACAAATAATTTACCAACCTAGACAGGGACATTCTCAACTATACCGATAGGGATGACCACTGTATTGTTTTCCATGTATAGCTTAGCATCCACAGACTCTATACATCCTATCTTCACCTTTCGCCATATTGATAAGGGCATGATGCTCACACTTACTCCTAAATCGCACAAGGACTCATATTTATATTGTCCAAATCCCACAGTAACAGAAAACTTACCAGGGTCAGGTCTCTTTTCAGGGAAGTGGAGTACTTTGCATTCAGTTCTTGCAGGATATTAACAAAACGGTTAAACCTACCTACAGCGGGATCTTTCACTGCTTTGGAAGGGAAAGGAAATGTCTTTTTCTGCTTTGGAGCCAGATCAGACGTTGGAGGTGTTGCAGAGTCGTCGACATCGGCCAGGTTTTTTGTCGATATCGACTTGAGCTTCCTCGATATCGAGTAAGTTTGTCGATCTCGAGTTGCTGGGATGGGCAGTGAAGTCCGATCTTGGCTTCCGGTCTATGTCGAGGAGGGTTTTATCGATATCGACCAAGGGCTCCTTGATATCGAGTTGCTACTGCTTGTTATCGACTTGCTGCTCTGCTTTGTCTTGGTGCTTTCCGACCTCTGGCTCGTGTAATTAGTGCCCGCTCCTGAGTTTGATAGCTGCGATGTGTCCGGTCTTCCCCTTAGGATTTGGTTCTGTTTGCCCAGGGAGTTGTCCGAATGGTCGTGGAATCTGCGCCGCGAATTGGCCCAATTGAGTCTCAATGCTTCTCTTCCAAATGTCCAGCTCTCCAAATTTTGTATTGATGTTCTGGAACTGGTTGTTGATGGTGCCTTGATTCCGGCACATCTCTTCAAGGACGAGTTGTAAGTCATCCTTCTTTTGATCCCTTTTTGGATGTCCTGGAGCTCTGTAGGGTGGGGGGTTCCTAGGAGGACCTTGGTTCCACTGTGGTTGATAGAACCTTTGATCCCCCATATAGCGATTGGGACCCCCTGTGTAAGCTACCTCTTCGTGCGTCTCTGCCATCCTGACTTGCTCTGTCTGTGGGCACTCAGTAGTGGTCTGCCGCTGTGATCCGCATTCGATGCAAGGCTAGTTGACAGAGAGATACTTGACTTACTTGAGGAGCTTGCGATTCTGGTCTTTGTAGAACTGCTCCCTGACAACTGGGTCAATCTCCTTGGAAGCTTCATAGAGGGGCATAGATGGTACTGGCCTGGCATATGAGTTCTCCTCATAGTTTGTGGTGGACCCATATTTGTTGTCATAATTGGTGAGCTTGTCAAGTACACCCCATGCGTCAATTGGTGGCATTGTCAGATACTCATATCGAGTATACTGGTTGATCCCGTCCTTAGTTACTCGGTCAATAGAGTTGAAGAAGATCTCTTGAATGACGTAGGGTGGTTGTCCATGAGTAGGGCAAGATCGCAACAGTTCTTTGTATCGTTCCCATGCTTTTGCCAGCGGCTCCCCAGACTTCTGTTTGAAAGTTGTGATCTTCTGGTGGAGGAGTGCTGTCTTGGCAGGAGGGAAGAATTTGTTGAGAAACTCTTGCTCTACTTGGGCCCATGTTGTGAGGGATCTTGGTTTCAGTCCTTCTAGCCACTTCAGTGCAGGTCCAGTGAGAGACCAGCGAAAAGCCTTCATCTTGACATATTCCAGAGTGGTACATTCAGCAAGAGTACGACACATGTCAGAAAAATTGGTAATATGTTCAAGAGGGCATTCATTAAATTTCCCATAAAAAACATTATTTTTAAGCTCTATAAGGAATTGAGTGCGAATTTCAAAAGAGTTCTCATGGATAAGAATAGTCGATTCATGCACGACGAGAGTCGGGTGCATATAATCCTCTGCAGTGGTTGGGTATTGGGCAAGCTCAGCTTCTGCTTGCCTTGCGCGCTCAGCTTCCTGTTCCCTAGCTGCTCTCTCAGCGGCGATAGTAGTATCCTTTGCGGCTAGTTCCCTTGTAAGCCTCTCAATCAGCTGTTCTTGTGTTTCTGCGGCCGCCATGGCTCTTTTCAGTTTAGCTTGGATGTGTATAAGGCGTTCCGGTTCGTCTAAGGCGTCAAACTCAAGCGTTTGACCAGAACGGCGCATAAACCTGTAAAGCAACTCAAAGTAGATGTGAGATTTAACTACCTAAGGCGCGAATGATAGCCTCCACGGCAACGGTGCCAATTTGTTGTAAGGAGGAAATCGAGAATGCAAATATAAAATATAACTAAAATAAAGCAAACCAGATTTCGTCCTTTGCAAATGATTACAAGCCTTCCTCCCGATGTAGCAGTAGGAAGTCAGGATCGATCCACGAGGAAGCGTGTCAGCGGATCCTAGGAAGCGGTGAAATCTCACGGACAAAAGTCGACCACAGGTTGTCGATCTCGACTAGGGTTAGTCGACAGAAGATCGGACAAGTCGAACGCATCAGTAGTAGCTCTCGGCGGTTTTGGTCGATATCGAGTAAAGTTGTCGATGTCGATGAAGCTCTTGTCGAACATCTGCACAGAAGAAGCTACGACGATCTAGATCGAGAATCAGTAACTCGATATCGACAAGAAGTTGTCGATATCGAGGAAGGCAGAAAGTAAAATGAAATAAACTGTATAAAAGACAACTTCCAAGATTGGGGTTTGCAACAACGATAACTAAGCATGCATAAGGTAAGAATAAAAACGATAATCATGTAAATCGCATCAAAGGATTGAGCTTTCGCCTTTTCCAACAATTAGACAACTCTTTCAAGAAACCTTAATTGTGTCTACTGATTTTATGTTTACAATCCAAGTTGTTAGCATGGACTAAGCATGCATAAGGTAAGAATAAAAACGATAATCATGTAAATCGCATCAAAGGATTGAGCTTTCGCCTTTTCCAACAATTAGACAACTCTTTCAAGAAACCTTAATTGTGTCTACTGATTTTATGTTTACAATCCAAGTTGTTAGCATGGACCTCCATTAGATGGGTAATAAACACATAACAAGTCGCAGATGCTCAAAATATGATAAAAGTCGGATCTTTACC
The DNA here is from genome assembly GCA_037127255.1 of Persicaria tinctoria. NCBI lineage: Eukaryota > Viridiplantae > Streptophyta > Magnoliopsida > Caryophyllales > Polygonaceae > Persicaria > Persicaria tinctoria. The sequence goes on along the minus strand of JBANSL010000005.1, from coordinate 41,690,162 downwards.
TCAAACACGCATGGCTATCGTCGGGCTCGCCCCAACCCTAGAAATGGGTGGACTACTCGCGCTTCATCGCAACCTCACACATTGATTGAAAGGAAATAACTACTTGAATTAAATTAAACAGAGCTTACAACCAAAGGAAGCCAATTCCGCTCTTGCTTCACCAACTTCTCTTGGCCACTCACTCTCTCTCTCTACTACTAATTGATGTGTGATTGAATGAATAAAACTCAGCCCCCTAAGGCTTTATTTATAGGCTTCTAATCCTTGCTATTCAAGGTTAGAAATCTCTATCTATATCTAAATATATGTCTAAAAGCTTTAAAGATAAATAAATGGAATAACATAAATAAATCCAAAAAGGAAATTATATCTAAAAGACTAAAATATCTTCAAGTGGATAAATCTTCTTCTCCATGGATAGTTGTTGATAGACTTGGATAGAACTCGGACATCTTCGGCCTCAAGGAATCCAAAACCGCGTCGGACTGCTTAAACTGCGTAACGCGGCTCGGGATCTTTCAACTCGATATCGAGTAAACTCCTCGATTTCGAGGAAAATGGATGTCGACTTCGGCTTTAGCGGCATGCTCGACTAGCTGGTCCTCGACATGCTCGGGTGCTGGCTCTCAGGTGTTGTCGATATCGAGGACTTTCCTCGATATCGAGTAGAGTGGCTTCATCGACTTGGCTGGCTCAGCATGTCGGGTAGCTCCTTCTCGATTTGCTCGGACATATTGACTCTGGTCTTGTCGATATCGAGGACTTTCCTCGATATCGACTACGGGTGTTGCTCAGTGTCCGAGTGTCTAGTCAAGTCGAGTAGCACTCCGCGGCTCCTCGATCAGGTTTCTTCGTCGACTCCGGGTGTGGGCTTCAGCTTTGTCGATATCGAGGAGTGTGCTGGAGTCGGGTTACTTTGTTCCTCGGCTTCTCGACATGGTACTCCTCGATCAGGGTGTGTCCGGGCATTATTTATCGATATCGACGAAATAAAGTCGATATCGAGGACTCTTCAGGCTCCGTCTTTGCTTCTTGGTTTTCTCCCGAAATGGCTCCATATTCTGCAATATTAAACAGAAACTTATGTAGATCTCAATTTCTGGCAAATAAGCATATATTACATAAATTCGACATATACCCGAAATATGCAAAGTGTATAGAATATGGAACTAAACTGTGTATAAAAACATGGCTACTTTAGTGACATCACTCATAGATTCTAAATTATCAAATAAAATACTGGATTTATACGTTTTATGTTAGATAAACTAGATTTTCTTTGGCTAAGTAAAACATTTTCTAACTACTAATTCAATTGAAAAAAAGCATCTCTCTAGCAAACAAAGCACTAGAAAACGAGGATGCCAAGTCTCTGATAATTGGAGTTAAACAGTCTTGTACATCGAATGAGCATGGTCAAATATCTAAGATAAAACACACACATAAAAACACCATATGAATCTAAGTACTAAAAGATATAACTTGTGAGCAAACTTGTTGGTGATGTTATGAAACTAAGATTGATACGATGATGAGCAGGAAGAGCACTTCATATGAATTCAAAAAGTGTAATACCCAATTGATGCAATCAGAAAACAATAATCAGCATATTTGAGGCCAAAAATCCTCCAAGGAAAAATATAACATTCAATAATGCATTCCATATTTGCCCTAATTTCTTCAACCTACATTTAAAAAGTAATCTAACATGGTAGAGAGCGTAAAAGAACATCAAATAGTCTAATCAAACAATGCATGTAGCTAATATTGATATCAATTTATTTGCAAGTATGGCAATAAAACATCAATAGTAGACATGAAGGTAAGTAAACTACTCAGTTTCTACCATCCAAAATTTGCAAACAAACTGTCTTGGTAAACAAATCAATTATAAATTTGCTTCAAGAGTACAAACTTTAGTTAAAATTTGCAAGTGTGGCAACAAAACATCAATAGTAGACATGAAGGTAAGTAAACTACTCAGCTTCTACCATCCAAAATTTGCAAACAAACTGTCTTGGTAGAGAAATCAAATGTAAATTTGCTTCATGAGTACAAACTTGATTAAAAAAGTATTCTACCTCCCATATTCATTATTCGATAAAAAAAAAGCATGAGAAGATCAGTCCAGCCAATTTATGAGTAACTGCGAGTTTATTAAACAATACTAACATCTTAGAACCCAAAGAAATAACTGATTCTAAAGATAGGATAATGAGTTGTCATGGAGTTGAAAATTGACCTGTCCTCTTTAATGGAGGAGAGAATGGGATTAACAGATTTTATCAAACGCCTTATGATTGTAGACAGTCACATAGTTCTTAATCACACATTTTATTGTGCTCACTACCATTACTAATAATGCTTAAAATAGATTTATTGTGTTCCCTCCCATTATTAGTAATGCTTAAAATGCAATTTATCACAATCTCAAATACTTGTGAAGATATATTTAAAACATACAAAATTCAGGTATCTACCAAATAGAAACCTAAAATTTTGATCACAATGTCCATAATTTATTAATAAGACAGTTCACAACAATAAAAATACCTAGATCGACTCTATGTATCCCAGTTGAGACCAACACTGCAGGGAAAGAACAGAAGGAGGCTCTAAAACCACCAAATCTAGACCCTTCACCACCCTAAACACTATCGGTGAACATCTCTTCTCACCCGAAACTACCAGATCTACACCCTCCACCACCTTGTAAACCGAGAACAATAATAGGAATGGAGAGAGAGACAGACAGACAGACAGAGAGATACCCTACATCAACAAGAACCCCAACTTCGGCCATCGCCAACCCGTCTTTGCCATAACACAACCCTTTCTAAGCTTTTCTTTTTTCCTAGATCAAGCCTTGTTAGATCAAAAAGGTTCTTGATTTAATTAGAGCCTCACCAAGATCTGGTGCTCAAAATGGTGGAACCCCTCAATTCAGACACAGAAATAAAAGAAAAACAAACCCTAAAAACCTTAGAAATATAGATCTGTAAAAAAAATTAGAGCAAAACAAAAAAAGAAGCATAAATTAGGTTTTCACCAGAGAAAACGTTCGCCTGTTAGGCTTGAATACAGTGACAGAAGTTTGAAGGAGGCAAAGGGAGAACGAGACCAAAGCCAATAGAAGGAGCTCGGATTTGGAGAAAGAAAGTCGGTGGCCAAATACATAAGGGAGTCGGCGATTTAGGGTTCTTCAACTCCCATCCTTTTTCGCAGTGGTTGGGTCATCGGGCTAGGCTTCAGAGGGCCGATGGTCGGAGGAAGAAGAAAGCACCCAACCAAGGACGAGGGTTGTCGGAGCTAGCTAGAGGAAGCACAGATCTGGAGGGAGTAGAAGGTTCAGTTGGGGATTTGGGGGCTCGGGTTTGGAGAGAAGTGAGTTGGAACGAGATTGAATGTGAGGCCGAGGAGAGAGAAATTAAAAGATAGAAATTTTAAGAAGGTTTGAAAACCGAGTCTGAAGTTTTTTTTAAGTGTTTAGCAGCTTTCTCCAATTTTTTTGTAAGTGTTTACCTTACCTCCAAAGCCCGCTCCAATTTTTTTTTTAAAGTGTTTACCATCCCGCCCCTTTTTCTCTGATCCCGCGCGTCTTGCTTTTTTCACAACTAAGAATTTCACATCTGTCCTTATATTTGACAATTATGTAAACTGTTTTACACATCACAATTTTTTTTTATTGATGTAATAGAATGATTTAACGTCTGTTAATTTTTTGACATACTTAAATTACGTGATGTCTAATTACAATTTTCTAGTAGTGACCCTAGAAGTAGGGTAACTAATCACTCCTCATCATAGTAACAAACATCAAAATCATAAAGGAAATAACTTGGATTAAACTAAATTAGAGAAAGTACAAACCGAACAAAGCCAGATCACTTCCGCTCTCCACCTCCAATCGACCTCTCTCTCTCTAAAACTCTCTAAATTGCCTAACTATGTAACCACAATTGCTTGTGTGCTTGGATTGTTGAAGAATGAATAAAAACCAGCCCCCTAGGGCTTTATTTATAGTGCTCACCCTTGCTATCCAAGGAAAAAACAATCTATCTCTATCTAAATTTATCTATCTATATTCCTAAGATAAATGTTTGATCAATAAAAGAAATAAAACAATTAAATTCCCCATAGGTAAATTATGGAATTACTAAACTAGATAAATGTCTTCCAACTTGATAGAATATCCTTTGCTTCATGTGGAAGAAATCCAGCTCGGAATTCGGACTCGGATTGGCCCGAAATCAGGTGCAAGTCTAATCGCTAAGAGCAAGCCCAACAACTCTTGTAAAAAATCTCTAAAATACAGATTAAAACATCAAAATCTCTAAAAAAATTATCCTCCAACTCCAACAGTTTCTCTATTATACAGATTTTTGCATTTATTATATATTATAATAAATGTAGAATTTCATAATATAATAGATGAATTTTTTAAACTTTAGATAACTAGTATAGTTCTCGTACCTTTTACGAGATTTATCCCATAAAATAAATAAATTTGATTTATTTATTATTATTATTATTTATTTTGTTGAAAATATCAATGTCTTCATTTTATTATTTTTCATTTACTAATCATATATGATTCTCGTACCTTTTTTTTTCTTAATTTCATACTATATAATATTTGTGATATATATTAAATTATATAAGGAAATTATGAATCCAATAAAGCTTTATATTTTGAATCCCATTTTAGTTTCATATATTATATAATATTTATAAGTCCAACTAAGCTTTATATTTTGAATCCCATTTAAATCTTATTTATGACTTAAATGGTTGACATGGGGCTTGGTGAAAACATTTAATTTTAGAGATTTTTCTCTTCCTCTAAATATAGAGAAATTTTTACCCTCTCTCCTCATTTCAATATTTTACAAAACTATATAGATGAGCTGTTGGACCATGAAATCCATCTTTTTCTCTAAATTTTCCATTTTTCTCTATTTTGGAGCTTCTCTTGGGGTTGCTCTAAGAGAGAATATGGGGAGTTTTGATGAGAAAAAGATCCGCCTTTTATCAAAGCGGAAACAATGCAAACAAAGCAAATTGTGTTTAGAATGAAATAGAGAGAATTAGGTCCACCTACAATTTATCACTTCGATTGATGAATTTGATCCTTGTTTCAGCCTCTAGTTCTTGTCTTTTCCTATCAATGTCCTTGTCCAGATCTTATGTAGATTACTAGTCCTACGAGTCCTATCAACCCTTATCTCTAAATAACCCTAACATGGTTAAGATTCAACCTAGAGATAGCATTAAGAGTGTGAATTAAGCAAGGTACATATAATATCAAGTTACGAGTCGATATTCAACATGTATTCAACTTCCTACACATCCAATTGGTCCTAAGAGTCCTAAAGGGATATGATTGCCACTTGGGTTAAGGTTCGCTACGAGTAATCTGCGAAACCCTACCAATTGAATGAATCTACTTTAACTAGTTGATCAGACCAAAGAGAATAAAACACATTCATGGAATTAAGAGAAAAGAAGTCAAAACATTTGAATAAGAATAAGAACTAGATTAAGAAACTCACAATTCAACAATCAAAGATCCAAACTGTGGGTGAAACCTTGAGAGTTTAGTTTCTCATGCTCAACGACACTCTCAACAATTCTCTAAAGTGCATTAGGTAAGTGAAAGAATAACCTAAAATATCTCTGAAAAATGTTGCGTTTCTGCAAGGGTCGCGGGGCGTCTAGTCCAGGGCGCGGGGCGGCCGGCGATCAGCAAAATCCTTGGAAATGGTCTTCGAATCGCAGAGCGGCCAGCGATTCTTCCGAGCTCCTTCTCTTTTGACTTCATCAGCTTCTAAGGCATATTCTTTAGCTTCTTTTTGCTCTCCTTCAATTCATTTCACCTTGAATCCGAAATACTTGACATAAACCATGTAATTGTGTAGATTCCACCTCTTCCAACTCAACAAGTGATTATGTAAATGTGGCTAAATATATGCAATATTCACAACTAAACTATGCTAAATGCAATCTATAATTCAATACTAATCATGCTCTATCAGCCAAAAATCCTTGCATGAGAATAAAAGCAACATCTACCCAAACAAGGAGGGTTATTAAAAAAAACAATTCATGAATGACAAGGCAACAATAATCAAGAGGACTTAATTAGACTCAATAAGAAGTAGATTGGTAAAAGGCTTAGGGTGGGCTATATTTGACAATGTGGTGCTTATGATCCGGAGAAATGGGGTAATTTCCAAACTTTTCATACCACATTCCTTCTTCCTTTGATTTCTCATCTTTCTCTCATCGCTCAATGCTTTTTTCACTATAATGCTTTTACCTCTCTACCATCAGCACTGCCTTCTCGCGAGTCGCAAACATGGGTGTCATGAATGACCCCGGATACATAGTGCTTTGGACTCCTCACCTTGGTGTCCCATCCTGTGGAACTAACATCTCAACGCAGGTAGGGTTTGATACGTTTGGAATCCCCGATCCTTCACCTGTGGGCTCAAGATCAAGAACACCAAATTGTTGATGGCTCGATCTTGCAATTATCCTTGCTATATTCTCGATATTTACAATCAATTACAATAAAGACATTGAACTATTGCAAAAGAAAGAAAACAAACAAATAAAAACTAAAGCACATGCAAAAGACGAAACAACGACGACAAACACTTGGAAAATTCAGCAAAGGCAAACAACAACAGCGACAGTGAAAGCAGCATCAGCGACGGATGTTGCGGGTGTGCTGCGGCCGCAACAAACGTGCTGCGGCCGCTGCCAGAGACGGTTCCTCTGTTGTAGCGACAGTTTTTTTCAGCTTTTGTCTTCTTTCTTGTGTTTGGTTTTGTGTTTGGGATTAGGGTTTGGTATCGGATGATTGATGAATGAACAAGAATATAAATTGATTGCGAAGGCTTTTGAATTGGGAGATTGAAGAACCTTTTTAATCCTAAAAAGGGTTCTTCAATATATTTTCCAATCTAATTAAATCAATGAAAATATAAGGGTTTAAATATGAAACTATACCAATTCTATCTTTGCAAAAGATAGAGTTTTGGCTTAGATAAATATTAAATCCTAATAATAATCCTAACTAAATATTCCTACTTAATGGATAAGAAAAATATCTAGAAGAGATAAACTTTCATTTTCCCTTTTATTCACATAACTAAGTATTACTAAAAATAAGAGATTCATAAATAGTTCCAACTACATAGGAGTTACTAAATATCGAAACAACTAAAAATAATAATAATAATAATTAAATAATATCTTTTCTTTAATCCATGGTGGTGCCTTCTTCTTTCTCTTGAAGAAGACACTATTTGCCATCAATTGCCCTCGAATCGATCTTGAGAGCTCACCTGGATCAAGATCATTGTTTGACCCACATAAGGCCATCTTGATCCGCATCAGGGTTGATCTACCTTTATCTCCATAGGTGGTCGAATTTTCGTTCTCTCATTAAATTTTCCATAATATGAATCATTCTCCTACCAAACTCCAATAATGATAATAATAAAAACAAAAACATCATATAATAACCTCCAATAGTAACTTTCATTATCAACATAATCCCCGGATAAGGAAAAAAAGGTAAAGAATGGGCAATATTTAGATCATGTGGAGCATAAATAATGTAAGGCTCATAATATGGCTTTAACGGCCCATGATTATGATTCCCGAGTTACGTTTCGAGGGATGAAACCCCTCGTTGGGATCTTGCGCCCCGAGTACAGGTTGAAGGTTTGAAATCAAAGATGCGCAGTTTAAAGTGGGATTTCGCACCCAAACCCGGAAGGTCCGTTGGAGACCCCGAGGTAAACCCCTGTACCTGTCCTAAGTCTACAACGCGCGAAAACTTTTATCATGCAAAGGGCGAAAGTTCTGAAAACGATACAACCAGTGCCACGGCAGAGCCGGGTCAAAACGGAGTATAATAGGAAGAAATCCAAAAAACATGAGTTTGGTGAAGTCAGGGTTCATACACTCACTCTCCGCCATATGAATGGACCCCGTCATATCAGCACAAAATCAAGTAGTAGATCAGGTACCTGAAACTATACCACCAAGTCAGGCCAAGAGTCCGCCTGCGAGTCCTCTGACCGCGCTGAGGACATATAATACGCCTATACCTAGAATAAAGGATGCCTTCATGCAGTACTGAAATAAAACCACACTATCATGCTCCTAATTCATATGTGCAGAATATGGAGAAGGCCTTAACAAAGAATACCAAGCGGTATATCCCTCTTTTTCCACCACCCCTCTTCCAGACAAGGTGGAGACTGGCCAGTTCGACGCTATAATCATATCAAATCTCATTATCATATCATATCTCATCATCATATCATATCTCATGCCCATCTCGTATCTCGTGATATATATATAAATGACTCGAGGAGGACAACACCCGATGAAGCTGGGCGGCTCTATGACCCTAGCAAGGACTCTAGGACTCACATATAACGGCCGTTCTGTATTCAAACGCATACAGAATAAGGATGCTCATTCGTAAATGCAATTCCTAAGCATGATACTATATGACATGCTCTTATGCATATGCAACACCTACATACTATATGACACATCAGGCAGGAGGTACTGGTTACTGAGTAAGCCCCGGAGGTACTTACCTTGCTAGAAGGTCAGCAAAAGAAGAACCCAGCACACATTAGTCACGATCACAGAATATCACCTAATCACATAACGAGAATATACTAAGTATACTTCTATAGCCTTTCTGAACACATATATTACTCGCTCAAATTAGCATATAGATAAGTAAGCTTGCATCAATCATACTTTCAATTTATCACGATCAACCATCTCTTATCTCATACCATTCATCATAACTTGTCAACTCATCAGTTAAAAAAAATATACTCCATATATATATCATACTTGACCAAATTCGCATATTATTATTTCATACGTATACTTCCCATATATATATATATCATCATAAATATTGAACATTTAATCTCTTCTAAAAATCACCACAATATCATGCTATTAGTCACACATAGCATACCTTTAATCAAACGATCATATTATCATACTAGTTAGTAATCGTCTTATTCCCAAGTTAGCTTCAAAACCATTTCAAATTCGAATTAAGAGTTCCGACCCTTGAAAATACTCGCTAAATTCCCTTTTCAATTTATTTATTAAATCACTTTTCAACCTTTTATAAAATCTCCAAAAATAATATTTTATCATTTAAATCCTCAAATACTATTATATTTTATTTTATTACCATTTATTAGGTACTTTCACAAACCATTTCCCAATCCTTACAAGAACCCCAACTATTTTTTTATTTAATAAAAAAAAATCAGCCCCTTATAATTACCAAAATCGCCCTCTATTTAAATCAACTTCAAAACCGGCCCTCAAAACCCAAAACCCAATTCTTTTTAAAAGTGAATGAACCGGTTTATTAATTAAACCACTGAACCGGACCCATTTTAAAACAAAACTAAAACCCAACCATTTTTACTGTTCATCATCAACTTCCTCCGACTCCCCGCGCTCGAAAATGGAGGAAAAGAAAAGGGAGGGGAGGGCTGCTCGCCGGCGAGGGCGGGGCTCCGGCCACCCTCTCATCCTCTTCAACCCACAATTCCCAACCCCTAAGAATGTTAAACAAAGGATCGATGGCAAGGATTGAAACGAACGAAGCTCACCGAGGTGTTCGCGGACGTCGGAGCTTCGTCGGAGCTCGCCGGAGACTCGATTCGTTGCGTCGGAGAGGGAGGAACCTCGGATTCGACCTAGGAGAGTAAATGAAGGTTAAAGGAAGGTTTTCCATGGGATTTCGGATCGAACGAGAGGTCGAAGCTTACCGAACGGAGTTTTCGCTCGAGCGGGGTGGTGGAGCTCCGGGGGATCGATGGAGGCGCTAGGGCCTCTGGGGCGGCGTGAGGGTGGTGGTGAACGCCAGTAGAGGTGGCTAGGCCTGCTGTAGCTGATGCTCGTCGAGGAACACGAGGGTGGAGGTGGAGATGGCGATGGAGATCGGTGGTGGTGTCGAGCTGCTGCGGCTGTTGCTCTTGAGGGAGGAGGAAGCAATGAGGATGATGGGAAGAGAGCTACAGTGATGGTTTAACAACGGGGGATGGGAGCGGGAATGATGAAGGAGGGAGTCGGTGGAGGTGAGGTGAAAATAGAGAGTGAAGGTGACGGTGGTTGGGATGGTGAATTGGTGATGGAAATGAAAGATAAGGAGAGGGAGGTGATGTCTTGACAACTTAATTGGGGAGTAGGAGGGCTGTAGGGGTGAGGCCGGTGCAGAGGTGAGGGAGTGGGTGTAGGAGGTTGAGTATAAAATTGGTTAATCAATATCCGGAAATAAATCCCGAATACGCGAATTTTGAATCCCGAAATCAGTTTCCAAATGTTAGTTTTCCCGAATCCCGCTAAACGAGTTTTAAATCCGATTTTAATTTCATTTTTAATTCACTTTTTCCGAAAAAAAGATTTAAAAAAAAAACCGAGCCTTTACATCATCCACCTCTAAAAACAAGTCTCGTCCTCGAGACTAAAATCATTTTTAAAACAGGGGATAAAGTTTGAAATCGGTGAGTCCATGAATCATGCCATTGATCCCGTAAACATCTCATAAGTGCCCCTATGAGGTCCTTACAGTACCGTTGCCGTGATCATAATATCCCCAAATAGACCGTAGTAAGGATGTAATATGGGCCCCTACCACATCCTTACTCCGACTCCTTGGCTATATCATAACTCAAATACTTATCCACTTCGTGGGGAGTTATAATGAGATCTAGTGTTGTATTTTTTATTATTATTATTATTTTTATTATTATCCAAGTTAGTCTCTTTTGAAAGACGATTTAAAATTTCATGTTCGACGTTAGTCAAGTTCATTTCTACCTTCTCAGTTCATCTTACCATCCACCTCTAAGGCTAACCCCACATTCTCTTCCTAGGTTCCATGTTATGATCAAATTCCAATACTTCAACTTCCATCATTCTATCATCACGCCTCATATATATATATATATATATATATATATATATATATATATATATATATATATATATATATATATATATATATATATAGAGTGACACTCATATCACATATTAATAGCATGACCTAAACACGTCAAGTATAGTCGCATACCATAAAATATCTAGCACGTCATCACATCATCACAGCTCATCATATCATATCACCAAGGATCGCACTCGCGAGGTCAGGGAAATATCTACGCTCGGCTCGACATAGGATGCGAGCAACTCGTCTAGGACATCCCCATAACTAGCCCGAATACTCTCCTCAGTCTCCCACGTGGCCTCCTCAGGGCTCCTCCTAGACCACTGAACTAGAAGCAAAGGAACCTCCCTGCTCCTAAGCCTCTTGACTCGACGGTCAAGAACTCTCACAGGACGCTCTACAAAGGTATGGTCAGGCTCAACCTGAAGGTCTGAATAGTCTAGGACGTGGCTAGGGTCAGGGATATACTGACGAAGCTGTGAGACGTGAAAGACGTCATGAACACCGGCCAAGGATGGGGGCAATGCTAAGCGATAGGCCACCTCGCCAACTCTATCCAAAATCTCAAACGGGCCAATATACCTCGGACTCAACTTTCCTTTGATCCCAAACCGTCGGACTCCTCTGGTAGGCGAAACTCGAAGCCACACATGGGAACCTACCTCGAACTCAATCTCTATCCTCCGCATGTCTGCATACTTCTTCTAGCGTTCCTGAGCGACTCTCATGTGCTCACGGATGCGTCCCACCTTATCAATGGTCTCTCTAACTAGGTCCGGTAAAGATGAAACCGTGTCCGCATGCTCATCCCAACAAATTGGCGACTTGCATCGCCTCCCATACAGAGCCTCATATGGAGCCATCTCGATCGACGCATGGTAGCTGTTGTTGTATGAAAACTCCACCAATGGTAGGTGTCTAAACCAACGGTCTCCCCACTCCAAAACACATGATCGCAGCATATCCTCCAAGGTCTGAATCATCCTCTCACTCTGGCCATCTGTCTGAGGATGAAAAGCTGTACTGAAATGCAGTCTAGTACCTAGGCTCTCCTGAACCTGGTGCCAAAACCTCGAGGTAAAACGTCCATCTCTGTCAGATACGATCCTCTCAGGTTCTCCATGAAGTCTCACGATCAGGCAAATGAACTCCTCAGCTAACCGCGATGCTGGCCATGTCTCCTGAATCGGAATGAAGTGAGCCGACTTGGTCAACCTATCGACCACGACCCAAATGGCGTCGAATCCTCTGACATCCCGCCTCAGCCCGGTGACGAAGTCCATCGAGATATCTGTCCACTTCCACGCGGGAACTGGAAGCGACCTGACAAGTCCACCCGGCCTCTGGTTCTCAATCCGAACCTGCTGGCAAACCTGACATCTGGATACAAAGTCTGTGATGTCTGCTCGCATTCTCTGCCACCAATAATATCTCCTCAAATCCTGATACATCTTATTCGTCCCTAGATGGACAGAATAAGGAGTGGAGTGAGCCTCCTGCATGATCCTCTGCCTCAGACCTGACGTCGACGGAACTACAACTCTGCCATGAAAGGTTAGCATCCCATCTCCTCTCTCTACAAGCTCTCTGAATCGACCCTGGGCCATCCGATCCCTCAGAACTGCAATCTCTGGACAGTCTGCCTGACCTCGTCGAATCTCCTCGGTCAACTCAGCCTGAACCTCCAAGAATGATAACTGTCCATTCTCCCGCTGAACCCACACCTCGAAGCAACACCTCATCAAATCTGTCTGCAAATCCCTTTGAGCTGTAAGCCTCACAACTGATGCCTCCTGGTGAGTCTTCCTACTGAGCGCATCTGCCACCACATTGGCCTTTCCTGGGTGATAAACTATGTCCAAGTCATAGTCCTTTAGAAGCTCTAGCCACCGTCTCTGTCGCATGTTGAGCTCTTTCTGAGTGAAAATATACTTCAAGCTCTTGTGATCTGTCATTACCTTGCATGAAGTGTCGTAAAGGTAATGCCTCCAAATCTTTAGAGCATGAACTACAGCTGCCAACTCTAAGTCATGAACAGGATAGGACACCTCTGCAGGCTTCAACTGGCGCGAAGCATAAGCGATGACTCGACCTCTCTGATGCAGAACACACCCCAAGCCGGAACGCGAAGCGTCTATGTAGACGACGAAGTCCTCTGTCCCTTCTGGCAATGCTAGCACTGGGGCGGTCGTCAGCTTCTCCTTCAGAAGCTCGAAGCTGGCCTGACATTCCACACTCCACTCAAAAGGAACATCCTTCTTCAGCAGCTGCGTCATCGGCCTAGCAATGCTCGAGAAACCCTGGACGAATCTCCTGTAGTAACTGGCCAATCCTAGAAACGAGCGTATGTCCTTGACGTTCTTGGGCACCTCCCAAGAAACGATAGCATCAATCTTTGCTGGATCCACGACGACTCCCTCAGCTGAAATCACATGGCCTAAGAAAGCCACCTCTGTGAGCCAGAACTCGCACTTGCTATATTTCCCATACAGCTGATCCTTCCTCAGCATCTCGAGGACCATCCTCAAATGCTCCTCGTGCTCCTCTCTACTCCTCGAGTAGACCAAAATGTCATCTATGAACACGACAACGAATCTGTCTAGGTAGTCAATGAACACGCGGTTCATGAGCTCCATGAAAGCAACTGGTGCATTGGTCAGCCCAAACGGCATGACCACGAACTCGTAGTGACCATAGCGGGTCCTAAAAGCGGTCTTTTGGACATCCTCTGGCTTTACTCTCAGCTGGTGATAACCGGACCTCAAATCAATCTTCGAGAAGACAACGGCGCCCTGCAGCTGATCCAACAGGTCGTCAATCCTGGGAAGGGGATAACGGTTCTTCACCGTCGCACGGTTCAACTCCCTATAATCGATGCATAGCCTCAATGACCCGTCCTTCTTCTTGACGAACAACACTGGTGCTCCCCAAGGTGATGCACTAGGCCTGATGTAACCCTTCTCGGCTAGCTCCTCCAACTGAGCCTTCAGCTCCGCCATCTCCGTCGGTGCCATGCGGTAAGGGACTCGTGAAATAGGTCTGGTGCCTGGGTCTAGCTCGATCCCAAAGTCAACCTCTCTCGGTGGGGGAAGTCCCGGTAGCTCATCTGGGAACACATCTGCGAAGTCTCTGACAACATGGACATCTGACAAGACGGGATGTGTGCGATCCACCTCTAAAGCGTAACACCAATACCCAATGCATCCCTGGTCTAGAAGTCTAGCGGCTTTGACTGCGCTAATGAGCGCTCCGTTCCTCTTGGGGTCGCTCCCCCAAACCTGGTGCTCAGTCCCGTCATCTGCCAAGATAGACACCGTCCTCGTCCTCAGATTGATGATCGCTCCATAGTGGTCCATGAAATCCATACCCAGAATGAGATCATCCATCCTCAATGGCATGCCAATAAGGTCGGTTGGCCACTCACGCTCACCTATATGGATGGGGCAACCTAAAATCTCCCGACTCGTCCTAACCTTTGCCCCGTCCGCTAGACCAATAGTAAGGGGTAAACCACTCGTGCAGCTCAGGCTCAGCCTAGCAACGCACGCCTCTGCTATGAAGCAGTGAGTAGCACCAGTGTCAAACAATATAGACAAGCACGCTTCATGGAAATGTATAGTACCTGCGGAAGTAGGGGCAGTACGGTCATCAGCTCTCATCTGGAACACGCGGGGCGGTGGGGGTAATGCTGGTCCTCGGCCTCCGGAACTCTGGCCACGATCATACCCGGACCCAGATGGTCCTGCAGATGACGAACCTCTACCCTGACCTGGCCCTGACGGCCCTCTACCTCCACGATCGTAACCTCTACCTCCTCTACATCCTCTACCTCCTCCTCGACCTCTACCAGAAGCATCTCCTCGCCCCTGACCCTGGGGATAAGTCAGCAGCGGCGGCTGAGGAGCCGCAGGAAGTCTCAGTGGCTGTGCAGCCGGCGGGGCTCTACCGTCCTGGGGACAACGGACAGCTCTGTGCCCCATGGTGCCGCAAGTGAAGCAGACAATCGAACGATCTGGGCAGGAAGCGACATAATGACCTCTCTCGAAGCATCCATGGCAAGTGACACTCCTCACTCGTGCATCTCCTCCATAAACAGCTGGACTGGGTGGCTGGGGTGCCCTCGGTGTAACTCCGTGATATCCCCCTCTAAATCCTCCTCCATAGTCTCCTCTCCTGGATCTGTCATCTCCGCGACCATCCGCTGGTCTCGCTCTCTTCGCCTCAGGGCGAGAAGTGGTGTATGCAGTCTCGGACAAGATCCGCTGCTGGTCGTACAGGAGGATGACCTTCAAGAATCGATCAAAGCTGACAGCTCCCAAGCTAGAGGCATGCAGAAGTACTGGACGCGGCAGTCTCATCGATAACATGCGAATCCGGCTCTCATCGGAAGGGAACAAGTGAGCACAGTAGACCAGTTCCTTCTTGAACTAGCGAACGATGGTAGAGACAGAAGCTGATCGGTCGTAGTAGCCTCGCATAAAGGATACCTGTCGGGCTATCTCAATCCCAGGAGGGCAGTACTCTCTCAGCATCAGATCCCTAAACTCCTCGTAGGTCCACTCAGCCTGATCTATCTTAAATAAAGACCATCGGTCAAAAGCGTCTCCCTGTAGAGGGCCTGCGGCAAGTCTCTGTCTCTCGGAAGCGGGGACAGCAACATGGTCGAACAACCCATCCATCTCACGGAACCATCTCTCAATATCCCCCCCAAGCTCTCCAGTAAAAGCCGGAGGACAGCACTGAGCTAATGTCTTGACCCAGTCGACTCGCTTCTCAGGGCGTGCATCGGCTACGGGCTCAGCTGGCTGAATAGGAACCTCGGGCGTCGGTGCTGTAGATCGGGCTCCTCCCCGTAACTCGGTCAGAATGTTGTGAAGTGCCGCCTCTAGCTGTCCTAGTCTAGTCTCTGTGGGAATCGGAATCTGGTCGTCAGCCGGCGGAGGTGAAGCTCGCTCCTCAACGTGATCGTCAGCAGCGCGCTCCTCGACGCTCTCAACAGCAATCCGACGGGGGCGTCCCCGACCACGATGTGCCCTACCCCCACGCCCAACAGAACCGCGTCTAGTATCGACCATGAGTACTACATGAACGGTTAATTTAAACACTCAGCACAGAAGCACTCGACGATTAATATGATCCCCTTCAAGGAAGATCGCCCTCAGGCATAATTGCATATATGTATAAATTAAGCATAGAGACGATCTATGCCGTCCTTCGAGGGACGGCTGACCGGAGGGGCAAAACCTCACGGTCACCTAACTCGACACTCCAACCTCCATGGTGTTCCTTGGAGTTATCTAGGCCCATCTGTAAATCAAAGCTAGTATTTTGCCTACCGTTCCCCGAGTTCTACATCCATAAGGGAGGTCTATCGCTTTGGTCTCTACCCACGAGATTGTTTCCCCTTTATTCATTTTACGTTTTAATTCCAATTAAATTCATTTTGCCCTTTTGAAAGCATTTCTCAAACCCATTTGAAAACATTGGGCGATTTTCAAAACCATCTTCAACCTGTAACGGCCCAGGATTATGATAAAACCTTAGCTCTGATACCACCTTTGTAACGGCCCAGGATTATGATTCCCGAGTTACGTTTCGAGGGATGAAACCCCTCGTTGGGATCTTGCGCCCCGAGTACAGGTTGAAGGTTTGAAATCAAAGATGCGCAGTTTAAAGTGGGATTTCGCACCCAAACCCGGAAGGTCCGTTGGAGACCCCGAGGTAAACCCCTGTACCTGTCCTAAGTCTACAACGCGCGAAAACTTTTATCATGCAAAGGGCGAAAGTTCTGAAAACGATACAACTAGTGCCACGGCAGAGCCGGGTCAAAACGGAGTATAATAGGAAGAAATCCAAAAAACATGAGTTTGGTGAAGTCAGGGTTCATACACTCACTCTCCGCCATATGAATGGACCCCGTCATATCAGCACAAAATCAAGTAGTAGATCAGGTACCTGAAACTATACCACCAAGTCAGGCCAAGAGTCCGCCTGCGGGTCCTCTGACCGCACTGAGGACATATAATACGCCTATACCTAGAATAAAGGATGCCTTCATGCAGTACTGAAATAAAACCACACTATCATGCTCCTAATTCATATGTGCAGAATATTGAGAAGGCCTTAACAAAGAATACCAAGCGGTATATCCCTCTTTTTCCACCACCCCTCTTCCAGACAAGGTGGAGACTGGCCAGTTCGACGCTATAATCATATCAAATCTCATTATCATATCATATCTCATCATCATATCATATCTCATGCCCATCTCGTATCTCGTGATATATATATAAATGACTCGAGGAGGACAACACCCGATGAAGCTGGGCGGCCCTATGACCCTAGCAAGGACTCTAGGACTCACAGATAACGGCCGTTCTGTATTCAAACGCATACAGAATAAGGATGCTCATTCGTAAATGCAATTCCTAAGCATGATACTATATGACATGCTCTTATGCATATGCAACACCTACATACTATATGACACATCAGGCATGAGGTACTGGTTACTGAGTAAGCCCCGGAGGTACTTACCTTGCTAGAAGGTCAGCAAAAGAAGAACCCAGCACACAGTAGTCACGATCACAGAATATCACCTAATCACATAACGAGAATATACTAAGTATACTTCTATAGCCTTTCTGAACACATATATTACTCGCTCAAATTAGCATATAGATAAGTAAGCTTGCATCAATCATACTTTCAATTTATCACGATCAACCATCTCTTATCTCATACCATTCATCATAACTTGTCAACTCATCAGTTAAAAAAAATATACTCCCTATATATATCATACTTGACCAAATTCGCATATTATTATTTCATACGTATACTTCCCATATATATATATATATCATCATAAATATTGAACATTTAATCTCTTCTAAAAATCACCACAATACATGCTATTAGTCACACATAGCATACCTTTAATCAAACGATCATATTATCATGCTAGTTAGTAATCGTCTTATTCCCAAGTTAGCTTCAAAACCATTTCAAATTCGAATTAAGAGTTCCGACCCTTGAAAATACCCGCTAAATTCCCTTTTCAATTTATTTATTAAATCACTTTTCAACCTTTTATAAAATCTCCAAAAATAATATTTTATCATTTAAATCCTCAAATACTATTATATTTTATTTTATTACCATTTATTAGGTACTTTCACAAACCATTTCCCAATCCTTACAAGAACCCCAAGTACTTTTTATTTAATAAAAAAAATCAGCCCCTTATAATTACCAAAATCGCCCTCTATTTAAATCAACTTCAAAACCGGCCCTCAAAACCCAAAACCCAATTCTTTTTGAAAGTCAATGAACCGGTTTATTAATTAAACCACTGAACCGGACCCATTTTAAAACAAAACTAAAACCCAACCATTTTTACTGTTCATCATCAACTTCCTCCGACTCCCCGCGCTCGAAAATGGAGGAAAAGAAAAGGGAGGGGAGGGCTGCTCGCCGGCGAGGGCGGGGCTCCGGCCACCCTCTCATCCTCTTCAACCCACAATGCCCAACCCCTAAGAATGTTAAACAAAGGATCGATGGCAAGGATTGAAACGAACGAAGCTCACCGAGGTGTTCGCGGACGTCGGAGCTTCGTCGGAGCTCGCCGGAGACTCGATTCGTTGCGTCGGAGAGGGAGGAACCTCAGATTCGACCTAGGAGAGTAAAGGAAGGTTAAAGGAAGGTTTGCCATGGGATTTCGGATCGAACGAGAGGTCGAAGCTTACCGAACGGAGTTTTCGCTCGAGCGGGGTGGTGGAGCTCCGGTGGATCGATGGAGGCGCTAGGGCCTCTGGGGCGGCGTCGGGGTGGTGGTGAACGCCAGTAGAGGTGGCTAGGCCTGCTGTAGCTGCTGCTCGTCGAGGAACACGAGGGTGGAGGTGGAGATGGCGATGGAGATCGGTGGTGGTGTCGAGCTGCTGCGGCTGTTGCTCTTGAGGGAGGAGGAAGCAATGAGGATGATGGGAAGAGAGCTACAGTGATGGTTTAACAACGGGGGATGGGAGCGGGAATGATGAAGGAGGGAGTCGGTGGAGGTGAGGTGAAAATAGAGAGTGAAGGTGACGGTGGTTGGGATGGTGAATTGGTGATGGAAATGAAAGATAAGGAGAGGGAGGTGATGTCTTGACAACTTAATTGGGGAGTAGGAGGGCTGTAGGGGTGAGGCCGGTGCAGAGGTGAGGGAGTGGGTGTAGGAGGTTGAGTATAAAATTGGTTAATCAATATCCGGAAATAAATCCCGAATACGCGAATTTTGAATCCCGAAATCAGTTTCCAAATGTTAGTTTTCCCGAATCCCGCTAAACGAGTTTTAAATCCGATTTTAATTTCATTTCTAATTCACTTTTTCCGAAAAAAAAGATTTAAAAAAAAAAAAAACCGAGCCTTTACAGTTTTGGCTTAGATAAATATTAAATCCTAATAATAATCCTAACTAAATATTCCTACTTAATGGATAAGAAAAATATCTAGAAGAGATAAACTTTCATTTTCCCTTTTATTCACATAACTAAGTATTACTAAAAATAAGAGATTCATAAATAGTTCCAACTACATAGGAGTTACTAAATATCGAAACAACTAAAAATAATAATAATAATAATTAAATAATATCTTTTCTTTAATCCATGGTGGTGCCTTCTTCTTTCTCTTGAAGAAGACACTATTTGCCATCAATTGCCCTCGAATCGATCTTGAGAGCTCACCTGGATCAAGATCATTGTTTGACCCACATAAGGCCATCTTGATCCGCATCAGGGTTGATCTACCTTTATCTCCATAGGTGGTCGAATTTTCGTTCTCTCATTAAATTTTCCATAATATGAATCATTCTCCTACCAAACTCCAATAATGATAATAATAAAAACAAAAACATCATATAATAACCTCCAATAGTAACTTTCATTATCAACATAATCCCCGGATAAGGAAAAAAAAGTAAAGAATGGGCAATATTTAGATCATGTGGAGCATAAATAATGTAAGGCTCATAATATGGCTTTTGTGATGCAAAATGTTGTAAGGAGGAAATCGAGTATGAAATATAATAAAAATAGATCAAATCAGATTTAGGCCCATGCAAATAATTACAAGACTCCTCCAATGCAGTAAGAGAAAGTCAGGATCCAATCGACGAGGAAGCGTGTCAGCGGATCCTATGCAACTGTAAATCTCACAGAAAAGCAAACAGAAAACAGAAACAAAGGAACAAAGAAAGAAAGACAGAAATAACAAACGAAAGCAAGAAATAAAAGCAAAGACAGAAGCTACTCGATCTCGACAAGCACAGTACTCGAGATCGACTAACAACAGCAGAGACAGAAACTGAAAATCGACGACAGAAGCACAACAGCAACTCGATCTAGACCAAGACCTTACTCAAGATCAACAAACCCCTACTCGATCTCGACTAGCTTTTCCTCTAGATCGACAAAAACACAGAAAACCTCAAATTGCAACTTCGAACATAGAATCTCAGATATCGACAGAAATAAATCAATATATGAAAGAACTTCCAAAGCCAGGGTATCAACACCACAACGATAACCATGCAAAGTAACACATAAAGGCATAAAAGATCATGCTTTCCATCAAAATAACTTTCGTTACTAACAAATAGGCATATAGAGGCTTTCGCATAAACCCTAATTGATACTAACCTTTTTCACATAATTAACCCAAGTTGTATTAAGATCACTTTCGCTTCAATAATACAAACAAGGATCACCTTCAACTCTCGCAAAAGAATCATGCTCATGGGGATAGAAGACAAATTGCATAACAAGATCTGACCCTTACCTCATCACCTCACATGGCCACCGTCGGGCTCACCCCAGCCCCAGAAGTTGGTGGACTACTCGCTCTTCATCGCAATAGCAGGCATTGATGTATAAAAAGAAACTTGCATTAAACTATATTCAAAGCCTTTACAATCTCGGCAATCCAACTTTCGCTGAATGCCAAAACCCTAAAAACCTTAGAACTCATAAACTGTCTCTGTGGAACTACTTCTCTTGCTCTGAATTGAATTGTGATTGAATTCTGAAAAACCAGCCCCTAAAGCTTTATTTATAACCTTCTATTCCTTGCTAATCAAGGATAGAATATATCTATCTACATCTAAAAAGCTTAAAAGATAAATAAAAGTAATTTAGGAATTAAATCTATAAAGAGGAAATTAAATCTAAATAGGTAAGTCTTCTCATGTTGATAGATCTTGTCTTCCATAGATAGAACTTGATGGATCTCGGCCAGCTCGGATTCCTTCGGCTCCAAGGACTCCCACAGCGCGTAGGACTGCTCAAACCGCGTAACGCGGCTTCGGGACGCGGCTCCTCGATCTTGACCAAGGCTCCTCGAGATCGAGTAGAATTGGCGTCGACTTGGCTGGCTCGGCGTCTTGGGTTGCTGGTCCTCGATGTGGCTCGGACATGGCTGCTAGGCTTGGTCGATCTCGAGGACCTTACTCGATCTCGAGTAAAGGTGGCTCGTCGACTAGGTCTTCTGGTGTTGTCGACCAACCTCTCTTCGACATGGCTCGGGTGCTGGCTTCCAGGTTCCTCGATCTCGAGTAGGTTTACTCGATCTCGAGTAGAGTGTAACCCGGCATGTCTTCGTCTTCGGCTTCTCGATCAGCTCCTCCTCGACCAGGCACTCCTTGGACATTTTTTATCGATCTCGAGTAAAGGTACTCGATATCGAGTACATCTCTCAGCTTTCTGCTCTGTTCTTAAAATGCACTTTCCTGAGTCCCCGTTCGTCGGATTTACGCATATGACCATGCGTTGGAAAGCCCTTTCTGAGGGCTACAACTCTCATGAAGACATCAAAGCTTGATTCAAAACGAAAAATGGTGAAAAATGGCGTTTTCTCTAGCTGCACCATTCTTAGCTTCTCCATGAGTTTCCTTTAAGCTCCAAAGTGCGTCCGATTTCTGCGAAGTATAACCAAAACTTGTGTAGACCTCCATATATTGCAAATAAGTGTAAACTACACAGATTCTGTATTATTCTAACCCAAATGCATGCAATGTATGCAGAAATCGATATAAAAGTAGGTGTAAAACATGGCAAATTAGGCTCACAACAAACACCCCATACTTAAGCTTGCTTGTCCTCAAGCAATACTTTTAATTGTCATTCAGGGGAAGAATTCAAACTCTCAACATCTTAGATTCATTCTCATATAAACCTGATGTCAATTACCATCCTCAAAAAGGTACTAGTGTCACAGATCCATGCATGTGCAAATATTCAAAAGCAACATCTACTCACAAAAGGAGGGTTATGCAAAACATTCATTCGTGACAAAGCATTGATAATCAAGAGGACTTTAATTTAAGCTCATATAAGGAGTAGATTGGTAAAAGGCTAAATGTGGTCTATTTTTGGCAATGTGGTGCTAATAATCCGGGGAAATGGAGTATTTCCAAACTGAATTTCACACCACATTCTCTCTCATAAGATTCATCACCTTTCATAATGCTTTTTTCAGTAATAATGCTTTTACTTCTCTAACCTCAGCACTGCCTTCTCGCGAGTCGCAAACATGCCCATGAATGGCCCCGGATACTTAGTGCTTTGGACTCCTCACAATGTGTCCCATCTCTCCAAACTATTATCTCAGAGAGCATGGTCGATCTACCTTTATCTCCTGAGGTGATCGGATTTTCTTTCACTCATTAAATTTTCCATATTTTTCAAACAATTTCCTACCAAACTCCATATAATGATAACAACACAACAACCATATAACATCTCCATAATGTACCATCATTCTCAACATAATCCCCGGATAATATTTAGATCATGTGGAGCAATGTATGAAATAAGGCATATTATGGCTTTTCTGATGCATAAGCATAGGTAAGGCTAGGGATTACAACAATATGAGCATTATATGGAAATATAAAGTCCTCCATCATCTTATTATGCAACATGTCAAAAGCAACATCAAATTTTGCCTCCTTTCATGGTTTTTTTTTAAAGAAAATATGCATTTCATTGTGACTTCCCTTTACTCGGCAATTTCATGCTATATCTCTAATGAATCTAATTTTGCATCGTCGAATATAAAGCTTCCATGACATTAATAAAAAAAATTCAATGGGGGTCATTTTTCAAAATTTTGGAAAACATGCACATAAGCCCATAAATCAATAATGAATTCCAAAATTGCCATGTATAAGCAATTCAAGAAATAAACCTTAAAAATGCACACATAATGTTAAATAAAACCAAATATGCATAAAGGAAGCCCTTCCCCCACCCCATACTTAAACATTACAGTGTCCTCACTGTATAAAAACAAGGGTAAAGAAGGAAACTCACTAGACATATGTGCAGGGCTTCATAATATCAAGTGAAAGAATGCCTGGGTCGAGTCTGAATATAGCTTGCTTCTATCCACGGACCTGAAAAGTGTAGAAGACATATACCCACAATAAAAAAACTAAAAGTTCCAAAAACAAAAACAAACAAAAGCAACAAAGACTCAAAAGTCCAAAAATAAATGTCTATGTACAAGCTCTAGATTTTATAGTCGCTAGCCCGACTTCTCTTTTATGCTCAAGGTGGCATCTGCAGGGCCCATGTAGCTTGGGCTTCAAATAGGACTCCATTCTTATCCATCAGTTGTAATCCTCCAGAATGGATTTTGTTCACCACGAAAGGTCTCATCCTCTTCTTGTTGAATTTGTTAGGGAACCAATGATCTTTTGATTTAGAGACATAGAGCTTGTCTCCAACTTCATACTTCTTAGGCTCATCATTGGATATCCTACATAAGCACACATTCCAAGGCAAACCTCTCCCATGTATACATAGATCTTTTATGAAAATAGGAGAATAAAGATCCATACCTTGGCTTACCTTCGCAGAGACGGAATCGGGGACCACGGTGTTTGGTCGATCTCGAGTAGTAGCACTCGATCTCGACGAGTTTTCTGGTGGTGAGCTGCTCGAGGATGCAGGAGCTGGGGAAGCTTGGTCGATCTTGACTAAGGTGGTCGATCTCGAGTAGGTTTGGCCGTCTGGTGGAGTCAACGTCAAGGAAGGCGAAGTCGAGGCAAGGAGGTGGTGGTCAATCTCGGGTAGTGTACTCGATCTCGAGGAGGGCTCGGCTTTTGTCTGACTGCTCGATGACGCTAGTGCTGGTGGAGGCTACTGGTGTTGGTCGAGATCGACTAGAGTCCTCGATGTCGAGGAATATTGGTCGACTTTGACCCCATACTTGGTTCCTGTCAAGGCATCCGAAAAATATTTAGTCCAGAACGACGTACCATGGTCTGTGTCGATTGGATTCTCTGTGTCCTCCTTTAGGATTGCCATGATCTCTTCCACCTGGGCCTCCATATCCCTCTTTTCCAGCTCCTTAGGGGTCATATTTCTTACCTTGGGTTCCCCGCAAGTGATGTAGCCAGCTAAGATAGATTTTACCTCTTCCATTGGACCTGTATGCCTTTCAGTTTTATTAAAGGAACAATCAATTACCTCATCGCTGATGTTGAAAGTGAGCACTCCTTTCCTCACCCTTATGTTGGCATCCACCGTCGCCAAGAAGGGTCTTCCTAGAATAATTGGACAAGCAGGGTCTTCTTGCATATCAACAACTAGGAAATCAGCAGGGACAAAGAATTTACCTACTTGTACTGGCACATTGTCCACCATGCCTGTTGGAATGACCACTGTGTTGTTGGCCATGTAAAGTCTAGCATCCACAGGCTCTAGGGCACCTATCTTAATCTTGGACCAAATTGTTAAAGGCATTATACTCACACTAGCTCCAAGATCACATAAGGCATTAATTTTATGTGGACCAAATCCAATAGATATAGCAAACTTACCTAGATCTGGCCTCTTTTCCAGTATGTCCAAATGGTTGCATTCCTCTGTAATCTCAGCCATTGATCGCTTTTTGCTCAGAATCTCCTTCAGGAACTTGACATAGGATGAGATTTCATTGAGAGCTTCTGTGAAGGGGATGGTGACATTGAGTTTCTGAAGCATCTTGAAGAAGCACTGAAATTTCTTTTCTGCTGGGTCCTTTGGAGATTTTGTGGGGAAAGGCAGCTTCTTTTTCTGAGTCGGAGCCAGAACAGATGTCGGAGGTGCTGCAGTTTCCTCGATCTCGGGTTGACCGTCCTCGATCTCGACCACTCCTTCCTCGATCTCTACCAGATTGGGTGGTGTCGAGTTGTTGTGCTGTGCAGACGAAGGCTGGCCTAATTGTTCCTCGAGATCGATTTGGCCCTCGTCGAGATCGACTAGGTTCTTGTCGACTTGCTGCTGGTCGACCTGCTTTTCTCCTGTGTTATGCTACTTTCTGACCTCTGGCTCTTGTAGTTGATGGTCGCTTATGAGTTTTACAGCAACGATGTGTCCAGTCTTTCCCTTGGGATTTGGTTCTGAAGATCCAGGGAGTGAACCTGACTGTCTGGGGATTCCTGCTGCCAGCTGACCAATCTGTGTATCAATTGATTTCCGTCATATATCAATTTCCCCTAGCCTAGAGTTGGCGCATTTAATCTGAGTATAGACTGAGTTGAAGGATTGCCTGGTTTCTGTATGATTTCTTCTTATTTCCTCTAAAACAGTATGTAGATCATCCTTTTTCTTGTCTCTTTCCGGATGTCCTGGAGCTCTGTAGGGCGCGGGGTTCCTAGGGCCACCTTGGTTCCATTGTGGTTGTTGAAACCTTTGGTCCCCCATGTAGCGATTGGGACCCCCTGCGTAAGCCGCCTCTTCATGGTATTCTACCAACCTCACTTGCTCAGTGTGTGGGCACTCAGTAGTGGTGTGCCTCTGTGATCCGCATTCAATACAATGCTGGTTGACAGAAAGATACTTTACTTGTTTGAGGAGCTTCTTATTCTGATCTCTGTAGTACTGCTCCCTTACATCTGGATCAATCTCCTTCTGGGGCTCATATAAGGGCATGGATGGTGCTGGCCTGGCGTAGGGGTTCTCCTTGTAGTTGACTGGAGTCCCATACTTGTTATCATAGTTGGTTAGCTTGTCTAGAGCAGCCCATGCGTCAGGAGGCGGCATTGTCAAATACTCATAGTGAGTATATGTGTTGATAATGTCCTTTGCAGCCAAGTCAAGAGAGTTGAAGCAGATCTCTTGAACTACGCAGCGTTGCTGTCCATGTGTAGGGCAGGATCGCAGTAGATCCTTATAGCGTTCCCATGCCATTGCTAACGTCCCCCCAGGCTGCTGTTTGAAAGATGTGATCTTTTGGCGCAGGAGTGCTGTCTTGGCAGGAGGAAAGAACTTGTTCAGAAATTCCTGCTTCACTTGAGCACATGTTATGAGAGATCCTGGTTTCAGCCCTTCCAACCACTTCAATGCAGGACCAGGCAAAGACCAACGGAAAGCTTTCATCAGGATGTACTCCAAGGTGGTACCTTCAGAAAGAGTACGACACATGTCAGTAAAGTTGGTAATATGGCGCAGAGGGCATTCATTAAATCTACCATGAAAAGCATGATTTTTAATTTCAATAAGGAATTGAGTGCGAATTTCATAGTTGTTTTCAGGGATTAGAATGACCGATTCAGGCACGACGAGAGTCGGGTGCATATAATCCTTTGAAGTGGTTGGGTATAGGGCAAGCTCAGCTTCTGCTTGCCTCGCACGCTCAGCTTCCTGTTGCCTGCCTGCTCTCTCAGTGGCGAGAGTAGCATCCCTGGCGGCTAGATCCCTCGTTAGCCTCTCGATCAGCTGTTCCTGTGTCTCTGCAGCTGCCATGGCTCTTTGTAGTTTAGCTCTGATGTGTAGAAGGCGCTCTGGTTCGTCTAAGCCGTCAAACTTAGGTGGTTGACCAGAACGGCGCATACACCTGTAAAGTAACTCCAAGAAAAAGTGAGAACTGACTACCTAAGGCGCGAATGATAGCTTCCCCGACAACGGCGCCAATTTGTTGTGAGGGGGAAATCAAGTATGAAATAATTACAAGACTCCTCCAATGCAGTAAGAGAAAGTCAGGATCGAATCCACGAGGAAGCGTGTCAGCGGATCCTAGGCAGCTGTAAATCTCCCAGAAAAGCAAACAGAAAACATAAACAAATGAACAAAGAAAGAAAGACAGAAATAACAAACGAAAGCAAGAAATAAAAGCAAAGACAGAAGCTACTCGATCTCGACAAGCACAGTACTCGAGATCGACTAACAATAGCAGAGACAGAAACTGAAAATCAACGACAGAAGCACAACAGCAACTCGATCTAGACCAAGACCTTACTCGAGATCGACAAACCCCTACTCGATCTCCACTATCTTTTCCTCTAGATCGACAAAAACACAGAAAACCTCAAATTGCAACTTCGAACACAGAATCTCATATTTCGACAGAAATAAATCAATATATGAAAGAACTTCCAAAGCCAGGGTATCAACGCCACAATGATAACCATGCAAAGTAACACATAAAGGCATAAAATATCATGCTTTCCATCAAAATAACTTTCGTTACTAACAAATAGGCATATAGAGGCTTTCGCATAAACCCTAATTGTTACTAACCCTTTTCACATAATTAACCCAAGTTGTATTAAGATCACTTTCGCTTCAATAATACAAACAAGGATCACCTTCAACTCTCGCAAAAGAATCATGCTCATAGGGATAGAAGACGAATTGCATAACAAGATCTGATCTTTACCGCATCACCTCACATGGCCACCGTCGGGCTCACCCCAGCCCCAGAAGTTGGTGGACTACTCGCTCTTCATCGCAATAGCAGGCATTGATGTATAAAAAGAAACTTGCATTAAACTATATTCAAAGCCTTTACAATCTCGGCAATCCAACTTTCGCTGAATGCCAAAACCCTAAAAACCTTAGAACTCCTAAACTGTCTCTGTGGAACTACTTCTCTTTCTCTGAATTGAATTGTGATTGAATTCTGAAAAACCAGCCCCTAAGGCTTTATTTATAGCCTTCTATTCCTTGCTAATCAAGGATAGAATATATCTATCTACATCTAAAAAGCTTAAAAGATAAATAAAAGTAATTTAGGAATTAAATCTATAAAAGAGGAAATTAAATCTAAATAGGTAAGTCTTCTCATGTTGATAGATCTTGTCTTCCATAGATAGAACTTGATGGATCTCGGCCAGCTCGGATTCCTTCGCCTCCAAGGACTCCCACAGTGCGTAGGACTGCTCAAACCGCGTAACGCGGCTTCGGGACGCGGCTCCTCGATCTTGACCAAGGCTCCTCGAGATTGAGTAGAACTGACGTTGACTTGGCTGGCTCGGCGTCTCGGGTTGCTGGTCCTCGATGTGGCTCGGACATGGCTCCTAGGCTTGGTCGATCTCGAGGACCTTACTCGATCTCGAGTAAAGGTGGCTCGTCGACTAGGTCTTCTGGTGTTGTTGAGCAACCTCTCTTCGACATGGCTCGGGTGCCGGCTTCTGTGTTCCTCAATCTCGAGTAGGTTTACTCTATCTCGAGTAGAGTGTAACCCGGCATGTCTTCGTCTTCGGCTTCTAGATCAGCTCCTCCTCGACCAGGCACTCCTTGGACATTTTTGGTCGATCTCGAGTAAAGGTACTCGATATCGAGTACATCTCTCAGCTTTCTGCTCTCTGTTCTTAAAATGCACTTTCATGAGTCCTCATTTGTCGGATTGACGCATATGACCATGCGTTGGAAAGCTCTTTCCAAGGGCTACAACTCTCATAAAGACAGCAAAGCTTGATTTAGAACGAAGAATGGTGAAAAATGGCCTTTTCTCCAGCTGCACCATTCTTAGCTTCTCCATGAGTTTCCTTTAAGCTCCAAAGTGCGTCCGATTTCTGCGAAATATAACCAAAACTTGTGTAGACCTCCATATATTGCATGCCATTGCTAACGTCCCCCCAGGCTGCTGTTTGAAAGATGTGATCTTTTGGCGCAGGAGTGCTGTCTTGGCAGGAGGAAAGAACTTGTTCAGAAATTCCTGCTTCACTTGAGCACATGTTGTGAGAGATCCTTGTTTCAGCCCTTCCAACCACTTCAATGCAGGACCAGGCAAAGACCAACGGAATGCTTTCATCAGGATGTACTCCAAGGTGGTACCTTCAGAAAGAGTACGACACATGTCAGTAAAGTTGGTAATATGGCGCAGAGGGCATTCATTAAATCTACCATGAAAAGCATGATTTTTAATTTCAATAAGGAATTGAGTGCGAATTTCATAGTTGTTTTCAGGGATTAGAATGACCGATTCAGGCACGACGAGAGTCGGGTGTATATAATCCTTTGAAGTGGTTGGGTATAGGGCAAGCTCAGCTTCTGCTTGCCTCGCACGCTCAGCTTCCTGTTGCCTGCCTGCTCTCTCAGTGGCGAGAGTAGCATCCCTGTCGGCTAGATCCCTCGTGAGCCTCTCGATCAGCTGTTCATGTGTCTCTGCAGCTGCCATGGCTCTTTGTAGTTTAGCTCCGATGTGTAGAAGGCGCTCTGGTTCGTCTAAGCCGTCAAACTTAGGTGGTTGACCAGAACGGCGCATACACCTGTAAAGTAACTCCAAGAAAAAGTGAGAACTGACTACCTAAGGCGCGAATGATAGCTTCCCCGACAACGGCGCCAATTTGTTGTGAGGAGGAAATCAAGTATGAAATATAATAAAATAGATCAAACCAGATTTAGGCCCACGCAAATAATTACAAGACTCCTCCAATGCAGTAAGAGAAAGTCAGGATCGAATCCACGAGGAAGCGTGTCAGCGGATCCTAGGCAGCTGTAAATCTCCCAGAAAAGCAAACAGAAAACATAAACAAATGAACAAAGAAAGAAAGACAGAAATAACAAACGAAAGCAAGAAATAAAAGCAAAGACAGAAGCTACTCGATCTCGACAAGCACAGTACTCGAGATCGACTAACAATAGCAGAGACAGAAACTGAAAATCGACGACAGAAGCACAACAACAACTCGATCTAGACCAAGACCTTACTCGAGATCGACAAACCCCTACTCGATCTCCACTAGCTTTTCCTCTAGATCGACAAAAACACAGAAAACCTCAAATCGCAACTTCGAACACAGAATCTCATATTTCGACAGAAATAAATCAATATATGAAAGAACTTCCAAAGCCAGGGTATCAACTCCACAATGATAACCATGCAAAGTAACACATAAAGGCATAAAAGATCATGCTTTCCATCAAAATAACTTTCGTTACTAACAAATAGGCATATAGAGGCTTTCACATAAACCCTAATTGTTACTAACCCTTTTCACATAATTAACCCAAGTTGTATTAAGATCACTTTCGCTTCAATAATACAAACAAGGATCACCTTCAACTCTCGCAAAAGAATCATGCTCATAGGGATAGAAGACGAATTGCATAACAAGATCTGACCTTTACCGCATCACCTCACATGCCCACCGTCGGGCTCACCCTAGCCCCAGAAGTTGGTGGACTACTCGCTCTTCATCGCAATAGCAGGCATTGATGTATAAAAAGAAACTTGCATTAAACTATATTCAAAGCCTTTACAATCTCGGCAGTCCAACTTTCGTTGAATGCCAAAACCCTAAAAACCTTAGAACTCCTAAACTGTCTCTATGGAACTACTTCTCTTGCTCTGAATTGAATTGTGATTGAATTCTGAAAAACCAGCCCCTAAGGCTTTATTTATATCCTTCTATTCCTTGCTAATCAAGGATAGAATATATCTATCTACATCTAAAAAGCTTAAAAGATAAATAAAAGTAATTTAGGAATTAAATCTATAAAGAGGAAATTAAATCTAAATAGGTAAGTCTTCTCATGTTGATAGATCTTGTCTTCCATAGATAGAACTTGATGGATCTCGGCCAGCTCGGATTCCTTCGCCTCCAAGGACTCCCACAACGCGTAGGACTGCTCAAACCGCGTAACGCGGCTTCGGGACGCGGCTCCTCGATCTTGACCAAGGCTCCTCGAGATTGAGTAGAACTGACGTCGACTTGGCTGGCTCGGCGTCTCGGGTTGCTGGTCCTCGATGTGGCTCGGACATGGCTCCTAGGCTTGGTCGATCTCGAGGACCTTACTCGATCTCGAGTAAAGGTGGCTCGCCGACTAGGTCTTCTGGTGTTGTTGAGCAACCTCTCTTCGACATGGCTCGGGTGCCGGCTTCCGTGTTCCTCAATCTCGAGTAGGTTTACTCTATCTCGAGTAGAGTGTAACCCGGCATGTCTTCGTCTTCGGCTTCTAGATCAGCTCCTCCTCGACCAGGCACTCCTTGGACATTTTTGGTCGATCTCGAGTAAAGGTACTCGATATCGAGTACATCTCTCAGCTTTCTGCTCTCTGTTCTTAAAATGCACTTTCATGAGTCCTCATTTGTCGGATTGACGCATATGACCATGCGTTGGAAAGCTCTTTCCAAGGGCTACAACTCTCATAAAGACATCAAAGCTTGATTTAGAACGAAGAATGGTGAAAAATGGCCTTTTCTCCAGCTGCACCATTCTTAGCTTCTCCATGAGTTTCCTTTAAGCTCCAAAGTGCGTCCGATTTCTGCGAAATATAACCAAAACTTGTGTAGACCTCCATATATTGCAAATAAGTGTAAACTACACAGATTCTGTATTATTCTAACCCAAATGCATGCAATGTATGCAGAAATCGATATAAAAGTAAGTGTAAAACATGGCAAATTAGGCTCACAACAAACACCCCATACTTAAGCTTACTTGTCCTCAAGCAATACTTTTAATTGTCATTCAGGGGAAGAATTCAAACTCTCAACATCTTAGATTCATTCTCATATAAACCTACAGTCAATTACCATCCTCGAAAAGGTACTAGTGTCACAGATCCATGCATGTGCAAATATACAAAAGCAACATCTACTCACAAAAGGACGGTTATGCAAGACATTCATTCGTGTCCATTGTAATCCTCCAGAATGGATTTTTTTCACCACGAAAGGTCTCATCCTCTTCTTGTTGAATTTGTTAGGGAACCAATGATCTTTCGATTTAGAGTAGGTTTACTCGATCTCGAGTAGGTTTACTCGATCTCGAGTAGGCTTACTCGATCTCGAGTAGAGTGTAACCCAGCATGTCTTCGGCTTCGGCTTCTCGATCAGCTCCTCCTCGACCAGGCACTCCTTGGACATTTTTGGTCGATCTCGAGTAAAGGTACTCGATATCGAGTACATCTCTCAACTTTTTGCTCTCTGTTCTTAAAATGCACTTTCATGAGTCCTCATTTGTCGGATTGACGCATATGACCATGCGTTAGAAAGCTCTTTCCAAGGGCTACAACTCTCATAAAGACATCAAAGCTTGATTTAGAACGAAGAATGGTGAAAAATGGCCTTTTCTCCAGCTGCACCATTCTTAGCTTCTCCATGAGTTTCCTTTAAGCTCCAAAGTGCGTCCGATTTCTGCGAAATATAACCAAAACTTGTGTAGACCTCCATATATTGCAAATAAGTGTAAACTACACAGATTCTGTATTATTCTAACCCAAATGCATGCAATGTATGCAGAAATCGATATAAAAGTAAGTGTAAAACATGGCAAATTAGGCTCACAACAAACACCCCATACTTAAGCTTACTTGTCCTCAAGCAATACTTTTAATTGTCATTCAGGGGAAGAATTCAAACTCTCAACATCTTAGATTCATTCTCATATAAACCTACAGTCAATTACCATCCTCGAAAAGGTACTAGTGTCACAGATCCATGCATGTGCAAATATACAAAAGCAACATCTACTCACAAAAGGACGGTTATGCAAGACATTCATTCGTGTCCATTGTAATCCTCCAGAATGGATTTTTTTCACCACGAAAGGTCTCATCCTCTTCTTGTTGAATTTGTTAGGGAACCAATGATCTTTCGATTTAGAGTAGGTTTACTCGATCTCGAGTAGGTTTACTCGATCTCGAGTAGGCTTACTCGATCTCGAGTAGAGTGTAACCCAGCATGTCTTCGGCTTCGGCTTCTCGATCAGCTCCTCCTCGACCAGGCACTCCTTGGACATTTTTGGTCGATCTCGAGTAAAGGTACTCGATATCGAGTACATCTCTCAACTTTTTGCTCTCTGTTCTTAAAATGCACTTTCATGAGTCCTCATTTGTCGGATTGACGCATATGACCATGCGTTGGAAAGCTCTTTCCAAGGGCTACAACTCTCATAAAGACATCAAAGCTTGATTTAGAACGAAGAATGGTGAAAAATGGCCTTTTCTCCAGCTGCACCATTCTTAGCTTCTCCATGAGTTTCCTTTAAGCTCCAAAGTGCGTCCGATTTCTGCGAAATATAACCAAAACTTGTGTAGACCTCCATATATTGCAAATAAGTGTAAACTACACAGATTCTGTATTATTCTAACCCAAATGCATGCAATGTATGCAGAAATCGATATAAAAGTAAGTGTAAAACATGGCAAATTAGGCTCACAACAAACACCCCATACTTAAGCTTACTTGTCCTCAAGCAATACTTTTAATTGTCATTCAGGGGAAGAATTCAAACTCTCAACATCTTAGATTCATTCTCATATAAACCTACAGTCAATTACCATCCTCGAAAAGGTACTAGTGTCACAGATCCATGCATGTGCAAATATACAAAAGCAACATCTACTCACAAAAGGACGGTTATGCAAGACATTCATTCGTGTCCATTGTAATCCTCCAGAATGGATTTTTTTCACCACGAAAGGTCTCATCCTCTTCTTGTTGAATTTGTTAGGGAACCAATGATCTTTCGATTTAGAGTAGGTTTACTCGATCTCGAGTAGGTTTACTCGATCTCGAGTAGGCTTACTCGATCTCGAGTAGAGTGTAACCCAGCATGTCTTCGGCTTCGGCTTCTCGATCAGCTCCTCCTCGACCAGGCACTCCTTGGACATTTTTGGTCGATCTCGAGTAAAGGTACTCGATATCGAGTACATCTCTCAACTTTTTGCTCTCTGTTCTTAAAATGCACTTTCATGAGTCCTCATTTGTCGGATTGACGCATATGACCATGCGTTGGAAAGCTCTTTCCAAGGGCTACAACTCTCATAAAGACATCAAAGCTTGATTTAGAACGAAGAATGGTGAAAAATGGCCTTTTCTCCAGCTGCACCATTCTTAGCTTCTCCATGAGTTTCCTTTAAGCTCCAAAGTGCGTCCGATTTCTGCGAAATATAACCAAAACTTGTGTAGACCTCCATATATTGCAAATAAGTGTAAACTACACAGATTCTGTATTATTCTAACCCAAATGCATGCAATGTATGCAGAAATCGATATAAAAGTAAGTGTAAAACATGGCAAATTAGGCTCACAACAAACACCCCATACTTAAGCTTACTTGTCCTCAAGCAATACTTTTAATTGTCATTCAGGGGAAGAATTCAAACTCTCAACATCTTAGATTCATTCTCATATAAACCTACAGTCAATTACCATCCTCGAAAAGGTACTAGTGTCACAGATCCATGCATGTGCAAATATACAAAAGCAACATCTACTCACAAAAGGACGGTTATGCAAAACATTCATTCGTGTCCATTGTAATCCTCCAGAATGGATTTTTTTCACCACGAAAGGTCCCATCCTCTTCTTGTTGAATTTGTTAGGGAACCAATGATCTTTCGATTTAGAGTAGGTTTACTCGATCTCGAGTAGGTTTACTCGATCTCGAGTAGGCTTACTCGATCTCGAGTAGAGTGTAACCCAGCATGTCTTCGGCTTCGGCTTCTCGATCAGCTCCTCCTCGACCAGGCACTCCTTGGACATTTTTGGTCGATCTCGAGTAAAGGTACTCGATATCGAGTACATCTCTCAACTTTCTGCTCTCTGTTCTTAAAATGCACTTTCATGAGTCCTCATTTGTTGGATTGACGCATATGACCATGCGTTGGAAAGCTCTTTCCAAGGGCTACAACTCTCATAAAGACATCAAAGCTTGATTTAGAACGAAGAATGGTGAAAAATGGCCTTTTCTCCAGCTGCACCATTCTTAGCTTCTCCAT
The DNA here is from genome assembly GCA_037127255.1 of Persicaria tinctoria. Lineage (NCBI taxonomy): Eukaryota > Viridiplantae > Streptophyta > Magnoliopsida > Caryophyllales > Polygonaceae > Persicaria > Persicaria tinctoria. Next base: position 41,655,170 of record JBANSL010000005.1, on the reverse strand, counting down.
GAGTTTCCTTTAAGCTCCAAAGTGCGTCCGATTTCTGCGAAATATAACCAAAACTTGTGTAGACCTCCATATATTGCAAATAAGTGTAAACTACACAGATTCTGTATTATTCTAACCCAAATGCATGCAATGTATGCAGAAATCGATATAAAAGTAAGTGTAAAACATGGCAAATTAGGCTCACAACAAACACCCCATACTTAAGCTTGCTTGTCCTCAAGCAATACTTTTAATTGTCATTCAGGGGAAGAATTCAAACTCTCAACATCTTAGATTCATTCTCATATAAACCTACAGTCAATTACCATCCTCGAAAAGGTACTAGTGTCACCGATCCATGCATGTGCAAATATACAAAAGCAACATCTACTCACAAAAGGACGGTTATGCAAAACATTCATTCGTGTCCATTGTAATCCTCCAGAATGGATTTTTTTCACCACGAAAGGTCCCATCCTCTTCTTGTTGAATTTGTTAGGGAACCAATGATCTTTTGATTTAGAGTAGGTTTACTCGATCTCGAGTAGGTTTACTCGATCTCGAGTAGGGTGTAACCCAGCATGTCTTCGTCTTCGGCTTCTCGATCAGCTCCTCCTCGACCAGGCACTCCTTGGACATTTTTGGTCGATCTCGAGTAAAGGTACTCGATATCGAGTACATCTCTCAACTTTCTGCTCTCTGTTCTTAAAATGCACTTTCATGAGTCATCATTTGTCGGATTGACGCATATGACCATGCGTTGGAAAGCTCTTTCCAAGGGCTACAACTCTCATAAAGACATTAAAGCTTGATTTAGAACGAAGAATGGTGAAAAATGGCCTTTTCTCCAGCTGCACCATTCTTAGCTTCTCCATGAGTTTCCTTTAAGCTCCAAAGTGCGTCCGATTTCTGCGAAATATAACCAAAACTTGTGTAGACCTCCATATATTGCAAATAAGTGTAAACTACACAGATTCTGTATTATTCTAACCCAAATGCATGCAATGTATGCAGAAATCGATATAAAAGTAAGTGTAAAACATGGCAAATTAGGCTCACAACAAACACCCCATACTTAAGCTTGCTTGTCCTCAAGCAATACTTTTAATTGTCATTCAGGGGAAGAATTCAAACTCTCAACATCTTAGATTCATTCTCATATAAACCTACAGTCAATTACCATCCTCGAAAAGGTACTAGTGTCACAGATCCATGCATGTGCAAATATACAAAAGCAACATCTACACACAAAAGGACGGTTATGCAAAACATTCATTCGTGACAAAGCATTGATAATCAAGAGGACTTTAATTTAAGTTCAAATAAGGAGTAGATTGGTAAAAGGCTAAATGTGGGCAATTTTTGGCAATGTGGTGCTATTGATCCGGGGAAATGGAGTATTTCCAAACTGAATTTCATACCACATTCTCTCTCATAAGATTCATCACCTTTCATAATGCTTTTTTCAATAATAATGCTTTTACCTCTCTAACCTCAGCACTGCCTTCTCGCGAGTCGCAAACATGCCCATGAATGGCCCCGGATACTTAGTGCTTTGGACTCCTCACAATGTGTCCCATCTCTCCGAACTATTATTTCAGAGAGCATGGTCGATCTACCTTTATCTACTGAGGTGATCGGATTTTTTTTCACTCATTAAATTTTCCATATTTTTCAAACAATTTCCTACCAAACTCCATATAATTATAACAACACAACAACCATATAACATCTCCATAATGTACCATCATTCTGAACATAATCCCCGGATAAGGTAAAGAATGGCAATATTTAGATCATGTGGAGCAATGTCAAAAGCAACATCAAATTTTACCTCCTTTCATGGTTTTTTTTTAAAGAAAATATGCATTTCATTGTGACTTCCCTTTACTAGGCAATTTCATGCTATATCTCTAATGAATCTAATTTTGCATCGTCGAGTTCAATATAAAGCTTCCATGACATTAATCAAAAATTTTCAATGGGGGTCATTTTTCAAAATTTTGGAAAACATGCACATAAGCCCATAAATCAATAATGAATTCCAAAATAGTCATGTATAAGCAATTCAAGAAATACACTTTAAAAATGCACACATAATGTTAAATAAAACCAAATATGTATAAAGTAAGCCCTTCCCCCACCTCATACTTAAACATTACAATGTCCTCACTGTATAAAAACAAGTGTAAAGAAAGAAACTCACTAGACATGTGTGCAGGGCTTCATAATATCAAGTGAAAGAATGCCTGGGCTGTGTTTGAATATAGCTTGCTTCTATCCACGGACCTAAAAAGTGTAGAATACATATACCCACAATAAAAAAACTAAAAGTTCCAAAAACAAAAACAAACAAAAGCAACAAAGTCTTAAAAGTCCAACAATAAATGTCTATGTACAAGCTCTAGATTTTATAGTCGCTAGGCCGACTTCTCTTTTATGCTCAAGGTGGCATCTGCAGGGCCCATGTAGCTTGGGCTTCAAATAGGACTCCATTCTTGTCCATCAGCTGTAATCCTCCAGAATGGATTTTTTTCACCACGAAAGGTCCCATCCTCTTCTTGTTGAATTTGTTAGGGAACCAATGATCTTTCGATTTAGAGTAGGTTTACTCGATCTCGAGTAGGTTTACTCGATCTCGAGTAGGTTTACTCGATCTCGAGTCGAGTGTAACCCAGCATGTCTTCGTCTTCGGCTTCTCGATCAGCTCCTCCTCGACCAGGCACTCCTTGGACATTTTTGGTCGATCTCGAGTAAAGGTACTCGATATCGAGTACATCTCTCAACTTTCTGCTCTCTGTTTTTAAAATGCACTTTTATGAGTCCTCATTTGTCGGATTGACGCATATGACCATGCGTTGGAAAGCTCTTTCCAAGGGCTACAACTCTCATAAAGACATCAAAGCTTGATTTAGAACGAAGAATGGTGAAAAATGGCCTTTTCTCCAGCTGCACCATTCTTAGCTTCTCCATGAGTTTCCTTTAAGCTCCAAAGTGCGTCCGAATTCTGCGAAATATAACCAAAACTTGTGTAGACCTCCATATATTGCAAATAAGTGTAAACTACACAGATTCTGTATTATTCTAACCCAAATGCATGCAATGTATGCAGAAATCGATATAAAAGTAAGTGTAAAACATGGGAAATTAGGCTCACAACAAACACCCCATACTTAAGCTTTCTTGTCCTCAAGCAATACTTTTAATTGTCATTCAGGGGAAGAATTCAAACTCTCAACATCTTAGATTCATTCTCATATAAACCTACAGTCAATTACCATCCTCGAAAAGGTACTAGTGTCACAGATCCATGCATGTGCAAATATACAAAAGCAACATCTACTCACAAAAGGACGGTTATGCAAAACATTCATTCGTGTCCATCAGCTGTAATCCTCCAGAATGGATTTTTTTCACCACGAAAGGTCCCATCCTCTTCTTGTTGAATTTGTTAGGGAACCAATGATCTTTCGATTTAGAGTAGGTTTACTCGATCTCGAGTAGGTTTACTCGATCTCGAGTAGGTTTACTCGATCTCGAGTAGGTTTACTCGATCTCGAGTAGGTTTACTCGATCTCGAGTACAGTGTAACCCGGCATGTTCGTCTTCGGCTTCTCGATCAGCTCCTCCTCGACCAGGCACTCCTTGGACATTTTTGGTCGATCTCGAGTAAAGGTACTCGATATCGAGTACATCTCTCAGCTTTCTGCTCTGTTCTTAAAATGCACTTTCCCGAGTCCTCATTTGTCGGATTGACGCATATGACATTGCGTTGGAAATCTCTTTCCGAGGGCTACAACTCTCATAAAGAGATCAAAGCTTGATTCAGAACGAAGAATGGTGAAAAATGGCCTTTTCTCCAGCTGCACCATTCTTAGCTTCTCCATGAGTTTCCTTTAAGCTCCAAAGTGCGTCCGATTTCTGTGAAATATAACCAAAACTTGTGTAGACCTCCATATATTGCAAATAAGTGTAAACTACACAGATTCGGTATTATTCTAACCCAAATGCATGCAATGTATGCAGAAATCGATATAAAAGTAAGTGTAAAATATGGCAAATTAGGCTCACAACACAAAAATAAGCATAGGTAGGGCTAGGAATCTAACAATGAGCATTATATGGAAAATATAAAGTCCTCCATTCTTATATTGTGCAACTTGTCAAAAGCAATATCACATTTTACCTCATTTCAGGGTTTTCAATAAAAATATGCAGTTGATTGTGACTTCCCTTTACTAGGCAATTTCATGCTATATCTCTAATGATACAATTTGCATCATCGAGTTCCATTAAAGCTTCCATGACACTAATGAAAAAAATTGATGGGGGTGATAAAAAAAAACTTAGGATAAAAACATGTAGAAAAATAACATATCCAAAGTAACCATGTATAAAGCAATTGGAGAAATATGCATATATATGATCAAAGTAAGTCTTTCCCCCACCCCATACTTAAAGATTGCAGTGTCCTCACTGTATAAATACAAGGGTAAAGGAAGAAACTTACTAGACAATAGTGCATAAGCTCAAAATAGGTGATGTAGATGGCTGCAGGGTCAGTCGATATCGAGTGAACCACGCTTCAGGGTGATCCAGCCTTAATCATGAGCTTGCACACTCGATATGTTCCACTTGACATCAACTCAGTTGAGTCGATATCGAGTCCTTTTGCATTCCCTTAACACCTTTGTCTGATTGCAAATCCAGTAGACGTAGTCTGGACTAGTCGATATCGAGTGGCCTTGCGGTTCTCCGAGTTGCCTAAAGTTATCAAAGAAAAATAAAACCTTGCATACAGTAAAGAAAATAAAAGAAAAACAAATTTAAAAGAAAAAATAATAATAGCGGGTTGCCTCCCGTAAGTGCTAGGGTTTAAGTCGCTAGCTCGACGACTTCCTTTTAAGCATTAGCGTGGCACGTCTTTTTCCGGAGGTATAGGTAGATCTGGTGGTTCCTCCGGTGGTGGGAATTGTGGGATGTCATCCAGGGGCATCGCATGAAGAAGCTTGAATCTCCCCGAGTGAACGCTCCATGGCTCCATCCATTCATCTTCCCTAGCTCCAGCTAGCATGCATAAAGGAAGACATTAAGAAAAGATACGTACCTTGTCATCATACCTCTTCCGCTTGATAGGTTGACTTAGTTGTGTAGCTCCACCAAAGCAGAACGGTGGAGTGGGAAGAGATATTTTCTCCTCATCGTGTGGAGCTTCATGCCACTTTGTTAGGACCCCATACTTAAATATGAACATCGGTTGCTTAAAATTGTCGGGGATGGCCTTCACCTTGTAAGGTAAAAGCGACCTTGGAACATCCTAGGAAACAATGTCCGCTTTCTTCTCTTCTAGTGCTATTGTCTTGGGATCCTTCATATGATTCATCAACAATAGGTAGCAAAGTAGGAATGAAATTCAAGGAAGGACATACCTGGTTGTCGACATTGACCAGAAGATGACGTTGTCGAACCAACCTACTTATGCTGGAGTTAGGTCAATTGGCTTGTCGAGAGGAGGGCATGGTCCATTAGACTAAATGAAAGCTTCAAGCCTTCGGATTTTGTCCTCCAGTTAGGCTGTTTGCATTAATCGTGCCTTCTCATGTTCAATCCTATTTTGTCGTATCATATCTTGAACCCATCTTTCCCATTCGGGATCTCCTTCCTAAAAGTCTTACATCTTTGTATCTAAGCTTTGAAATCAAAATAAAGCACGAATCAGTAGCAAAACCTTGGCACCTAGTTGGTACGAGGGAGGTGGGTGGTGGTAGGGTATGTGATAGTAAGAAAAAGGGATAGGTTATCCTAAATCTTAAACATAACTAAGCTAGGCGCAATTGATATCTCCCCGACAATGGCGCCAATTTGATGAGAGGGTTTCTCAACCAAATAAATTTATAGTCAAGACCCCGCTATAGGATAATGGACTCAGGTTCGTCCTCGGGAGAGAAATCAGCGGTTCTAGGTTTGGTTGGTATCGGGGTTCGGAAATAGCGAGAAAAGGTGGTTGTCGACAAAAAATAGAGGGGTCGATGTCGAGGGATGGAGGGGGAATGGTGGTTGGTTTCGAGTAGAATTTATGCAGAATAAAAATAATGAAATAAAACAAATAAAGATGCAAACTTCTAAGGATAGGGGTCACCACAACAATAAACATATGTGTAAATTATAAATCACATAAAGATGCATGCTTTATATCAAATAACTTTCATTATTAACAAATAGGAATATAGAGGCTCTTGCATAAACCCTAAGTGTTACTATCCCTTTTTTGATAATTAATCCATATTAATAATAGGATCACTTTCGCTTCAGTATCACAAATAAGGATCACCTACTCACTACTAGAAATTTGTTATTTAACATCGGTTAATAGCCGATGTCTTTCAAAAAAAAATCGATGTCTATGTGGGGGATGTAAAAAGTCAAAAGTTTTTCACATCAACCAGAACCGGATGTCTTTGTACGTTATAACATCGTTTATATTTTTAAATCCGATGTCTTTGTTATCTTATAACATCGATTATAAAATATAACCGATGTTATAACATACAAAGACATCGGGTTCTGGCCGATGTGAAAAACATTTGACTTTTTACATCCCCCACATAGACATCGATTTTTTTTTAAAGACATCGGCTATTACCCGATGTGAAATGACATATTTGTGGTTTTTTTATTATCGTAGCGTATACAGGATTTGAACCCGTATCTTTGTGTTTGAACACAATGCTCTACCATTTGAGCTAATAGGCTTTAAATTAGATAGAATGTTTTTACATGTAAAAAGTGCAAGCAAATTCATGACAAGATTTCAACACTCACTCAAGTCTAAGAATCAATTAGACAATGACTAAAAAGCAAAGCCAAAGAATGGTAGCCAGCCCAGGCTCCAACTTCCACTTCCCTTCAGCATCATACAAGCACACCAGAAGAGTGGAGTTTGTGCATATCGACATCCCTATCAGAAATTAGATGATTCAAGAAAATAGTTGTGTTTTCTATCTATCATTTGATGAGGCATGCAAAAATCACCTTATCTATATAAATCATGTAACAAAATGAAAAGAACGTCAAAGATATATGCCTGACATATGTTCAGCCATGCCCCGATTGTCAGTTTTAGAACAAAGACAATCTTAATCAATAATATTGTTCTACACGGTAACACAAGTGTTGACAATGTTTTAGAACAAAGAATCTACATAATAGTTACAGAGCTAAACTCTTTGCCAAGGACACTTACCACAACAGCAAACACAAAAGCAAGAGGAAATGCACATGCAAACATCATGGTAATTCCGAATTGCATAGCCAGTTCTAGAAAATCTGCAAACTAGCTTCATAATTCTAAAATCCTTCTAATTTCCTCGAAATGAACTACTGCCAAAAAACAGAAAGGAAACACACAACGATTACCATCAAACAGTCCATCTTCGATCTCTTCACCTATACTAGCAGCATAAGTAGATTTTAGAAACTCTTTCTCCACTCTCAAAGCTATTCGGAGGTTGTCCTTTGATAATCCTTTATCGTGCCTTTTCTTGTTCCTGTTTAAGAAGGGCACATCATTCGAATCTTTTTCTTTCCCAAAGGGCATGCCCCATTTTACAATGTGGCTGCAAAGAGGCAGAGATGAGTTAAAGAAAAGTACCTAACATTTGTATATTTCTTAAAGTTGTACTGGAGGTAGGGTGCAAAGTTCTCCATCAGATTCTCGAAAACCTGAAAAACACAGAAGATTACTTCATAAATCTGAAATTACTTTACTGCTTGTAAGAGAGATAAACATCTCGTTCTGTCAATGTATATTAACCTGGGACATAATCAGGCGCCAAATCACTATTTGACAACGGGTCTCTATGTTGTGGTACATGGGAGCATGATAGAACAGCCCGATAAAGAAGAACATGCAAAAAAGAAGAACATGAGAGTGACCATAAACATGTCAAATATAGATAAAGAAGAACATGCGAAACAAAAAATCACAAAAAATAATTAAAAAAAATGCAGGTGAAAGTACCTTAACATTCCACCACTGCCAGAATATAAAGTAACCAAATCCAGTTTAAGCAAATTAAAAAAAATGCAGGTGAGACAAACCTGCCCTGAAGTACTATTAAGGGTATGCCACTGTGCACCTGTTGGCCCTCTTTTTCAACTGTAACTGTAACTGAACCAAGAACTGCACTCTTCCAAACTATATCCCAATCTGCAGTTGAAACTCACAGACAAATTTTTCAAAATAAATGCATAGAGGAAGGCTAGAAATAAAGCTTTTGCAGAGAATAAGTATGATAAAATAAAGCATTAAAATAAAGTTTTTATGGAAAAATCAAAGAAAACCTGAAATATGACAAGCAAATAAAATGAAAATGATTTTAAACTCAATCATTAGAACAAAGTATGAATACATGAAAGAACATCCAAGTGACAAACTGAACCCTCTTGAGAATTATTCTAAAATATCCAACACTTGAATGAAAACAAAGTATAACATTAAGCTCAGGATAACACATGGGTACCAACACATATTATAGTTCTAAAAAAATTCATATTACAATGCTCATAAAAATAAGATTATAGCACTAAAAATACTTATATTATAGTTCTAAAAAACTCATAAAAATCCGGTGCTTAAAATTCAAATGATATTGCTCATAAAAATCAGATCATTGTGCTAAGACAGTCAGATTATAGTGCTGAAACTTAGGTGCCTAAAATTCAAACTACATTTCTCATAAAAATCAGATTATAATGCTAAACAAATCATATTAAATGTTGAAACTTAGGTGCTAAAAAATCGAATTACAATGCTCATAAAAATCAAATTATAGTGCTGAAAAAGTCATATCACTGTCATATTCTTTTTAAGGTGCTCTTCACAGCACTTCTTCTGAAAAATCATGTTTTAATTGACAAATTATGAGTTGCCGAGTTAATTGAAGATGTATCAGATTCTATCTAAGATAGAAGGATAACAAGAGCTAGGAAAGGATTAATTATGAATTCACTAACCACTACAAGGGAGGAGTGTAACCTAAGAAACGATGACACAAAATCATACCTGAGCCAGGGTAAAAATCACAGCACCCGGAGAAAGATTAGGAAGGTTCTTTGCAAAGAAATCGAAGGTGTGAAGCAAAGTAGTATGTAATTGGCTTGTGAGAAGAGTCAAGATGTAAAAGTAGATCTAAAATAGACAAAGAGATGCAAAGTGATAAAGATAAACATGAGAGGATACCATTCAATAAAAATAAACATGAGAGGATACCATTTCATTTTCTATATCGGAAAAGAAAAGGCATAAAGATAAATCTATCTTGACTTGTTATTACGGTATTACCTTACTCTTAAGATACCTTAGGTCCTTGAATTTGACAAATGAAAGAGGTATTCTTCTCATCGGGATATACAACCTATGCATCAAACAAGTAGCTAAGAACTCATCAAACCGTAAAAAAATGAAGAACTCATACGGAAATTGCAAGTTGTTGTGGACCAAAAAATAATGTAGACTTCACCTTGAAGATGCAAGTTGTTGTGGACCAAATTTCCTTATTATATTTAAGCATACGTCAGGGAACTCGTCCTTTCAATCAGGAGATTCATCTAAAGATATCATAAAATAGTGATTTCTAAAGAGCTCAATGCCCGATTCAAATGAGGCAATGTAAGAGCATTCAATTAATGCTTGTGTATTCATTTTCCCAGCTAATAAATTAAGCAGGAAGCACTACAAAAAAAAAAGATATTAGCAACGGCTGTTTACCGTGGCTAAAAGTCCATCTGCTGTGGCCAAAGGCTATTAGCCACGGCTATAGCCATGGGAAACAAGGCGTGGCGAAACACGGGGTGGCAAAAAGAAGTAGCAACGGCTACAGCCGTGGCTATCGGCAAAGCGACCCCATAGCCACGGCACGCTGCCGTTGCTAAGATATTTCTGGAAAATTAAAAAAAAAATACCACTTTTTAGCTTGGATTCTTCCGGTCCGGGCTAAAAAGTCTCATATTTAAAAAAAATATATATTTGTGTATTATATTCTTCAGGCCCGTGCTAAAAAAACTCTCATATGATTCTTTTTAAAATTAAATTTTACATATTTAATTAATTATACAAATTTACATATATAAAATATCCAAAACTACATAATTTACATAAAACTATGGTATAAAATACACAATCATCTAAGATCATGATTACTAAAACATTCATATAGTACTGGGAGAAGTATACGAGTGGTCTTTCAACTGCTGAACATCTTCACTTTGAACATCCATTTGCCTTCAGATTATATTCACTTTGAACATCCATTTGCCTTCAGATTATATAAAGCACATTATAAGCATCACTTCTCACAAGGCTTAATTAATTGCAAGCAAGGGAAAAGGTGAAAGCCACAAATAAGCTAATTAATTTTCTAATGAAACGTTTATTTTCTAGATGGAAGACTTTGGTTCTTTTTCTGGTGCAATCACTAATATGCTACCCCAAATAATAAAGATGCAAGCTCATTGATAAGAGGTAAGACTGAAAACATTGTATTCTGGTTTGAGTCTTTGTACCTAAGATGAAAACACTTGGCAGCCTGTTGACACCTTTATAAACTTCAGAATATCTTCGAAATCTCCTTGAACATCGTCACTTTGAACATCCATTTGCCTCAAATCTACCAACGTTTCAGTCGGTTCTCTATTGTCGTCATCTGTAGCATGCCAAAAGATGGACAAAGACTAGCTAGCTGTTTGGTCCATCTTTTCTGAGTTGCCTGCTTTTGTATTTGATTTCTCCACTGAAACCACATCACTATTGCCATGAGAGAACCACCACAACACTCAGGGAGTTTATTCATGTGAAAACGGTGAGTTACCACTATTGACTTTCCACCCACAGCTCGACAAGTTCTGCACCCGACTCCACAAGTCTTCTAGGAAATCCTGAACTATTTTAAAGGCAGGGGTCAAAGAAAAGCTTGACTGAGGGATTAACAATAAATACTTCTCATAAAATCAGAGTAAATCTGTATATACAAACAGATTATATAGTAAATTAATTAAATATCTCAAAGAAACGTGAACAAAATGATGAATAACATGAGCTAAATGAAACTTGAACTCAATTGAATGCTTAATTTGAACCCGTAGCTAACATGCAAACCATAAGCCATTAGATGAAAACCCCAAAAATGACCTACACAGTTTCAGGCCATTAATAGCCTTAAACATTCACAATACAAAATCATATTGATTTGTATGAGCATACAGTCTGCGCTTATTTATTTTTCTTACTAACATTAGTGCAATGAAATAGAATAAAGTGGCAGAAAGGAAAGCAAAATCAGAAATAAAAGTGTGGAATTCCAGGATTTACACATAACGGCAATACCTTTTCATGGAAAACTTGCTCATTATAAGATTCATCCAGAAAAATGGAGAAACCCATGTCAGGAATATGCCTTCTAATGCTTAAATAAGCTTAAGATTATAAGCATGGTGCACCAAACATGCCAGAGGAGTGATCTAGCTTGAATTAGAAACTATTTAAGTCACCGTCGATCATGAAACTTTTACTTTGAAGGGTGAAATGGTATGAAATCAAGTTAACATAGTAGGTACAACACCAAATTAAGATAGTAGGTACAAGATATAGTGAATTAAGTCACGTTAATATAGTAGGTACAACACCAAATTTCTTGTAAATTCTTGATGCTTCTCCTTGCTTAATAAGTTTATCAATAGAAAATCCTTCATCTACTGAAGCACAAACTAAATAACCAAAATAAAAAAGCATCATAAGACATAACATCAAAAAGACAACCAAGAGAGAAAGGAAATGTTCCAGAATTCGTAACGTTCAGAATTTATATCAACATGATGATGGCCTTATTGAAGTTGTTCTATAAATCTATGTTCAAAGCCACGATCATTGACCCTTTCATATTTTCTTCTTACCTTTTATCCATTAAAAGTTCTCTCACATCAGAGGTTTCTTTCAACAAGAACACCATTAAAAAAAATATTATAGAGCCACATTCTTAAACAAATGTGAGAAGATATTCAGTAGAGCCTCTAGTGAAAACTGAATTTGAGGAGGCGCATGATGTTACTATTGTTGTTGACTTGACTACAGTATGTGGATGTCAAAAAAGTTTGTTGTGTGGTTCATAACTAATTTATTGGATCAACTAACTAGCCATATTTTCTTGGGATCTCAAATTAGTTTTTAATAGGATCATTTTTAGGCTATTAAATTCTTTGTTTTTAATAAATGAGAATTGTCACTCTACTTAAGACAGCAGACATGAATGCATGATTTCTGAATGGGATGAGTAGGAATAGACACTAACTTTTGACATTTGACTTTAATTATAGTGTGTATGTGTATAGTTATAATCAAGAAGTCCAATCCTCACTACCAAATCTCTTGGAATTGCAGCACAAGTGAATGATGATCAACCAGTAGGTAAGATTTGTCAAGTCATTATAAGTATATTTAAAACGTAGATTCTAACACAGCCTTGCAATAACACTAGATAGTAATATAAAAATCTGCATCATTACTATTTCACATGAATAAAAAAGACACCGAGTTAACAACATACACATTGGCATTGAATAAGCGGTTTCAAATGTTTTCCTATCATCTATTATGCATAAAGTTAACTAATAAGGAGTTTATCAGGTAAAAGCATTAACATAAAAAGATAAAGGTTTGTTCAGGTACCCCTAAGTCACATCACTTTAATATTTTGGCTCAAGCTAAGCGCTCCTTGCACTCATGTGCTTTAGAGGCTAGGTACGCCTGAAGGCTTTTGTTTTAGATGCATATTGTGTACATATCATTTTGCAAATGGGAAATACATTTACATTATTTTGTGCAACATTATCAACTTGAGTTGCAGAAAAGGCAAGTACCTGGATTTCCACTATAAGGTTTGCGTATAAGAAGGGTCACTGGATAATAGCTCTCATAATCCTGCAATTTAAGTAGTTCAATTCACAATAGCGTCGCAAAGGAGAGGAACAAGAGCTAAAACAACAACCATGACATGTGATTCAGGAATAGAAAAAGCTCTCTACCCATGGGTCTTCGTACTCCTTCTCTGGTTTGAGACTCCTTGCCCCATCTAGAAAAGAAAAACACAAAGCAGTTTACTATAGGAGCTCAGATATGCATCATTACAAGTTTTATAAAACATCAGATGTTGGACCTTGATTTCTTGATCTACTGGATTTAAGAGAATTGTAGTAATCGTTGGCCATTGCTGAAGATCCGTGACCAAAGGCAACCCGTACAGGTGCAGCTGCAGGTTTAGATGGAGAAGTGAACAAAAGGAGTTGAATCAATCAAGCAGAAATTTACTTGAGAATCTGATACTAGGCAGTCAAATTAATGTCTTGAAATGATTTCCATCTGGAAAAAAAAATCAAATAAAAACACTACAAAGTTCCTTTTTTTTTTAAGAAAAGAAAAACTTTCAGGCAGCACCGGTATTGCAGAAACAATAGAATAACAACTCTTTTTTAAAATATCCTCCTCTTTCACAAAGGCTCTCAAGTTCACTAACATGAAGCGTATTGACAATAATGAGCAAGACATAAAAGACTAAAAGAGTTGCTTGTAATAATATAGAAAACAGTTCTATCACTAAGAAGAGAACTCACATTTCCTCTCAAACTTGGGCTTCCCTGCTAAGCCATCCTATCAAAAACGGGGAAAGGAAAAAATTAAAAAACCCATCAAATTGAGTTTGTAAAGCAGAGAGAACATCCAACGCTGATAAATGTGTTCAATTAGGTTAATTTTGTAGAACCAAAGACATGAAGTACATTAAAACGACGCATCAGCTCTTTTGCCTCGAAACTTTCAACATCATCAACCACTTCACTGCAAAGAAAATGAAAAATTAGAGACTCTATATAGAATAGGAACAGAGACACCTCGGCTACATTTAAAAAAAATCCTTACGTTTTAGGCACAACAGGCTTTGGTGGCCGCCGAGAAGGAGCTTTTGGCACGAACTTCATCTACAACAATAGTGAATGATTAAGGGGAATCTAAAACGGAGAGATTACAATAAGACGGAAACAATCAATGTTAGCCGAATGTCAATTACCTTCTTTGGAAGGTTATCTCTTGGTTTTGAATCCATCTAAAAAACTAAGAATAAGAACAATAAAAGTGTGTCAAAAAATCAAAAAATGAAGAGAAGTCCATCAAATTCTAGACAAGAATCGTCAATACATCTTAACACACTCAATGAAGCAGATGACAGTCCTATTTCAATCAAAACTGCTTAAAAATAAGCAATCTCCAGCAGCAAACCACAAATAAAACTGAAACTCGTTTGATCAAATTCATAGATATGCAATCTGACTAGAATCTGAACCCAGTAAAGCCTTTACTCCCTAAAACTCCAAAAACAAAGAATGAAGTAGATAATGAAACAACTGACAAATAGCAAAACCACAGTCCAGAATATTTCAATCAAAACTACTTGAACTCAGCAATCTCCCTTAGGAAACAACAAATCAAACTGAAATATATTCAATCAAATACAACGGAAAACAATATGACTGAGAACTAGAATCCTACATCCATAACGCCCTAAAATCTTAGTCCAAATAGCGTGTAATGATTAGGTAGATACAGGAACAACTCCTTCAATCTGATTAGTGATCACAAAATTAAAGAAGACATGTAAGACAAAAATTGTGTTACACAACAAAACAGAACAACTTTCCAAAGTGACGCACTGTAAAACCTTATATGTGGATATTTGGATTATGGATGAGCTTTTATAATAATTCAGCTATGCTATAATGAATGCATATGCATCAAATAATACAAACAAGTAAACAGCAACAACACAAATATTCCCTCCAATTTCCCGCTCAAATCACATAAACAATGACTTTGAAGTTCCCAGGCTAAAACCATCTCAATCAGGCGACTCCAATAGCCCAAAAAAATGTCAAATATCAATCTGAAGCAAAACCTAAGAATATGAAAAATTCAACCCGCATAAGCACAATCCGGATGGTAATTCGTAGAACATGAACCTAGAAAGGAAGATGTATTACACCCGCAGGGTGGTCCACCATGCTGGAGATCGGTAAGGTTCCTTCAAAGGTAGTTCCCAAAACCTGCACATTCCAGTTCTAGCTAAACAAAAAGAGCCATCCTACAACCTATTTTCAATAAACCATTACAACTATCCAGATAAAGGGGAAAAAAGCATCTGATCTCTCTATAAACATATGAAGTTTCAGCCAAACCTAATGCAATGAGCGAAGAAAACATAGATTCCTACCAAATAAAAAGAAACTAACATGCTGAATTTATCAATTCCACCGCTTCAAATTTCGATTCCTTCCATTTGTTAACCATTCAGAAAAGCAATCAAAAAGAAATGTAACAGAGATCACCTCAAATTCTGAGTACGTTTGACGCCAATGACAACGCGGGGCCTCGGTCTGAGGATGAATATAGATCGATCCCTGATTCCATGTCCTCTCTTTTCCTCTTCTTTCTTTCCACTAAAATGAAACCCTAAAAATTTGAGTGAACCCACTTTCCCCAAATTTCCCCAAATTAAACCCTAACCAATCGCCCTAAAGAGGTTTCAAGAAATTACCAGCTAATGGATGTCGAAGAGCTTGTTGGGGAGTATCGACGAAGGCTGAGCGAGCACAGGAATGAGCACCAAGAGTGAAGCGATTACAGGGAGCACAGGGAACGAGTACAAGTGTGAAGAAGACCTTGGCACCGGCGAGGAGGGAGAAGATGGGGGAGAGAGAGAAGAACGGAGACCTTGGCACTGGTGAGTACAGGGATTCGGCACCGGCGAGTTAGCGGGAGAAGAGGGGAGAGTGAGCGGGAGAGTGAAAATGAAATTGGGGATTCGGGGGATGTGAATCTTCTGATCGATCTGTACATGTATATGTGTATTTTTTTTTTAGTAAAGTTGTGTTTCGATAATTCGATGTTAGCAACGGAAAAGTTGTTGCCGTGGCAAATTTCAGCTTGCCAACGCCAGATTCTACTCAACAGCCACGGCAACCCTTTGCCGTTGCTACAGGTCGTGGCTAATAATAGCCCAAGTCTACCCAACATCCACGACAAACACTTTCCGTTGCTACGGGGCGTGGCTAATTTGTTTTTTTTTTTGTAGTGAAGGCACAACAACAACCATAGACAACAACACCTTCACATAATCAACACCACAACAACACCAACCATCAAGACCAAACCAACCCAAAGCAACCACACTAATCCAATTCAATTGAAATAGGAAACAGGAAACCAGATCGAACCATGTTTAAATCGCTTAATTAGTTAAATACCAAAACCAAACAAAAATCAATTAAACACCATTAAAGCTAATAACAAGGTAAGAGCCCAGATTTCATACCCTTTAACTGTGATATTTCGGACCCACGGTCAATTGCATCGTCTAAACTAGAAATATAGAATAACACAACTCACCCGCACAGAGTTCACCCGATTCATAACTGCCTGTGAATGTGTAGCAACATCCTCTGCAAACAATAATAATAAAAATCCAATCAAAACACCAATTAAACCCTAGATCTAAAAATTAAAGAATGAAATTAAACCATAAAACCCTAGATTTGAATTTGAGAGGAGCAGTCGAGGTCTCAAAACTCAAGAGAGTGTCGAAGGGAGACGGAGTATGTGAACGCCATAGAGAGACAGAGGGAGACGCAAGAGGGCTAAGCGAGAGGGAGGCAGTCGTGGTTAGGCCATCGCTAGTAGTTGAGAGAGAAGTCACGAATGAGAGCCATAGAGAGACAGAGGGAGAAATCTATAAAGGGAGAGAGGGCTTACCGGTTAGGGTTCCAGGAGAGATGGCCGCTAGTGATGGGAGAAGGAGGCCGGATTTGAAGCAGAGAGAAGGAGACGATGATGGGAGAAGGATTTGGAGGAAGGAGGCCGACCAGATTTCGCTCCAGCGAGAGAGAAAAGAAAGTGAATAGGTAGACGGGAAAGTGGAACTTGGCTAAAATGGAGAGAGTGTTGGATGTAGTCCGAAATCTCACGGGCGGGCAGGCGTTGAAATTAATTCATGAATTTGATTCCGCGCCTTTAATAAAAATTTCAAAATAAATATTTAACATCGGTCTAAAATATAGGGCGTTGTCTATTTTATTTTTAACATCACAATTTTAGAAAGTGATGTTAAAAATTTTTTTAAGATGGCATGTTTTTCTGACCGATGTTAATGAACCGATGTTAAATAACAAAATTCTAGTAGTGACTACTCTCGTAGAAGAATTATGCATATAGGATAGAAGATAATAAAGACATACAAATTCATAAATCAAACCACATATCTATTGTTGGGATCACCCAACCCTAGAAGAAAGAAATTAGAAAGAAACCATAATAAAAGAAACTAACTTTAATATTAAACTAAAACTATAACTTACAACCATTTGTTCCTTCCTCCTCCTCCTTCTCTCTCTCTCTCTCTCTCTCTCTCTCTCTCTCTCTCTTTCTCTCTCTCCTCTCATCTCTCTCCGCTCTCTTTTCTACCTTATTACGTTCGAAGAAGCCAGCCCCTAGGGCTTTATTTATAGTTCTCAATCTAGCTAATCTAGGAAAGAAACAACTATATCTCTATCTAAATCTATCTATCTAAACTCTAATGATAAATGTTTCATAAATAAAAGAAATAAAACAATTAAATTCCACCTTAGTAAAAGTGGTAATTACTAATGTGGATAAAGTCTTCCATATAGATAGAATCTTGTGCCTTGGTGTGGAAGTAATGGCCATCTCGTATTCCTACCCAAAATTGGCTCAGACAGCGTGTGTGTGGTCAGTCGATATCAACCAAGATAGGTCGATATCGACTCAGTATTCTCAGCTCACTCGATCTAGGCTTCTAGAGGTGATGTCGACTAGGCTCTCACTCGATATCGACCAAGTTAGGTCGATATCGACCTCTTTAGTGCAACTCGACCTTCTTTAGTCGACTCCTAGTTGTTGTACTCGATATCGACCTGTCGAGTCGATATCGACTCGGTATTGGGTCAAAATGCCTTGCTCAGCTCCTCCTCGATTTCTGGTTTAGCTCCCACTCGATATCGACTTCTTCCCTTCTCCGAATTGCTCGTAAAATGTCTCGATTTCTGCGAAATTAAACAAGAAGTAGTGTAGATCTCCATAATTGACAAATAATGATAAACTACACAATTCATGTATAAATCAAACCGAGAAATATAAAATATGTACAGAAATTGATATAAATGTTAATGCAAAATATGGCAAATTCAGCGCAGATGAGCTTCGCTCCGCATCGGGCCTCCAGTCGTTATCAAAACCTCCCGGAGAGAAGATTTCATCAAGTCCCAAGACAAAGGAGCTTCGCTCCATGTCGGGCCTCCGGACATAGCTAGAGCCTTCTGAAGAGAAGACTACGTCAAAATCCTAAGACACAGGAGCTTCGCTCTTGATGTGCGCTCAATTTGCCATGTTTTGCATCAACTTTTATATCGATTTATGTCCATATTTTATATTTCGGGGTTAGAATAATGCAGGAATTGTGTAGTTTATGCTTATTTTCCAATTATGGTGATCTACACTAGTTTTTGTTTAATTTCGTAGAAATCGAGACCTTTTACGAGCAATTCGTAGAAGAGGAAGAAAGATGTCAAGACACTCGAAATCGATCCCTACAACTTGGCATCTAGTGGAGCTGAACATCAGAAATCAAGCAGAGCAAAAGAATCCATTTCAACTCGACACATGGAGTCCATATCGAGTCCACATACTCGATATCGAGTGACACAGAACCAAGAATCGCCAAAGCACTCGGAAGCCACACAAAGGAGTCGATATTCACCCTATCTCGGTTGATATCGAGTGACATGCACTTGGAATTCACCTCCGGAGCCGATTTAAAGTGAAAAAATGACGCGAGCCGAAAATGAGTCGATATCGACCTATCTCAGTAAAAAATGAGTCGATATCGACCTATCTCGGTCGATATCGAGTGGATTAATCGAGTCCCTCGACTCTATATCGACCCACCCATGTCGACTCCACACCTCCTCCATTGAAGAAGACAGTAGGAGCCGACACCATCCAGTTGATATCAAGTCCTCCCACTCAATATCGACCCGCCTACGCCGAGTCGTCTTCTCCAACATCGACTAAACGGCCTCTAAAGCACCAAACTGACTCCATATCGACTGACACTAGTCGATATCGACCGGACCCTCAGGACGTGAATGAAGACGCAGTAAAGGTAAGCCGAGGTACGGACCTATCTTCGCCTATTTCAATTAAAGATTTATCTATACATGGAAGAGGTTTGCTAAGTATGTGAGACATTGCAGGGTTTCCAATGACAATCCAAAAGACTATGAAGTAGAAGATAAGGTGTATGTCTCCAAAAATAATAACCATTGGTTCCCTAATAAGTTCAAGGAGAAGAAGATGGGTCCATTCACAGTGCACAAGATCCACTCCGGAGGACTACAGCTTATGGACAAGAACAGAGTCTTATTTGATGCCCAAGCCATATGGGCCCTGTAGATGCCACCTTGAAGAACAACAGAAGAAGTCAGCCTAGCGACTATAAAGTCTAGAGCTTGTAATAAGACTATTGAGTTTTTAGGGTTTTGAATATTTTGGATTTGTTTTAAACTTTATTTTGGTTTGTTCTGTTTTGTTTTTCCCTATTTCCTAACACATGTAGGTGCTTGGATCAAAAAATGGCGGAACCTAGGAGTCAACATAAAACTCTCATTTGACACACATTGGGACCCTATGCTGCAGTCGATATCACCTCTTAGCCGACTACTGGCGGCATTCTAAAGCACCTATTTCAAACATCTATACTACTGTCTAGTAAGTTTCTTTATTTACCCTTGTTTTTATACAGTGAGGACTTTGTAATATTTGAGTATGGGGTGGGGGAAAGGCTTACTTATGGGAAAGGGTTACTTTTGTGCATATTTATGTTTATTTCTTGAATTGTTCTATACATGGTACATTTGGATTTATTATTTATCTATATGCTTCATGTTTCATCCAAATTTAATTTTTTTTTATCATCCCCATCAATTTTTTTTATTAGTGACATGCACTTGGAATTCACCTCCGAAGCTTTTATTAAACTCAACGATGCAAAATTGGATTCGTTAGAAATAGAGCATGAAATTGCCTAGTAAAGGAAAGTCACAACGAAGTGCATTAGTTCTTGAAAACCATGAAGGGATGTAAATTTGATGTTGAGTTTGACATATTGCACAATAAGAAGATTGAGGACTTTATATTTTCCATATAATGCTCATTTTTATATCCCTAGCCATACCTATGCTATTGTGCATCAAAAGCCATATTATAAACCTTATTTCATTATTGCTCCACATGATCTAAATATTGCCCATTTTCTGCCTTATTTCTTTATCCGGGGATAATGTTGAGAATATAAGTTACTTATGGAGATTATTATATGGTGTTTATTATTATTATCATTATTGGAGTTTGGCAGGATAAACCATATTATTGAAAATTTAATGAGTGAAATAAAACCCGGTCACCTCAGGAGATAAAGGTAGATCGACCCTGCCTGTGTTGAGATGTTAGTTCCATAGGATGGGCCACCAAGGTGAGGAGTCCAAAGCACTAAGTATCTGGGGCCATTAATGACAGCCATGTTTGTGACTCGCAAGAATGCAGTGCTAAGGTTAGAGAGGTAAAAGCATTATAGTAAAAAAAAGAAAAAAAGCATTGAGCGATGAGAGAAAGGTAAGAAATCAAAGGAAGAAGGAATGTGGTATGAAAAAATTGGAAATTACTACATTTCCCCATATCATTAGCACCACATGGCCAAATATATCCCACCTTTAGCCTTTTAACAATGTACTCCTTTTTTAGCTTGATTAAAGTCCTCTTGATTATTGTTGCTTTATCACGGGAAAAATTATTTTTGCACAACCCTCCTTTTGTATGTAGATGTTGCTTTTATTCACATGCATGAATTTATGGCATTAGTACCTTTCCAAAGATGATAATTGATTGCAGA
Source organism: Persicaria tinctoria (assembly GCA_037127255.1). Taxonomy (NCBI): domain Eukaryota; kingdom Viridiplantae; phylum Streptophyta; class Magnoliopsida; order Caryophyllales; family Polygonaceae; genus Persicaria; species Persicaria tinctoria. The sequence continues at coordinate 41,634,132 of JBANSL010000005.1, read as the reverse complement.
GTTATATGAGAATGAATCTAAGATATTGAGAGTTTAATTTCTTCCCACGTATGACCATTAAAAGTATTACTTGAGGACAAGCAAGCTTAAGTGTGAGGTGTTGATGTGCGCTCAATTTTCCATGTTTTGCATCTACTTTTATATCAATTTCTGTTCATATTGTATATTTCAGGGTTAGAATAATGACGGAATTGTGTAGTTTATGCTTATTTGCCAATTATAGAGATCTACACTAGTTCTTGTTTAATTTCGCAGAAATCAAGACATTTTACGAGCAATTCGTAGAAGAGGAAGAAAGATGTCAAGACACTCAAAATTGACCTATACAACTCGGTATCGACTGGAGCTGAACACCATAAATCGAGTGTAGCAAAAGAATCCATTTTGACTCAACACATGGAGTCGATATCGAGTCCATATACTCGATATCGAGTGACACAGAACTTGGCATTGGCCAAGCACTCGGAAGCCACACAAAGGAGTCGATATCGACCCTATCTCGGTTGATATCGAGTGACGTGGACTCGGAATTCACCTCCGGAGCTGATTTAGAGTGAAGAAGGACGCAAGTCGAAAATGAGTCGATATCAACCTATCTCGGTCGATGTCGAGTGGATTAACAGAGTTGTCCGTGTCTAATCTGAGTCCCATTTCGAGTGGTTTGCTTGCATTGTAATGAAGAGATATTTTATCTAGTTTGAAGACTCTTTATCCTATTTAGTATTTCCCATATTTACCTAGGGGAATTTAAATTGTTTTATTTATTTAATTGTTGAACATTTATCTTTAAATATAAATAGATAGAAGTTAGATAGAGATATAGTTGTTCTATCCTAGAATAGCTAGGGTTGAGCACTATAAATAAAGCCCTATGGGGATGAGTTTTATTCATTCCATCACACAAGTAGTCTAGGCATGTAAGTTGCCAAAGGTATGATCTTTTCAAGCGATTTCATCTTCTATGAATTTGATGTTTGCTATGATGATGAGGCGCGAGTAGTTCCCTTACTTCTAGGGTTTGGGTGAGTCCGATGATAGCCATGTAAATTGCCAAAGGTATGATCTTTTCAAGTGATTCATCTTCTATCCCTATTTGCATGATTCTTCTACGATAGTAGTAGGTAAATCCATATTTGCATTATTGAAGCGAAAGCGATCTTATTATGAATTTGGATTAATTATCAAAAAGGGTAGTAACATTTAGGGTTTATGCAAGAGCCTCTATTCACTTATTTGTTAATAACGAAAGTTATTTTTATCAAAAAGTTCATTCCTTTCATAAATTTGGCATTATACTTACATGGTTATCGTTGAGGTAAATTCCCCAGCTTTAGAAGTTTTTAAGTTTATTGATTGATACAATAATCTGCGATTATTTCTGTTCATCCTTCTTATTCATCCTAATATTTTTTAGACTTTATTTTTTGACCAAAAAACTGTTACATTTCCGTTTCTGCGGAAGGAGTCGATTTTGACCACTACAGTCGATATGGACCAGACATTGACTTGATATTGAGTCTAGATTCGACGTCGACCTTGCCTTGTCTGTTTTGCAGGAATTTGCCACATTTTGACTTACTTGACTCGATTTTGACTCACCTAGTCGATATCGAGTGGAGCCCCTGAGTCAATTTCGACTGAACATGATTATGAGCTGCTTAGGATTTGTTGACACGCTTCCTCATGAATTCGATCCTGACCTTATCCACTACATCGGGAGGAAGTCTTGTAATTTATTTGCGAAGGTTGGAGACTAGTTTGATTTATATTTATATTTATTAGGCTTGATTTCCTCTGTTAACAGCTCTGCATCGGGCCTCCGGTCTTAACCAGAGTCTCTCAGAGGGAAGATTTCATCAAGTCCCAAGACGTAAGTGCTTCGCTTTGCATCGAGCATGCGGTCGTAGCCAGAGCCTTCCAGAGAAAAGACTACATCAAACTCCCAAGACGTAGGAGCTTCACTCCGTGTCGAGCCTCTAGTCATAGCCAATGTCTCCCGGAGAGAAGATTTCGTCATGTCCCGAGAAGCTTTGCTCCGCGTTGGGCCTCCGGTCGTTACTAGAGCCTCATGGATTGAAGATATTGTCAAGTCCCAAGACGCAGGAGCTTCGCTCCGCGTCGGGCCTCTGATCGTAGCCAGAGCCTCCCGGAGAGAAGATTTCGTCAAGTCCCAAGACGCAGGAACACTACTACAATTAAGGCCTAAGGTAGCGGCTATAAACCGCCACACTAGGTAAGAAAACCGCCACGAAAGGTCTATTGTGGCGGTTTTTACCCACCTCTGTTGTTGGCGTTGCATTAGGTCTATTGTAACGGTTTTATCATCTATTGTGGCGGTTTATTATGAAAACTCAAAACCGCCACAATAGATAAATAAACCGCCACTATAGCTCTGTCGAATGTGGCGGTTATTTCAAACCTATTTTGGCGGTTTTTTAATCTAATGTGGCGGTTTTCTAATCTAGAGTGGCGGTTTTGTGATCTATTGTGGCAGTTAGTTGATCTAATGTGGTAGTTTTTATTGACCTATTGTAGCGGTTTTTTAATTCTAAAATAAAAAAAAAATACTTTTTAGCCCGGATACATTAGACCCGAGCTAAAAAGTCAATTTTTTTTTTAAAAAAAAATAGTATTGTGCACCCAATAATGGGTTCTTCGGTACATTCAATTGAAACACAATCCATATAATGTGGACAATAAAATTTGAATGAATCGATTTAAATTCAACACTCGGGGATTTCAATTCCATCGAAACAAAATCTTATATCCATTATAATCTAAATATTTTGTCCCACTAATAGACATTTACATTGCTTCTTACAAACAAGAATAAAATTGAAACAATCCTGCTAAATCTGGCATCACTGACTATAGAATAGTTTGAAGCAATCACCTCACGAGAATGCTGTAGTATTTGACTGTGGAAGGCTCGTGCTCCTAGAAGCAATCCGGCTAGTTGTGACGTAGAATCTTTCGGAGTATCAACAGTGCCTTATCTTTCAATAAATTTTTACAACCCCTATCTGATTTAATAAGAAACATTGAAAGAAATCTAAAACTACAAAAATTAAAGTAGTGACTCAAATATGAACGGTCAATAATTAGAACTTTACAACTGCTAGAGCTTATCCATACAAGCAAACAAACTTTTTTCTATCCAAACTACTGCTAGAAAATTCAACAACAAACACCAAAGAACCTTGAACATTTCCTACTATCCTCTCAAAAAAATTCAGCAAGACCAGTTCCAGGAAAACCATTCAGAGCAGCAACTTGAAGCATATATTACCGAATAAAAACAGCAATGTCTCTCTAAATTGAATTATGAGCATCAAAACAGCACCCAACACACCCACAAACATCACCCTAAAAAGATTATCATGAACTAAAAAAGGAATGGATAGATTTCACTACCAAAAATACAGGAAATAGCCACGGTCAAATAGCCACGAATTTCCGTGGCTAAACGGTTTAGCCACGGGCATAGCCATGAATTTGACGTTCGTCACCATTCGAGGCTATATGCCACGACGCTAACAGCCACCGACACAATATCCGTGGCTAATAGCCACGATCTGACAGTCCCATGGCTATGTCCGTGGCCGGTTCGGAAAGGTGTCATCCGTGGATGTAGCCACGAATACAGCAACGAATAGTGTCGTGGCTAAAGTAGTGGCCACCCAGGGGACATCTCTTGGTAGGTCGTTGCTAGTGTCGTGGCTAATGCCCGTGGCTACAGACGTGGCCATAATGCCCGCGGCTATGCCCGTGGCTATGTTCGTGGCTAATTCATGGCTACATTCGTGGCTATATATTATTAATTGTATTGTGAGCTCGGTAATTAATATAATCTAATTATTTATTATAGCTGGGCACAAACACATACAAAATTAACACATACCACTGCCATCATTTGTTCATCCAAAACACATACAAAACACATCCACAACCATCCAAAACACAACCAGAAGTTCAACCATACACAACACAATCAAAACAAACCCGCAAGTTCAACAGCACACATGTGCAAATACAACAAAGTCTGAAGACAATACGTGGGAACCCAAAACAGAAACACAACTTACTTTGATTTGCCTTTGCCCTGACAGAACTGCATCATGGTGCTAAGGAGCTTCTCCTGCTAAGATTTATTGGCCTTCTTAGTCTCGTCCATTAGTTGCTCCCCAATAGCTACCATGTCTTGTCGGACACTTGAGCTGAATTATTCCTGCACTTGTTCATTTACATGCAACCTCAGTTTAATAGGCCAATGAATTAGCAAATAACTTGTACACTAAAACAAGAATCCTAGCCTCAGTTTAATAGAGCATCACTAATGCAGCTTGCTAGATCTATTAAAACGTGAACTTTATAAAGGATAACTCAATTTGATTACCTTGTGACAACAGAAACCCCAAAGGAAAAAAAGTAGGAGGTGCAATCATTTAAAATTGGGATCATTCAAAGATGTAGATTTAACAAAGAAAAAGCAAGTTACAAGAAAAAAAATAAAAAAATAAACAACATAACAAAAGCTTAACTAAACTACTCTATAAGAATTCTCTATTGACCAAAATGAATCTCTCATTTGATCACTTGTTTATTTTTTTAGCTTTTCTAATGGATTGAAGCAAAAAGGAGAATATGAAAGACTAATTCAACAATAATAGACATAAATATGGTAAAACAACCTTTTTCCCATTTGAGACTTTGTTGAGAAACTCGGTTAGTGGCTTCACATATTGTGAAAGACTTGTTATTCCATTTGTGTCAAATGAGTGAATTTCAGAAAAAATTAAGTCAATAGCCATAACTCTAAATCCACCTTCTTGTAGAACAGAAAAAATTAAGCAAGGAAGGGAAGTTGTAAATTTCTTATACATCATTTCATGAATCAAAAAGGGTGAAAAAAGAAATGAAGGAAGTTGTAAATTTCTTATACATCATTTCATCAAACAGATTAGGCGTAGGCGCAGGCTCATAAGTTAATATGATAGATTAATATTGAGAATAAAATCACATAAATTTCATGAACAAGAATCAGCACACACAATTGGAGTACCCAACAGCAACCCTTTATACCGGATTCAATCTTGTGTAATTCATCTAATGAATCGGAAAGGGTGAAAAAAATGTTGAAATAACGATCAGTTTGGGAAGAGAATGAGATGAAGTATGAAAAAAAATCTTAATTGTTAGCACAAACAAGATTTTATTAAGGCCTTCATCACTTCTTGGCTCATGCAGTGGTTAATCATATGCTATGAAATTTTATATTCAATTTTACACCTTGAATTTAAATGTGGCTTATGAGGCTGGAATTCAATAGAGCTATGTAAATTGTTGTCTAAGAACTTATTTGTGATACATATTAGCTAATTCATAACATTCAACTAGCATTTTTAATTGGCCCTGGTTCTGGATGTACAGACGAGATGAATTTGAAACAACAAACTTACTAGACTGATTTCCAAACATAAACATCTATCCAATTCAACATCTTTCAATATTTCAATACCATCACACAAGTCATGACATACCAAAAAAAAAAAAAATAAATCACACAATTCATGTGCTAATCAATAATTATTCAAACAAGACACGACATAAGCAAAATTGAGTTCTCAAATCTAAACTGCATCAAAAGAGAACACATAGGGATTCAAAATAAGCACTGAATAAGCAAAATTGGGAGCCAAATTTTCTTCCATTAACAAAGTAAGACCATAATCAAGGAATAGGAGAAACGGGAAATCAAGGAATAGGAGAAACGGGAAAACAGACTTGCTCGCGCCCGCGTGCTGCTTGATTTCGGAGGAGGAAGAAGATGTCGCTGCGACTGTACGAGTCGATGGAGAAGATGGCGCATGCGGCTGTGCAAGTCGACGGAGAAGATGACGCCTGCAGACCTGCCCGCGCCCACCTGCTACTCGATTTTGGAGGAGGAGGAAGATATCGTTGCGGCTGTGCGAGTCGATGGAGAAGATGTCGCCTGCGGCTGTACGAGTCGACGGAGAAGATGACGCTTGCGCCTGCCCGCCTGAGTCCCTAGTGAGGTTGTGCGAGTCAACGGAGATCTGAGTCCGAGCCCTTAGAGTTGTGTTGTGCCGCTGTGTTGTGTGCATGTCGGCGTTGATCTCGGGTGGAGGATCGGAGGACAAGAGTGGATGTGAGATGGGGAGGATGAGAGAGATCTGAAATTTTTGGGAGAGAGAAATATGGAATGAGGATGGAGCGGCCAGACATGAGGAAGATGTTGTGTGAAACTGTGAATGAGGCGGTGCTCCCAAATTAGGGTTGCTCCCAAATGTTTTAGTGCGGGAAACTTACCGCTCAAAATTTTGTTGGGCAGTAAACAAAAAAATTCAGACACCGATGGATGAATTGCTTTTTTATTTGCATTCAAAATTTACATCAAATAAAACCATGAATACAAATAAAAATATATATATTTTAAATCATAAATAAATGGTAAAAATAATAATAGTAATAAAAATATAATATAATAGTTATTGTTATCATTAAAAACAAAAATTAAAAAATACGTAGTATATATTAAATAATAAAATAATAACAACAACAACAACAACAATAATAATAATATTCATAATAATAAGGTTAATATAAGGTTTTATACAAGGTTAATATAATCTTATAATATTCTAATAAGAGTAAAATAATATTTTATTAGACATTTATTCATTACTTATATGAGTTTTCCCTCAAACATACTCTTATAGTATTCTAATAAGAATTTATTAGTCAATATAATGTTTTATTAAACATTTGTTCGTTACTTATACGAGTTTTCCTAAAAACATACTCTTATAATATTCTCATAAGAATTTATTAGTCAATATAAAGTTTTATGAAACATTTATTCGTTACTTATATGAGTTTTCCTCAAAACATACTCTTATATAGTATTCCAATAAGAATTTAGTAGTTAAAATAAGGTTTTATTAAACATTTGTTCATTACTTACAAGAGTTTTCCTCAAAACATACTCTTATAATATTCTAATAAGAATTTATTAGTCAATATAATGTTTTATTAAACATTTATTCGTTACTTATATGAGTTTTCCTCAAAATTAAACATACTCTTATAGTATTCTAATAAGGATTTAGTAGTTAATATAATGTTTTATTAAATATTTATTCGTTACTTATACGAGTTTTCCTCAAAACATACTCTTATAGTATTCTAATAGGAATTTAGTAGTTAATATAAGGTTTTATTAAACATTTGTTCGTTACTTATACGAGTTTTTCTCAAAGCATATTCTTATATATAGTATTCTAATAAGAATATAATACTTAATATAAGGTTTTATTGAACATTTGTTAGTTACTTATATGAGTTTTCCTCAACACATACTATAAATAGTATCCTAATAAGAATTTATTTGTCAACATAAGGTTTTATTAAACATTTGTTCATTACTTATATGAGATTTCCTCAAAACATACTTTTATTGTATTCTAATAAGAATTGATTAGTCAATATAAGGTTTTATTAAGCATTTGTTCATTACTTATATGTGTTTTCCTCAAAACATACTCTTATAGTATTCTAATAAGAATTTAATAGTTAATATAAGGTTTTATTAAACATTTGTTCATTAGTTATATGAGATTTCCTAAAAAAACTACTCTTATAGTATTATAATAGGAATTTAGTAGTCGAAATATGGTTTTATTAAACATTTGTTCGTTACATATACGAGTTTTTCTCAAAGCATATTCTTATATATAGTATTCTAATAAGAATATAATAGTTAATATAAGGTTTTATTGAACATTTGTTAGTTACTTATATGAGTTTTCCTCAACACATACTATATATAGTATCCTAATAAGAATTTATTAGTCAACATAAGGTTTTATTAAACATTTGTTCATTACTTATATGAGATTTCCTCAAAACATACTCTTATTGTATTCTAATAAGAATTTATTAGTCAAAATAAGGTTTTATTAAGCATTTGTTCATTACTTATATGAGTTTTCCTCAAAACATACTCTTATAGTATTCTAATAAGAATTTAGTAGTTAATATAAGATTTTATTAAACATATATTTGTTCATTAGTTATATGAGTTTTCCTAAAAAAACTACTCTTATAGTATTCTATTAAGAATTTAGTAGTCGAAATAAGGTTTTATTAAATATTTGTTAGTTACTTATACGAGTTTTTTCTCAAAGCATATTCTTATATATAGTATTCTAATAAGAATATAATAGTTAATATAAGATTTTATTGAACATTTGTTAGTTACTTATATGAGTTTTCCTCAACACATACTATATATATTACGTATCCTAATAAGAATTTATTAGTCAACATAAGGTTTTAGTAAACATTTGTTCATTACTTATATGAGATTTCCTCAAAACATACTCTTATTGTATTCTAATAAGAATTTATTAGTCAATATAAGGTTTTATTAAGCATTTGTTCATTACTTATATGAGTTTTCCTCAAAACATACTCTTATAGTATTCTAATAAGAATTTAGTAGTTAATATAAGGTTTTATTAAACATATGTTCATTAGTTATATGAGATTTCCTAAAAAAACTACTCTTATAGTATTCTAATAGGAATTTAGTAGTCGAAATAAGGTTTTATTAAACATTTGTTCGTTACTTATACGAGTTTTTCTCAAAGCATATTCTTATATATAGTATTCTAATAAGAATATAATAGTTAATATAAGGTTTTATTGAACATTTGTTAGTTACTTATACGAGTTTTCCTCAACACATACTATATATAGTATCCTAATAAGAATTTATTATTCAACATAAGGTTTTATTAAACATTTGTTCATTACTTATATGAGATTTCCTCAAAACATACTCTTATTGTATTCTAAAATAAGAACTTATTAGTCAATATAAGGTTTTATTAAGCATTTGTTCATTACTTATATAAGTTTTCCTCAAAACATACTCTTATAGTATTCTAATAAGAATTTTTTTTTTGGTCAAGATTCTAATAAGAATTTAGTAGTCAAAATAAGGTTTTATTAAACATTTATTCGTTACTTATATTTGTTTTCCTCAAAACATACTCTTATAATATTATAATAAGAATTTAGTGGTTAAAATAAGGTTTTATTGAACATTTATTCCTTAATTATACGATTTTCCCTCAAAACACTCACTTAGGTTATTCGAATAAGAATTTATTGCATAATATATAGTTCTATTCCACAATTATTAGCTACTTATATGATTTGTTTCTCAAGGTAAACTCTCATAATATTCTCATATGAATTTATTAGTTAATATAAGGTTTTATTCAACGATTATTAGTTACTTATATGATTTTTTCCCTTAAAACACATTTTATTTAACAATTATTAGTTTTGTTTATATTCTAGTATTTATTTAGATATAAATACATATACCATTAATGGGCCTATTGACAAAAATTATAACCGTATTGGGGCCCATAATAAATTAAAGCCCATTATAAATTAAAGTGTGTCATTTGAAGTTAACAGTAAATAGCCACGACATTAGCTACATATATGACCGTGGCTATTAATTGGGCTTCTTAATACGTCTAGAGTTATTAATTGGGCTTACATATTCATCGGGCTTTGACTAATACTAATGGGCTTGACCTTTTTTGGGCTTTGACTCTCTAAAATTGGGTTTGACCATCTTTAGGCCCTACCTTTTTTTTGGTGAGATTTTGGGCTTAAAAATTGATATTTTCTTTCAAAATAATTTACCTTAATTTTTGAATTTCCTCAATTCGGATACACCAAAGTGATAATGGGCGTCTGCATGTTAGCATCGAATACAGCCACGGATAATCCAACCGTGGCTAAATTCGTGGCTGTTCACCTCAAACTCGGGTCATATATTGCTAATTGCCTCACATTCTTAGCCATGAGTACAGCAACGGATATTATTCGTGGCTAAATTCGTGGCTACACTGACATGTCGGGTAAGACTCGCCAAAAATGGCTAATAGCCATGATACCAGCCACGACACTTATATTCGTGGCTAAAAACCCCGAAATTCCGGACACGAAATTATTTCTTCATCCCTAGCCACGGGCTTTGCCACGAATATTTTCATTCGACGCTATTATAGCTACGGCTTGTCAGGCCGTAGCTATAGTCGTGGCTATCAGCTACGGATTTGGCAACGACTGTACGACGTGGCTAAAATTCCGTGGCTATTTCCTGTGTTTTTGGTAGTGTTTCATGAGAAAGATATTGCAATTAACTTGTAGGAAATGCTTTACGTCATTTGATAAAGTGATCAATGTCTTTATAAATCACAAGTGATTTGGCACTAGTGGTGTGTATATAACTTCAAATTTTGATTAAACAAAAACTAGATTCAATATATTTCATCTATTGCATTGTCTCAAGATAGAGTGGATTTAATGATTAAAAAACAGAGATTGGAATAATTATTAGCCAAAACCTCCTAAAATTTTCGTTAGTGAGTAGCAATGGAACCTGTTTGATTGTGGATTCTCACTTGTTGTATTATTAGAAAACATGCAGATATGCAATGCACACATGCATGGATAGGAAATCAGGCAAGAGTTCAAGGAGCTTGAAACAAGCAAGGGTTAAGGATTTGTACCTATTGTGCGAACAACTCAGTTTTTATCCCAAAAGGTGCATTGGCAAAATTATAGCTTGAAGAGGTTAAAGATGTACTCATTAGCAAGGATCACTTTGAATCTTTGTCCATAACGATCAATTCTGGTCAATAAAAAAAGCAAATCAATCAAGGAAAACATTACCTTTCTCTTGCTACTTGTAAGAAGTTTGAATGGGATATGAAGAGTTAGATCGATCAAATAAGGCAATAATGACACCTACTAATAAAGAGTAGTGGCACAAAAAGTATAGAAGGAAGTTACATATCACAAGTATGACAGCATGGCAAAAAAAAACATACAAAATGTTATATTCTTATCCAAACTCACTCAAGAAATAGGCTAAACAGATGGGTAGTTTATACACTCCTGTATGAAAGTTCATAGGCCTAAAATTATTTGCATGTTATATTCCTTAAATTTTTCGCAGTAAAGACACAAAAAGGAAAAAAAAAAAAAAGGTTGTAATGGAAAGGCAAAAGGCATATAACAAGCTATCATGTAAATTTGTCAACTCTCCGCTCATAAAATAAATGCAAGGATGAAGAATAAAACTAAAAGGACTAAATGATTAAAAAATAAAGTAAGAGCACTAAAGCTCACCAAAATCTTCACAATTACAGTTCCTTCTAAGCACTAAAGTGCATGTCTATTGCAAGCTGAAGGATCATGAAGTGATCATGATCTCTAAAGGACCATAAGGTCCCACATAAGGGACCTATCATTCAACATTGGGATATGCTTGTGGGTATGGTTTTTCAAGTGAATGCAATTAGTCAAATGTATGTGATTGCGAAGATGATCACCAATATCACCATTCGCATCCTTCAGAACCCTATCTCGAACCACTCTGGTCATGATCAACACTAATCTACACCTTCAAATACTGGAACCACTCCAAATTGTTTGATAAGAAAACCCAAAACAAACATGGCCTTTCCCTTTGGTATCTCGTCTACCACACCCCCCTAATCTCCCTAATTAACAAACTCAATTCACAACTAGCAAGTGAAGCTCAAATCAAAATCCCAAAATTCAAGCAGTCAATTCCGAATTAAATGCACAAAATTGTGAAACCCACTCTATAAAATATAAACCATTTTGGACTATTTATCACAGATTCGCTGAATCGAACAAAAGAAAAACCCCAACGGAATAAAACTATGCAATACTTAGCTTGTCATCAGATGATACTCATACATCTAGATTGCTCCCGTGCCCTTCAACTTCATCCACTAAAACTGAAATCAAACAAACCATTAAATCCCAAAGCATTAGGAAACATGAAAACATAAGAAAAGGGGGAAATTGGTTATGTCAGTGTTCAAGATGAAAAAGTAAGGGAGGTGCATTACAATCACCAGAACTGAAAACCTAAGAAAATAAAGTGGTTCTGATTTCAATAACCAAACCAATTTCAACCCTAAATCAAAATACGTAACCAATCTCACCCTAAATTAAGAACCCTAAATTCACATCTTAAATCACAAACCCAAAATGTAATACACTAAGCCGGTTTTAACTTAAAGAGTAGCAAAATCAGTAGGATTTAAAGTGTAAGTTACCTTTTTCGGTGAGAATTTTGTAGTAGGTAGTAGGAAGGAAGAGAGCAAAGTCGTTGTCGCTAGCTTTTAGTCGCCGACAGAGAGTAAGGGAGAGGGGTATCTCTTGTTGGTTGTCATGCCCACTGCGTCATATTTACATTTCTAATATAAATAAACCGTTTCACTTACATGTCTTATCCTTTTCACAAAAATTAATTTGTTTTTCATAATCCAGCTTTTCATTTATAGCCAAATGCAGACTGATAGAGCATATTCAGTAGTGCATAATAGATTGCATTTAGCATAATTTAGGTGTGAATATTGCATTTAGTTGAATTTGCATTATCACTTGTTGAGTTAGAAGAGGCGGAATCTACATGATTTTATGGTTTATTTCAGGTAAAGTAGATTGGAGGTGAAATGAATTGGAAAAGAGCGAAAACAAGTTAAAGAAATACATAGGAGCTGCTGGAAAGAAAGAAGAAGCAGCCCCGCAACATCGTTGGCCGCCCCGCGGCTCGAAAGAGAAACGGAGGATATCGCTGATCGACGGCCTGGCTTGGCCGCCCCGCAGCCCGTGCAGAGACTGAACATCGATTCTGGATTTTACTTAGGGTTTTTATTTAGTTATTTTGGCCGACTTTCTCAAGACTATTTAAGGCTTTTCTAGTTATTATTTTCATTAACCTTATGCACTTTATTCCATTGTTGAGAGCGTCGTTGAGCATGAGCAACTAAACTCTCAAAGTTTCACCTAAAGTTTGGATCTTTGATTGTTGAATTGTGAGTTTCTTAATCTAGTTCTTATTCCTATTCCAATGTTTTGACTTCTTTGTGCTTAATTGCTTGAATGTGTTTTATTCTCTCTGGCCTGATCAACTAGTTAGAGTAGATTCATTCAATTTCTAGGGTTTTGCAGATTCCTCGTAGCGAACCTTAACCCAAGTGGCAATCATATCCCTTTAGGACTCGTAGGACTAATTGGATGTGTAGGAAGTTGAATATATGTTAAATATCGACTCGTAGCATGATATTGCATGTACCTTGGTTAATTCATATTCTTAATGCTATCTCTAGGTTAAATCTTAACCGTGTTAGGGTTATTTAGAGATAAGGGTTGCTAGGACTCGTAGGACTAGTAATTTACCTAAGATCTGGACAAGGACATTAATAGGAAAAGGCAAGAATTAGAGGCTGAAACAAGGATCGAATTCATCAATCGAAGTGATAAATTGTAGGTGAACCTATTTCTCTCCACTGAATTCTACAACCTATTTACTTTGTTTGCTTGCTTCTGCTTTGCTAAAAGGCAGACCTTTTTCACACCCAAAAACCGCCCATATTCTTACTGGCAATTAGAATTGATACTTGAATAGAATAGATTTCCCTGTGGATCGATCTCCTGCTTACACACTATACTAGTTGTGAGTTTGAGTATTCTTTGGCAAGAACAACGACATGTTTTTCTCTTGTCACAGACCGAAGAAGGACTTGTAAACCAGAACTAAACAGTCATTCATGTCAGGGATTAAAACATCAGTCCTATATATTGGAACCAAATGACACCCCTACAATTGGCTAAAAATATGTAGTATAGAAATAAGAGCATAAGAATAGTGCATACAACAACACCCAATCACGTTCATATGATTAGTAATATACAAGAGAATAACCTCAGCCATTGACAAATTCTTATCAACATATGTTAATAGGCATATCAACAGCATTTGCATCATCAACATTTCTGTTAATGTATCAGCATTTCTGTTAATAAGCTCGCTCATAAACCTCATTAGCTTCTTCCCTACTATCCACACTCAATAGCTGATAAAAATGCCAAGTTAATTTGATTATATATAGAGAGAGAGCACATCAAGAACATAGAAAACTAAGAAAACTAGAACAAACATAATTTACTATATTCACCATCAAAACACAAAATCTCAAATTGAAGCACAAATTCAGTCTACTATCACAAAAAATTATCGAATATATGCAAGTCAATTAAAGCATAAATCAGTCTGGTACCACCAAATTGAATATATTGAACATGAAAACACCATCATCTTATCATCCCAGTCACAACAAACTCTCAAAGTAAGCCACTCAGCTATTAGATGTTCAATTCAAAGTTAAAGGTGGATAGACGAACTGTACTTATCTGGTAGGAATTGAGGTCGAGGACGATTCGAAGTAGTCAAAGCATCTCCAAGCGGAAGCAGAAGCGACAATAACCTTCACAAAGGCAGGAGCAACAACCATGAAAAGCTTAGGAAATCAATTTCGGCGACAAAAGGGCGAATGGACAGACGAAAAGACACATCCAAGTCAGTGATGGAAAGAGAGCAGAGGCAGCTGGTGGAGGAGCTGGTGTTCGGGCATCGGATGGAGTAGAGGGAGAGCAGATGTAACTAGTGGAGGCACTGATACGGTGGACGGAAGAGGAAGTGGTTCCAGTGGGATGAGCGGATGAGAGAGAAAGTGCATAGCTAAGGGTGAAAACGCCATGGATGGAGATGAATGGTGACGATGGTGGATTGTGGCTCCGAGCAGCGACTTCGGAGAAAGAGAGCCGCAACGAGGAGGGGGGGGGGGGGCGGCGAAGATTATGTTTGACCGGCGAGAGGCGGGGTTACTTCGATCGTGAGGACTGAGGAGGAACGGTTGATTGTGTTAGGGTTTGAGTTCCATCCCTTTTGGCTTTAACCCGTGGGAAGCCAACCAAATTAAATATAAAATATATAAACCACTTCATTAAGGGAGAAAATTGTGTTACATAAAAAATCGCTTCATTAGATTAAAAAAACCGCCAAAACAGGGTATTTAAACTGCCACAATAGGTACTATAGTGGTTTATGTTCAAAACCGACACATGAACCGCCACAATAGATTAAACCGTTGCAAAATCCACCTCAATAGATCAACCGTTCCAAGAAAGTGTTACAGTATATCTTAATTGTAGTAGTGGAACTTCGCTCCGGGTCGAGCCTCCGGTCGTAGCTAGAGCCTCCTAGAGGGAAGGTTTCGTCAAGTCGCATGACGTAGGAGCTTCGCTCTGCATCGGGCCTCCGGTCGTAGCCAGAGCCTCTCAGAGAGAAGACTTTGTCAAGTCCCAAGAGGCAGGAGCTTCGCTCCATGTCGGACCTTCGTACGAAGCCAGAGCATCCTGGGGAGATGATTTTGGCAAACCTAAGACACGGGAGTTTAGCTCCACGACAGGTGTCTGATGCAAAAATTCACAAATATCTAAAAACTCACGAGTAAAAGCATTTAAAAAACGACGAGACTAAAAGAAAAAAAGGTTCATACAACGCAACCTATAAAACATATGACAAGAGATCACCAACAAAAGAGAATTAGGAAGTAACTAAACATAAAGGAGGGTCCATAGTGATAAAGCAAAAAGATCATGACCCGTTAGGTAAGAGACCCTCAGTTGGAGGATCATCTTGGCCATCATCAACATCGTCATCTTTGGGGTCCGTCATTTGAATTTCGAGTCGTGCATCTCCTTTGTGAACGAAGATCGTAGTCGATCCAATGGTGAGTCCATGGGGAGAAACAAAATCATTCCACCCATGGCTCAACCGAAACAAGTCGTAGTCACCCCTTGAAATGCTAACTGCGAAATCTTATAGGATGTGAGACGATAAAAAGACTCATTCCGGCACCCCAGACGCATACTCATCTTCAAACCTCAGAGGCATCAACTATGAAGATAATATTCGAGTTTTAAGAGAGGGATTGGATAAAGTCAATCATAACATCATTCTTTTCCTCAAAGAAACTTATCATGCGATGAATCTGCTCCTCAAAATCTATAGCTTGTAAAAAAATCCATGGATCACAACCCAGAGCTGCGATGTTAGCGGTAAGGGGAGGGTCTAAAGGACCCCCTCCCCCCCTCCATTTAAACGCACCAAGGAGCCAGGACCACGCAAAACAAGGCGAGCTCCTGAGAATCGAAAAAAGATACAAGCTCTGGACGAGGGAGCTGGCATGCGTAATAAAAAAAAATAGACCAAAGCTCATTTCAGAAGCATGTGGTTCAAATTGGGAACCGTTCCATTTTTACCCTGGATGTTCACTGGACTGATGAGACAGAACCCTAGCCCTGCTTGCATTGGCCAGTGAGGCCTGTGATAATCCATATTTAGATAGGCATTATAAGATAGTTTTAGTTGTGTTTTATGGTCATTTGGTTAGGTTTTAGAGTTAATTTCGTGCTTTGCTCTTTTGGTTGGAAAGTTCAGAAACTACACTATTTCGATTGTTTTATGTAGGTTCGTAGTTCCGGCTTGTGGTTAGCTTGGAAACGTTGTTAATGGAGTAAAGAAGAAGAAGAAAAGAAGAGGAAAGAAAGCAAGGAAAGAAAAGGCCAAGAGGAGAAAGAAGAGCAAGAGCACACATTTGTCCAGAGTCGCGGTCACGAGACCAGAGTCGCCGCTGCGAGTCACAACATTTCGCTGTGAGAGTTTGGCAGCGAGAAGAGACGCTGAAGATCACATGTCGCCGCCGCGAGTGACCAGTCGCCGCCGCGAGATCCCTTAGTACGTTGTGAAGATGTTGCCCGCAAGAGGTGTGATGAAACCACTGAGTCGCGGCCGCGAGTTCCTAGTCGCGGTGGCGAGTTCTTCCAGAGCGCATCAGTTCGAGATCCAAATTCTATCTTTTCGGTGGGAGATTCGATCCAATCTCTTGAAGACTTAATCCTTGGGGGTTAAGGAACATATTATCAGACTTATTTATTATTATTTTTAGTTTTAATAATTTTAGGATATTTTATATTAATTTATGATTATTTCCGCATTATCTTTAGGGAAAGTATCTAGGTTTTCGGGGTCTCTTCTTTCCGATGAAGGAGAGCCACGAAATTACACTTAGAGAGACTTTTGGAGACGCTTTTCTCAGACCATGAGAGATATTTTGCAGTAGTTCAAGAAACCATTCAAGTTTGCTTATTTTCCATCAATTCGAATGAGATTTAAGTACGCTGTGAGTGGCTAAGTTCGTTATTTGTTTCACCTGTGTTTCGGATACTTGGTTGGTGGTTTGTGAGGCTTAAATTTAGTTGTTTCCAACTATTCTTTTTATTTCTCTTGAGCATATTGTCGATATTGTTGTGATTGGCCATCATAATAATGTCTTTCTAGGTTTTTGTTCTTTCGTCATTGAATGAATTTCGTAGTAGCATGCTTAGGATTGTGAGAACCTTCGTTTGATCATGACTAAGTAGAGATTTTAACATATGTCTTAAACATCGGTTACCATGTTTACTTGGTGTCATTTATATGTCTAGATTCTTAGGAACTTGTGCTATCTTTGTGTTAAATCTTTGTCCGTGCTTCGGTTGCATAGAGGTGTAAGGGATTAATTCTGCTCTTTGCACTTTGATCTATTCAAACTACGATGGGAAGAATGAAAGTTAAAGGAATCAAACAACTTGAGTTTATATCTAAGACCAATGAAGCCAACCAATGTCGATGAATGCGAAGGTGGAACTATTTTCTCCAATGATTTGTTACCAAAACCATCATTCTTATGGTTTGGTACTTGATTTGCAATCTTCATCTTTTAGTTCTATTTCCCATATTTCTTTGTTTATTTCCCACTTTTTAAGTGAAGTAGCATTTAGATTGATCCTTAGATTTCCATGTGGGTTTGACCCTGCACTTATCACTATACTTATTTATTTGTGCGGGAATTCTTTTGGGGGAGGTTTACACAGGACAGTTTACCTCCGCTCAAATTTTGGCACCGTTGACGGTGAATATATATTGATTCATCGTCTAATTGTTACTTTACTTTGGTGTGAACCATTGTATGGTTCACACCCGTGCTACTAACGCATCTCTTTTGTCTTTGGATCCAGAAATTGAACGTACTCTTTCTAAGTTGCGGAGAGATCACTCTTCCAACTTGGGAAGCGTAGAAGAGATGGCTGAGAATGCAAATAACCTAAATGGCAACAATCAATTGCAAACAACAACAACAATCAAGTTCTGAATGACGTTGTTGATCCTCCAAGGAAGACTCGGCAAGAGATCAGGGAGCCGAATCTGAATGTTCAACCTTTGACTATTGTACTCCTTGAACTTCCTGAGGGTTCTAGATTCAAGTATGAGTCATGATACAATGGTTTCCTGCCTTACTTTCATGGTCTTTAGAGCGAGAATCCGAACAAGCATCTTACTATGTTAATGTTGTCTGCGACCGCATCAGAGTTGGTGGTCTGAATGATGATCTGATGTTTTTGAGAATCTTTCTCTTCACTCTGAAGGATGCAACTAGTGATTGGCTTTCCTATCTTCCTGCTGAACCTCGGAACCTTTAGAACTATAGTTGATTTCTCTCTCTCTGTACAGTGTAGACATTCATGACAAACGAATTTGGATGAAGAAATGGCTTGTGATATTTGTTCTCTTTGATCTAATTGAACGGGCTCATTCTGCTATTGTAAATGTTGACTTCATGATGGGTAAGAGTTTACCTAAAGATGAATTTGGATTTTAGAAGAGTTCTGCTTCCAAATTGATCTTTAGTAAAAATGACCAACAAACCATAGAACTCATGACCACAAAGGTTTTTAAAACCTCTGCTGGTCAAGAAACGACTTTCCTTTGGAAAGGATTGACCCAACTAGATCTCATGACCACATTACAATGGCTTCAAACGAGGCCTAAGACCAATTTTGCGGAAAACTTCTACTGCTTGGAGTGGTCTTTGATTTTTGTTCTATGTCCTACTCTAAATTCATCTGTTGTTGTCTATGCTTTTCTCCTTTGTGGTTTCTGTTTTGACGAAACCGATAATTGTATGCGCTTTGGACAACTTTTGTTGAGTGCGTATCTTTCCCTAAGGAACTTGTGTACGAACCATGACCCCATTATGAATCAAGGAAAAGAATCGAACACAAAAAAACCTACACTCTCGAACCCATGCTATATTAATATGAAGATTGTGACCAAGTCCGTACTTCTTTTTGCATTCCTTTGGACTGGGGTGGTCTTTCTTGGGACATTTGGTACAAAGATTCAAAGCAGCTCATGTATCATAGACTACAGTGACAAAATCAGATTACAGGGGGTTGTGAAAGATTGGAAAATGACTATTTAACTCCTCAAAGACCAAAAGAAAAAAAGAAAAACGAGAGTACATGTGTAGACATAGGCACACTGTAGAAAGGATGAGAAACTCTAGTGGACTTTGCAACAACACTAAACCCTTAAATAAACAAGAGAAAAAAAAAATTGACTATATTTGAACTTTGTCAACCTATAAGGCACACAAGAGGACGTTAATGAAAACATGAGATAACAATCGAAATAAAAATAGGAAAATGGACAATAGAAAAAATAAAATGACAAGGAAAAATAAAATGGAGACAAGATCCTTCCCTCATATTACTTTACGAGGCTTGACTACATACATGTGGCTTTCAGCTACTTGCATAGGTGAAACAAGAAATTTGATCAACTTCGAACAAATAACGCAAATTAAGGAAAATGGGATTACAAAACGGCTAATACGAAAGGCTGAAATCCCACCCCGCAAGGTTGTACACAGGGAACCCCAACAACATCTATTCGTACCTAGAGAAAACAAAGTAAAAATCAGGGTAATGGTTACGAACAGATGTAGAAAGTTTAGAGAACCTAAGAATAATTACCTACCTTACATTCCAAAGAGTAATGAAAGTTAGCCCATGGAACATTTGGGGTATTGCTCGCAAGAACCTATGGACAGAAATAGACACTTTTTGTAAAATCTAGAACATTCAAATTATAGCATTAATAGAGACGAGAATAGAACGACCACCAGAGGAAAAAATCTGGAAAAAAATCAGGCTTTGATTACATGGAGTGGATCCCTGCAGTAGGGAGATCAGGTGGTGTCTGTGTACTCTAGAAGAGCTATCAACTACATAATGAAACTATAGAACTAATTTTCAAGGGACAACGATGTATTACCTTCAAAATCAAGATCCAAACTCACGATATTGAACTAGCACTCTGCTTCGTATATGGGCTGCCGGACGAGGTAGGAAAGAATGAATTCTGGCATGACCTCACAAGACACATAAACAACCTGCAAATATCATGCATCATCATGTTTGACTTAAATGAAATTCAATCGGCAAGTGAAAAACATGGAGGATGGGATCCCCATCCAAGTAGATTTCACCGACTCACCAAATTCAAGAATGTAAATGACTTGAGAGATCTACCAACAATTGGAAATGACTTTACATGGCATAAAAACAAAACAGACATGAACAATATCTATGAAAAACTTGATAGAGTGCTTGTCCAAACACAAATTGTGCTATGGTTCCCAACAATTGACACCACAAACCACGCATTTTCGTCATTTGACCATTGCCCGATCTCCTTTCAGATCCAAAATGACAACGACTTCAAAGGAAAACCGTTTAAGTTTAAGAAAATATGGATGAATAGACCAGATTATAGAAACATAGTCACACAAGCTTCGAGAACACACAATATAGGTTCACACATGTTCAATCTTACGAAAAAAATGAAACTTCTTAAGCGAATCACAAAAGAATGGAACAAGAAATCATTTGGAAACATATTTAAGCAATTAATTAAAGAAGTATATGAAAAACTAATCCAACTTCAAAAGCACCACATCACATGCTACTTCTATAGAGTGGCGACACCTCAAATTTGTTGAATATCATAAAGTGTATTGAAACCAAAAAGCTAAAACAAAACACCTCAAATTTGTTGATACAAACTCAGGCTACTTCCATAGAGTGGCGACAGGAAAACGAAACGGGAAAACTATAAGAGACAATAGAACGGACCTGATGTTATTAGAGCAATTAAGGGCTTCTTCAGCTCTGGAAAGATACTTAGACAAATAAACTACACCTTCATTTCCCTCATACCAAAATGTGAAAATCTGAACACAACTAACCACTATAGACCAATTACTCTTTGTTCAACCATTTACAAAGTAATAGCCAAGATCATAGCCGACAGATTGAAAAAAGTTCTCCCAAAAATTATTCACCCGCTTCAAGGAGCATATATTTGTATCAGATAGAGTCGTTCAAGATAACATTCTCATTGCACATGAAATTTTCCATTCCTTCAAAGGGAGAAAGGGGAAAGAAGGTTGGATGGCTATAAAACTTGATATGGAAAAAGCATACGACAAGGTTGAATTGGACTTCCTGTTCCATGTATTGACTAAATTTGGATTATGTAGTTGATTCGTTTCTTGGATCGAAGAATGTGTGAAAACTGTGACATTTCCGGTTCTAGTTAATGATGCCCCAAGCGAAATCTTTAGACCAGAGAGAGGCCTTAGACAAGGCTACCCGATTTCACCACACCTTTTCATCATAGGAGCAGAGATCCTAGCTATAGGACCCTCCAAAGGACGTGTGACGAATCGAAGAAATCAATTGGATTTGACATTATCCGTGCAGGGACCAGAATTCCGTTTATGTCCTTTGCTGACGATATTATGATATTTGCGAAAGCAAACAATGAATCATGCAACAAAGTTAAAAAGATCATAGACGATTATTGTAGCATATCAGGACAAAAAGTAATCTTTAACAAGTTGGCTTTCCAAGTGACATCAGGCGTATCGACCCAACAAAAACAACAAATCCAAAGTACCCTTCACATAACTAGTCATGTATCTCTCGACAAATACTTGGGGTGTGCAATTATTGATGGGAGAGTCGACAGAAATACATTTGAAGAGACTATTGTAATGACCGGGAAATTTTAGAATATTAAATTATTAAAATAGTGATTTATAGTCATCCCGATTTCTAAGATTTGGGAGGTTTGGAAAAACTCGTCCTTGAGCATCAGTTTTGATTTTAAAATCCTTCCGGCATCGATTTAGAATTTGGATTTTGACGGAATTTGATTCCGCTTTCGAGCTCTGGATTGAGTATTTAGTTCGATTTCGATAATCTTAAATATATAATTTGAAAGTATGATTAGTTTTATTATTTGGTGTGCTTCTAGAATTTAAGTTATTCGTCGAAGCCGAGATTACCAGATTTTGAGTTTGTATTTGCGGGATTTAAATTTGTCATTGTGGGACCAATTCCTATTTTTATTTTCCTCTTTTCTTTCATTTCATTCCCCTCTCTCTTAAATCCAATTCCCCCTACCTCTCCTCTTTCATTTGTCTGATTTCAATCTCAAACCCCTCCCTCCCTCGTGATTCTGAGCAGACAGCAGCAAGCACGCCTCCCCTCTGATTGCTTTTGATTTCAAACAACAATCTCCCTCATCTCACCCTTTTGTTTGAGTCCGAACAAGCCCACACACATTCCCCCTTTTCTTTCGTGTGTATTTGGTTTAGGAAAAAAGGAAATCAAAGCAACCCCCTTCATATTCCAAACCCGAAAGCTCCCTGTTGAGCCTCCTACCACCACCGCAGCGCCGCGAGCCCCGCCTAGTGCTCCCATGTCGCCGAGCTCGAGCACCCCTCCTCTGAGCACCTGTTCTTCGAAGCCAACACCCCCGACCCCGAGCGCTCTGTCTTCGCGGCCCAGAGGAGCGAGCAATAGCTGTCCGAGCACCACTCCTCTCCCTCCTCCATTCGAGATGAGGCCCGAGTCGGAGCCACCAGCCAGAATCTTCCCGGTGCCACCGACGCCGCGAACCCTTCCCTTCATCCCCTTTTTTCCGATTCCGACCGGTAAGGTTCCTCCTCTTTTCTTTCGCTCTCCAATGTCGCAAGGTTTCACCGTTTGACCCTCCACCTCCGTCCTAGGCCACGAAAGCTCCGATTCCGCCTCCAGCGAGCCTAGTTGAGTCCAATCGAGCTCGACGCCTCCTTCTCCGACGAACTTTCGAAGTCCCTCAGTGAGATCCCCCCTTTCTCTTTATTCCTTGGTTTCGATTTGAGTTCTCTTCGTGTCCATGATGGCGGGAAAGTAAGTCGGGTGTGGGCAGGAGAGAGAGTCGCCGGAGGAGTCTCCTCCTCCTCCTCCTTTTATTTTCTGATTCGACCAACTTTGGCCCTTTTGGGGGAAGGATGATGAACAGTACATTTTGGTTCGGTTTTGTTTTATAAAAGAAAATATTGGTCCGGTTCAGCTTATTTTATTAAAAGCCAGTTCGATTTTGTAGTAAGAGACAAATCAGATTTAGTGGGCCTAATTTCTTCTTGGGCCTGTTGGGTTATGTCTTTCATTATATTATTATGTCTTACCACATGTATTTTGATGATTATACATATATATGTTATCTTATATGATAGGCAGTTACTTAATTTTATTTGTATTTTGTGTATTAAATTTTGATTCTATGGAAGTAAATTCTGAAATTATTTTATAAAAGGATTTTAAGTGAGATAAGTATTTGTGATGTTTTACATTGTGATTTTAAGAAATTTTAAAATGAATTATGGGCTTTGATTTATAAATATGGTTGTGAAGATAGAATTGTTTTGGTGATTTAATGTCTCAATTTATTCTATAATGATTTCGAAATAAGAAACATGCCGAAATTATTTTAATGGTATAAATTTACAAGTTGATTAAAGATTTAATGTTTATAAATGGGTTTTGGCCAATTATGATTTGGGAAAATGTTTTGATTATGAGTTGAGACTTAACTTGATATTTAAGAGTTTGGAAAACTTCGAGAAATGAGTTTGGAAATATTGTTGGTAAGATTTATCGATGGGTTTGATTGGAAATGAAATGATTTTGGTCGATGTTGATCATATCGGAAAGGTTTTGGAAAACGGTTTCACTGTCGGTTGGTTTTGAGTATGTTGAGAACTTGGGTTTCGTGCGTATGAATGTTGGTCCGGTGACTTATGAAAATGGCTTGATGATAGGTGTGTATTGCTTTGGACTTACATTTGGGCCCTTGCTTGTATTATCCTTGATAGCATGCATTTAGGTAGGCATAATAGGTTGCATTTAGCTTAGTTAAGATGCATTTCATGGATGGATTAAGCATGATTTGCATATTAGTTCTCTATGTTGTCGGAGTCGGAATCTACACACTTTTATTGATTATTTCAGGTAATGGTAGATCCGAGGAGAAGACATGAGTTGATAACGCATTTGATGAGAATGTCTAGTTGATCGAAGAAGCTTACATGAAGATCTCAAGAGGTCATGAGAAGAAGAAGCGAACCTAAACGAAGAACAAGTCTGCAGAAATTGTCGCCAGACATGCTGAACTTGTTTTGCACTTTCTGGAGGCCTCGGTTGTCCGATCGACTATTATGACCATGCGTTGGAAAGCTCTTTCAGAGAGCTACAACTTTCATGTTGACGTCGAGAGCTAATTCGAGACGGAATTTTCGGGAAATGCTATCTGGCGCGGCCGCGCTGCACTTGGCGCGCCCGCGCTGCTACCCGACGCGACCACGCTGCTAGGAGGAAGTGGCCGCGCTGATACACCAAATGGAAGAGTTGAAGACGAGGCTGGCGCGCCCGCGCTGCACTTGGCGCGCCCGCGTCGGTCCTGGAGTCGGATTCTTATCCGATTCTGTTATCTTATTAGTTTTAATATTTTATTATTATAATTGTACGGGATGTTAAACCCGATTTTATTAGGTTATATAGGCCGAGAAGGCAGTAGAGAATCATTAGGTTATTTTCCAGAGACATATTTTCCTTTTGCATTATCTCACAAACCCTATGGAGAACTAAATCTCCTTTGTTGCACTTGGTTCTTTGAAGCCTTCAATTGATTTGGTTGTGAGTATTCTACTCTTGTTCGTCCTTTATTAATTGTTTCGATCTCCTGAGCTTATTGCTTGATTGCTTATTATTGATTTATCTAGATTGATCACCTAGGTTTATCGATACTAGTCATACTGCTAGGGTTTCCAATTCCAGGTCTTGGGTTGTAGATTCATTGTAGCAAACACAATCTCCATACGCGGTCGCTTGTGGTAGATTGTGAGGGAGATTCGATTACAGGCTATTTTAACGGGTTGTTAGAATCGCTTGTATCTCATTATAATTCATGCTTTAATGCTATTGCTTTATTATTTGGTGAAGGTTTTCCCTTGTAATTTAGTGATAAGTGCTTTTAGGACTGGTAGGACTAAAAGCTATTACACGATCTGAATTGAGAACAATTACTGGACATTAGAACTTGAGACTCATAGAATGCGATGATGAACCATCTTAATTGTTGTGCGGATAATTACCTGGTGTGATACCTTTCCATCATATATTCACAACCTTTTTACTTGCAACTTGTTCTGTTACTATTTCTCACACACAAAACTCCCCCTTTAATCAGTTACTTTTGGTAATAATACTTGCTCTTACAACTGATTCTGTTTCCCTGTGGGTTCGACCCTAACTTACCTACTATACTTGTTATAGTTTGCATCTTAGGAATTTACTTTGATTTGGCATAACGACTTTAGGCCTGTCAATCCTGCTGTTCTGCATCTTCAGGTAAGTTCCCTAGGGGGCTTACTCATGTTGGACATTCCTGCCTGTTATTGGATTTTATGTTAGGTGTTGCATATGCATAAAAGCATGCAATGTAGTATCCTGTTTAGGTTGCACTAATTGAATGAGCATCTGCTTACCTTATGCGTTTGAAACAGAACGATCGTTATCTGTGATAGTCCTAGAGTCTTTGTTAGGGTTATAGGGTGACCTAGTCCCATCAGGTCCCGTCCTGAGTCAATCGAGTCATGAAACTTCCTTATATTATGAGATGCTTGCGGGCTTTATTGTGGAGCGGGTTGGGCATGCGTGCCGCCCGATTATAATGTAATGCATTCACGAGCTGGCCAGTCTCCGCCCTATCGGAAGGGGGTGGAGGTAGGAGAGGGATATGCCAGTTGGCATTGTCTTGGGCCCTTTACAGTATTTTTACACATTATTATGACTAGGAGCATGCTAGTGTGTTTGACTTTCGTACTGCATTTAGAGCATCTTTATTAGGTATAGCACATACTATGTGGCCTCAACGAGGACTGTCGGTCTCGCATGAGTGGCTCGATCTGACTCCTTTCCCCGTTCTTCTTTTAAAGGTATTTTCTACAGATTTGAGTGCTCGATGTCTATATGACGGGGTTCCCTTTTTGCTAATCGAAGAACCTGGCTAATTCTATAACTCGTTATAATTATGATTTGGTTTTGACCCGGCTTTGCCGTGGCACTTGTATCTTTACCTTGGTTCCGCTTTACTTCCGTTTGAAATGGATTCCACGACATAGTCTTAGGATAGGTTAAGGGTGCCCAATGGCCCTTCGAGGTTTTTAGGGTTTGAAATCCCTCTTTCTACTAATCTTAAATGAGTTTGAATCATTGACCCGTACCTGGATTGCAAGATCCGAATAAGGGGTTTTATTCCTTGAAACGTTACCCGGAAATCATAGTTCTGGGCCGTTACAACTATAGGCAAATCAAGAACCCAACTGACGAAGTGGAAAGCCAATGCATTGTCACAATTCAAAAAGGACGACCAACACTTATTAAAGCTAACATCTCCATGAAACCAAACTACATCATGCAAAGATTCTTGCTTCCTTGAGACATTCATAATGAACTGGACCAAATCAATAGAGGGTTCTTCTGGAAAAAAGACAATAAGTACAAACCATTAATTGGATGGAACAAAATATGCAAACCTAAGAAATATGGAGGAATAGGACTCTACAAGACAAAAGATTTAAATAAAGCACTACAGATGAAGCTACTTTGGAAGATATATAGCATAACCAAATAACCTATGGGTGAGAATTATAAGAGAAAAATACCTGAAAGAGCGGAATCTATGAGATTATGAAAAAAAGAAACAATCATCGGGCAAGTAGGAGGAGTTATCTGGCAAGTAGGAATCTAAGAGAAAAATTAAGAGTGAATTCCTAGAAGGAGTTATCTGGCAAGTAGGAATTGGAAAGACAATAAGGTTCTGGAAAGACGAATGGATGGAAGAAGGAAAACTCATAGGGCATCAAGACCCAAATGGTACAATCAACGAGGAAGACAAGGTTGAACAGTACATAGGACCAAACAAAATGTTGGAAAGTTTATCAATTGGAAAAGATACTACCAAATAACATTGTACAAAAAATATTACAAATCAAAATCCCGACTACGGATATTGATGACCGACTATATTGGAAAACAAGTCGCCATGGATGGTTCTCTACCTCAGCAGCATTAGAAAAAAAATTAAAGGACATTATAAAACGCAAGAAAGCGATATTTCATGGGTCTGGCGAATGAGCTGCTTCCCCAAAGTAAAAAATTTCATTTGGAAACTTGTAATGAATGGAACCCCTACGAAAGCTAGACTAGCGGACAAAGGTGTAGTTGTCCCCCTCACCTGCATATTTTGCAATAATGTGGGTGAAAGCTCGGAACACTTGTTCATAAGCTGCAACAACTCAATCCAGATGATTTTAAAAATTGACCATGGGATTGGACAAATCATTCGGGGTGTATCTATAACGGGTTAAACAATCAGACAAAGTACAAATGAGATCTTCTCGAAACTCAACATAGCCTAGAAGAAAATATTAGCCCCCCTCTGGTGGAGCTTATGGACTATCAGAAACAAAATTATATTCAACGATGACAACTTTGCGGATCAACGAAAACAAGAGATATATATATATGACGCCAACTACAACAACTAAAGGATTCTAAAACGTTGTATTGGGAAGAGATGGAATTAAGTGAAGTGCAACCACAACCAACACCAAGACGTAGGAGAAATCTCAGATGGACCAAACCGACAGCTGGAGTTTTCAAGATCAACTTTGACGGCTCTAAGCTGCCTTCAGGTGAAGCTATTACTGGTTTTGTCATACGCAATCACCTTGGCATTGTGAAAGCCTTTGGAGCCTCCGCTTGTGGATCCGTTTCTGCCAATTGATGGCAAAAGCCCTTGCACTCCACTCTAGCTTGATAGCTACTAGAGATTTGGGCTACCGACGAATTGAGATTGAAGGTGATAATCTCTTGGTGATCAACTCAGTCTCTAGTGTGTGGCGTTGCCTCTGAGAGATTGAGATGATCGTCTTCGACGCTCAGCACCTTCTACAGAGCTTCGAGGAAGCTACCTACCGGCATGTTTTCCGTGAGGTTAATCGTGTTGCAGATTTGGTGGCAAAGCTCAAACATACGATGGATATTAGAGTTCTTACGTCACATCGGGAGTTTCTTTGTCTCGTCCGTAAGGACGCGATTGGGTGGTGGGTCAGCAGGGTCTGACACCACCCAAACTCTTACCTTGTATCGAAAAAAAAAAGATAAATGAAAAATAACCTTCATTTTATAATAAAATTAAATGTGACCAA
Organism: Persicaria tinctoria; assembly: GCA_037127255.1. Classification (NCBI taxonomy): domain Eukaryota; kingdom Viridiplantae; phylum Streptophyta; class Magnoliopsida; order Caryophyllales; family Polygonaceae; genus Persicaria; species Persicaria tinctoria. The sequence goes on along the minus strand of JBANSL010000005.1, from coordinate 41,605,651 downwards.
ACTTGACAATACATAATATGAAATTCATTTGACCCGAACTTGCCCGATAATAAAACATATCCGACCCGACCTGAACACATCAGAACTTACAATATATCCGACATATGACCCAGCTCGAGATTATATGACCACCCAATCTGAACAGCCCGATTGTCACCGGTAATTTACAATTTTACACTACTGATTGGTTTGCGCCGGTAATTATGTTTTGTTTACCTGCTGACCCTATATGTTTGGGTAATTAATTCAATCGGAAAGATAAGCTCCCAACTCCCAACAGACAAATAAAGTAAATAACCAACCAACCAAAAATCTGAATGCCTTGATTCACATCACAGCTTTGAGAGCAGCTTCCATGGCAGCTGCTTCATCTCTCGTTTCATCCTCTTTCTTCTCTCCATCTTCTCCTTCTTCATCCCTCTCTCGTTCCTCTCTCAAGAAGCCCTCCAGTCCTCTTTCTTTCTTCAAGCCCCTTTCTCTCCCTTCCTCTCTTCCCTTGAAAGCAAGGAAGAACCCTAACCCTCTCTTGTCCCCACTTCTCTCCCTCATTTCTACCTCCAAGGACTTGATCCTTCAAAACTCCTTCGGTTCTGTTTCCGATTCCCTCTTTGCCATCTGCGCTTCCCTCTCGCTCTCTCTAGCGCTCTTCATCTTCGATGTCGATCCAGCTTCTGCGTTTGTCGTCACCACCCCTCGTAAGTTGCAGTCGGATGAGCTCGCAACTGTTCGCCTCTTCCAGGAGAATACCCCTTCTGTTGTTTACATCACCAATCTGGCTGTCAAGTATTGCCTCCTTTCCCTCTCTCACTTGTTCTTCTCCTTTATTAGCCGAATCTGTTACCGTATTTGCAAAATCTTTTACTCTTCTTATAACTTAGTTTCTACCTTTGTTAAATTATTTTGATTATGGTGATATGTGCGTTGTTTTAGGCAGGATGCCTTCACTCTGGATGTGTTAGAGGTGCCACAGGGGTCTGGTTCTGGCTTTGTTTGGGACAAAGATGGTCATGTTGTCACCAATTATCACGTGATTCGTGGCGCTTCCGATCTTAGGTTTGTGCTCTACCTTTTTACATTATACTATAGATCTTAGGTTTGTGCTTTCCCTTTCACATTATATTTTATTCTAAGCTGTTCGTTCATTTAATCTTGCTCTTAATCTTTTGCAATGTGGATGCCTGTCAGTCTGTAGGGTAGAGCTCCAGATATCGCTTCTCTATTTTGTTGGGAGTAAATGGATGAATGTTCTGAGTTGATCACCAAAGGTAGGATTTTAGAGGGAGGGAGGGAGAAAGAGAGAGAGAGAGAGAGAGAGATTAATGTCATTGTATGGCTATAAGTTTGCCTTTTGAAATCATTTCAATAGGAATGTCAAATGTCGTTTATTACTATGCCAAGTTGCTGCTCTTCCTAACTTATTTCCATGGATTGCATTTACACATGATACCCTATTAAATAAATATCAACATTGAAAACCATGTGTTGCTTGTAGTTGTGGATTGGTTTTCACTGCAATGATGTTGTGTGCTTAGAAAGTATAATTTGAAAGGAATATTAATTTATGTCTAACCTTCATGCCATAAAAACAAGAGTCTTTAATTCGGGTATGCTTTTTCAGACTAAAAGCAGGTTCTGATAAGGATTAGTTAGGATCGCTGCTGTGTCTGAGGAAGCCTCCAGTCCATTACTAGTTAGAAGAAGTTGATGACTACTTATATTTGTGGTTTCAACTGGGAGCTGTATTGTAAGAAGTACTCACGTATTTTCTTGCTTGGAATTGTGTGTATTACTGATTTAGCATTTTGTCTTCTGGAGGGATTTTAATGATGATCGTGGTGGAACTTGTATATTCCGCTATATATCTTCCATGGCTACACATGTTTGGTATATTGATGGAACTCCATATTTATGTTTATCCATGTAGACTATCAGCCTAGTAACATAACCAGCTGTTACAAATACTAATCACTTGGGTACTATTGCCAATTCAGTACCCTAAAATTTCTTTGCCAAGCCTCAACTATGGTGAGAAAGTGTGCCTTTATCATTTGTTGGCTATTGAAATTGCATAGAACTATATATGCTTTACTGGTGTAGTTTTCCATTTCTAAATCCCTTTTTATGCTTAGAATGATTAGTAACCACTACATTACACAGCGTAATGTTCTCTGTTTTAGCTCATAAAAACATCTTCTTCCAGCCAAATTAAGGTGTAGCTCAAAATCTAGCGTATGGAGTGATACTGTTCTTAGCCTGTTGCATTAGGTAAGCTCTATCTCTAACATTGGTTCAAAATTTCTGCATGAGAATGAACTTTTGGAACTACTCGAATGATAAATTGCGAGGAGACTTGTTACTACTTTAGAGAGAGAGGTTAAATCAAACACTGATCTCATGATACTATGTTGATGCTTTGTATACTTTCATCCTTAATCCTCTTGATACTTGATTGTATGTTTGTAACTCAAATGAATTAGGCAAGATTCATTTGCAAGTTTCTCATTATGTATAATGCTAGTTATTCACAGGGTCACTCTTGCTGACCAGACTACTTATGAGGCCAAGGTTGTTGGTTTTGACCAAGACAAAGATGTTGCAGTATTGAGCATTGATGTAACTAAAGATAAGTTGCGACCAATTCCTATTGGCGTTTCTGCAGACTTGTTGGTCGGGCAGAAAGTATACGCTATTGGGAATCCAGTAAGTGAATAGCCAGTTATAATGGAAAAATAAGTTGTTCTTGGCCTAGCCATGCTTTCAATTCTTGAGGTGTGTTTATTTTTTGAAAGTTCACTCCTGTTCTTGTTGCTTAACATAACTGTCAATCTTTTTTTCCCCCGCTGGTATGTAACTGTTTTGCAGTTTGGACTGGATCATACCCTTACAACCGGTGTTATCAGGTAGAAAGTTACATGTCTTAATGTCAGCCTTGGAGCTAGTAATTTGCAATCCATGTATTCCATCCGAATTTTAAACTTAAGGCTAACATGTCATTTTCAAGACCTTCCTCCCCAAACATCTTAGAGAACTTTCATCAGAAGATGATTAGTTTTAGTCTGATACCTATTGACTTCAGAGTTGAAATTATCTGAAGCTCCATGTACTGGCAGACTGAAATGTTACTTTCAACTAGGAAATTCTATGTAATTCGACATTTAGTAGCTGGTTGGCAAGTATTTTGCAAGATAAGATGCTGAATATTGCTATTAAAAGAGCAAAATAGAAAACATTAATGGTTTGATATTGATTCTAAAAAAGGAAGGGGAAACCTTTTCTGTTCTATCTGTAGTGGGCTTCGAAGAGAAATTAGCTCTGCTGCAACAGGTCGGCCAATACAAGATGTTATTCAAACTGATGCTGCTATAAATCCCGGCAACAGTGGTGGGCCATTACTTGACAGCTCTGGGAGTCTCATTGGGATTAATACGGCTATATACTCTCCTTCGGGTGCATCTTCTGGTGTTGGATTCTCGATCCCTGTTGATACTGTGAGTTATTGCAAGTTTTATTGCCATGCATCTCCTAATTCTCTAAGCTAGTTAGAGAGATTTTTAGGCTTTGAAATTTCATTTTTCTTTTCTTTATTGCTAGACGGAATTTGGATTTTAGCACATCTCCAGTCCTTATCTAGATACCCTCCTACAGAATTTTTAGTGAAGTGAAAGGTGAAGAGATTCATATTCATATACCAGCCATTTATTTATCTTTTTCTTTCTTCTTCTTTTTTTTTTTACGAATTTCAGGTTAGCGGAATTGTGCAACAGCTGGTGAAGTTTGGTAAAGTTACGAGACCGATTTTAGGGATCAAATTTGCACCTGATCAATCTGTCGAGCAACTGGGTGTAAGTGGAGTGCTTGTGCTAGATGCTCCCCCTAATGGTCCAGCTGGGAAAGCGGTTAGACATGACAACTCTCGTTTGCTGAGTCTTTTCTTGTTGTATTGGATTGCTGGATTGAGTAACTAGGATGTGATTCTGTAGGGTCTGCTGCCAACTAAACGCGATGGATATGGAAGACTTGTTTTAGGGGATATTATAACATCTGTAAACGGGATAAAGGTTACAAATGGAAGTGATCTATACAGAATCCTAGACAGCTGCAAAGTGGGGGAGACGGTATGCTCTTTCCTTGTCTACTTCCATAAGGTTTAAAAATTTCTCATCTAATTATCTTCGAAGCAATATTGAGTGAGTAAAAGAGTATTTGCTGATGCAACTGTAGGTGACTGTGGAGGTATTGCGAGGTGATCACAAGGAGAAAATACCGGTTGTTCTTGAACCCAAGCCGGATGAATCGTGAGAATTGAGAAGCCTTGGATGCGTATAACGTGTAGTACCAAAAAAATGCTGGTGATTTGCTGTTTGTAACTTGTACATAATATTATTTGTGCTACTGATATGCAATTGAAATACCATGTCCATTCTTCCGACGGCCCTAGCTTTTTTCATCAGATACAGCCCTACCTTCTATTTAAACTGAAATTTGGTTGTCATTTTCAATTTTCAGCCAAAGTGAGGAAAATTTCACAGGTTTGGGATTGCAATTAATTGACATGAGTTATCTCCACGTGTTTCTCTTCACACAACAGGGTCGGGTAGGCCTTGTTCAAGGATGACAATGGATCCATCCCAATTATGTTGCTCCGAGTTCATTAGTTGACATAGTTGAAGTTCGTTGTTGCTTTTCATTAATCATGTTAGTCAATCTATTCCACAAATATATTAACACAACAAAACGAATTACTCTTACAATGTCAGTCAATCTATTCCACAAACATATTAGCCCAACATCGGTAAGAACCCTTTTCTTGTACATGTCATATTTTCTACTTTTCATCCATGTTATATATTACTCCCTCCGTCCCAAAAAGATGTCTTTTTAACCCTCTAATTTTTTTCCCATAATATTTGTCTTCCTACATCAAACTTTGTAAAAATACACTACCTAAAATAGATAGAGTTAGTGGATGATTAGATGGCTAGGTAATAATTAGAATTTTTTTTGCAAAATAGACACTTTTTTTGGACGAATTTGCAAGATGTCCACGTTTTTTGACAAATTAGCAAGATGCCCACTATATATACTTATTTACTCATTGTACGGACACTTTTTCTGTTTCTCCAAAATCCGAACTCTCTCTTTGTGCGATTCGTTCTTCGTCGGGTCTTCGTCTGCGTTTTTCCGCTTGGTTCGTCCTGCTTACTTCAATCTTTGCTAAAGTAGGGAGTTTTCGGTCGATTGTTCTTCATTGTTGTGCTAAAGTAGGGAGTTTTCGTCGGTTGCTTCAATGGCGTCATCCAGCAGTTCAGGTATCAATTTCGCTTCTTTTTGTGAACTGTATCGTGCTAGGGTTTTGGATTAAGTTTATTTATGTTGATTTTATTGTTTTTTTCTTTTAATTTTGACAATCTATGGTTAAATCGATGCTTGATATGCATACCTATGTGCGTTTTTTAATATTTTCGGTAGGTTATGTAAGTTGCATATGTAAATGCGTTGATTTTAATTGTTTCTTTTTGTTAATTTTGTGATGCGGCACTTTGTAAGTGCTTTTTTAGTGTTATTCGTGTAGGTCAATCTGTTTTACATGCTTTGGATTGTTTGTGTTGATTACAGTGTGGTTATCTGCTGTTATGTTCATGTGTATGGTGGTTGACACTGTCTGTTTCAACAATGTTATTGTTTATGGTTGTTTGCTTCATCACAGATTCTGTTATTGTATATTTACATTGTTCTGTATTTTGTTTCTTGTAGGAGCTCAATCTTCTTATTCATCCACCTCTTATACTCGTTCTTGTGTAAGTTAATTTAGTTTTCCATTTGGAGTTCTTTTGTTGATGAGCAAGTTGTAATTTTTTCTTAATCTGATGTTTGTTTTTTGGATAATTGTCTGTGATTGATCAGGGTTTGGAATATTGCATTCCTGTTTCTGAGCGATTTCATTGTAGATCCAACATATATTCATATCTTTCTGGTTGTGATCCGATTAAGGAGCATTTGTCTCCTTCTCACTACAATATTCTGGAAGAAAGTTGTCTTGGATGGGTGCTGACGCAAGGCATCAAAATGGTTACCAATTTTCAGCTTATGCATCAAATGGTGCTCCGTTAAGTACAAACACAAAAAGAGAATGAGTTGTGGCTTAGAGTTGGTAGATATCTTGCACGTTTTTCAATTGCTGAGTTCCATGTCATTACAGGCCTTCCTTGTGAAGACCGTGTTTGTAATATCCCAAAGAAAGTGTCAATATTTGAATTTTTTGGGCAGAAGAAAATGACTCATGATGAGTTAGTTGATCATTTCATATCTGAGAAAAAGAAGTCTAAGAAGAAGTTGATTATGGCAAAGTTGTTGCTGATTGAGAGGTTAATTGTTTATAGGAGGTCAGCAGTTGTAAGTGCACAATTCTTATCTCTTGCGTGCAATGAGAAAGAGTTTGAATTATATCCTTGGGGTAGAGAGTCATACACCCGTTTGTTGAAGTCATTGAAGAGTTCTTCTGTTGTAGATCGGAATGGGGTTAGGGGTTCTTATCAAATGTATGGGTATTGCCTTCCATTCCAAGTATTGTGCTTTAGTGTTTGCATGTCTTATGTCAGCATTTTTTTGTCTGTGTCAGCACAACTTTATTGTTTATGTGAGCATTTTTTTAATATGGTTTTGTAGTATCATAACGAGTTTTCTTTTGTAACAGGCTTGGATATTGGAAGCATTCCCAGCTGTCTCGGTTAATTTTGACTGTAATTTTAAGATGCCTGATAGAGATCCATACTCATTGCACTGGGAATGTGATTATAGTCATGTGTACGTTGAGGCTAAGAAGTTCTTTCATGGCGATTTGGTAATAATTTTATATTTTTCATCTTTAAGAACATTTTTATTTGATGCATCTTTGGGTTTTTATTCCGATACATGCATTTTGTCCAGAGTCCGTTGTTCCCTATTTACGGGGAGTTTGCACGCACTGAAGGGATGGGTTTGCTGATGAAAAAGCTGATGCAGTAGTAGATGCATCAGTTGATGAAATAGTTTTTGGACTTGTTGATGAGACATTGAATGAAAGTCGTCGTCTTCGTAAAAGGGCATATCAAGCTAGGTTTTCAAACCGGGATGTCCAGGTTGATGATGAAGAATCTAATGTCTTGTAGAAACATGCTGAATGAGAGACCTCAAAGAAGAAGACACTTGTGAAGAGAGGCAAGGCTGCTAGAAAGAAACAGGATGGGAAGTCCTTTGAGACTGCTTTTGAAGTTTTCCCTGAGGGGGATAAAGAAGATGTTGCAGAGACGTCAAAGAAGAGGAAATCTTCGACTGGAGGGATGGGTGGTAAAAAGAAACAGAAGGTGGCGTCCAGTGATACCTTTGAGGAACGGGTTCCCCTGAGGAGGGGTCGTTCTGCAAGTCGTATTCTATTCAATCCATACATTGCTTTAGACCGTAAAAAATCTGTCAAGAGTGAAGTAAAGAAGCTTAGACAGAAGGCTTCAACAGTGAGGAAAGGTGGTAGAGTTATTCCTTCTAAGAAGGTGAAGAGAGTTACTGCTGACACAGATCTGCATAAGGAGGTTGATGTGGTTGCTTCACCTTCCAAGAGATATCGGTTGGGTACTGATTCATGTGATTTATTAGACGATGATGTCCCGCTGAATATTGTCTTTCAGCGGAGGTATAAGATGAAGAAAGATGGTGTAGGTAGTGGGAGGTCGTTATATGATAGTACCGTTGACAGGTCTCCTGTTCTTCCTTCAGTTCCTGTTGTTGATAATGAGGGTGCTCATGGAGTGGAGACCAGAGATATTCATGTTGCAGTCTCTAAATCTGGTGGCGAAGTTAGTGTCGGTGATGACAAGGTTGATGATTTTACTGTTAACACCCATTCTTCTAAATCTTGTGGTGAATGTCGTGTTTGTGATGACAAGGTTGATGTTTTTACTACTGACACCCATTCTTTTAAATCTGATGAATTGGATGCTTCTCATACCGCCATGCTTTCTGTTTTGGCCGATGTTGCAGATGTGCTTGATTGTGGTGACAACGTTGAAGGAGTTGAGACACCTTCTAGGGATGGCGTGGGAGAGGGTGATGTAGCGACGCCTTATGTGCAGAGGTCACCTTTGGCGAGTGTTGAAGCACATGATTGTTTTGATGGGGGGTTCCAGGAGTGGATAAGGAGTTTCCATCTATTGTCCCTGACACTGAATTTAAGGTTGTAGGTGCGGAAGTGAAATGTGTGACGGATTTAAAATGTGATATTTCATTAATGAAGCATGAAGTTGATGATGCCAAAAGGATCGGAGATGAGGTTGGAATTCCATCAACTTCTGCTGAAGCCCCTCAATATACAAAGTGTAGAGGCGAATGTGCTGATGGTAAAGTTGATGGAGTTAGAGTTGACCCATCCTTGGAAAAGTACATCACTCTGTCTGATAACGATGATGATAAGGGTGTAGGTGTTGATTGGGATTCGGTTGCCAATGATCCTGCAACTAAAACTGCAGTTGAACAATTAAAGGCTTCCAATCTTATCCCATCAACCAGTACATTCCTGTATGGCCCAATTGAGCGGGAGAAGAAAGTGAGGATGCCAAAGTATGCTCCTAACAAGTCATTGATCAGCTTGGAAGATCATGAAGTTATTTATGGACTTGTAAAGAAGTAAAGGTATGATTTATTTTTATGTTCAATATTTGTTATGAAATGTTGTTGTCATTGTATTAGTTACATCATCTCATGCTAGATATATTTTTACGCATTTTGTGTAATTTTTGGTAGGAATTTTTCTATTGCTGGTCCAATTTCAAGATTTGACAAAACGTTTTTCCATCACATTTTATTGAAGAATCTGTGACTTGATTGTCAGGTAATAACTGGTTGTTTTTTGGAGTATATATATATATATATATATATATATATATATATATATATATATATGGATTGGATTTTATTGTATTAGTTGATTGTTGAATTAACTTTTTACTACTTTGTTTAGCATCTAGAAGCAGGTTTGATTCACATTAGGAGACGCATTTCTGAGGACCATGTCAAATATCGAGATGTTCTTGTTCTTGATTGGCTATTTTACCTAAAGTACCTGCCTGAATATGCTTCAAGTTATGGGGAAGACATACATCTTGAAGTCAACACTGAGGATTATTTTGTCGGTACGTGCCCTACTGATTATGGGAAGCCATGGGCATCTGTAAAGAAAATCTACACAATTTTCAATGTGATAAACAAGCACTGGGTGGCGTTGGAGATTAAAATTGAGGAGAGGGTAATCAGCGTATACGATTGCAATGTCTCTGCTGTTAGGGATGGTGTTCTTCAAGAACAATTGCAACCGTTTGCTTTTTGGCTCCCAATTCATTTGGCAAAGGCTGGGCTATTTGAAAACTTTGATTCCTCTCCTTTCAAGCTAAACATGGTTCTTGGGTTAATGCATGATTCTACCGGGTATGTATTTGTTATCTTGTTTTGTTTGTTGGTTACGTTAAGATACTTGTTATTTATGTGCTCACATTATATTGTTTCTTTTTGTGTTTACATGGCTTCATGTAGTTTCTGATATAGAAGTTTATGTGGTGACACTATGTGGGTTAGACTCAAAGTAGTGCTGACACTGATACTAGTTACAAATATTGGTAACACTAGACTTGTATATTTTTGTTTTTTGTAGTGTATGTGGTTACACGGGCCTTGTATTTTTTGATTTTGAAGTGTATAGGATGGATAGAGGTGTTTAATGCACATAGTATTGTTGACATTATTGGTTATATTAGTTTGAAGTAGTGGTGTCACCATTTGGTTGTTTTCTGATATTGAAGTTTACGTGGGGACACTAGGTGGTTGATACCCAAAGTAGTGCTGACACTGATACTAGTTACAAACAGTGTTGACACTAGACGTGTATTTTTTTATTTTTGTAGTGTATGTGGTGACACTATGTGGTTGAGGTCCAATGTACTTCTGACATTGATATTAGTTACAACTATTGGTGATACCAGTCTTGTATTTTTTATTTGAAGTGTATGTTGTGACATTTATATTTTTGCTCAACAATAGATTGTATTTGCACAATAATCAAGTGTTGAGAAACTTGTGCTCTTATAATAAAATTGCACATTGGGGGCTTAGATGAAACTTGCTCAACATTATCTTATTTTTGCTCAACAATTTATTATTTTTGCATCACACCTGAGACTTGTGAAATTTTGCCCAATATGATTCTATTTTGTTTCTCACTATAATTTTATAGTTTCTCAATAGAGTATTACACAACATGGTCTCATTTTTCTCATTAATAGAATAAAGTTGCACAACATGTGGGGGGATTGGTGTAATTTTGCTCAACATCACCTTATTTTTGCTCGATAGTAGTTTATAGTTGCACAACAATCGAGCCTTTTGAAATATTCTCATCATGATTATATTTTTTGTCAATATAATTTTATACTTTTTCAATAATTTTGTTTGCCCATCATGGTATTATTTTTGCTCATCATTAGCACAACACCGGAGATTGGTGAAAATTTGCTAAACATGATCTTATTTTTGCTTAACAATAGATTATTTTTGCACAAATATTGAGATTTTTTAAATTGTCTTCAACATATCTGTTGGGCTTAGTTTAGAGAGGCCCGACCCATTTCTCTTTTATTTATACGTTGTTTGAACGTAGTTCAGATTATTTGCAAGTCTTTTCATCTCCCTCCAGTTGTTCATCTTCATCCACTCTATTTCCCATTAAGATTTTGTCTTCTCAAGGTGCGATTCTGGTTCTAGTATGTATCCCTTTCTGTTTCCTTCCTCTGAAAAAAAAGGTGATCGGTTATTTTGATGTACTTTTTCAGCAAATTTTTTATTGTTGTATTTTGCGATTTTCGTTTATCTTTCCATTACCTTTCAGTCCATTAAACCCATATATTGTTGTTTGTTTTGCTTAGTTCGTATTGCATTATTTCTGTGGGTGTTGTTTGTTTCTTACTGTAAATAAAAGTTATCAGTTAGGGTTGATCCAGTTTTTCAGAAATTTTATCTTTCTTTGTGTTTCTGAAATGTTTAATTCCTATTAATATCCCTTTAATGTTTTATTTTTAAGTGATTATCTAATATGTCCATGCATTCTGACAGCGTTCCTTTAACATTTTATCATGGTTCTGCTTGGAATGGTAAGCCAATGAGTTTAGCCCACTGCAACGAATTGTTACATGATGCAGGAGTTACTGGTGTGGTTAGAAGTCAGGTAGCCAATCGACTTCTAATTGAATATACTAAAAGTTGGTTTTCGGCCGACGCTGATTTCGTTGAGTATGGTCTGTGCCCGAACATCACTGTCAATGTACATTTCTTTGATGACTCTTTGTATGATTCAAGCTCTGAATCCGACATAAACGATGACATTCATATGGAGGTTGACCAACCAGATCATCCAACACCTCTAGAGCATATTGGCAGATTAAGGGAGATATATCACCTTGATCTTGATGAAGACGAATGTACAATATGTCTGCAGCCGATGTTGGCGTCAAATCATGTTCTTGAAATGCCATGCGAACATTTCTTTCATCCAAGTTGTTTGCAATCTTGGCTTAGAGTTCAAAGCAATTGTCCTCTTTGTCGATCAGAAATCTAGTTGTAGGTCTATTGCTAAATCTAAGTATTTATCATTTAGTACCTTTTTGTATCTGATTTCCATTGTAAGATATCAGTGTAGTTTGTAACTCTTTGTGGTACTGAATGTAAGCTAATGTATATTTATGAATGAAGTTTGTTCTTGATCATATTTGTTTCTGATTTCAATTCAAATCATAGTAATCTTTGATTTTTAAGTAGGACATTTGTTGTGACACTAGGTGGTTAAGACCCAAAGTATTGTTGACAATGTTGGGTAGAGTAGTTTGAAGTAGCGGTGACAGTACAAGGATTTTGAAGTTTATATGGTGGTGACACTAGGTGGTTAAGGCCCAAAGTATGTTTAACAATCATATTTGTTACAAGTAGTGGCGATACTACTCCTCGTGTTTTCTGTTATTGAAGTGTATTGGTTGACATTTTCTGTTATTGAAGATTATGTGTTGACACTAGTTGGGTAAGTCCCAAAGTAGTGTTGACACTGATATTAAGTACAATTACTTGCAACACTAGCCTTGCTTTTTTTTTTTTTGTTATTTTTGTTATTTAGTACCTTTTGGTATCTGATTTACATTGTTAGTTAGAGTAGTTGGAAGTATTGGTGACACTATCCTTATATTTTGTCTGATGTTGTAGTGTATTTGGTGACGTTTCCTGTTATTGAAGTTTTTCTGGTGACACTAGGTGGATAAGGCCGAAAGTAGTGCTGACACGAGGTGGTTAATGTCCAACAATGATAATTGTAACTCAAATAACTGTAATCTGTTGTGAGCTGAATCTGCCATGTTTTAAAGTAAATTTTATATCGTTTTCTGCATACATTTCATGCATTTGGGCTAGAATAGTACAGAATCTATGTAGTTTATGTTTATTTGCCAAATTATGGAATCTACACCAGTTTCTGTTTAAATTCGCAGAATTCGAGGAAATTTACAATAGTTCTAAGAATGGTTGGAAAAGCTCGGAAATCAGCTAGAGAAGTCCAAGGTCAAAAGACTACAGAACCAGGATGAATCAATCTGGAGCCCAGAAGTTACTCGATATCGAATTCTTTTACTCGATATCGACAAAGGATGTCTGGGCAATGCTGGTCGAGTAGGAACGGATCGAGGAAGCTGAAGACGAAGCAACCCGACTCTGGAGCTTTACTCGATATCGAGTAAGCTACTCGATATCGACAAACATCCTGATGCCATACCCGGAGTCGAGGAGCTGTACCAAGTCGAGAAGCCGAAGACCTGGAGACGTCGAGCAACATCTACTCGATATCGAGGATCTTACTCGATATCGACAAAGACCAGCACCACACTTCCAAGCCAGATCGGGGAGTAGTTCCTCGACCAAGACCAGCAACGCAGAAGTCGACACAGGTTACTCGATATCGAGGACCCCAACAGTGCCTGTCCGAGCTAGATCGAGCACCTGCTACCCGACATCACCGAGCCAGCTGAAGTCGACGTCATTTTTACTCGATATCGAGGAGCGCTGTTCGGAGCCGCGTTACGCGGTGTCCTGTCCGTGTCGAGCTGGCTTTGCTTGGAGCCGAAGGAGTCCGATTCTATCCAATTTCTATCCACATCTATCAAGTTCTATCTATGGAGAAGATCTACCCACACAAGAAGATATTTTGCTAATTTAGATATAATTTCGTTTATGGATTTAATTCCTTTATTCCATTTATTTATCTTTAAGCCTTTAGATATTTAGATATAGATATAGATAAAATGTTCTTTCCTTGATTAGCGGGGTTTGAACACTATAAATAAAGCCTTAGGGGCTGGTTTTTATTCATTCAATTTCAGAGAGAACAACAAGTAGAGAGAGAAGAAGAAGAGGTTGTAGGTTTGAGTTTATTAATGCAAGTTAGTTCTTTTTCATCAAAGATGTCTGCGATTGCAATGAAGAGCGAGTAGTCCACCACTTCTAGGGTCGGGGTGAGCCCGACGGTGGCCATGTAAGGTGATGTGGTAAAGGTACGATCTTTTTATGCAATTCGTCTTCTATCCCTATGAGCATGATTCTTTTGCGAGAGTTGAAGGTGATCCTTGTTTGTGTTATTGAAGCGAAAGTGATCTTAATGCAACTTGGATTCATTATGTGAAAAAGGGTTAGTAAAAATTAGGGTTTATGCAAAAGCCTCTATATTCCTATTTGTTAATAACGAAAGTTATTTGATGGAAAACATGATCTTTTATGCCTTTATGTGTTATTTTGCATGGTTATCGTTGTGGTGTTGATACCTTGGCTTTGGAAGTCTTTTAGTATATTGATTTATTTCATTGAAAATCTGAGTTCTGTGTTCGAGAGTTTGCAATTTAAAGTTTCTGTCTTTGTCGATCTCGGGAAAGTTCTTGTCGATAACGATCGAGGAGGGATTTACTTGATACTTGTCTTTTCTGAGTTTCTGTTGCTGTTGGTCGATTTCTGTTTCTGTTGTTGACATAGCTTTAGTCGATATCGAGTAGCTGTTGTCGATATCGAGTAGCTTCTGTTTCCTTGCTTTATTTTTTTGCTTTTGCTTTGTTATTTCTGTCTTTCTTTTTGTCTTTATGCTATTCTGTCTATGAGATTTACAGCTACCTGAGATCCGCTGACACGCTTCCTCGAGGATCGATCCTGACTTCCCACTACTGCATAGGGAGGGATTCTTGTAATCATTTGCTGGGGCACGAATCTGGTTTTATTTATTTAATTATATTTAAGCTCGATTTCCTCCTACAAAAAATTGGCGCCGTTGTCGGGGAAGCAATCATTCGCGCCTTAGGTAGTCAGATCTCACCTTTATTTTAAGTTACTTCGCTGGTATATGCGCCGTTCTGGTCGAACACCTGAGTTTGACGCCTTAGACGAACCAGAGCGCCTTATACACATCCAAGCTAAACTAAAAAGAGCCATGGCGGCTGCAGAGACACATTAACAGCTGATTGAGAGGCTTATGAGGGAACTAGCTGCTAAAGATACTGCTCTCACCGCTGAGAGAGCACGCACTACAAGGGAAGCTGAGCCTGCGAGGCTATTGGAAGATGAGCTTGCCCAATACCCAACAACTGCAGAGGATTAAATGCATCCGACTGTCATAGTGCATGAATCGGCCATTCTAATCCCTGAAAATAACTATGAAATTCGCACTCCTTTCCTTATTGAAATCAAGAATAATGCTTTCTTTGGTAGATTTAATGAATGCTCTCTTCAGCATATTACAAACTTTACTGACACGTGTTGTACTCTTGCTGAAGGTACCACCTTGGAGTACATCTTGATGAAGGCCTTTCGTTGGTCCCTATCTGGTCCAGCATTGAAGTGACTTGAAGGGCTGAAACCGCGATACCTCACGACATGGGCTGAAGTAAAGCAGGAGTTTCTCAACAAGTTCTTCCCTCCTGCCAAGACAGCACTCCTCCGCTAGAATATTATAGCTTTCAAATAGAAGCCTGGGGAACCACTCGCAAAAGCTTGGGAAAGATATAAGGATCTTCTACGGTCATACCCTACACATGGACAGCAACCCTGCGTAGTTCAAGAGATCTTCTTCAATTCTCTGGGCTTGGCTGCAAAGGATAGGATCAACACATATACTCACTATGAGTATCTGACAATGCTGCCTGCTGACGCATGGGCTGCTCTCGACAAGCTGACCAACTATGATAACAAGTATGGGACTCCAACCAACTATTAGGAGAATGCCTATGCTAGGCCAGCCCCATCCATGCCCCTCTATGAGCCCTCTAAAGAGATTGATCCAAATGTCAAGGATCAATACTACAGAGATCAGAACCGCAAGCTCCTCAAGCAAGTCAAGTATCTTTCTGTCAACCAAGCCTGCATCGAATGTGGATCACAGAGGCACACCACTACTGAGTGCCCACACACAGAGCAAGTCAGGTTGGCAGAGTACCATGAAGAGGCAGCTTACGCAGGGGGTCCCAATCGCTACATGGGGGACCAAAGATTCCAACAACCACAATGGAACCAAGGTGCCCCTGGAACCCCCCACCCTACAGAGATCTAGGACATCCAGAAAGGGACCAGATGAGGGATGATCTACAGACTGTCCTAGAGGAAATCCGGAGGAATCATTCAGACACCAAGCAGTCCTTCAACTCAATCTACACTCAGATTCAAGGTGTCAACTCTAGGCTTGAGAGATTGACATATGGCGGAAATCAGTTGATACACAGATTGGTCAGCTAGCAGCAGGAGTCCCCAGACAATCAGGTTCACTCCCAGGATCTTCAGAACCAAATCCCAAGACTGGTCACATCGCTGCTGTGAAAATCAGAAGCGGCCATCAACTACAAGAGCCAGAGGTCGGAAAGCAGCAGGACGGAGGAGAACAACAACTCGATATCGACCAGACCTTGGTCGATATCGATAAAAGGCAACTCGATATTGAGGAAGGTTTACTCGATATCGACGACAAAGTGGGACAACCTTCGTCTGCACAGCACAACAACTCAACATCAAAGAATCTGGTCGATATCGAGGAAGATCAAATCGACGTCGAGAAAGCTGCAGCACCTCCGACATCTGTTCTGGCTCCGAATCAGAAAAAGAAGCTGCCCTTCCCAACAAAATCTCCAAAGGACCCAGGGGAGAAGAAATTTCAGCGCTTCATCAAGATGCTTCAGAATCTCAACGTCACCATTCCCTTCACAGAAGCTCTCAATGAAATGCCATCCTATGTCAAGTTCCTAAAGGAGATTCTAAGCAAGAAGAGATCAATGGCTAAGATTACAGAGGAGTGCAACTATTTGGACATACTTGAGAAGAGGCCAGATCCAGGTATGTTTTCTATAACCATTGGATTTGGTCCATACAAAATTAATGCTTTATGTGATCTTGGAGCTAGTGTGAGTATAATGCATTTAACAATTTGGTCCAAGATTAAGATATGGCCAACAACACGGTGGTCATTCCAACAACCATGGTGGACAATATGCCAGTACAAGTAGGTAAATTCTTTGTCCATGCTGATTTTCTAGTTATTGATATGCCAGAGGACCCTGCTTGTCCAATTATTCTAGGAAGACCCTTCTTGGCGACGGTGGATGCCAACATAAGCGTGAGGAAAGGAGTGCTCACTTTCAACATCAGCGATGAGGTAATTGAGTATTCCTTTAACAAAACTGAAAGGCATACAGGTCCAATGGAAGAGGTAAAATCTATATCAGCTGGCTACATTACTTGCGGGGAGCCTAAGGTAAGAAATATGACTCCTGAAGAGCTGGAAAATAGGGATATGGAAGCCCAGGTGGAGAAGATCATGTCCATCCTGAACAAAGAAACAGAGAATCCACTCGACACAAACCAAGGTACGTTGATTTGGACTAACTATTTTTTGGATGCCTTGAAAGGATTCAAGTATGGGGTCGAGGTCGGACAAAATTCCTTGACATCGAGTAATTTAGTCGACATCGACCAAAATCAGAAGCCTCCACCAGCACCAGCGTCGTCGAGCAGCCAAACTGAAGCCAAGCACTCCTCGATATAGAGTAAGCTACTCGATATCGACCAACACTCCTCTGCATCGACTTCACCTTCCTCGACGTTGATTCCACCAGACGAGCAAAGGTCCTTGATATCGACAAAACTGGTCGATATCGACCAACATCTGGCTTCCTCGATTCCAGCATCCTCGTGCAGCAGGCCACCAGAAGCTGAATCTTCATCGATATCGAGTACTGTTCCTCGAGAACGACCAAACACAGTGGCCCCCCCGAATCCGTTTCTGCAAAGGTAAACCAAGGTATAGATCTTTCTTCTCCTATTTCCATAAAAGATTTATCTATACATGGGAGAGGTTTGCCTTGGTATGTGCAGCTATGTAGGATTTCCAATGATGAGCCTAAAGAATATGAAGTTGGAGACAAACTCTATGTTTCCACATCAAAAGATTATTGGTTTCCCAACAAATTCAACAAGAAGAGGATGGGACCTTTCGTGGTGAACAAGATCCATTCTGGAGGACTACAACTGATGGACAAGAATGGAGTCCTATTTGAAGCCCAAGCTACATGGGCCCTGCAAATGCCACCTTGAGCTTAATGGAGAAAGTCGGCCTAGCGACTATAAAATCTAGAGCTTGTACATAGACATTTACTTTTTCGGACTTTTGGACATTGTTGCTTTTGTTTGTTTTTGGTTTTGAACTTTTAGTTTTTCTATTGTGGGTATTTCTCTTCTACATATTTTTCAGGTCTATGGGATAAAAGCAAGCTAAAATCGGACAGGGCCCAGCAGCATAGCACTCGATTCTGATGATTAGCACACCTGTCTAGTGAGTTTCTTTCTTTACCCTTGTTTTTTATACAGTGAGGACACTGTAATGTTTAAGTATGGGGTGGGGGAAGGGCTTACTTTATGCATATTTGATTTTATTTGACATTATGTGTGCATTTTTAAAGTTTAGTTCTTAAATTGCTTATGCATGGCTATGTTTGAATTCATTATTGATTTATGTGCTTACATGCATGTTTTCCAAAGTTTATAAAAATGACCCCCATTGAAAATTTTTATAAGTGTCATGGAAGCTTTATTGAACTCGACGATGCAAAATTGGATTCATTAGAGATATAGCATGAAGTTGCCCAGTAAAGGGAAGTCACAATGAAGTGCATATTTTATTGAAAACCATGAAAGGAGGTAAAATTTGATATTGCTTTTGACATGTTGCATGATAAGAGGATGGAGGACTTTATATTTCCATATAATGCTCATTGTTATATTCCTAGCCTTACCTATGCTTATGCATTACACAAAAGCCATAATATGCCTTATTTCATATATTGCTCCACATGATCTAAATATTGCCCATTCTTTACCCTATTTCTATCCGGGGATAATGTTGAGAATGATGTTACATTATGGAGATGTTATATGGTGTTTGTGTTGTTGTTATCATTATTGGAGTTTGGTAGGAAAATGTTTGAAAAATATGGAAAATTTAATGAGTGAGAAAAAATCCGGTCACCTCAGGAGATAAAGGTAGATCGACCCTGCTTGCTAAAATAATAGTTTGGCGAGATGGGACACATTGTGAGGAGTCCAAAGCACTAAGTATTCGGGGCCATTCATGACACCCATGTTTGCGACTCGCGAGAAGGCAGTTCTGAGGTCAGAGAGGTAAAAGCATTATTATTGAAAAAAGCATTATGAAAGGTGATGATTCTTATGAAAAATGAATGTGGTTGAGAAAGTTTGGAAATACTCCATTTCCCCGGATCATTAGCACCACATTACCAAATACTGCCCACCTTTAGCCTTTTACCAATCTACTTCTTATTTGAGCTTAAATTAAAGTCCTCTTGATTATTAATGCTTTGTCATGAATGAATGTTTTTTGCATAACCCTCCTTTTATGAGTAAATGTTGCTCTTAAAATTGCACATGCATGGATTTGTGACACTAGCACCTTTTCGAGGATGGTAATTGATTGCAGGGACATATGGCAATGAATCTGAGATGTTGAGAGTTTTGATTCCTTCCCGTGAATGACAAATAACAGTATTGCTTGAGGACAAGCAAGCTTACGTATGAGGTGTTTGTTGTGAGCTGAATCTGCCGTGTTTTACAGTAACTTTTATATCGTTTTCTGCGTACATTTCATGCATTTGGGCTAGAATAGTACATAATCTATATAGTTTATGTTTATTTGCCAAATTATGGAATCTACACCAGTTTCTGTTTAAATTCGCAGAATTCGAGGCAATTTATAGCAGTTCTAAGAATGGTTGGAAAAGCTCGGAAATCAGCTACAGAAGTCCAAGGTCAAAAGACTACAGAACGAGGATGAATCAAGCTGGAGCCCAGAACTTATTCGATATCGAATTCTTTTACTCGATATCGACAAAGGATGCCTGGGCAATGCTGGTCAAGTAGGAGTGGATCGAGGAAGCTGAAGATGAAGTAACCCGACTCTGGAGCTTTACTCGATATCGAGTAAGCTACTCGATATCGACAAACATCCTGATGCCATACCCGGAGCCGAGGAGCTGTGCCAAGTCGAGAAGTCGAATACCTGGAGACGCCGAGCAACATCTACTCGATATCGAGGATCTTACTCGATATCGACAAAGACCAGCACCACACTTCCAAGCCAAATCGGGGAGCAGTTCCTCGACCAATAGCAGCAACGCAAAATTCGACACAGGTTACTCGATATCGAGGACCTTAGTCGATATCGAGGACCCCAGCAGCGCCTGTCCGAGCTAGATCGAGCACCTGCTACCCGACATCACCGAGCCAGCTGAAGTCGACGTCATTTTTATTCAATATCGAGGACTTTACTCGATATCGAGGAGCGCTGTCCGGAGCCGCGTTACGCGGTGTGCTGTCCGTGTCGAGCTGGCTTTGCTTGGAGTCGAAGGAGTCCGATTCTATCCAATTTCTATCCACATCTATCAAGTTCTATCTATGGAGAACATCTACCCACACAAGAAGATATTTTGCTACTTTAGATATAATTTCGTTTATGGATTTAATTCCTTTATTCCAACTATTTATCTTTAAGCCTTAAGATATTTAGATATAGATATAGATAAAATGTTCTTTCCTTGATTAGCGGGGTTTGAACACTATAAATAAAGCCTTAGGGGCTGGTTTTTATTCATTCAATTTCAGAGAGAACAACAAGTAGAGAGAGAAGGAGAAGAAGTTGTAAGTTTGAGTTTATTAATGCAAGTTAGTTCTTTTTCATCAAAGATGTCTGCGATTGCAATGAAGAGCGAGTAGTCCACCACTTCTAGGGTCGGGGTGAGCTCGACGGTGGCCATGTAAGGTGATGCGGTAAAGGTACGATCTTTTTATGCAATTCGTCTTCTATCCCTATGAGCATGATTCTTTTGCGAGAGTTGAAGGTGATCCTTGTTTGTGTTATTGAAGAGAAAGTGATCTTAATGCAACTTGGATTAGTTATGTGAAAAAGGGTTAGTAACAATTAGGGTTTATGCGAAAGCCTCTATATTCCTATTTGTTAATAACGAAAGTTATTTGATGGAAAGCATGTATGTGTTATTTTGCATGGTTATCGTTGTGGTGTTGATACCCTAGCTTTGGAAGTCTTTTAGTATATTGATTTATTTCGTTGAAAATCTGAGTTATGTGTTCGAGAGTTTGCAATTTAAAGTTTCTGTCTTTGTCGATCTCGTGAAAGTTCTTGTCGATATCGAGTTGGCTTTACTCGATATCGAGGAGGGATTTACTCTATACTTGTCTTTTCTGAGTTTCTATCGCTGTTGGTCGATTTCTGTTTCTGTTGTCGACATAGCTTTAGTCGATATCGAGTAGTTGTTGTCGATATCGAGTAGCTTCTGTGTCCTTGCTTTATTTTTCTGCTTTTGCTTTGTTATTTCTGTCTTTCTTTCTGTCTTTCTGCTATTCTGTCTGTGAGATTTATAGCTACCTGAGATCCGCTGACACGCTTCCTCGAGAATCGATCCCGACTTCCCACTACTGCATAGGGAGGGAGTCTTTTAATCATTTTCTGGGGCACGAATCTAGTTTGATTTATTTTATTATATTTTAAACTCGATTTCCTCCTACAACATAATCCGTTTTCAGTTTATAGTTTTACAGTTTTTTTTATAGTTACTTTGTAATGAAGGGACCCAAATAACTGCTACAAGGAAGAAAACTGTATAATTATTGCCTATATATATATATATATATCCATAAATAGTTCTTTGTTGTCCATTGGTGTCTGCAAACTGATTTTAACTGAAATCAATATACAAGAAATTTTAATCACACTGCTAACACATTCCCCTCCAAAAAAGATGAATTATGGAAACACTGTTGAGTTTTGCACAAGATTCCATCAAATGATGGACGAGCTTGATGGTGTTGTTTACCGGGGGTATTACATGACTCTCGTTGATGAGGCATGTGAGACTAACAAAGAGGCTCGCATAGACGAGTTGGTGGAAGTCGTTGTGGTTCATTATACATTATATGAGGAATGAAAAAGATCAATAATAGCAACTGAACATCACATTCGGAGTGCATTCAAAGATGAAGACGCTGAAGCACTATTAAAGGTGATATTTAAAGTTTTATCTGTAATTTTTTTCCATACTGTATTGACTCTTGTATTTTATGTTTTATGTAGATGGAAGGAGAACTGGGCAAACATAGACAGATGTTGGAAGAGGTCAAGGACAATCTCATGGAGTGCGTTAAAGAAGTTCTAGATGCATAAATGGAAAGGAGGAAGAAGATTGATGACTTCTTAGGCATGTAGTTCTACTATATTAATAATTGATAATATTGGAACTTATTTATATGTTCAATGTATATTTTTTTAGTTTCTATGTGTTCCAGGCTAATGAAATGATGCAACATATTAATATCATAATAATCATATGATTATTTTGTAATTTCGCACCTCATATTTGATATTATAAAGTGTTACTGAAGTTTTACATCTATCTTTTTTGATACTGCGGATACATTGATTAGTTTGTGGGTTGTTTTGGTAAAAGTAGTGTTGACACTGTTTAACTACGATTTTATGTTATTGGTGATTTGCTCAACATCATCTTAGTTTTGCTAAACAATAGTTTATATTTGCACAACAAACGAATGGATATCATCAAATCAACTGTATGAATAAAATAGACCAATTACAAACACAAATCACATATTTGATTACCGAGGGGAGAGAATTGTGCTGACATATAGAAAAGAACACACAACTATTCAGAAGTAGTTATAGTTGTATGCATCTTGAAAAATACTATCCATTTTAAAACCACAGGGAAAACAATTGTCTTAATGTTTACGAGAAAACTGTTCAGAAGCAGAGTACACAACTGTCTACACCCAAATACATTCCAAAGTTTGCAAAAAAAAAAA
The DNA here is from genome assembly GCA_037127255.1 of Persicaria tinctoria. Taxonomy (NCBI): domain Eukaryota; kingdom Viridiplantae; phylum Streptophyta; class Magnoliopsida; order Caryophyllales; family Polygonaceae; genus Persicaria; species Persicaria tinctoria. The sequence goes on along the minus strand of JBANSL010000005.1, from coordinate 41,583,169 downwards.
ACATGAAATTGCGTTGTAGTTGTTCACCCAAGATTTAGTTTCTGGCCCTGAATCCCTTTTGAAGTCATTTTTGCATGGGATTTCACTGCCTTCACAACTTCTGTGTTCACTTCATCCAGCTCTGAGCACACAATATCTGTTAGGTACTTCACCAGTAGCTTTGAGATATTCTTGAAATTGCCCTTTTCCAATCCACACTTGTACCCTATCTCTGCCCTAAAGAAGGTCTCCATGTGACGCATGAGGCATACCCCAGAATGCAGAACTTTCTCTTCTCCAGCCCATGCGATGGGGACATTTGATGTTGGTGAAGTTGACACTATTTCTACCTTTGCTCCAAGCCCCTTATATGTTAGATAAGCAATCAACATATCCCCCTGCATGGATTGAATTATAAAGCATGTAATTTTAATTGTAAACTGAGGTGATATTTAAATGAAATTAATACAAGTAAAGACATAGCAGATATCATTAATAAAACTTACCAAACATTCGAAGGGGGATGGAAAGGTGCAAGTTGGATCAGGGCAAGATGGGGTGATATCAACGATCTGGACAACTTTGTTTTTAAAGTTGAAGACAACCATGACATAGAACACTTCTCGTTGAACCCCAAATACAATCTAATCAACATAATATAAAACAGATAGACATTAGTGATTGAGCTTGTTAATTTTGATTCCAAATTTAGTATTTAGATAACTTTATCCAGGTGATTGCGAGGGACTACCATATCTACATCTCTCAAAGAAATGTGTGGTGACAAAGACAATATAGTATCAAGGTGGAGGTTAAACCTCTAAAACTGTTCATCACAAGCTCCTGATGATACACTCTCCACATTAAACTGAATCAAGAATAGAAATTAGTAAAAAAAACAGACACATTGTAATAATGACAAACAATGGAGTGTAATTGAAGGATGAACTTGTAAAAGTATTACAGATTTATTGATATTGACAAATAGTCTTCCTCGTGATTGAGCACTTTTATACTGTTCCTTGTGGTTGAGGACAACTGTCCATGCATCAATAATGACCTTAGACAAGTGGTTTTCATCTTCAAGTGTACCCATGTATGTCCTAACAATTTCAACAGACATGTGTTTAAATAAAACTTACCTGCAAAGCGAATCATTATGAAGATGGATTAAGTAAAAATAATCTTTTACTTGTAATTGAACATACATTAAGTAAATTAAGATTAAAATGAACTTACGTGCTATGAGTTGTTTTCATTGCTAAATAGCCTGAAACAATGCGCTCAATTTCAGAGATAGGATCATTAATATCAACAACACGTGAATAATAAGGGCTTCTCAAAGATGCAGAAGGTTTATGTGCTCTCCTTGCAACTTCTTCTCTCTTTGTGTCATTCAGTTGTTCTGCAGCATTCACATTAAATGCGTTGACACGCGGTGATCTCCGTATTGGCAATGCAACAGGGGACTTGCATTTTCTTCTACCTCCTAAATGGTCCCCTGGTGGAACATTAGTTTGAAATTGAGTGGGTAGGGGATTTGGAGTTGTGCATAATGTGTCTGCAGTTTTAGCTTGAACATCCTGGTGTATTGGCGGATGACCATAGCCGGCTGGAGGAGCCTGGTTTGGTTCATTAGTACCGTTGTTTGTATCTCCAGTGTTCTGTGATTTATCATTCTTAAAAACAGGATCATTTAGAAATATATCAAAGGAAAATTCTCCATCTACTTTGATGTTTGATTTCAATTTTTGCTTATTCTAATACGCCATCTCAATCTGAGTAATACAATCTAAGAAAGCAGGGTTTGACTAGAATTTTTCTTGGGAGTCGATAAAATGTGTGTTTGGAGAGTCATTCATATAAGACCTGTCAGCAGCATCTATAGCAGGCTCAGGGGTTACATCTTCCATCCCTAGAAGCTGGTTTGCCCCATGTAGAAGTCTTTTCACCTTGTCATCATGTTGTAGTTCAAGCGGTACATTTGTAGACCATCAAAGCTATGACCGGATATAGCAGATGCAAGCACATAAGTTTTTTGAGCAAAAAACTTTATCCAACTCTAGAAGATAACAACACATAAAAAACAAGAATAAAAAATAACCAGTAAATATCAGAACATGCTAAATTGCAAAAATATTAGATTGAATTGGTTTAAAGAATTCATATAAACCTCTACTGGGGGTGGTTGTTTTTCTAGATCAACAGGATGACTGGTGCCTTCAATGTTTTCTACAGCATTGGGCGGACAATTTTGTAATTCATGCCAACAAACACTGGGAAACAACGACTCATTCTTCTGAGTGCGGTGCTTGTGAATAGTTTCACCCTATCCATATAAAACAACTGCAAAACCAAAGTGACAAACATAATATCAGTATAATGATGGAGCGGGGAATGCTTACATGAAGAATACTGTATGTACATTGTAAAGAAATTAAGTTAACATCACAGGAAAGGTTTAAAAAAATACTTAAAAAAAAGAATAATAGAGGCCCTCTGAAATGGTCATTCTTGTACTTTTCCTAGCGTTTCTTTGCGTCAACCAAACTCTCCAACACGAGACCACACCTATTTAGGTCTTTCATGTCACCCAATTCAGGAACTACTCTTATTGAACGGTGGTTAGCATGTCCGTTTCCTAGAGTATCAACCAATATAGAGTCTAATATAACAATAAAGTTCACAAGAAATTGATCACCACATATAGTGTCAGCTATCAATTTATCCATCACCATAGCTGTTGTTATATTATCCTGCACCTCAAATGTGCTTCTCCAATCTTGCACAAGACTGAAATTCTCTTTAGCTGTTTTTCTTCCAACTAAAATCTTTTCCATGGGGAACCCCATTGTGATATGCACATCTATTTCTGCAATTTCAAGTTCTCCTCCATTAACCAGCACCAAGCAACACTTGTTAGCATCAAACTGATCCACTAACCAATATGAAAGATATAGTGGTAGGGTAACAATATCCAAGTTGAACAAAAATCCAAACCCAATATCTTGAATGAATTTCTTCTGCTTGTCATTCATTTTTTTCAATGATGACACCAGCAAGCGTGGGCTTGAACGTGCCTTCAAACCCGGGATATTTTTTTGTCTTGTGTTCCTGACGAAACCACGAATGAAAAAGCGGGTCCCACCCCACGTTCCCATTGGGGGGGGGGGGATGCCACGTATTCTCTCATATGATGACTTTGGTCAAATGGTCTTACCTGAAGCCCATTCCCCACCTCACCTATCACCTGGTATTGGCGAAATGGGGGAAAGAGTCTCAACCTGTGCCGCTGTGACCAAAGGGGAATTTGACGGTCTTACCCGTAACCTGAGATCCCCGACATCCGCGAAGATCTCGCGGCCGGCGCCGCCGAGCCTCTGAATAGGGCTCGCATCACTTATTGTGTAATGGATTCATCAAATGGCTTCTTGGTATAGAAAGTACTCCGATTTACTAGATTTAAAGATCAGGGCTGAAGGATGATATTCTCTTTTACTCCCTCGACTATCGTCCTACTACTTGTCCTGTATAGATTCATTCTCTTACTTTCGCGTTGTCCGCGGACGGATACGGGATGAGGAAGTATATGAGTATTATTGTAGCCTTATCCCTCTCTATCTCTCTCTGAATCGAGGTTTTTCTATCTGTTTTTTCCAAAAAGCCTGGCGCTTATAGTGCCTTCTCCTTTTTATAGCGTGTCCCCATGCCCTCTCCCTGAGGGAAAAGTTCCTCCTCTTTGGCCATTTGTTGAAGTATGGTTGCCACGTGTTCTTAAGAGGAAGTGCACATGGATGGTGGGCATGTGTGCCATCTGTCCATTTTGCATGTACCCATCATCCGCGGATCGCATGAAGACGTGATTTCTCGGGTCCATTTCTTCAGCCTTTTTAGCTCTTTATTCGCTTTCTTCTTTTTTGTTAACTTTGGGAATCATCACAACTCCTCGAGCCATGGGGAAACCGGACAGGTTTTTCTGCGGTTCGAAATTCCCCCCCCCCCCCCCCCCGCTCTTGGCGCTTTTTTAGGGCAAAAAGATGGAGAAGGGGAGGCCCGTTGGGCTAACTTGGGCTTTTTTGGGCCTGTACCCACTAGGCCCGTTTACCTGATTGATGTGAGTCGTGTTTTGTCCCTCCTCATTTTTTACCGTTCTCCGTTTTTTACAGCTCTCGTCTTCAAACATCTCGAGGTAAAGTGACTTTTCCTTTTTCTTCTTTCCGCGTCTAGTTCTTTATTTAATTTTAGTTTTCTTTCTTTCTTCTCTCTTTTCGGCCGCAGTTGTGGTGCAGGTATCTTTCGGGTGCCACTTTATTCACTGCTGATCCTTAGGTTTCTTCCCATCCTACTTCTTTCTATTACTTGATCAATTGTCTTTGCGATGTCGATTTCGCAAAGTAGTTCTGGTAGTGTTCAAGCCCTGATCAGATCTCCGCCTGCAAGACGGACTGAAGGTAAACTTCTGATGGGTGGTATAGAGGTCCCTGAAGATGTTACTTTTCGTCAACCCAAAAACCTCGCGGACCCCTCCTTTTACTCTTCTCCAGGTCGCGCGCGCGACGAACCCGCTTCCCCTGTCGACTCCGCATCTTCACGATCGGGTGGCGAAGCTTCGTCGTTGGGGTCTGACTCGATATTAGAGTCTCTTGAGTCTCAACAATCTTATAAAGAGTGGGACTCTCACACTGAATTGCCGTCCGGCCCTGTCTTTCTACCAACTGAGCGCCGCTCGTCATCCGTGCTGGGGGACTTCCGCCCGGTTTTGTACAATGAGGGGGTGCTGGCGACTTGCTCTTTTAGGAGGAACTTTTAGCCGTCCGTCGCGGGCCCGATCCCAACTGTTCTGCCCCAGTGGATGATTCCCATCGCTCCTCCGAATGCTCGGAACCGCGTTGGTGGGACATTCACAACCCTGGATGACTTGAATGTGATTGCTCGTGTCTTTCCCTGACCGGAGGGAGTGGTGTTGTGCCTCCCAGCGGAGGGTGGAGGGAGCCTGGATGCCTATCTGGGTTATTTGGTTGTTTATATAGAGAGCTTGGTTCAAGGGTTTCAGCTCCCTCTACCCAACCTGTTCAAGCGTTACCTAAAAGCCTATGGCTTGAGTCCTGCTCAATTGGTCCCGAACAGGTGGCTTTTCTTAACTTCTTTTGTGATGCGTTGCTTGGAGATCGGGGTTCAACCTACCCTGGGACTTCTGAGCAATATGCTCATTTTGGGTCATTGAGGCACTCATAAGAGCCTCTATCAGGCAAAACTCAGTGTTTCGATTGTGGAACGTAATTCTAGCAAGCCAGAGTGGCGGCATAAGTGGTTTTTGGTTCCTGATCCTTCTCGCAAAATATTGAACTTTCACACCGAGTCGCGCCTATACACACGGGTGAAGAGGAAAGCCGTGTCTGACCTGAAAGATATCAAGCAGAGGTTCGCGGTTAGAACAAAGCCTTTGTGGAGAGATGTGGTTTCTCCTTTGTGGCTAGAGATGGCCGGCTTGAGTCTCCCTCATCCGCGCATAGGTTGTAGTTAATTTGGGGTGCTCTTATTATTTTTGCTTTTTCCAGTGCTTTTGATCCTGTATTGATATTGTTGTCCTTTTCATGGCTTCTCAGATGCCCTGGAATTGAAGACAATGGTGGATGCCGCGAAGGGTTCTTCGGCTCCTCCTTCCTCTGCTAAGAGGAAGATCCCAACTGACGTGATGAAAGCCTTGAAGCGTCCCAAGACTTCGGCCCTAAAGCCGAAGAGTAGGAAAGCGACGAAGGAGAAATCGGTGATCGCGGCCTCTTCTTCTCCTGTTGCCCCGACGGGGCCCGAGCCTCACCTTATCGTCGTGATTGACACTTCCCCAATCGCAGAGGTCCAACCCCTTCCCCTAGTGGCCCCCGTGGAGCCTCAAGTTGTTTCTCCTGAAGTGGGGACTTCAAAAGCACATCCAAAGAAGAAAAAACCGCGTCCGGGACGCGCCGGCTTGGGAAGGTGTTGACTGGGATGCGCCGGTGTTTCATGTGGATGCCAATGGTCGCCCCGCGTATCGGATGTTCGGCTTTGACTTTGATATCCTTAATGAGCTGGCCTTTCCCTCGGAAATCGGGAAGGCGGAGCTGCGATATCTGGACCACTTGACTGATGAGCAGTTCACGATTGAGCAAGAACGTTGGTGCAACTGGGTGAGTGAATCGGGTTCTATGACTTCCGTTTACCCGTTTCCCTTAATTTTTCTTTCTGTGGATGTCTTCGACCCTATTATGTTCTTTGTGGTCAGGATCGCGTTTTCACCCATAGCTGCTGGGGTCGGTAACTTCGCTTGGGCCAACATGCTCGTGGTCTCGAGGAGAAGTTGGAGCAGATGAAGGAAATGCTCCTAGAGGCAGAGACGCCGCGGAAGGAAGCCGAGTCCCTCCGTCCGCGGGTGGAAGAGAAAGATGAAATCATAGTTTATGAGAAGGCAAAAAGTAGTAAACTGGCTGAGGAAATGGAGATGTTGCGGGCCTAGCTTGAGTCTTCCCAGCAGTCCTTGTCCACTCTGCAATCTAGTATTGAGGCCCGGAAAGTCGAGTTTGAAGCTCAGTTGATAGCGGCGAACAAAGAGCGAAGCAAAGCGGTTGTGGAAGCCAATCGTCGTACAATCGAGCTGGAGCGATATTAGTCCCGTACGGATGGTGACATCGTCCTGTCTTGGTTAGATGTTCCACAAAACTGTTCTAAGCTTGTGGACTACTGGTTGAAGACCCCGAACGGTTTGGAGTTTATGAAGAGCGCGGTTCCCGAGTGGTTGAATGGAGAGGCTGGGCAAGAGTTTTTCCAAGACAGGTACAGGGATTGCTTTTATCTGGGTATGAAGGCCGGGATTCATCAGAGCATGCAGAAATCCACGGAGGCCTCGGGTATTCCCCTTCAGCTATTCTCTCCAAGTGATGACCGAGAGGATTGGAACTTGAAAGAAGACGAGCATGTGGACTTTAGTGGTATTGGTTTGTAAAACTCCCTTTTTATCGTTCCTCTGGGTCAGACAAACTTCGGCACTTCGTTTGGTGCCTTATTTTGGTTTATGTTTTCATGCCCGCGGAGTGTCCGCGTGGAAAACTTTGTCCGCGGTTTGTTCCTTTGTTTTAGTTCTAATGACGAGTCTTTTTGAATCGACCTTCAATCTTGCTGAATGATTAGAAACGCGAAAACTTCGCCTGGGGGCGTCTTTTGTTTTCATTCAACATTTCACGTCTATTTGAGCGCCTAATTTAACAAACAAGATTTTGAATTTTAAAAGCTGATTTCCACTCTAATGGGTGTTCTTGCTGCCCTCGCCTTCAGAAGTATCGTCTTCTCCTGAAGGAACATAGCGGGCCTTGAAGCGTGAGCCACCCAAGTAGCTGAAGAGTACAACTCCTCCTACGCGGACATTTCTTGATCTTGTAAATGCGCTCCACCCCTGTGTGATCAGAGCACCCCAGCATCGTCCCTCTCCACTCGAACATGGATGCCCCTCCTTCCCGGCCCATTGGTTAGGACTGCTCTTTCAACATTCGGCAGTCCATACTCTACCTCGAAAAACGCCGGGAGTGGTTGTGTTCGTTGAAAAACCTTTAAACATGAGGGGAAAAATCGAGACTCAATGGAGGAGTTTAAAGGGTATTACCGTTCTTTGCAGAAACGAGGCGTTTTGGACCCATCGAAGGAAATCTCTGGGACGGTCATTTCCTGCAGCCATTTCGTTCGGAAGTTTTTGCTAACTCCTGATGTAAGGTGTCTAAGGAGGATCTCTTGGGGTTGTATTTTATAGGAGAGGTGACGGATAGTGTTTCTTTATTTGTCAGATTTAGCATTTATTACTTGGCCAATTCTGACACCCCCCCCCTCTCTTTTTCTGAAATCGTTCCTTCCCTAGGTTTTCTAGGGAAAGGGGATATAAAAACGGGGGCAACTTTTCTGACTCACTACAGGGGCTTGAAAATGACAGATCTTTTATTTCCTTAAAAAGCTTTTATTGTTACAAGGTACATCGGGACTTAGAGATTTAAACTTTGCGCTTTGGGGTCTTCGTGTTCACGAGTGCCAGCGCGGACTTCCGGTTACCCTTGTTTTTGGGGGGCCCCATGTCTGTCGGACCGCGCTTCTTTCCCCGGACAGAGGTTGAATCGGGATAAGACACGTACACCTCGAAGTGAGAATCTCCTTCATAAACGAGGAGGAGCGAGCATCATATGATTACTCGGTTTGAGAAAGTAAAGTCTGGCCACCCATCTGTGTACCAATACGCCCCGTCCGCGTCTCTTTCGACGTCGACCTCGAAATCTTGGCATCTGGTGGACCTTAGATAAACAAGCATGTGTGTTTCATCTCCCAGTTGCTCGTACAGTCGGGGCAGTTGCAGCGTTTGTAGCTGCTCTTCTTTGGTAATGAACCGGTAGAAAGCGTGTGGAGTGTCTCCGGAACCCATGTTGGGGCTCCTTTTGAGGGAAACGGTTCGTGGGAATGCATAATGCTGTTTTCTTTTCCTTCTTTTTATAGCGTTTAACACTTTGGAGTTGCTTATAGCCAAGTGGCTTCTGAGTCAGTGAATCTTGCCCTACGTGGGAGACCTACCCTATCCACGTTTCATTTTTCCTGCTTATCGATGTTTGTGTGTTTTGAGAAGTCTGGTCACGGCATGCACCTAGTATCTCTTAGATGAAACATTCACTAAATGTGATTATGAAAAGATGTAGTCTTTATTTGAAATTTAAATTGATTCCCGGCACCATTGGGCTTAGAGTTAATGGAACTAGCTGCAGGGAACTTACGAGAAAGGGTCCTAGATCTCTTACCCAGGTTTCTTAGGTGAACGAGGTGTGGCTTTCGTAGACTGGGTTTGGATCGACCACGGAAACCTCGTATCGAGCTGCTTCTCTTTCTTTGGTGAATCGGAGGATGGCCCCCACCCGCACGCGGTTGGCTGTAGTGAAGTTGCCCCACCCTTCCGTTATCCAGTAAATCCCGTCTTGGCCAGGGTCGATTCTGACTTCGTATTCTTGGTGTGACCGTGAGTTGAGGGTAATGCTTCATTGTGCATCGTGCTCCAACATCTCGTACGTGAGAGGAAGGCGGAGCTGCTGAAGCTGTTCATCCTTTAAGATAACCCTATAGAAAGTGGCTTGGGGTGATTCCATGAGTGGGTTCGTGGTCGTCTGTGAAACGGCTCATGTAGCCAAGTTACTTCCTCCATCTCATTCCTTTTCCAATTTTCAAAGTTACGGGGAGTCACGGGCTCTCATTCATCTCCTTTTTGTCGAGTCTTTTCATGGTGGTAGGCGTTTGCCTGCCCGAGGTCAGTCCCTGTGATACAGATGTCCGCCATGCCTGGCCTGGGGCAGTGATGCTTTATTTGACTATTTTTGTGTTTTCCCCGGGCCCCCCTTGGTATGTTTTCGAGGTGGTTCCTGTGCGACACGTGACCCCAAGGTCCTTTAAAACCGGGATCTCCAAGCTCCTTTGTTTTCTCAAGTTTAGTCCTTTTGAAGATGTCATCCTCTGGTCGGACGAGTTGGGCCTTTTTCCGGTCACTGGATTTTCCGGAGCAAATGCACCGTCTGGTAGGTCCTTTCCGCGGCTCATAGTTCTTGTTTGTTTTCCGCGAATATGTTTTTTCATTTATTTAATTAATTCATGTTTGGGCAGTTGTTGCCTTCGCGTTTCGAGGTTGAGTATGGCCCAGATCTTCCAGGGCGTGTTTTGTTGTCGTCTAGAATTATCCGGGACTTCCCTGTGGCGGTATATCGAGGTGACTACCGCGTCCCCTACCTGGGTCATGGGTGGAATCACTTTTCCAGCACGCATGGCGTCGATATAGGTTCCACCATCACCTTTTTGCACAGGGGAACGCACGGTTCGAGGTTCATATTTTATCTGCGGATGGCGATGAGGTTGACGCAGAGTGGAGAGAGCCTAATCCCGAAGGACCTTTGCCTAATGGGACGCGGTTGTGTGAGGACAATACTCGCCTGGTTCCCGATAGGTCCAGGGAGAAGTGATCTCGTGATCTCGTTCGGGCCCCTCCCCCCAAGGATTACTTCTGAGTTCTCTACTGGCTGTCAGGATGGCCTTTTAGCATGAGCTTTTCAGCCTTTCCATGTCTGCTCTGACTATGGGCCAGTAGTATCCCAGTCTCAGAACTTTTGAGGTCAATGCTCTCCATCCCTGGTGATGGGCGCACAGACCTGCATGCAATTCCTTCACGATGGTGTGCCACTCACTGCTGGAGACACATAATAAATCTGGGAAGTTGAAACCCTTCTTATATAACTTTTCTTCATTGATGACGAACCGGGTCGCTCGGTTTGTTAACTTTTTGGCCAATCTTCGGAGTCCGCCAATCTTCGGAGCCCTCGGTCTAGACAAAATATACCTCTTGCAGGAGTCTCCGCCGATCCTTTCTTTCAAACTTGAATTTCCCTTCCACTTCTGGCAGCATTGTTGCCCCAATTCATGCCAACAAATCGGCTTGTTCATTCATCTCTTGGGGAACGGATTCCACGACGAAGTGCAAGAAAGCTCTTCTTAGAGCGGTTACCTTTCGCAGGTAATCTGGTAAAAGCCCAGTCCTGGCTTTGTACACCCCCTCTATTTGCTTTGAGACGATCTCGGAATCTGTATATACTATGACGACACGAGCTCCGCGGGCCAACGCTAGCTCAAGCCCAGCTATCAAAGCTTCATATTCTGCCTCGTTGTTGGTGGCTTGAAAATCCAAATGGTGAGTGAAGCAAAACTAATCTCCCCTAGGGGAGGTTAGTGCTATTCCTGCCCCGCATCTGTCCGCGTTCACGGCCCCATCGACCTTTATTGTCCACTTGCTTTGCGTGTCACTTCTTCATCCCTAAAGCTGGTTTCGCAAATGAAATTCGTCAGAACCTGGGCTAGCGCTGCCTTGCGTGGGACGTAAGCTATTTCAAACTCAGAGAGCTCAATGGACAACTTCGTCATTCGCCCCGAAAGATCTAGTGAATGAAGAATTTGTCTGAGCGACAGATCCGTTAAGACTTCTATTAAGTGATCCTGAAAATAGGGGCGAAGCCTTCTGGCCGCGAACATCAGACTGAGGACCACTTTTTCCACTGGCTCATATCTGGTTTTTGCATCCTGTAACACTCTACTTACATAGTAGACTGGGTACCGCCCCTCCCGGGTGAGGACCGCGCTGATAGTAGTTGCTTTCACTGCTAGGTACAACTGTAAACTTTCTGATTTCTGAGGTTGATGCAAAGTTGGCACATACTGTAAGAAAGCCTTTAATTGTTTGAAAGCCTGCTAGAGGTCAGACGTCCACTGGATCGGTCCTTTCTTTTTCAGCAACGCGAAGAAAGGTAAGGATTTATCGGCCAGACGAGAACAGAAACGTCCTAGATAGTTTACCGCTCCATTCAAAGACTGTACCTCTTTTATAGTACGTGGTGGTCGCAATTCCTATATAGCAGCTATCTTGGCGGGGTTTACATCTATCCCTCTTTGGCTAACCATGAAACCAAGGAATTTTCCCGAGTCGACTCCAAAAACACATTTCTCCGCGTTCAGATTCAGTCCTCCACGCCTCAGAGAATCGAAAGTTTCCTGTAGATCAGCCGCGTGGTTCTCTCCTTTCTTACTCCTTACAACGATGTCGTCCACATAGTCGGAGACATTCCTGGCCAGCTGTTCACGGAATATCTTGTCTACGGCTCTCTGAAAAGTTGCCCCAATATTCCTCAGACCAAAAAGCATGACTTTATAGCAGAAAATTCCTTGATTGGTGATGAAAGTGGTTGCCCTCTTATCCATCGGATCTAGTCGGATCTGGTTATATCCGGAATACGTGTCCAAAAAACTCAAAGCCTCATTCCCTGCAGTAATGTCGACAGGTCGTCTATTGATGGCAAGGGGTAACTATCCTTTGGACATGCTTTGTATAATTCTGAGAAGTCCACACACATTCTCCACTTTCCGTTGGCCTTCTTGAATAGGACATCGTTCGGGAGCCAGTCTCAATCCTCAGCTTCCTCTATGAATCCGACTTCAAGTAACTTCTCCACTTCTTCCTTCGCTACTTTGGATTTCTCCGGGGCCATCTTCCTCTTCTTCTGGGCTACAGGCCGTGCATCATGGCGTATCCTGAGAGTGTGGATCGCTATTGACGTAGGAACACCCAAGAGATCCTTCGGGGACCATGTGAACACATCTCGGGATTGGCTGATGATTTCTAGGACCCGTTCTTTCTCCCCAGTCTCTATGGCTTGGCCCATGTAAATTCTCTCTTCAGGATTCTGAAAAGGCCGGTGGACGGTTCGTAGATCCGTGGTTGGGATTTCCCTGTCTGTCGGTCTGACTTCAAGTTCTGCTTTGGTGCATGCTCTCTTGTGACGTTTAGAACTTCGTTTTCTGCTTGAGAGTCTCCCTTTGGGCCCTCGATCTCACTTTGAGCGGATCCTTGGATGCACATGATCTCTTTCCTCTTTTTTAAAGAAGTCACGTAGAAACTCCGGCTTTCTGGCTGCTGGCCACATACTTCTCCCGTCCCCCCTCCGGAGATAGGGAATTTTGCTTTGAAGTGATAGATCGAAACAACCATCTGGAATTTGTAAAGTGACACCCTCCCCAAGAGGGCGTTGTAAGTTGTGGGGATCCGTACCACTGTGAAGATGATGTTTTCCATTCTTCAACAAGGTGTGGTGCCTAAGACTACCGCGAGTTCTATGGTGCCTGCACCCTGCACCTCATCTCCCGAAAAGGTAATCAGTGTCCCATGATAAGGCCTTAGTGCTGTCCCGGATACTCCTAACTAGGAAAAAGCTTCCCACGAGAGTATGTCCACAGATGATCCGGTGTCTATGAAAACTCTTTTTACAGTCTTAGTGGGGATCTGGGCATGAACCACTAGTGGGTCCGCGTGTGGCATGCGAACATCTTCGACATCTGCTGTAGTAAAATATATTTCTGAATGTGGTTGTACAACGATCTTCTGGCTAGCAGTTGATGGAGGCTGCCTTGCCTCCCTTTCATGATTTTTTCTTCCTTGATGGCTTACTCTTGAGATCGACGGTCCTCCCGCCAGAGTGTCAATGAAACCCTCCGGCTTTGGCATCTGATTGACTCGCAATCATTCAGGGCGGACCTCGTCGCGTGGGGCTTGATTGACTGACATTTGTGCCGGTTGACCCCGACCCCTTTGGCCGCCTCTCCACCATCGTCCCCGCCCTCTACCTCTATTTGTGAGGGGGAATCGTTGTTGCTCGCCCCGTTCTCGGGGGTATTCAAACCTCGAGGGTGGCCGATAGTTTTCTCTATTGTCCGCGTGCCCTTCATCGTAGCGATTTTGAGTCTGGTGGCGATATGGGACGTGATCACGATATTCATTTTTCCTTCGAGGAGAAACCTGCTCTCCTCTACGTCGTACCCCTTGATCATGCTCCTGATACCCTGCATCTGGATTCTTTCTCTCGTGGTTGAAATGGATCTCGTCTTGTCGGGACGCGAGCGGGTTGCCCGTGGAATAATTCTTCCTCAGCCTTCCCACTCCTTTGTCCTTTCGAAATCTCCCTACTATCTTCCCTAGAAAGACTCGCGGGCCCTCGTTGGCTCTTGAGCTTGAGGCCGCGGCTTCCTCTGCCTCAATCTGAGCAGATACCAAATTCCTCAATGTGTCATAATCTTTCGGTTTTTTCCTAAAGAGTCGGGTCTTGAATCCTCCATCTGCCAAGTTCCCTATTAAGATTATGACTGCTCACTCATGGTTGAAACTCGGGATCTGCACCACTACACTAGTAAATCGGGCAAAGAACTGCCTTAGATTCTCACTCGGTCCCTGTCGGATTGAATTAAGATCCAGGATGGTCTTCTTCCTTGACCGCGAACTCCCAAAATGAGACTTGAAAAACTGGGAGAGCTGAGCGAAGCTAGCAATCGAGTTTTGAGGCAGATTAGTGAACCAGGTTAGGGCTATGCCAGTCAAAGTGGAGGGGAAAGTACGACACAACATCGCGTCATTATACTCGTTGATCCCCATTGCGGTTATGAAATGGAACATGTGATCATCAAGGTCGGAGGTGCCATCGTACTTCATAAGGTTGGTGTCTTTCCATTGTTTAGGAACCAGGGCCAAGCAGACCACGGTGGTGAAAACCGAGGGAATAAGGTCCGGTCTCCTCTCATTTTCATGGGGTGTGCCCGTTCTGGTTGACGTAAAAATGTCAGATGAATGCTCGCCTCTATGGTGTTTGTGACCGTGTCTACCTCCACAGCGGTGGTGTGTACTAGGATCATCGGAAAATCTCGATTGGTGGTTGTCTTGATGAGCATGACCGTATAGGTTTCCGGGAATACCGTTGTAAGGGTTCCCCTGTTGGAACGACTGATACCCATCATATCCGTAAAAGAATCCTTGTCCCAGATTGGGTGGTGGAAAGTAGTGTTCCTCGTGCATAACGTAACCCTGCCCCATCTGTTGAGGAATGTACGGTGAGAATATCGGATTTTCCGGCGCGCTGTTCTGGCCTGGAGAATTCACATGCATGCTGGATTCTTGGAATCCTTCGTTGTCATGACTCGTCGCCCTATGAGAGGCTTCTCCCATATTTTCATTCGTTTTCCACCTGTCCATACAAAACCTCACAGTTAGTGATTGTATTCACATTAATATCTTTTTTCTTAAAATTTGTAACCCCTCAGGGTGAGAGAGTTCTCAGAGACGGAGCCAGTGACGAAACCATGAATGAAAAAGCGGGTCCCACCCCAAGTTCCCATGGGGGGGGGGGATGCCATGTATTCCCTCATATGATGACTTTGGTCAAACGGTCTTACCTGAAGCCCCTTGCCCACCTCAGCTATCACCTGGTATTGGCGAAATGGGGGAAAGAGTCTCAACCTGTGCCGCTGTAACCAAAGGGGAATTTGACGGTCTTACTCGTAACCTGAGATCCCCGACATCCGCGAAGATCTCGCGGCCGGCACCGCCGAGCCTCTGAATAGGGCTCGCATCATTATCGTCTAATGGATTCTTGGTATAGAAAGTACTCCGATTTACTAGATTTAAAGATCAGGACTGAAGGATGATATTCTCTTTTACTCCCTCGAGTATCGTCCTACTACATGTCCTGTATAGATTCCTTCTCTTGCTTTCGCGTTGTCCGCGGACGGATATGGGATGAGGAAGTATATGAGTATTATCGTAGCCTTATCCCTCTCTCTCTCTCTCTGAATCGAGGTTTTCCTATCTGTTTTTCCAAAAATCCTGGCGCTTAGAGTGCCTTCTCCTTTTTGTAGCGTGTCCCCATGCCCTCTCCCTGAGGGGAAAGTTCTTTCTCTTTGGCCACTTGTTGAAGTATGGTTGCCACGTGTTCTTAAGAGGAAGTGCACATGGATGGTGGGCATGTGTTCCATCTGTCCATTTTGCATGTACCCATCATCCGCGGATCGCATGTCGACGTGTTTTCTCAGGCCCATTTCTTCAGCCTTTTTAGCCCTTTATTCCCTTTCTTCTTTTTTTGTTAACTTTGGGCATCATTAGTTCCTTTCATTCCTCACAATCATCTGCCTGTTTTCTGTAGTAGGATATATGTCGGTGGGATGCGTTTGTTCATCAGATGTAATGATATGCACAGTTGGGTTTACATGTTGAACAACTGTCTCATTACGTGAATGGTTATCCAACCTTGCAATTTCAATGGTTTCCACTCCAACAATACTAACAGGAAGAGCAGTCACAAGGGGAACTTCTTTCTTGCTGTTTTTTCGAACAAGTGGTTGATAATCTTTGGATTCAAGGGACCGACAACTGTCCCCTGCTGCATAGGCTTTACCAGGCTCATTATCATCAAACAGTTCATCTTTGAAGGGAGGTGAATCTCTAGATAAATCAACTACTGGAGGTTTAACTCTAGATCGTTTTGATCTCTTGGAAATTCGATTTGGACTTTGTAGAACAGGTGAATCACTTAAATTCTGGGGACGTTTACCTATAGAATGAACACTTACAATCAATTTCTACAAATAATGGAAGTAATGACATTGTAATAGAAGGCAGTTTATACCGTATAAATTTCAAAATTGAATTATAAATCCATCACTTTAACTACAAATTATATTGTCCAAGTAATTCAATTAGCAATGGTAGCTCTTGGAAGCCTGAATAACTGCTTGATTATAAACGTTCAAACCTCTTGAATAAGCGTCATTTCCTGATTTTTGTGAAAACTAAACCCTAAACACAATTCGTTATAATTTAAACTATAATATACGGAATAGACGAAATCAAACCTTTCGGATCTGATGACATGTTGATGTATATGATAGGTTTTGTCTTCACAAGCCTATAATCAAGCGTGAAGAAATCTCGCAGAGAAAGAGAGAGAGTAGATTTAGCTGGAGGATGGAACAAAACGAACGTGATGGAGAACTTCTAAAACGAGAAAAGCGTATTGGACATTTACATTGGTTGCTTTTTATATATTTTTTAGGAAAACCGTTTTTCTTCTATTTTTTTATATAAAATCGGAAATTGTGTAATATTTTATTTATTCATTATTATTTAACTTATAATTCCATACCTTAAATTTATTTTTTCACAATATGATTCTTTACTTTTCAATAGAATATGATTGCACAACATGGTTTATTGGTAGATATTTGCTCAAAAACATATTATATTTGCTCAACAATAGTTTATATTGGCACAACAATCGAGACTTGTGAAATTGTTGGTAACATGATCTTATTTGCACAACATTGAAGTGCAGTAGGGGAAAAATTTGCTCAACATGATTTTATTTTTGCTTAACAATAGTTTATATTTGCACAACAATCGACACTTGTGAATTTGTTAGCAACATGATCTTACTTTCTTTATTTATATTTTCATAGTTGCTCAATAGAAGATTGCTCAACATCGTCTTATTTTTGCTCATCAATAGAATAAAACTGCACAACATCGTATGGTTGGTGAAAACTTGCTCAACACAATCTTATTTTTGCTCAACAATAGTATATATTTGCACAACAACAACACTTTGTTGGCAACATGATCTTATTTTCTCTATTTATGTTCTCATAGTTGCTCTATAGATTATTGCTCAACATTGTCTTATTTTTGCTCATCAATAGAATAAAACTGCACAACATCGTATGGTTGGTGAAAACTTGCTCAACACAATCTTATTTTTGCTCAACAATTGTATATATTTGCACAACAACAACACTTTGTTGGCAACATGATCTTATTTTCTCTATTTATGTTCTCATAGTTGCTCTATAGATTATTGCTCAACATTGTCTTATTTTTGCTCATCAATAGAATAAAATTGCTCAATAATAGTATATATTTGTACAACAACAACACTTTGTTGGCAATATGATCTTATTTTCTCTATTTATGTTCTCATAGTTACTCTATAGATTATTGCTCAACATTGTCTTTTTTTTGCTCATCAATAGAATAAAATTGCACAACATCGTATGGTTGGTGAAAACTTGCTTAATATCATCTTATTTTTGCTCAACAATAGTTTATATTTGCACAACAACACTTTGTCAACTTTGTATTGTTTTTTGAGAGAACAACAATGTTATAAATTTCAAATATCATGAGCACCGATGCCAAAATTGCGCTGACATAGATGGAAAAGAATATACAAACTTGTATTATTACATGATAAAATCTAAAATTTTATTCTATAATATTGATTAATGTTTATTTTGAAACATAAATGTCATTCACAATGTCTAAGCTGTATTATTTCCTAACATTACTTTTATATAATACCGATGACAGAAATTGTGCTGACAGCCTTATTTCGAATGCTTTAACATCCTCTTAAACTCTCTCATTGAAAGCTTTCTATTTGAAGGTGGTCTTCCTACTCTCTTTCTTACTACTGGGGGGTAACATTTGATAGATTTTATCACATTAGGGTTGTTCCCTTCATCTTCTACCAACACTGGATATATTGTTTCTGTATATGCCATACGCCAAGCATCATTGCTGTAAAACTTTGCAACAAAATCAGAGACATTTGCCTTTATGTGTGTAATGGCTGCTAGAGCATGTACAAACGGTATTTTCTCGACATCAAATACCCTGCACGTACATTTCCTCGCTGATAGATCAACTATAGCTATAGCTCCGTGACCTTTAATCTCAAATTGTGGTGCATTCATCCTTTCTACTCTCAATAACCCAACTTGCTCTTGTGATTTCCTTATCAACTTAAGGATTTCAGGAGTTATTCTATCTTGGTTTTCTAGTGCTTTCTCTCTTCTATCCTGGAACCATGACGTGAGCTTTTCTCTAGCAAACTTCATGAGTTCAAGCTTTCAGCATTGTTGGATGTCATCATGTTGTATCTATTACACTTTCCATGTGCTCTGGCCCATTTATCAAAACCTGCTGACACCAGATATTCTGATAGTTTTGGACAGGTTGCTTCTATTTGTGGAAGGTAGTTGTTGAACTCTTGGATAGTGTAAATCGCTACTGCTTTTTCGAACATTTCCCCCAACTCTTTTTTCTTGAATGTCGCTTTGATGTTTTGTTTCAAGTGTCACATACATATGTAGTGTGTAGTTGTTGGGTAAACTAAAGATATAGCCCTTGAAATGCTAGCATGTCTATCAGAGAAAAACACTAAGTCATATGAGGGAGGCACAACCTTCAGCGGCCGATACAAAAACCATTCCTAAGAGCTGTTGTTTTTGGAGTCAACAATATCAAATGCAAGCGGAAAAATATGTATGTTTGCATCTTGTGCAACTACTCCAAGCAACGTGCCTCTATATTGTCCAGTTAAGAATT
Source organism: Persicaria tinctoria (assembly GCA_037127255.1). Lineage (NCBI taxonomy): Eukaryota > Viridiplantae > Streptophyta > Magnoliopsida > Caryophyllales > Polygonaceae > Persicaria > Persicaria tinctoria. Next base: position 41,564,406 of record JBANSL010000005.1, on the reverse strand, counting down.
TTCCATCAATAACAACAACCTGGTAGATAAAGAAATGAAATTACTGATCATATTGAATTTATGAAAATCAATGAGAGCAGAATTTATGGTGTCACTAATTAAGACATACCTTCTTTAAGAGGGGGAATGCTCTAATGCACTGTCCAAAGGAGAGGAACAAGTAATGAAACATGCCTTCTTTGTCTGTTGAAATTAATGTTATAGTCCCATTGTTTATCTCCATGAGCATGTGGCAAAATGATGGCAAATCTGCATAATTTGATTCTGGTGTCCCCTTAACAATTTCGTGTGCAATTTTTGATGATTTCCATGCTCTCCAGTAGGTAATGGGGACCTTTTTTTCTGTTCTCATCTTATCCATTATCTGTGCTAGTTTGTATCCAGCGTCAACATTGTGTCATTATATTCAAATTAGAATAAATAATATATTAAAAAGCAAGATGAAATATAAATACTATTTCTTATAAAATGTTCTCACCTTGATTCGATGATGCTTGCAATCACAGAGGATGAAGGCTGTTTGCAGTGTTTTGTTCTGAAATCCCACGTACAGGTGTGCATGTCAACATATACTATAACCTCATTCCAAGTTGGACCAAAAGTTTTGACATGCTCTTTCCATTTGGAGTTATGATCTACACAATGCACCCTATATTACTTTGTATCTGATTTTGCCACACGAAAACCAAATATCTCGGTTAATGACAAGATTCCCAAAGCATTCGTAACTGCTTTCCTTGATTCAAAGCTTTTGCCTATGCACATCAAGTTGTGTGAATTCAAATTCAGACTAGGCACAGTAGAGCTATCAGCATCCCAATCTTCTAGTGTAATTTCTCTCCTGTGTGTTGTAAAATAGAATGTTCTCCATATTTCAGCTGCAGAATCTTCATCACTTGCAGTATCACTGTTTACAGAATATATGTCATCTCCAGTATCTTCTAACAATACACCCTTCAACCTGGTGTCACCGATCAATGTCATGCTATTTTCCCCTGAGATAATGTTGGTTATATTTGGATTGCATGTCACCAACTGTAAACTATCAGTTGAGAATGCCTGTTGATCTTCTTGTTCACTATCTGTTTTAAAGCTGACACACAACTCAACAACAAATTTAACGTCCTGTAGTTCAGACAACCTTAAAAACTCTTTCAAATCAGCAACACATTCAACATTAAGCGGAGCTCTCAAGAATTTGAAAGGGTGTAAATGATTGAATTCTAATTCAAATGCACTGTCTATATCGAATCTGTTGTGCACTTTTTCAGTTAAACCATGTATTGTTATTGAGTCATCGATCATAAACACCTTTGAAGTAGTGTCTCCAACAAAGGTTGGACCTGAATCATCAAATAACCATTTCCCACCATATACAACTGTAATAACGTCGGTTGCCATTGTAATCTATTGAATATGAATTTAAGAGTATAAATACATTGCAGTAGTCACAAACACAATCTGATAGAAACGATGACATGAGCAATCAAAGTGTAATGATGACATGAGCAATCAAAGTACAATAAGGAATGGGGAATTTCAATATGTTGTCAAATGCAATATTGGATGCAACAGTGAAAAATTCATATCATCTAATCAATTATATGAATATAATACATCAGTTATGAAGACAAGCCTAAAAATTTTGCACCTTCGGTGCAAATTTTCTATCATTGAAATGTAGTGATGACATAAGCAATCAAAGTATAATAATTTAATAAGGAATAGATACTTTATTATATTGTCAAATGCAATAATGGATGCAACAGTGAGGAATTTATATCATTAAATCAACTAGATGAATTGAATACACATGTTATGAATCAAATCCTACAACGGTGCAAATTTTTTATGATTCAAATGAAGTGCTGACATGAAACATTCAAAGTGTAATAAGGAATGGATACATCATTATATTGTCAAATGCAATAATGGATTCAACAGTGAGGAATTTATATCATTAAATGAACTAAATGAATAGAATACACCTATTATGAACAAAATCCTACAATGTTAATAAAAAACGTGTTGCTCATTATATTGTTAAATGCAATAATGGACGCAACAGTGATGAATGCATATCATTAACTCAACTAGATGAATACTATACACCAGTTATGGACACAATCCTTCAAAAATTTGCACCTCCGGTGCAAATTTTCTATTATTCAACTTTAGTGATGACATGACCAATCGAAGTGTAACGAGGAATGGGCACTTCATTATATTGTCAGATGCAATATTTGATTCAACAATCACAAAATACAACAGTTATAAAGACAATTCAACAAAATTTGCACCTCCGGTGCAAATGTTCTATGAGTCAAGTGCAGTGCTGACATGGCTCAATCAAAGTGCAATAAGGTAGTGTAGGGATGACATGAGCAATCAAAGTGTAATAGAGAATGAATACTTGATCATGCACATTTAGGTAGTGTTAATATAAGCATTTAGATGTGTTTAGGTAGGGTAAAATGCATGAGTTAGAGTAGTTTTCATGTTTTCATTATGTTTCAATTAGAGTCGGAATCTACGAGATTTGTGCATGATTTCAGGTGATTGTAAAGAGGTGAAGCTAAGCTCAAGCTAATGTTGGAAGATTGGACGAGAATAGAAGAGCACGAGAAGCCGAGGAGAGGAGCTAAACATGTAAAGGATTGGAACTGTCCAGATTGGCGACGCTGCACTAAAACGACTCGGTTGAAGGCTGTATTTATCGGATCGGGGCGTACTTATACTTGTTGGAAAGAGGATTCGAAGACCTACAACTTTCGTGTTTACGACTTTTCAAAATTCGGCCTAGGCAACAAACTTGTTGGAAACAGCAAAATCGGGACTTCAAATGTGGATGATGAATATAACTCGGTCTAGGCAACAAACTTGGCCGAGTTCTTTGGTTTCCACCCAAGTTATTCAGCGTGTTCAAGCCGGATTGGGCCATCTTTTGGGCTGAGTTTAATTGACATGTTATTATTATTATTATTAAGGGAGATTATTAGGGTTTCTGGGGGGTTGGCATCTGGAGGTCTCAGACGTTCATCAGACGTCGAATTGGGTTTTAGGTTTTCTCTTCAAGTATGAATAACTAAACTCTTTTGCTTAGGGAGATTAATCGAAGCTTCAGGTTTGCAAGTTCGTTGTGAGATTTCTATTTCTTAATACTCCTCTTTGAATATTATTGATTCTCTACGCTGAATGTTTAGGGTTTTCATGAATTTACATTAGTCTGATCAACTGATGCTTTTTCATGATAATTTATAGCTAGATATAGGTAATTACTGGTTGAGTTATCTATATTCTTGAATAGCAAAGTATAAATCTCTGAAACTGGTTGATTTAGGGATTTGTACCGATAATTGATTTCCAATTGATGCAATAACTGGTTGTGCGTGTCGATTGTCTTTGTTGATTTCCTTTAAGCTTCATCAATTATTGAATTGAATCTTGATATTTTCAGGATTGTTTGATAATTAGGGTTTTCAGGGTCTGGTTGTCCTGTTAAATAGATTTAATAAGGAATTGGATTCAAAAGACATAGTCTTTCCACAACAAAGTATTCAAGAGGAAGTTATGTATTCGATTCCAATGATCAATGAACAAAACCTGATTGCTGAGATTGATTGACCTGAGTTATTTCTCTCATATTTATTCACTTAATCTGTTTTATTTTATTGTTTTGCTTACTATTGTTTCTTAGTTAGTTAGTTCAAACCATCAAAATTCCCCCCTTTATTTGTTGTTCTTGTTGGCGCACTTTGATTTGCATACGAATCATTGACTCTATGTGGGATCAACCCGTACTTGCCAAACTACATTTATTAGGCTAGTCAGATTTATTTGATATGATTTACGGCGACTGAAAATTCTCTGTCAAATTTGGCGCCGTTGCTAGGGAGTCAAGTTGTTATTTGTGTGCTTGTTTTTGTGTGTTAGTTTAGCTACTAACTTTTGTTGTGAACCTGTCTTATGGTTCACAGCACATATGCTACTGAACCTTTCTTGTCCTCAAGAAAACAAAACCAATCCAATCAAACATCCCACAAACACACCCTTCATGCATTCACCTCGTCAAAACACAATCCAAACCAAATAGGAGGCATAAGACAATAATCAATATCATCACATGTATTTGAGCAACTCAAAGGCTTAGGCACATTTCAATCCAAACTCACCGAGCATATAAAGTGTTTCACTCATCGCTCTTGTGTTTAGGCTAATTCAATTCCGCTCAAACTCAATCCAATGCAACTAAGCTCCATGAAAATTGAAATCCACATCAAAATCTCCACCGTGAGTGACATTACAAGCAATAATCATCATGAGGTCTTGTAAAGGTTGTGATGGGGCTCGGTAAGAAAATCAAGGTATGGAAAGATTTAGGCTTTGTGGTGCTAAAAATCCGGGAAAAAGAGATATCAACTACAACCGGAAAAACACTCACAACCAAATATTTCTTCAACCAAAATAATTCAAACTTTAACTCCATCTACAAATAAAAAACTTAAGCATAACTCTTGTTAACCAACTCACTTTTTGTTAATTCTTTTCTCTCTTGATTTTTCAATGATTTTTCTTCTTCTCTTTTCTTGATTTTTTTTTTCTTTTTATGATTTTCCTCGACTTTTACTCCTAAGTGAATTTTATCCTCCTTAGGCCCCGAGTATGAAGCACAATAATCATCCATATGAAGCTCCAAAAGAATACATCACTCATACATAATTTCCAAATGCTCAAAATACTCCACTAATACACATTTTCACCAATCTTCTCCCTATTTCCCGGATAGGGTAAGACTAAAATTGGCTAAAAGACATTTTGTAGGGCTAACAAAAATGGGCTAAAAGGCTCAAATTTGGCTTCAAGCAGAGGATAGTATATACGGGTAGATACAGAGTAAGATATGGCCAACAAAACATTGCCTCAATCACATGAAAATCACAAGTACTAATCAAAATATACGGCCTTGAAATAAATATCAATCTCAATTCTCAGAGGTAGTCACATTGGAGAGTATCACACACAAGAAGCAAAAGGACATCAATAAAGCACAGTCCCAAAAAGGCTAACAAAAACTCACAAGGTAAATTTTTGTTGGATTTCAATGCCACATAAAATGTAAGAGTTATACATGCTCAATCAATCCATTATCTCATGCTCCAATAGATCAAACAAACTCAACGAGGATCAACAATTCAAGCATATCATGGGACTTATAGTTAGATTAAGAAGACAAGTGGTGCATATGGGGTTATCTAGAATGTCATGCATGCTGAATTTTTTTTCTTCTTTTTATATGATTTTTCTGTTTTTTCTTTTTCTTTTTTCTCTTATATGCAAGACTAAGAATAATAAACATGAAATGCAAAGAAATAAATATATACAATGCAATCTAAATGCAAACATGTAAATGTTCCCTCCCCCACACTTAATTCACACATTGTCCTCAATGTGAAAAATAAAAGAGAAAGGAAGAAAACACTTACAGAGTCATCTACATATGAGGCGGAGGTGATGAATTCAAGCGCAAGATCGAGTAAGGTGAGCCAACATTCTTTCGCTTCTCGGCCTCAAGGAGACACCACAATCTAATATTTACAAACAAGAGACAAGACAACACCAACAAAGAAATCTTTGTTGTCCAAGCAAGGACAACTTTCAATAATAATCAATGGTGTCAAACCACTTACAATAACACATAAAGCCACAAACATCAACAATTTGCAAATTGATTACAATTAAGCATAAATTGATCAAAACTATAATCGATAAACTCAATAAGAAACTCTTATCAAGTTTAATATCAAAAAGTAAGATCAATTCAAATGCTCAAGACTCATAATTCCTAAATTTACAATTCAACAATTAAGCACAAGAATCCCAATCCAAATCACAAACTTCAATCAATCTAATTCACCCCTGAATTTCTCTATCAATAAGTTCTCAATTCACCCAATTTGGCATCCCAAACTACAAATTCAAGCCAAATCCTAATTCAATCACTCTCCAATAACAAATCTAGCACAAATAAGGTGTAATCTCACCCAAACAACCCCTAAATTACACAAATTTATTCAATTTGATAAAACCTAGAAATTGAGGATTTAAAACCTTACCTTACACTTCAATGGAGGGGAGAAACAGGAAGGCTGACCGGAGGCTGGGCTGGCGTTGGTGTACAAGGACGAAGTCGGCGGCGTTCTGGTGGCTGCAGGGGCGGGAAGGCGGCGCTGGCGTGGTCAGTTGAGAGTGCTGGCGGCTGTGGGAGACGGGAGACAGGAAATCGGGAGAGAGACCGGCTGGTGATCGGTGTTGGGGGGCGGCTTTAGGGCTCTGGGACTCACCGGAAGGGCCACTGGTCGGACGTAGGCTCGCGCTGGCGCTGCTGGTGGTGGCCGGCGATGTAACCTCAGGATCAGGAGGCAGGGGGGCTGGGCTTGCTGTTCGCTCTTCCTTGCTAAGCGAGAAATTTCGTTCTTTTTTTTTTTTTTTTTTTTTTTTTGAAGACTAATATAACTCGGGTGTGACAAAACAGAACTCGACCGAGTTAAAAACAATTTCACCCGAGTTCTTCTTGAAGAACTGTGCGCCACTCGGGTTGGCCAAGGGACTCGGCCGAGCTTCTTGCCCGAGTAACCTACTGTAATTCTCTTGATTTTGGCCCCATTTTTTACGATCCTTTTTTTTTTTTTTTGAAATTGAAATTGAAAACTTAAACGAAAAAAAATGAAAAATGCAAATCTAAATTACTCACCTTGGGTTGCCCCCCAAGAAGCGTCCTTGGTTACCGTCATAGACTCGACGTTTTGGTTATCCATTCAAGACTCACTTGGACATCGTCAGTGCCCTCAGCAGCAAATCAAACTCTTGTGCACACCATCTAGGTAAGCGGGCACTACATACGAATAAGTTGAAGTCAAAGTATGTCCTCAACTCCTCATATGTCCGAGTGTGAATCTCCGTCGTGGGTATGTAGAACCACCAATTCAGTTCCATTGGTGGTATGTCAAAATAATGAGCCCAAGGATCAACATAATCACCGACCTTGTCACCATTGCAGAGGATATCAATTCTTTGCTTAGGAGCCACAGAAATCAGCTCCGGACTTGGTTCTTTGATAGGCGAGCTTGAGACAATCTCATCGAGCAAAGGAGACAACAAATCACATGGAATCTCATGCGTCGACTCATGATACTCCATGTCAAGAAGCAATGTGCTCTCCTCTTCATCGCTAAAGAAACTGTCATCATCTGCGAACATGTCCTCCTCCGCCAAAACAATAGCATGCTCATAGCTCAAGGGTAGGGGAGGTAGCGGAGTAGACTCGGATGAACTCAATGAGGGAGGAATAGGAAGCACACACTCACCTACATCTTCATGACTTTCTGAGCTTCCCTCGGGTGTGACAAACAGGTCCTTGCCACTCCCTAGGGTGTTCGTGGTGAGACTCTCTATCGGGTTAATCACCGGTTGAGACGGTAGTTCGCCCGCTTCATGTGCTAGAATATCATTCCCCACTTGGACCATTCGGTGCACTCGTTCATCTAGTTCCACGATCTGCTGACACAATTGCTCATACTCCTCATAGGAGGCCTTTGACAGATCCTCCAAAGGTGCGTCGAAGTCCTCCATTGGTTGAGGTTCTTGGGCAAAGGACACTTCCTGCAAGGCCTGATGACCCATGTAGCAGATAAGATCCCAAATTCCTGCCAAACCTAACCTTGCTAGACTTCCACCGCTCATGTATATAGCACGCGCCTTTGTCTCAGCAGTCATCCCCTCTATAACGGAGATAACCATATCTCGCAAACTATCGTGGAAACCCCGCACATTGCGGATGTCCACACACCTCTGCAACCTAGTGAGATATAGGTGAAAATTTTCACCTTCGAACTGCAATAATCTCAACATCTTAAACGGTTAGTAGAATATGTACTGTGAACCATAAGATAGGTTCACAAAAAAAAAAGTTAGTAGCTAAATTAGTACACAAGACAAACACACAAATAACAACTTGACTCCCCGGCAACGGCGCCAAATTTGACAAGGAATTTCAGTCGCCTTAAATCCTATCAAATAAATCCGACTACCCTAACTAATGTAGTTTGGCAAGTACGGGTCGATCCCACAGAGAGTCAACGATTTGTATGTAAGTCAAGTGTGTCAACAAGAACAAGAAACAAAGAGGGGGGATTGTGATGATTTGAACTAACTAACAATGCACAAGTAAGAAAAATAATAAAGGAAAACAGATTAAATGGATGAATATGAGAGAATAGCTCAGGTCAATCAATCTCAGCAATCAGGTTTGTTCATTGATCATCGAAATCAAATAGATAACTTCCTCTCGAATACTTTGTTGTGGAAAGACTAGGTCTTTTGAATCCAATTCCTTACCGAATCTAGTTAACAGGACAACCAGACCCTGAAAACCCTAATTATCAAACAATCTTGAAACTATCAAGATTCAATTCAATAATTGATTAAGCTTAAAGGAAATCAACAAAGACAATCGATACGCACAACCAGTTATTGCATCAATTGCAAATCAATTCTCTATACAAATCCCTAAATCAACCAGTTTCAGAGATTTATACTTTGCTACTCAAGAACATAGATAACTCAACCAGAAATTGCCTATATCTAGCTATAGATTATCATGAAAAGGCATCAGTTGATCAGACTAACGGAAATTCACGAGAACCCTAAACGATATAAGCAAAGAATTGATAATATTCAAAGAAGAGTATTAAGAACGGAAATCTCACAATGAAATAGAAAACCTGAAGCTTCGATTAATTTCCCCGAGCAAAGGAGTTTAGATGTTCATAGTTGGAGAGAAATCACAAAAGTCTCCCATGGTTGCTATCTACAAAAACTCCCTGTTCGTGGTTTTTAGCCAACGTTTCATGTCCTAGCCCTAATTGAAAATCAGATTAGAAATAAAGTAACAGCCGTTCACATCTTGCAAGCCGCTAAATAACTAGGGCCGAAACCAAATAAACTCGGCCGAGTTTGTTCTTGCTCCACCCGAGTTATTTGTCTGCAACAATATTGACGTCCAGATTTCGCTGTTTTCAAGGCCGAATTTGGAAAAGTCGTAAACATGAAAGTTGTAGGTCTTCGAATCCTCTTTCCAATAAGTATAAGTACACCCCGATCCGATAAATACAGCCTCCGTACGACTCGTTTTAGTGCAGCGTCGCCAACCTGGACAGCTCCAATCAATTATATGTTTAGCTCCTCTCTTCGGCTCTCGTTCTCTTCTATTTTCGTCCAATATTTGAGCATTGGCTCGAGCTTAGCTTCACCTCTTTGCAATCACCTGAAATCATGCACAAATCTCGTAGATTCCGACTCTAATTGAAATATAATGAAAACATAAAAACTACTCTAACTCATGCATATTATTATACCTAAATCTATCTAAATGAATATGTTAACACTACCTAAATGTGTCCGATCAGCTACTAACAGTTTAACATGTTGAGATTATCGAAGTTCGAAGGTGAGAACTTTCACCTATATCTCACTAGGTTGCACAGGTGTGTGGACGTCCGCAATGAGCGGGGTTTCCACGATAGTTTGCGAGATATGGTTGTCTGCGTTATAGAGGGGATGACTGCTGAGACAAAGGCGCGTGCTATATACATGAGCGGTGGAAGTCTAGCAAGGTTAGGTTTGACGGGAATTTGGGATCTTATCTGCTACATGGGTCATCAGGCCTTGCAGGAAGTGTCCTTTGCCCAAGAACCTCAACCAATGGATTACTTTGACGCACCTTCGGAGGAGCTATTCAAGGCATCGTACGAGGAGACTGAGCAATTGTGTTAGCAGATCATTGAACTAGATGAACAAGTGCACCGAATGGTCCAAGTGGGGAATGATATACTAGCATTTGAAGTGGGTGAACTACCGTCTCAATCGGTGATTAACCCGACAGAGAGCCTCACCACGATCACCCTAGGGAGTGGCAAGGACCTGTTTGTCACACCCGAGGGAAGCTCAGAAAGTCATGAAGATGTAGGTGAGTGTGTGCTTCCTATTCCTCCCTCATTGAGTTCATCCGAGTCTACTCCGCTACCTCCCCTGCCCTTGAGCTGTGAGCATGACAATGTTTTGGCGGAGGAGGATATGTTTGCAGATGATGACAATTTCTTTAGTGATGAAGAGGAGAGTACAGTACTTCTTGACATGGAGTGTCATGAGTCAACACATGAGATTCCATTTGATTTGTTGTCTCCTTCGTTCGATGAGATTGTCCCGAGCTCGCCTATCAAGGAACCAAGTCCGGAGCTGATTTCTGTGGCTCCTAAGCAAATAATTGACATCCTCTACAATGGTGAGAAGGTCGGTGATTACGTCGATCCTTGGGCTCATTATTTTGACATACCGCCAATGGAACCAAATTGGTGGTTCTACATACCCACGGCGGGGAGTCATGCTCGGGCATATGAAAAGTTGAGGACATACTTTGACTTCAACTTATTCGTATGTAGTGCTAGTCTACCTAGATGGTGTGCACAAGAGTTTGATTTGCTGTTGAGGGCACTGACGATGTCCGAGTGAGTCATAAATGGACAACCAAAACGTCGAGTCTATGACGTTAACCAAGGACGCTACTTGGGAGGCAACCCAAGGTGAGTAATTTAGATTTGCATTTTTCATTTTTTTTTTCGTTTGAGTTTTCAATTTCAAGTTCAAAAAAAAAAAAAAAAGTTCGTCAAAAACAGGGGCTAAAATCAAGAGAATTACAGTAGGTTACTCGGGCGAAGAGCTCGGTCGAGTTGTTTGGCCAAACCGAGTGGCGAACAGATGTCCGAGATACAACTCGGGTGGATGAATATAACTCGATCGAGTTTTTTTAAGCCCACCCGAGCTATATTGTACTCCCTCCGTCTCGAAAAACAAGTCATTTTAACATTGTGCACTAGTTTTAATAAAACATTCGCCCATCAATCAACATCATCATTCCACTAACTATTTTATTGTTTTTAAATACCCACTATATTTTTTAACCAATCAAACTTTTTTAAAAAGTCAACAACACAAAAACCAATACAAATCATTACTATTCTCTTACCTAGAAAACCTAAAACGACATGTATTATGATACAACTCAACTAGTCTAAAACGACTTGTTTTTCGAGACGGAGGGAGTCTTATTGTTTCTTCTAAAAAAAAAAAGAAAAAAAAAAGAGGGAAGGAAGACAGGAAACGCGTCTTCCGTCTTGCCCGGTTGCCCGAGTCTTCCCCCGAGTTCCCATCAGGCCGCCACCACCTTGCCTCCAGCCACTGTAGCCGCCAACGCCGAGCATTTCCGACCAGCAGCCGTCCCAGCGAGTCCCAGATCCCTCACGCCTCTCTTTGACCAGCAGCCCTCCTGGCAGCAGCGAGCGTTCCGAGTTTCCAGTCTCCCGTCTCCCACAACCATCAGCGCCGGCCTCACCAGCCCCTGCTGCCACCCGACGTCGCCAGCCACTTCCGATCCCAAGTCCGACCACCAGCCCCGGCCAGCCCCTTCCTCTTCTTTCTCTCCTCCATTGAAGAATTAAGGTACACTTTCAAATCCTCAATTCCTAGGTTTTGCTAAATTGGGAAAACTTTTTGTAGAATTTAGGAGTTGTTTGGATTAAATTGAAACTTATTTGTGTTAAATTTGTTGCTGGAGGAGGATTGATTGAGAAATTTGGACTTGTGGTTTGATATGCGAACTTGATTGAAGAAATTGCAAATTTGAGATTAGGCATTTAGATTGATCTTCCTAGATGGAATTCAACTTGATTTGAGTTTTCTTATTGAGTTTGGTAAATTTGGCATTAATTGATTTGTGCTAAGTGTTTATTTGCAATATTATTGTGGTTGTGGATGGTTTTGTTGCTTGTGTTAGGTGGTTTTTGTGCTTAATTGTGAAATTGTAAATTTTGGGAATCGAATTTTAGGCATTTGATTGATCTTCCTAACAGATATTAAGCTTAATTTGAGTTTTCTAATTGAGTTTATTGAAGGTATTATTGATCGATTTATGCTGAATTGATTGATGATTTGCAATATTTCGAGAGAATGTTGGCTATGCTTGATTGTCATTGGGAGTGGATAGACACCATCGATTATTATTGTGAGTTGTCCTTGCCGGGACAACAAATATTTCTTTGTTGGTGTTGCCTTGTCCCTTGTTTGTAGAGATTAGGTCGTGGTGTCTCCTTGAGGTCGATACGAGAAAGAACAATTGCTCATCACACTCTTGTGCTTGAATTCATCACCTCCACCTGTAGATGAATTTGTAAGTGCGGTTTTTCTTCCTTTCTCTTTTATTTTTCACATTGAGGACAATGTGTGAATTAAGTGTGGGGGAGGGAACATTTACATGTTTGCATTTAGGTTGCATTGTATATATTGCTTTCTTGTTTTTTCATTTCATGATTATTTTTCTTAGTCTTCCATATTAAAAAAAAAAAAACAGAAAAATCATATAAAAAGAAAAAAATCAGCATGCATGACATTCTAGATTTAGGATCTATCAAATATCCCCATCTGTACAACTTGTCTTCTTAATCTAACTATAAGTCCCATATATGCTTGAATTGTTGATCCTCATCAAATTTGTTTAGTCTATTGGAGCATGAGATAATGGATTGATTGAGCATGTATAACTGTTAGGTTTTAGGTGTCATTGAAATCCAACAAAAAATTACCTTGTGAGTTTATTTTGGCCTTATTGTGACTGTGCTTTATTGATGTCCTTTTTGCTTCTTGTGTGTGATACTCTCCAATGTGACTACCTTTGAGAATTGAGATTGATATCCATGTCAAGACCGTATATTTTGATTATCACTGGTGATTTTCATATGATTGAGGCAATTTTGTTAGTCATATCTTACTCTGTATCTACCCGTATATACTACCCTCTGCTTGAAGCCAAATTTGAGCCTTTTAGCCATTTTTGTTAGCTCCACAAAATGTCTTTTAGCCGATTTTAGCCTTACCCTATCCGGGAATTAGGGGGAAGATCGGTGAAAATGTGTATTAGTGGAGTATTTTGAGAATTTGAAAGTTATGTATGGGTGGTGTATTTTTTTGAGCTTCATATGGATAATTATTGTGCTTAATACTCGGGGCCTAAGGAGGATAAAATTCACTTAGGATTAAAAGTCGAGGAAAAATCATAAAAAGGAAAAAATCAAGAAAAGAGAAGAAGAAAAATCATTGAAAAATCAAGAGAAAAAGAAAGAAGTAACAAAGAGTGAGTTGGTTAACAAGAGTGTGCTTAAGTTTTTTTTGTGGATGGAGTTAAAGTTTGAATTCTTTTGGTTGAAGAAATGTTTGGTTTTGAGTGTTTTTCCGGTTATAGTTGAGATCTCTTTTTCCCGGATTTTTAGCACCACAAAGCCTAAATCTTTCCATACCTTAATTTTCTCACCGAGCCTCATTACAATCCTTACAAGACCTCATGATGATTATTGCTTGTAATGTCACTCACGGTCGACATTTTGATGTGGATTTCAATTTTCATGGAGCTTAGTTGCATTGGATTGAGTTTGAGCGGAATTGACTTAGCCTAAACACAAGAGCGATGAGTGAAACGCTTTATGTACCCGGTGAGGTTGGATTGAAATGTGCCTAAGCCTTTGAGTTTCTCAAATACATGTGAGGATGTTGATTATTGTCTTGTGCTTCCTACTTGGTTTCGATTGTGTTTTGACAAGGTGAATGCATGAAGAGTGTATTTGTGGGATGTGTGTTTGGATTGGTTTTATTTTCTTGAGGACATGAAAGGTTCAAGTGTGGGGGATTTTGATCATGCACATTTAGGTAGTGTTAATATAAGCATTTAGATGTGTTTAGGTAGGGTAAAATGCATTAGTTAGAGTAGTTTTCATGTTTTCATTATGTTTCAATTAGAGTCGGAATCTACGAGATTTGTGCATGATTTCAGGTGACTGTAAAGAGGTGAAGCTAAGCTCAAGCTAATGTTGGAAGATTGGACGAGAATAGAAGAGCACGAGAAGCCGAGGTGAGGAGCTAAAAATGTAAAGGATTGGAGCTGTCCAGATTGGCAACGCTGCACTAAAACGAGTCGTTTGAAGGCTGTATTTATCGGATCGGGGCGTACTTATACTTGTTGGAAAGAAGACTCGAAGACCTATAACTTTCGTGTTTACGACTTTTCCAAATTCGGCCTTGAAAACAACGAAACCGGGACTTCAAATGTGGATGATGAATATAACTCGGTCTAGGCAACAAACTTGGCCGAGTTCTTTGGTTTCCACCCAAGTTATTCAGCGTGTTCAAGCCGGATTGGGCCATCTTTTGGGCTGAGTTTAATTGACATGTTATTATTATTATTAAGGGAGATTATTAGGGTTTTTGGGGGGTTGGCATCTGGAGGTCTCAGACGTTCATCAGACGTCGAATTGGGTTTTAGGTTTTCTCTTCAAGTATGAATAACTAAACTCTTTTGCTTAGGGAGATTAATCGAAGCTTCAGGTTTGCAAGTTCATTGTGAGATTTCTATTTCTTAATACTCCTCTTTGAATATTATTGATTCTCTACGCTGAATGTTTAGGGTTTTCATGAATTTACATTAGTCTGATCAACTGATGCTTTTTCATGATAATCTATAGCTAGATATAGGTAGTTACTGGTTGAGTTATCTATATTCTTGAATAGCAAAGTATAAATCTCTGAAACTGGTTGATTTAGGGATTTGTACCGAGAATTGATTTGCAATTGATGCAATAACTGGTTGTGCGTGTCGATTGCCTTTGTTGATTTCCTTTAAGCTTCATCAATTATTGAATTGAATCTTGATAGTTTCATGATTGTTTGATAATTAGGGTTTTCAGGGTCTGGTTGTCCTGTTAATTAGATTTGATAAGGAATTGGATTCAAAAGACATAATCTTTCCACAACAAAGTATTCAAGAGGAAGTTATCTATTCGATTCCAATGATCAATGAAGAAAACCTGATTGCTGAGATTGATTGACCTGAGTTATTTCTCTCATATTTATTCACTTAATCTGTTTTATTTTATTGTTTTGCTTACTATTGTTTCTTAGTTAGTTAGTTCAAAACATCAAAATTCCCCCCTTTATTTCTTGTTCTTATTGATGCACTATGATTTGCATACGAATCATTGACTCTCTGTGGGACCGACCCGTACTTGCCAAACTACATTAGTTAGGCTAGTCGGATTTATTTTATAGGATTTACGGCGACTGAAAATCCTCTGTCAATACTTCATTATATTGCCCAGATTCAAGTATAGTGATGACATGAACACAATTTTGGATGACATGAACACAATATTGGATGCAACAGTGTGGAATCTATATCTTTAAATCAACTAGATGGATACAATACACCTGTTATGAAAAAAATTCTATAAAACTTGCACTTCCGGTGCAAAATTTCTATGATTCAAGTGTAGTGATTACTTGAACAATCATAGTGCAATCACATTGTAAGCAATCATAGTGATTACTTGAGCAAAGTAAAATATTAACAAGCATAAATAAGCGTAAACATACACAGATTCGATTGGAAACTTCAAAAATCAATCAAAATTTGCGGCAAGGCGCAAATTTTGACACATTCCATAACATTAATCATTGTATTCTACTGTATCTGTGACTCCATAACATTAATCACTTGATGCTTAAAAATTGAATCAAAATTTTCGCCAAAGGCACAAATTTTGATGCATTCAATAGCAGTAAGCATTTGGTTCAACTTTATTTTCATATAGGCATAGCATATATAAGCATAAATAAGCACATATTCGATGGGAGACTTGAAAAACACACACACATATAGCAAAAAACGTGCATATTCAGTAATTGATTCTTCAAAAATCATTCAAAATTTGCGCCAAAGGCACAAATTTTGACGTAATCTATAGCTATAATCACTCGATTCAAAGAAGTAATCCATAGGAGTAATCCAAAGCAGTAACAAAAGCAGTAATCACTCGATTCAAAGCAGTAATCCAAAGCAGTAATCCAAAAACGTGCATAATCATTAATTGAAGGAAATTTGCGCCTTCGACGCAAATTTAATGTGATTCTTCAAAATAATTGAAAATCAACTTAGAATCGTCAAAATTCTAGTAAAATTTGCGCCTTTGGCACAAATTTTCCATAGAAGAGACGTCGAAATCCATAGCGTTTGTTGTAGCTTGTAATCGAATGCTTTGCTTACCTGATTTCGTAGAAGAGACGTCGAAATCGATGGTTTTGATGATGTCGGAGAGATGATCGGCCGTAAATCCTCGCAATCGTCGTTGAGCAGTTTGGGAGGGAGAAAGAGAGAGCGTGCGGAGAGGGAGCCTGAGGAGAGAGAAACGTGCGTGGGAGAGAGGGAGGAGGATTATATTTAGGACATTTCCTAAAATTGTCCCAAAACGTGGATATTTTGCAAAGTAGGCCTTATTTCGTGGCTATTTTGCAAATTGCCCCTAATAATTAACCCTACTTTCCTAGCCTTTTACCGGAGTAGTGATGAAGACTTCAAAATGCAACTTTTCAACTCCTTCCCCCTGCTCTACATATACATACGGTCATACGGAGGACCCTTTAACTTCTTCCCATTTTTCAATTTCTCAATTGATAAAGTTTTCAAATTTTTTACTTTGGCAATTTGGTTGGCTCTAGCTAGTGAGTAGTGACGTTTAAATACCTCTCCATCCCATCAAACAAGTAGTCTAATTAATTTAATTAGTGTGCTTTTCTTGTAGCAAGTGAACCCAATCATTGTTATTTTACCCAAAAATTTCTATTTTTAGCTTCCTTAGTAACCGTGAAAAATCCTACAAAGACATCCTTTTCGGGACGGAGGGAGTAATTTCCATTACTTTGTCTTTTTTTTTTTGAGTAAATTCATTTGTCATTTGAAAAGCTTTTTTTTTCCCACTTTTTAATTTTTATGTGACGTGAATTATTTATTTGTACATTTGTCTTTACCTTCATTTTTTTTTATTAGGTAATAATTCGGATGGGAAAACCCTATCCGAAAGCATCCTGTCGGATGAGGCCTAGAAGACCTGAATCAGTGTATAAATCTGGCCCCTTGGTATAGTAGCAAATGTGTGCAACCTTCTCCGCTACCCGGTTACCAATACGGGGAATATGGGATATACCAACCTTATTTACTTTTTGGAGAAGGGCTTGGATATCAGACATAACCATTTCAATTTCCCAGGGACATCCAACTTTTGTACTGAGGTAGTCCGTAATAATCTTTGAATCCCCTTCTATTATTAGATCCCGTATCTTTAATTCCAAGGCTTTTTTCACCCCAAGTTGGAGAGCTAGCGCTTCCGCCATCAGGGGGGATTGTCCACGAATAACAGTCCCACCAATGCTAATAGGACTGCCAAGCCAGCCCCTAATTATATACCCAACTGAGCTGTTTGAATTCGACATAAATGATCCGTCAAAGTTTAATTTGTATTTTCCCTCAGGGGGTTTTCTCCAGCGGTATGCTTTTATATTCTTTTTGGCATGGCCTATTTCCTCATTCTGTTTTCCGAGATCCTCTTTATCAATCATGATCCATCTACTGGCTCTTTTCCAATTTTCAATATTATCCATGATCATTTTCTTGAAACCCTCCGCAGAGGGGATGTTAACATTTTTGAAGATAGTTTGATTCCTAATAAACCAAATAGTCCACCATCTTATTGCTATATATTGTTTCCTTTCCATCGGAAGAAAGGAACCAAGAATTTGTAAAATTTGATCCATGTCTCTATTTTCCGCTAGTAAAGAGTTAATTATTTGAGATATTTCTCTGGGAAATTGTTGTTGAAAATTATTGACAAGGCAATCTATGAATAAGTGAATATCATCTTCCGCACATTGGTTAAAAATATACATGTATTTGGCACCACATCCCCTTTTGGGGATAAACGGGTAGCCGTGGCAAGGCCTTTTTGTTTGATTTTCCATATAAAGTTTTTGACTTTTCGAGCGACGTCCATTCTCCAAATCCAAGAGAATTCATCCGGTGATCTTTGTGTTGGGGATGAGATTAAGTTGTAGGCACTTGACGTTGTGAACCAGCCCTTTTTGGCGGGCCACCAATACAAGTCTACAAAGGGGGTGGTAGGTAAGGGGATTTTCGTAATTTCCTCTGTTAGAGAAACAGGGAGAACCGACAGGAGCTTCTCCCTCCACCATTGTTTTCCTATTATGAAATCGCTTACAGAATCATTTGGGTTTATGTTATGTTGAGCGTCAACTCTGTCTATAAGCGATGTCGTAGTTACCCAGTTGTCTGTCCAAAACTTTATTGATTTCCCATCCCTCACCAGCCAGATGAGCCCTGATTTAAATTTAGGAATCAGTGAACTAAGTTTTGACCATTCCCAAGAGGCATTGCCTTTTCTAGCATAGGTAAGGATGTGACTTTGTTTTAAATATTTGTATTGTATGATTTTGACCCAGTCATTCTCTAGTTCTGCCAAAATTTTCCATAAAAGTTTTAGTTTGAGCGCTTCATTCATGTCTCTGGCTTTCCGTAGTCCCAATCCTCCTCCCTCTTTAGACTTGAATATTTTGTCCCAACTGATGAGTGGACTATGTTGTGCGTCTTTGTTCCAAAAGAATGTTCTGTTGATTTGATCTAATTGATTGTGGACCGCCACCAGGAGCATGAAGCTCTCCATCGAGTATAACGGTTTTGATGACAGGTTAGATGCTATTAGGGTTGCCCTGCCTTGTTGTGATAGGGCGGTTGCCCGCCATTTGCTTAGCTGATCTTTTGATTTACATATTATCTCACCAAAGGTTTCCTTGGTAACCCTCCCGTTTATGATCGGACAACCAATGTACTTTTCCAAATTTCGCTCTATGGGTATATTGAGAATTCCTTCTATCTCTCGTGCTCTTGGTCTAGGAATTCCCGGTGTGGTTTGAAAGGATAATTTATGGTAGTTTACTTTTTGCCCCGGAAATTTACAGCAGTCTTCAATTATTTCTTTTACTTTTATACAGGCAGTATTACTTTGGAAAATATAATTGTGTCGTCCGCTAAGGCCATGAACGGGATACAGGGGCCCGTATGGACAAATTTAAATCCAACGCTCTTGTGATTAGATATAGCCTCCATCGATAGTTTTCGCGCTAGAATTTCTGCACCGAGAAGGAAAAGAAACGGGGAAAGTGGGTCTCCTTGCCTCAAGCCCCTCGTTGGTTTGAAAATATTTGTTGGACCATTGTTTACTAATACAGAGAAGGAAACTGTGGTCACACCTTCCATAATAATGTCTATAAAACTTTGGTGGAAGCCAAACCTCTGGAGAACCGATTCCGTAAATTGCCAGTCTACTCTGTCATATGCTTTTTCCATATCAAGTTTTATTGCAGTCCATCCCTTAGAACCTATTCTTGTGCGGAAGGAGTAAAAGATTCCATGTGCTATTATGATATTGTCTTGAATTGCTCTATCAGATACAAAGGCTCCTTGAAGAGGATGGATAAGTTTTTCCATTATTATTTTTAATCGTTCTATTATTATCTTTGAGATGATTTTGTATAGAGTGGAACAAAGACTAATCGGTCGATAATTTATAGTCATAGTCGGATTATCATTTTTAGGTATTAAGGAAATAAATGTATGATTGATATCATCTTATTCTATGTGATTTTAGGTGTCTTGTGAGTAGGTTTTATGTTTATTAAGTGTCACTTTATATGTGTTTTTATGTGATTTATGTGTCATTTCGAGTATAGAGGTCTACACATGATGTGTGTGAAATTTCAGGTGTTTCGATGCATATTTTGGAATATTTAACGAGCCAAGGAAAAGGAGCAAGGAATGAGTCATGTTCGAGGATGATCGTTGGGGTTGGAGTATGTCCATAGAGAGCATTCGAGAGACATGAGTCGAGGCAAGAGAGCTTTCATGTTCAGAATCAAAGAAGCAAGGCGAACTCGGACTCGAAACCTAGAAGTACCGAGTCGAAACAACGAGCAGAGAAGGAAACAACGAAGTATCGAGTCGATACCTGCAACTATCGACTCGGTACCTGAGCCTTTCGAGTGAAAGAAAGCCTTACAGTAGTGAAGTATCGAGTCGATACCTGGAAGTATCGAGTCGATACCTGAGCCTTAGGAGATGTAGTATAGTGGTAAGTTTTTGGCGCCGTTGCCGAGGACTGTCGATAATATCAGTTGTGTAACAACAATTAGTTTTTCTAAGTCTTTTTGTTATTTTTTATTTGTTTTCTTTTGTCTGTGGTTTCAGGTTTCTGCTGTGACTTTTATGCGAAGATCTAGAAGCTGAGGAAATCTCTTACCGTTTGATCCTGAGATTGAACGGACATTTCGCGCAAGGCTTGCTGCACAAAAAGCCAGGGATCACAAGATGGGAGAGAACTTGAACAACCAGCAGCCGGTTAACAATGTTGTTGCGCCGCAGACTCTGGGGCAACGGATGAACCCCACACAATTTGTTCCTACTCTTTGGGTTGTGTTTCCAGCAATTAACATTAACAACTTTGAGCTGAAGCCCGCCCTCATCAACATGATTGCTCAGAATCAATTCGGAGTTGGTCCTGATGAGAATCCTCACCAGCATTTAACCACTTTTAAGGAGCTGATGAACACGGTGAAGATCCACAATGTTACGGAGGAAGACCTCATGCTGCGAGGTTTCTCATTCTCTTTGCGGGGACGAGCAAAGAATTGGTACAATTCAATCACCGCCAACACTATCACAACATGGGAGATGCTTACTTCTGAGTTTTTGGACAAATTCTTTCCGCCGAGCAAGATTGCTGAGCTGAGGAACAAAATTCCCTCTTTTGAGATGCAAGCGGGAGAGAATCTTTATGAAACATGGGAAAGGTTCAAGGACCTCTTGCTTGATTGTCCTCAACATGGAGAGCCGAAAATCAACCTTTTAGAGATCTTTTATAAGGGTCTTAATGACGCTACCATGGTACTCATTGATTCCTCATCTGGAGGAACCTTTGTGGATAAAACTGCAGACGAAGCTTGGAATTTCCTTGAAAAGACCGCTAAGCATTATGGAAGATACTCATCATCTAGAGGGTCTTTGAACTTGAAAAGGCAAGCTGAGCTGTTTGAGGTAAACAAAGAGACATATAGGGATGCCAAGTTTGATGCTCTCTCCTCTGAAGTCAAGAGCATAAAGAAGATGCTTGAAAATGTAATCCCTACAAGGACAGCAGCGTCTTCAGTTTCAAAATCTGCAGTACCTTGTCAATTGTGGCGCTACCACTCACACCATCTCGACCTGCGAGTTGTTTGCTTCCCAGAATAGTGACCTCATAGAGGAATAAGCTAACTATGTTGGAAATTTCAATAGGGGTCAAGGCTACAACAACAACTACAACTATAATCCCCGTGCTAGAGACCATCCAGGCTTCTCCTATGCTAACAATCAGGGAGCTCAAAATCCACCCCCCGGATTCCAACAGAGGCAACAGGGAAACCAAGCACCAGCTCGAGAGACATCATCACCCAGTATAGAGGAGATGTTAAAGCAAGCACTGGCTAATCAAAATGCAACAGAAGCCATGAATCGTGAAGTAGAAGCTAAGAGTGAGGCGCGATTCAAGATGCTTGAAACCCAAAAGGCTCAACTGGGCCTCAACACTCCTAGACCATCTGGTCACTTGCCAAGAAAGAGTGATGAAAACCCAAAGGGTCATATAGCTGCAGTGACCCTAAGAAGTGGAAAGCTTAGGACTCGAAGCCCAGAAAGTATCGAGTCGGAACCCTCAAGGTATCGAGTCGGAAGAACGGGAAATTCCAATTCACGAAGAATTAGCTCGATACAATGAAAGTACCGAGTCGATAACTACAGGTACCGAGTCGATACTTTTGTTGCCAGAAGGAAAATCCGAGTCGGCGTCTGTTGTTCCTCCTGCGCTCGATCTGGAACCACTTCCCGCTTCTTTAAGGTACGAATTCCTAGGCCCTAACTGTACATACCCTGTCATTATCAATGCTAATTTGAGTGATATAGAGGTTGAAAAACTTTTATCTGTCATTCGATTACATAGAAAAGCTATAGGGTATTCAATTGATGATTTGAAAGGGATTCCACCTTCTTTGTGCATGCATAGAATTTTCATGGAGGATAATCATAAACCCACTATAGAGCATCAAAGACGACTTAATCCTAACATGAAAGAAGTAGTGCTAAAGGAGGTTCTAAAGTTGTTAGATGCGGGAATAATTTTCCCTATTTCTGATAGTAAGTGGGTTAATCCTGTTCATGTGGTTCCTAAAAAGGGTGGTAAGACTGTTGTTAAAAACCAAAATGATGAGTTAATTCCTACTAGGACTGTAACTGGCTGGAGAATGTGCATTGATTATAGGAAACTGAATACAGCGACTAGAAAAGACCATTTTCCACTTCCTTTTATTGATCAGGTCTTAGAGAGGCTAGCTAAGCATTCACACTTTTGCTATCTTGATGGGTATAGTGGGTTCTGGAAAATTCCTATTCACCCAGATGACCAAGAAAAGACAACCTTTACTTGTCCTTATGGAACCTTTGCATATAGAAGGATGCCTTTTGGTTTGTGCAATGCACCCGCTACTTTTCAAAGATGCATGATGGCTATATTCTATGACATGATTGAGGATATTATGGAAGTGTTTATGGATGATTTTTCTGTGTATGGTTCTTCCTTTGATGCATGTTTGTCCAACCTGGCTAGAGTTTTAAAAAGGTGTGAAGAGACTAATTTGGTTTTGAATTGGGAAAAATGTCATTTTATGGTGAATAAAGCAAAAATTGAAGTGATTGAGAAATTGCCACCTCCAACCTCTATCAAAGGAATTAGGAGTTTCTTAGGTCATGCTGGCTTTTATAGGAGGTTCATTCGTGATTTTTCTAAAATTGCTAAGCCATTGACTAACCTTTTAGTGAAGGATGTACCCTTCAACTTTTCCCCAGAGTGTCTTGAGTCTTATTGCAGGTTGAAAGAAGCTTTGATATCCGCTCGTATCATGCAATCCCCAGATTGGGATCTTCCATTTGAAATCATGTGTGACGCGAGCGATTATGCAGTTGGTGCTGTCCTTGGACAAAGGAAGGATAAAAAGCTTCATGCCATATATTATGCTAGCAAGACTTTGGATGTTGCTCAGATGAACTACACCACCACAGAAAAGGAATTGCTTGCAGTAGTCTATGCCTTTGAGAAGTTTCGGTCATACCTCGTTGGTTCTAAGGTGATTGTTTACACCGACCATGCTGCAGTCCGCTACTTGTTGCAGAAGAAGGATGCCAAACCACGTCTTATTCGATGGATCCTCTTGTTGCAAGAATTTGATTTGGAGATCAAGGATAAGAAAGGAGCGGAGAATTTTGTAGCAGACCACCTGTCTAGAATTCCTTTGGAGCAAATAGAGGAAGTTGATGATTTGAGGCCGATTGATGACTCTTTCCCAGATGATCGCTTATTTCAAGGCACTATTTCTGCTATATTTGATGCCAATGAGGAACTTCTGAACGTCTAAACAAAGGGGCTGCCATGGTATTCTGATATTGTGAACTATCTTGTTTGCAAGAAAACACCGCCCACTACTAAAAAAGCAGGAAATAGCTACGGATTTTTAGCCACGAATGTCAGGCGACGCTGTTTTCGTAGCCAATAGCAATGACATTGGCGACGATTTTTTTTACCCTGGAAAATTTCGTGGCGGGTGTTCACCCAAGAATGCCACATCATCAACTTCGTTGCTGTTAGCAACGAATACACTGTTCGTGGCTGGGTTCGTGGCTGAAAAACCGGATGGTAGTGGTAATTAGCCACGACATTAGCTACGAACGCATATTCCGTGGCTGTATTTGATGCTGATCTGGCAACAACATCAACTTCGTGGCTAAATCCGTGGCTATTCAGCTTCAGAATTCCGACGATGGAATGGACACGAGGTGAGTGGGCTTGGATCGGTTTTTATCGGTTTTTGTAGCCGGGTCGGACATGGAGTTAGTGGGCTTGAATCGTAGCTGAATCCGTGGCCAACAAAGAAGAACAAATGTTATGGGCTCGGCTTGGATCAAAAGCCCATTAGATATGATCGGCCCAATTATTTTATTAGCCCGTAGAATGAAATGTGGATTTAGCAACGACTCCGTCCGTGGCTAAATCCGTTGCTATTACGATTGAACTCAAATGGGCTTTAATTTATTATGGGCCCAAATATGACTATACTTTCCCCGATTTACCCATTGACGAGCCCAAATATGACTATGAATGTTTTTTTTATATAAATTATAAGTGTTGAAAATAAACATATTATAACTAATTAATAAATTTATACCAAAAAAAAACCTTATACTAAGTAATAAATTCTTATTATAATACTATAAGGTTATTTTTTGAGGAAAACTCATGTAAGTAGCTAATAAAACATTATACTAAGTAATAAATTCTTATTATAATACTATAAGATTATTTTTTGAGGAAAACTCATATAAGTAGCTAATAAAACCTTATACTAAGTAATAAATTCTTATTAGAATACTATAATGTTATGTTTTGAGGAAAACTCATATAAGTAGCTAATAAAACCTTATACTAAGTAATAAATTCTTATTATAATACTATAAGGTTATGTTTTGAGGAAAACTCATATAAATAACTAATAAAATCTTATACTAAGCAATAAATTCTTATTATCATACTATAAGGTTATATTTTGAGGAAAACGCATATAAGTAGCTAATAAAACCTTATACTAAGTAATAAACTCTTATTATAATACTATAAGGTTATTTTTTGAGGAAAACTCGTATGAATAACTAGTAAAACCTTATACTAAGTAATAAATTCTTAGTATCATACGATAAAGTTATGTTTTGAGGAAAACTCATATAAGTAGCTAATAAAACCTTACACTAAGTAATAAATTCTTATTATAATACTATAGTCTATAAGGTTATGTTTTGAGGAAAACTCATATAGGTAACTAATTAATAAAACCTTATACTAAGTAATAAATTCCTATTATAATACTATAAGGTTATGTTTTAAGGAAAACTCATATAAATAACTAATAAAACCTTATACTAAGTAATAAATTCTTATTATAATACTATAAGGTTATGTTTTGAGGAAAACTCATATAAGTTGCTAATAAAACCTTATACTAAGTAATAAATTCTTATTATAATACTATAAGGTTATGTTTTAAGGAAAACTTATATAAATAACTAATAAAACCTTATACTGAGGAATAAATTCTTATTATAATACTATAAGGTTACGTTTTGAGTAAAACTCATATAAGTAGCTAATAAAACCTTACACTAAGTAATAAATTCTTATTATAATACTATAGTCTATAAGGTTATGTTTTGAGGAAAACTCATATAGGTAACTAATTAATAAAACCTTATACTAAGTAATAAATGCTTATTATAATACTATAAGGTTATGTTTTAAGGAAAACTCATATAAATAACTAATAAATCCTTATACTGAGTAATAAATTCTTATTATAATACTATAAGGTTATGTTTTGAGTAAAACTCATATATAAGTAGCTAATAAAACCTTACACTAAGTAATAAATTCTTATTATAATACTATAGTCTATAAGGTTATGTTTTGAGGAAAACTCATATAGGTAACTAATTAATAAAACTTTATACTAAGTAATAAATTCTTATTATTATACTATAAGGTTATGTTTTAAGGAAAACTCATATAAATAACTAATAAAACCTTATACTAAGTAATAAATTCTTATTATAATACTATAAGGTTATGTTTTGAGGAAAACTCATATAAGTTGCTAATAAAACCTTATACTAAGTAATAAATTCTTATTATAATACTATAAGATTATGTTTTGAGGAAAACTCATATAAGTGTCTAATAAATGTTCAATAAAACTTTACATTAACTAATAAATTCTTATTATAATACCATAAGAGTATGTTTTGAGGAAAAGTCATATAAGTAATGAATAAATGTTTAATAAAACCTTTTTTTAACTAATAAATTCTTATTAGAATACTATAAGGTGTGTTTTGAGGAAAACTCATATAAGTACCCAATAAATGTTGATAACTCCTTATAATAACTAATAAATTCTTATTAGAATACTATAAGGATGTATTTTGTGGAAAACTCATATAAGTGTCTAATAAATGTTCATTACAACTTTATATTAACTTATAAATTGTTTTTAGAATACCATAAGAGTATGTTTTGAGGAAAAATCATATAAATAACGAATAAATATTTAATAAGACCTTATATTAACTAATAAATTCTTATTAGAGTAATATAAGATTATGTTTTGAGGAAAAATCTCAAATAAGTAACTTATAAATTTTGAATAAAACCTTATATTAAATAATAAATTCTTATTAGAATAATATAAGAGTATGTTTTAAAGAAAACTGATATAAATGGCTAATAAAAATTTAATAAAGCTTTATATTAAATACTAAATTTTTATTATAATATTATAATTGTATGTTTTAACGAAAAGATATCTTTAACTTTTATTAATATTTAATAATATTAACGTTTGATATTTTACTGGTAAGTTTCAAAATAGTAAAATCTTTTATATGTTGGAATTTTTTTTATTGACGTTTTAGGCAGCGAGTAGAAAATATTTTGAGCGGTATAATGTATTTTTGAGCGGTAATATTCCCGGACTTGAAATTTTAGGCGGTGAATTGAAAATTTTGGATGAGCGGTATAAATTGGAACTTTTCACTTTCTAACCCTAATGTACGCTTTCCTCATCACCGCCTCTCCCTCTTCGCCGGTAGTGGATTCATTCTGAATCATCCCTCCTCTTCACAGATTCATATCACCTCTCCCTTTCAATTGCACACTCATGTTGCCTCTTGCCTCTTCCTCCACCGTAGCCTCTCCCTCTCACTTCTCCATCCCATTTGCCCCGAAGTTGGAGTTTTCAATCAACCGCTTCCGTTTCCTGGAGACCGAATCATCCCTTCTCTTCTTTCCAGGTATGTTTTCTTCTTCTTCTTCTCATCTCATGGTTTCGCTTCCAATAGATCCACCCTTTTCTGATTGAGCCGCTGTTTTAGTTTCAGAATCACAAACTGTAGTTCCCTGGTCGAAGACCCGACCTGTTCGGCCACCCATGGTGGCGCCTCTTGGTCGGAGACTCTCCCCTTCCTCAAATCTTCTAGATCCCGTGTGGTTTGCTTCAAATCTGAAAGCCCTGTCATCGTCCTAGCTTTCTCCCTCTCTTCGATTCATTGCTCCTTCTCTAAGGTTTCCGTTCAGATCTCAAAAGGTACAAATCTCTCTTACTATTTCTCTCAATTTCAGTATTTAGCCTTCTTCCTCTTTCTGGTCTAGCAGCAATATGCGAACAACCTAATTAGCATCATATTAAAGGGCTGGTAGTTGTAGATTTGTTAGATCTAATTGCTAGGGTTGTGAATTGCGGGTGGTCTGTGTTTGTCTTCTCTTGTTTTGGCCTATGAATACTCTTCGGCTGAAAGTGTTATTCAGAATCGTTTGTTCGTCTTCTCCTATTTATCAATTACTCCTGATTTTCCTTGTGAAATTGGTTGTGAAAATTCGTCCTTTCTAGTCGATTCGGCTGATTTGTGGACTGTTTGTCGTGGCTCCGTGAAATTGCCTCTAAATTACTTGACCAATTTTATCTGTTTGCCGATTGCAACTTATTATTTTACCTCTTACATGAACTTCCCTGTCAGTTCTTTCAGCTGTTGTACTTTACTATTGAAGATGGAAATTGACAATAGCATCATGCTCTGAATCATACAAATGGTTATGTATTAATTGATCAGTGTTCATGGATTATATAACTTAAAATGGGATTTATCTTATTGTTTCTGAAGGAGTAAGAAATGGGTATGGAATTCATGATCATGATGTCATTTGCAGGCTTGTGAGATGGCTTATTTTCTTTTGAAACGTATAGTTAGGGGTGGCCACGGGTCGGTCGACCCGTGACCCGACGAGTCGTACGGGTCAATGACCCGGCGGGTCCGGGTCATTGGGTCACCGGGTGGGGGCGGGTTGCAGGTTAGGGTTAGGGTCATGGGTATTGAACCCGATGACCCGGCGGGTCAACCCGACATCCCATTTTTTTTTTTGAAAAAAATATTTTTTTTTATGTTTATAAATATTATTATGTATATTATTCTTAGAATAATTCATAATATATAAACATAAACTTGTTTGCAATGTGCAATGTGGGTAAAAAGCACTATCACCCTTCCCTTTTTATAGATTTGAAAGACATCCCCTATTCTCTCAACTTTCAATGTGGGACAAGAGTCTTGTCCCACATTGAAAGTTGAGAGTTAGAATGAGATGGGATGGATGTATATATATGTGTACTCCATCCTCCCTTAACCCCCACTCTTCACTTTAAGCTTTATTTCTTATTCTTATAATGAAATGAAGTAAAGTTTGATAAGTTTTATATCCCTACATTTATATTGTAGTGGATGAATGAAGTTTTATAAAAATATAAAATTTCTTATGTTTTTTTCCACTTCATATTAAAATGAAATGGATATAAAAAATGATAGGTAGAAAAAGTCATTACCTATCATTTTTTTTAAAATTTGTTTAGTCAAAAATATTAAAAAAAATAATTTTTTTTTTTAATTTAGGAATCCGGCAGGTCAACGGGTCGACCCGGCGGGTCAACGGGTCGACCCGAACCCGCCAACCCGTTGAATTCCCGGGTTAGGGTTCGGGTCGCCCTTCCCCGACCCTTGACCCGGCGGGTCCGACCCGTGGCCACGCCTACGTATAGTGATAATAAGGAAGTATCATTTAGATACAAAATTTTATTTTGTTATTGAAGAAATCTTGGATCATTTTCCGTGTTGACTTGGTCAATTACTTGGAAAGCATCAAAAAAAGGCATTTACTTCCGTGTTGACTTGTTGAATTACTCCTGTTTTTTGCTTCAATTTTGTAGTGATGGAGTTGAAAGCATGTGTTTGGCATTGGGTTGTGACGGGTTTGTCGAGTTGGGTTAGATTTTACCAATGGTGTAAGCTTGTTTTACCAACCGTGAGCCAAGACTAGCAAATTGATCCTTCTTTCTTGGCGACTCTCTGACACCTTTTTCCCCAACAACTGTGATCTTGTTGTCAATAGTTTCACCTTGAAGATGCTTGCTGGGTGCCACTTCCAAGATTCAAAAACACTTAGGAGGGGGAAGTCGGATTGGGGGTATTCATTGTGATAAGTTCATGCGCGTTGTCAGGAGGACAGGTGTATCTTTGAAACAGGTACTTGAAGGAGAAGAAGAAAGGCGGTAACTTGACAAATGAGTTGTATCCACTTTGTTGGTATCTAAACTTAGTGTGAATAGTTTTATTTACTAGCTTATTTATGCCTCTTACTTTTGCCGGATTCCTACATGTAATTTAGTATTGCAAAATGTACACTTCGAAATATTTTTAATTATATAAAACATTACAATGAAACGAGCAACAACAATAGCAATGACACAAATATTGGCGTTACCAACAACCTAGCAACAACCTTTAGCAACAACATTACCAATGAAACGAGCAACAATGATAGCAACAATCATAGCAACGGATCAGCCACGGAATTAGCAAGGCCTATAACCTATTTTCAGACACGAACTCAGTAACGAATTGAGCAACGAACTTAGCCACGGCTTTAATTTCGACGCTGTTTTCAAACCGGGTTCATAGCCACAGCCACGGAATATGTCTTCTACTATTAGCCACGGACGTAGCCACGGCCATAAAATTTTCGTTGCTAAAATCCATGGCTGACGGCCCGTCGCTATTAGCTGCGAGGCAAATAGCAAGGGATGGTGCGTCCGTGGCTAATTCCGTGGCTAAACTGGTTAGCAACGGACTTTCGTGGCTAAAGCCGTTGCTATTTCCCGTAGCTATTTCCTGCGTTTTTAGTAGTGGCCTGGGCTATCATTCCATCAGAAGAAGAAATTCCTCCATGATGCTAAGCACTATTGTTGGGATGAGCCTCTTCTCTTCAAGCAGGGTAGCGATGGAATCTTTAGGAGATGTATTCCAGAGGAAGAAGTTGAGTTTTTTTTATTTGGAGTCAATGTTATAAGAATTTGTGTTAGGAGTTCTATGTTAAGTCGTTATGGTTGTTTCAAGTGCTTATATGAATGATTGATGTACCCTAAATATGTTAACTACCACAATGATGGAGTATTTGCCTACGATGCTAACATTCGCCTTATATTTATGTCATTATCTTTTGATAAATTGCCTAGCATGGAGTTATTTGTTAAGACAACCATGACTTAGCCCCTAAACAGAAACCTTATGAGATTTGAGCCTAGAGGACTAGCGTTTATGTGGGTATTCTCATTCCTATATGTGTGACACTCACTTGTGTTGCTATCTTCAGAACTTGCTTTAGACTCTTATTTGAGGCTGCATTATATGATTTGTGTACATGACATTAAAATGATTGAGGCATTGATTTCATTAGCCATTTTTTCCTCTCTTTACCTACCTTTTACATGATCCCTCTGTTTGAAACCCCTTTGAGCATATAGCCTATTCTTTGGAAGCTCCACAAAAATTATCCAAGCCATATTATTTAAGCCTTTTTACCTGTCTGGGAAATCGGTATGATTTTATTGAATGGTTGTGATGATGGAGTGGCAAAAATCCAAGTATGGGGTGGAGATAGTTGGTGTCATGTGTTTAATTTATTCTGCTTGAACGATATATGCGATATTGCAGAAATTCCTTGGGACAGGAGGAGGATAAAATTCACTCCTGGGCAAAAGTCAAGAAGAAAAAAATACGGTTAGTAACTGATCCTGCTTGTGGAGGATAAAATTCACACAAGGAGGAAAAGATATAGGTGAGGTCGCTGAGACACTTAGTAACCGGGTGCATTCATCACAAATGTTTGTATTCGCGCAAAACAGTGTTGAAGCTAGAGAGAAAAGAAAAGAGTGAAAAAATGAAAGAAAGTGGTCGATTGAAGTCCGAAGTGCTTAATTGAGATTGCATTATTTGTGATGGAGTTGGTGTGATTTGGTTTGGTTTGTGAAGTTGTTGGCATTGGTGTTTTACTGGTTGCTCTTTGGCATGCCTTTTTCCCGGATGTTTGCACCACATAGCCTAAATATTTCCATACCTTATTTTCCTTTACCTTAGCCTCATTACAAGCTTTACAAAAGTCCTCATGATTTTTGTTGTGTGCATGATCTCAAGCGGTGGAGATGTAGAACGCTGGGCAAGCCTACGGTATAGATAAGCACAATTGTTGAGACCGAGCGTAAATTTCATCCCTTATACACATTTGAGTGAGAGTTATTCGCATAAAACATCCATGTGAGGTTTGGGGCTTTTTGCTTTGTTTTCGGTAATGAGGAAACATGCTATGATGACATTTGTCTTGAGATTTTGATTGCATTATTATCTTCAAGGGGGCTTGAATAAGTTGAGGCAAATATTTTATCTTGCACTTGTGGTTTGTTCTAATTAGTATTGCTTGGGGACAAGCAAGGTCTAAGTATGGGGTATTTTGATATCATCTTATTCTATGTGATTTTAGGTGTATTGTGAGTAGGTTTTATGTTTATTAAGTGTCACTTTATATGTGTTTTTATGTGATTTATGTGTCATTTCGAGTATAGAGGTCTACACATGGTGTGTGTGAAATTTCAGGTGTTTCGATGCATATTTTGGAATATTTAACGAGCCAAGGAAAAGGAGCAAGGAATGAGTCATGTCCGAGGATGATCCTTGGGGTTGGAGTATGTCCATAGAGAGCATTCGAGAGACATGAGTTGAGGCAAGAGAGCTTTCAAGTTCAAAATCAAAGAAGCAAGGCGAACTCGGACTCGAAACCTAGAAGTACCGAGTCGAAACAACGAGCAGAGAAGGAAACAACGAAGTATCGAGTCGATACCTGAAACTATCGACTCGGTACGTGAGCCTTTCGAGTGAAAGTAAGCCTTAAAATTGTGAAGTATCGAGTCGATACCTGGAAGTATCGAGTCGATACTTGTCCTCAGCATCAGTTCGTCGGGATTTTTATTCGCTTTTATATTTTGTTTAACGACTTTTTGGTATATTTTATTATTATTTTAGGACTATTTTCAGATCTCTTTTAGGAATATAGATAGAGAATTAGGGTTAGATTAGGGGACGTCCAATTTTCACGTCAGAAACGAGTTGCAGACATTGAGAGTTTGAGACTCTTTGAGAGATTTTCTCTTGAAGGTTTGTTTTGCTGGATTCAGAATACGTTTTGTTAATCTAGTCTTATATTCTTTCATGATGAATTCCTTGATTGTGTCTGAATTCATGTCTGGCTAATTTCCTTGTTCTGGGGTTGAGGTGATCCCAACGATGCTGAGATAGACATGTGCGTGATGATTGCCTGAATGAATTATATTGTTTGTTTGATTCAATCCATGAGTGCTTAGTCCAATTAATTTTACGATTGATTGGAATCCTTTTGATAGTCAATAAGCGCCAGCTGCGAATTGAGATTGGATACATAGACAAAGTTGTTGGAAAACCTGGATTGAACTTGAGAATTGTGTATGAGCAATCTATTTAATTCTCTTGAGGATAATAAACTATCGTAGACAACCTATGTTTGAATTGATTATGCAGATCGCGCCTGCGATTGTTTGGTCGATTTGGTCACTAGGGTCTAAATGATTAATGAGTTCAATTTGATTGATTAATCTGCAACATGCGCAAGCTGAGTGGTAATTGAATGAAATTGACCTAGTTATTGCGAGATGCGTAGGCTGAGCGATAATGAATTTATATAGTTTACCTTCAAATATATCTTTTCAATTTGTTCAGGCATGAAAATTATTTGGTCTATCGAGGATGCATTGTTGTGGTGAACATTGACTCTGGAATGCTTCACATCATATAATCACCGAAACTTGCAATTTGTTATTTTTCTTCTTCTTATTTTTCTCATTCCGTCAAAAATCACTTCTCTTATTTGGCTTAGTAAACTAGTTGAGGTTCTGCAATTGGTATTCACACAGTCCCTGAGATTCGACACTCGATTACTACAATTGACACCGTACGCTTGCGGGGTGTTGGTTTTAGACCGATCAATGATTGATTTGTTCTAATAAGTTACCAGAGTAGAAAAAGGCTTTAGTGGCCCTGGTGATATCGGAACCCACAATGTCCCAATATTTTTTATAGAACTCCGTTGTCATCTCATCCGGACCTGGAGATTTGTTGCTACCCATTGAGAAGACCGCTTATTTGATTTCGTTGTTCGTTGGTTGTTGAGTAATTAGTTTATTTTCATCTTCTGTAATTACTGGGTTGATTACGGAAAGATATTCTTCCAATTGGGGGTTCGTATACGTTTGTTCCCGACTGAATCTTTTTTTTCAAAATCGTTTTGGATTTCTTTTTTTATATTTGCATCACCTATAATTTGGGTTCCTTCTGCAGAAATAATTTTTCTAAGTATCTTTCAATTTCTTCTGCCTGATGCGACCCTATGGAAATAGGAAGAGTTGGTGTCTGCAAATTTTAGGTGTTTTGTTTTAGCTCTTTGATTCCAGTAAGTTTTATGAAAAAATAGTAGATTTTCTCATTTATCTAAGAGGTTCTGTTCTTTTGCGTATATATTTGGGGTTTGGTTAGTTTGTTGGGTTGATTTTAGTTCTATTAAGGCCCCATCAAAATCTTGAAGCTGGCGGAAGATGTTTCCAAATGTTTTCTTGTTCCATATTTTAGCTTTTTGTTTGAGGATTTTTTATTTGTGTATGAGCTGGAACATTGCTGAGCCCGCGCACGAAGCTCTCCACGCTTGTTTTACTATGTTTCGAAAGTCTTTCCTCTGTAACCAAATGTTCTCAAATTTAAATGGGGGTGGTTTGAACGTGGTGTCTTTGGCGAGCGTAATTGAAATGGGGCAATGATCCGAGTTTGAAAATGCACCATTTTTTGTTGCCATGTTTGGGAACATATCGAGAATCTCATGATGAACTAATACCCTATCATGTTTTTCCAGAAAGTTATATGAGCCCCCTTGTTTCTTTCTCCATGTAAATGGATTTCCGAACGAAGGGATCTCCACCAAGGAGCACATATCTTTAAATTCCATTATTCTCTGGAATATGCCCGGTAGTGTAATCGCACCACCACTCTTGTCTCACGGTTGGCTTATTTCATTTAAGTCTCCCATCACTAAGCTGGGAAGGTTGCTTTGGGTAATCAGATTGGATAGGTTTCTCCAGAAGTCCTCTTTCTCTGCAGGGTTGGGGGAGGGGGGGGGGGGGGGGGGGGCATACATAAACAACATAAGGCATTTAAAATTCTCCTTTATGTTTCCGTATTTTCCTCCTATGATTCTTCGAAGATCAATAACCACCGAGATTGTTTCATCTATGAATAATTTTTCATTCCATAAAAGAGCAATGCCCCCGGAACGGCCAGATGTCGGGGACCAACACATATCTGTAAATCCCGCGTTTTCCCGTACGCACTCTTTTGGTTCTGTTTCAGTCTTTGTTTCAGCTAAAATAAGCATTTGTATGTGGTCTAAGGTGCGCCATCCGTTTATGTTAGACCAGAAGGTTGTTTTTCCAATTCCCCTACAGCTCCAGTATCGTATAATCATGACCACATTTTTTGCGCATGGAAGAGCAAGAGATGCGCCCTTCCATACCAACACATTACCTTTTTAGTGATTTTTCTTGACTTTTGAAGATAAGTTTTTTGTGCGGGAATCTTATGAGAGTTTTTAAGTGAGTTGAATATTTTATTTATACTTATGATAATGCATATATTAGATAGGCATTATAGATATATTTAGTTTAGTTAGGTTGCATTTCTTGCTTACTTTGTTGTTAAATTGCATCTTGTGTTTATTTTAGAAGAGTTCGGATTCTGCGCAATTTTGTGTTTATCTCGCAGATTGAATCGGAACACATTTGGGAGATGCAATATCTCGAAGAGGAACACAAGATACATGGGAAGGAACAAGGAAGAAAGAAGCAAGACGAGAAGAGAAGCCCACAATAGAAGCACAAGGCTACGGCAGAGTACCGTGCCGCGGGCGCAGCAGAGGTGCCGCGGCCGCAGCAGAGCCCGCCGCAGTGGGAAGTGAAGAAGATACTTGCGGCGGCCGCCGCACGGACCGTCAGCGAGATGCGCCGTTTTGAGAAAAAACCCTAGTTGTCTATTTTGTTTTTGAGGGCCGACTTGGATGTCTTTTAGGCCAACTTTTATGTTTTTTTCATTACATCCATTCTATTCCACGTTCTATCAGACAATTAGAGAGAGAGCGATGTTCGCCATGGGCGACTAAACTCTCTTCGTTCTACTTGCAATTTGAAGCTTTATTTGGATTGATTGTGAGTTTCTGAATCTTGTTCCTTATTTCCTATATTGAATGCTTCAACTTCTTTGTGCTTGATTGTTTATTGTTTTGTTCTTTCTCGTCTGGCCAACTAGTTAGATCAATTCAATTGCTAGGGTTTTGTAGATTCCTGATTGCGAACCTTAACCCAAGTGGCAAACTTATTCCTTTAGGGCTGATTGAACTAATTGGATTGGTAGGAAGTTGGATGTGTTGTTAAATCCCTCTTTAGGGACTGCAAATACCTTGGTTAATCTCTGAACTTAAAGCTATCAATTGGGTTAAATCCTTCTTTAGGGACTGTTCGATTGATAAGGGTTTCTATGACTGATTGGACTAGTAACTATATTAGGTCGGGACAGGGGCATTCATAGGAAGACTAAAAGGACAAGAGGAAGTTACAATATGAATTCAACCAAATAAAGTGGATAGTTGTAGGTAGAGCGATCTTCTCTAAATTATTTTGCATTATTTGTTTTTATTTTATTTTGTTTTCTTTTCAATCTCAATCAACCAAAACCCCCCTTTCTACTAATTGGTAAATACACATTGTTGAGAAATACTTGATTCTCTGTGGGATCGACCTCTTACTTGCTTGCTATACTAGTTTGTAGGTTTGAGTTTTATTTTGATACGGTTTATGCGACTAAAAACCGCTCATCAACTTAGTTTCGGGATATTATTTAAAAGAGTATTGCCTCTATTGGTTAATGCCTTGTTATTAAGAGGGGTTGTGTTGCTCCTTTGGAGAGACTTTGTAGGATCGGCATTAGAAGTGAGTATAGTGGGAGAGTGCTTAATCGTAGCATTATTCGATCCAATGGACACACACGTATTGTTTTTTATTAAATCACCTAGCTGTTGTGATCCTAATTTGTCATGTTTTATAGTTACTTTTATATCATTTTCTGCATGCATTTCATACATTTGGGCTAGAATAGTACAAAATCTATGTAGTTTATGCTTATTTGCCAAATTATGGAATCTACACCAGTTTTTGTTTAATTTCGCAGAAATTGAAGCAATTTACATCAGTTATGAGAAAGGAAGAAAAGCTCGAAGTCAACTACAGAAGTCCAGGGTCAAGGAGTAGCGGAACCAAGACAAATCGAGCTGGAAAGAAGAAAACCGAGTCAAAACACACAACTCGATATCGAGTACTGTAAGTCGATATCGAGTAAGGTCAAGTCGATTTCCACCAAAGGTGAGAAAAATCAAGCTGAGCTGAGAAAGTGGGTCGATATCGACTTACTTTAGTCGATATCGAGTTGGCCATATCGAGTCAATACCTAGAAGTCGACTCAAGAAGCTAAGAGCTGGAAGACAGAAGTTGATGTCGAGTAAGTTAACTCGATATCGAGGAAAAATCAAAGTCGACATGCATCCTAGAGCCGAGATCAACAAAGAAGTTGAAGACGGACCAAACCTTGGTCGATATCGAGGAAACTACTCGATATCGAGTTGACCCCCAGAAACCGAAGTCGAGTAATCCGAGTCTTGTTAAGATTCTATCCCGAATCCGATGGAGATATTTTCGAGAGCAAATTCCATAAAGATCTATCAAGTGCTATCAAGTTGGAGAAGATATTTACCTACATTACATATAATTCCTTTGTTGATTTATTTCTTTATTTCCATATTTTAAACCTTTAGATAAAAGATAGATAGAATTAGATATAGATATACTTTCTTTCCTTGATTAGCAAGGATTGGAAGCCTATAAATAAAGCCTTAGGGGCTGATTTCCATTCATTCAATTCTAGAGAAGGAGAAAAGGTAGTAAGTAGAGAGAGAGAGAGAGCTTGTAGCCGATAAGAGTTGGAGTTTGCGAAAGCAGTTTTGGCTTCGATTGGTTGTAAGTTTTGGTTATTTTTAATGCAATTTATTTTCCTGAAATCTTTGATGAGTTTATTCATGATGAAGAGCGAGTAGTCACCCAACTTCTAGGGTCGGGGTGAGCCCGAAGGTAGCCATGTGAGGTGATGCGGTAAAGGTTTGATCTTTTTATGCAATTCATCTTCTATGCCTATAAGCATGATTTTTTTATTATTACGTTTACCTATTCAGAGTCTATAAGCATGATTCTTTTGCGAAAATTGAAGGTGATCCTTGTTTGTGTTATTGAAGCGAAAGTGATCTTAATACAACTTGGATTAATTATGTGAAAAGGGTTAGTAACAATTAAAGATTATGCGAAAGCAAAAGTGATCCTTTTATGCCTTTATGTGTTATTTTGCATGGTTATCGTTGTGGTGTTGAAACCCTGATCTTGGAAGTCTTTAGTTTATTGATTTATTTCATCGAAAATCGTGCTATGTGTTACGAAAAAGTTGCAATTTTAGTTTATGTTGTTACTCGATTTCGAGAAGTTTGGTCGACATCAAGGACTTTTGTCGATGTCGAGTTAATTTGTCGAGGTCGAGTTGGTTTTTCTTGGTTGTACTTTCTGTTAGTCGATTTTGTGCACTATTAGTCGATTTGTTTACTCGATATCGAGCAACAGTGGTCGATATCGACCAGTTATGTGCTTTCGTTTCTTTTCTGCTTTTCTCTGTTATTTCTGTCTGTCTGTGAGATTCCTCCGCTACTTGAGATACGCTGACATGTTTCCTCAAGGATCGATCCTGACTTCCCGCTGCTACATCAGCAGGAGGTCTTGTAATTATTTGCGTGTGTAAGATCTGGATTGATTTATTTTATTATAATTTGAACTCGATTTCCTCCTACAACACTAGCTTTATTAGATTTTGGTATTGGTTTTTGGGATTCTTCCGAGTACAGGTATTCATAGAAGAATTGTGTATCATCATGTGCCTCTTGGAATGGGATCATTGAATGGTATGAGTGTTGATGAAAGTATTCTATTATTCCTTTCTCCTTTTGTAATAGTCTAAGTCTACAACTAAATGTGTCGGGCTTTGCATTCGACTCAATTTCTACTTTATAATAATTACATTCGTTTAATTCTTTTTTCTTCTTTCATTAATCAAGAGAAGAGATGTGCATCTAGTATTCTACGGTTGACCCCTTGGTGGTTTACCTTGATTAGTTTGTTACATAAAAAATTTATGCAAAACAAATTTACTTCAGTATGAATGCATGGTTTCGAGAGGCTGTGAGCATATGTGGAAGGGTATCTAGTCCATGTAGCAATAATACACCTAACCTGTAGCAACAGGACCAAAACAAGCCCCCACTGGAGTATTTGTAGTCTGGGTACCGGGGATGAGGGTGGTGAATCCACTAAGGAGCAGCAGGACATATAACCTAAGAGCGGCACCTGTTTCTTCACTCGGTAGCTACTCACTTTTTCTTTAGACATTTGCTGAAGGGTAGTCTTTTCAGCCTTGTTAATATCTTTCGCCCTCAACTCGTTTTTCCCATACACTAGTTGCGTATATTGTCGGAACTTTCCCCACAAGACACTTTGTTCAAGCATATATATAAGCAGAAAGAAGAAAACGAAAATTGCTAGGTAATCTAACCTTGGATTTCTTTAGATGGGATACTACATGTGGGATCACCTCATATAATATTATTCCATGGTTAAGCATATAGAGAGAAGAATAAGCTAGATAGACACAACTGATCATGCTTTGCATTAGAATTAGACGAAACCAGTACAAATTGAGTGCATTAGCAACAATTTCGAAGCTCCGATGGAAAGGAAGGAGCACTAACACAAGCATTACAAACCGACATCGACCACTACATGCTTGATTATCATAGAACAGACTACAGATTTCTAGAAGTTCACTACCATTCATCCTACCTACTTGGCACAAAAGGAAACATATATGAATTAAGTTCATGAGTGAACTACCTCTAGGGAGGCATCTAAAAGTGAAGCCAAGCCAAAAGGGGCTGTCATGCCCAATCCACCATTTCAAAGGTACTTTAATCATAAACCTCCTACCACCTGAGATCCCACTACCAGAGGACCAAGCGAGAGGGATGCCACTGGGTCTACTATCCATACTTGCTGCGCTTGCTGCCACCACCCATCATATCAGAGCTAGCAGAATCACCTTCCTCTTCCCCGAACTTCCTCTTTTATGATTCAGACTTGGATGCTTCCTCAACCCTCAGCTGCTGCAACTGCTACCCCACACTAGGCAGAGCATGATGAGAAATAGAGGGGAGGGTTTCAAAACTGATGAGGCGGGCTGGGTTGCTTAGGGGCGGCAGCACAAATTCCTCCGAGGCTGAGATATTCTCCAGCATTGCATCAAAGTCAGCCCGCGTAATTTCAGCCGGGATTCCACTGATGCCATCCACAAGCTCGACTTCATCCTCGTATTCCATAATCTCATCATCATTAGAATTGTAGAGCTCGGGGTCAAGGAATTCCACCTCAGCAGGGGACAATGGTTCGTCATCATTTGGAGGGGCAGCTACTGGTGTGGCAGTGTTGTGAGCTGAATCTGCCATGTTTTACAGTAACTTTTATATCGTTTTCTGCATACATTTCATGC
Organism: Persicaria tinctoria; assembly: GCA_037127255.1. NCBI lineage: Eukaryota > Viridiplantae > Streptophyta > Magnoliopsida > Caryophyllales > Polygonaceae > Persicaria > Persicaria tinctoria. The sequence goes on along the minus strand of JBANSL010000005.1, from coordinate 41,524,583 downwards.
ATTTGGGTTGAATAATACAGAATCTATGTAGTTTACACTTATTTGCCAAATTATGGAATCTACACCAGTTTCTGTTTAATTTCGCAGAATTGGAGGCAAATTACAGCAGTTTTGAGAAAGGTCGGAAAAGCTCGGAAATCAACTACAGAAGTCCAAGGCCAAGAAGCAGCGGAACCAATCGAATCAAGCTAGGAGCCCAGGTTACTCGATCTAGAGTAATCCAACTCGATCTCGACGAAGGTGTCCGAGCTCAGCCCATGTCGACTAAGCACTGATCGAGAAACTGAGTCAGAGATAACCCGACTCCCGGAAGACAACTCGATCTCGAGTATAGCTTGTCGAGATCAATAACACATGGACACCATGTCCGGAGTCGACGAAGCTTTGCCAAGTCGAGAAGCCGAAGACGGAGAAGCCGAGCACCAACCATTACTCGATCTCGAGGAAGCTTGTCGAGATCGAGGACCCAACAAGCGCCAGTCCGAGTCCATGACGAGGAGGAGCTACTCGACATCACCAGCAACACATCCTCGACTAAAACCCAACTCGATCTCGAGTTGTTTAGTCAATCTCGAGGAGCCAGGATCACCTGTCCAAGCCATGTCGAGCAGAGTTACCCTAGAAGTCCAGCCAGCCATGGTCGACGACCAATTCTACTCGATCTCGAGGAGTCTTGGTCGAGATCGAGGAGAGCCGTTTCCGAAACCGCGTTACGCGGTGAGCTGTCCGTGTCGAGTTGGGAATCCTTGGAGCTGAAGGAAGTCGAGTTTATCCGAGATCTATCTACTATCCATGAAAGAGAGAATCTACCAACAAGAAGACATTTTACCTATTTTAGATTTATTTCCCCCTTTTAGATTTAATTCTTTAATTGCATTTATTTATCTTTTAAAGCTTTTTAGATAAAGATAGATATATTCTATCCTTGAATAGCAAGGAATAGAAGGCTGTAAATAAAGCCTTAGGGGCTGAGCATTAGGCATCTTATTCCAATTCAATTTCAGAGAAGTAGTTCCACAGAGAAGTTTTAGGAGTTCGAAGGTTTTAGGGTTTTGGCGTTCAATGAAAGTTGGAGTGCCGGGATTGTAAATACTTAATTTGAATTTAGTTTATGCAAGTTATTTCTTTTACATCAATGTCTGCAATTGTGATGAGGCGTGAGTAGTCCACCTACTTCTAGGGTTGGGGCGAGCCCGACGATAGCCATGCGTTTTTGAGGTAAAGATCCGACTTTTATCTTATTTTGAGCATCTACTACCTTTTATGTTTTTATTACTCATTCATTGGAGATCCATGCTAACAACTTGGATTGTAAACATAAAATCGGTAGATACAATTAGGGTTTCTTGAAAGAGTTGTCTAATTGTTGGAAAAGGCGAAAGCTTGATCATTCGATGGAATTTGCATGATTATCGTTATTTATCTTGCCTTATGCATGCTTGGTTATTGTCGTTGCAAACCCCGATCTTGGAAGTTTTCTTTTATATAAAGTTTATTCTGAAATCTACCAAAGCTTTGTTCTTTATTTTTATTACTGTTACCCTACTCGATATTGACCTCCTATAGGTCGATATCGACTTCTGACTCTCGATCCAGAAAGATCGCTGCTCGTTTGTGTCTCTGAACAGGTCAATTTTGAGGAAGAACCAGTCAATATCGAGTCCCTTGAGTCGATATTGAGTGAACCAGACCAGAAATTGACCGACTTGCTGAAAGCCGCCCAAAATTGACTGAACTAAGTCAATATCGACTGTCTCTAGTCAATATTGAGTTGTTCCCTGGAGTCGAAACCAAGTGAGATTTCTCCGCTGCCTAGGATCCACTGACACGCTTCCTCGAGGATCGATCCTGACTTCCCGCTGCTACATCGGGAGGAAGTCTTGTAATTTTTTGCAAGGGACGGAATCTGGTTAGCTTTGCTTTATCCGTATTTTATTTGCATTCTCGATTTCCTCCTACAACAGGCAGCAGGGGCCTGGGTCACAAGCGGGGTGGAGAATATCTCTTTACACTGGGCCGGGACCTCCACCAGTATGGTGGACTCATCAACAGTAGTCGAAGAGGAGTTGGAGGAGGAGGAGTCAGAGGATTCCACAATATTCTTACCAAAACAGCTCCACAGGACCTCTTTAGAGTGGCCAAAGGAGGAAGGCGGAGCCTTCCTCACAGCAACCTGAACCCAGGCCTCCCCCTCAGTGGGAAGGGAACCACCCTCTCCCACATTCTCCTCTCCCGGCCCCTGGCCAAAGACGCCTTCACTAGTGCTCTAATAGGTGTTCAAGAGGTGTTCAAGAGCTCCACATAGGTGTTCAAATAGGTGTTCAAGAGCTCCACACTGGGTACTTTACAATCTCTCCATTCTCATTGAGCATGGTGACCTTTCTCTCCTTGATAAGGAAGAGATCGGTGGAGATGGAAATCCTCGGGTAAGGGAGCCGAGCTCCCTTAGCACAGAACGCAGCCACCCTAAGAACCTTTCCAATCTTATTGCCTTCAATGAGTGAGGTTAAGATTAAGTCACTTACATATTTGGGAGAGAGACCCGGAATCCGCACCCAAAGATCCACGCGGGAGACCGATTCACTCCATGGATCAAAGGTGATACTCCAAGGCCGGATGATAAGCAGCTGGCCTGAGATGTGGAAAGGGCATTTATTCCACACTTTGTTCCGATCTGCAGGGAGGTCAAACAGCTACTCGAACCATTTGTTGGCCACGGGAACAAGTTGAAAGCTACCATCAAGGAACTTCCACTCCGATCTGATTCTCTTGCGAGCCTCCCTAGCCTCCAGCGGGTCACCAATAATTGTGGCAAAAAGGGAGCATGAGTTCATGCTCTGGATGTTCTGCTGAATAGAGCATTGGATCTCCTTCAAATTAAGCATGTCCACCTTGGGCGCTTTCCCCTTCTTCGGCTTCTTTGGCTTACTGCCGCTTGTTCCGTCAGTCAATGGATTCGCCGTCGATGGGATTTCTCCCGAAGTTCCCTGAGCAGGGCCCTTTAGGCGGGCATTTTGGTGGGGGATGAAGGATTCATCCCCCAGGGGTTCTCTCCCTATGTTTGTGGATGAGGCCGCCATGGACAGATCGAATACAACAATCTGATTAGTACTAGTATTTTGAAGAAAGTAAGAGAAGGAGAGGAGAAGGGGGGAATGGTGCAGGGAGAAGGAAAACCCCCACCACCGTTTATAGAGATGTAAAAAAGAGAAGGAAGGGGGCAGAGAAAGCACCTCTGCCACAACATCGCCCGACCATATATGAGAGCCCAGCCGCAGGAGATTAGATCCCCCAGTTTCTGCTCCATGATGGGTAAAGTGCTTGAATTGGGGGTCGGGTAACACTTCGCACCTCCAAGCAGTGTCCAGGGAGGGGGTCGGATACGCCACCCGGCTTGTTGGCACCAAAAAGGTTTTCCAGACAGCAAAGAGCTGACATGACTAATTCCCTCCACACGGACAGAAGGAGGATTCAACCCCATCCCCAGCCAGAGAACCGGCACAAGGAGTGTATGTCGAAGGGGATTTTCAAAGTTTTGGAGGTACTTTCCTCGGTGATTTGACAAAAGGGTGAATTTTTGGAGGCACAGCTTTCATTTTTGGAGGCAGAGCTTTATTTTGGGAGAGGGGTTTCCACAATTTTTTTGGGAGAGGGGTTCGTATTTGACTTTACCTTCATTTGCTTCTCACCATCACGACCTTTTTTCCTTTTTAAAAAGAGAAAATTTAGTATTTTATACCTTTTAATTAACTTTTTTTTTTTGGTGAAAAACCATCAGGGAGAGCTAGGCTCCCTTAACTTTTTTTTAATTAACCTTTTAATTAACTAATTAACCCTCTTGTCTTTATCAAAAATGTATTTTGCCCCTTTGTACCCTAGTCAATGAGTCCTCCCGTCTCATTCTCTCCTCGTTCTTCCTTCCTGCGATTCCCGACGATTGTTCATCCTTCCTGCGATTCTCGGTGATTCTTCAATTCTTACTCTTCGATCACCATCACCACCACTTCTCCTCTTCCCACCAGCAAGTCGTTCGTCACGGTCCGCCGCTTTCGTCCCAATCTTCTCCTTCCTCACCGTCGGACTCCAAGCCCCCCGACCACCCTCTCCTACTTTGACTCCACCGGCTATCTTCAGACCACGGCCAACTACTTCTATTGAGTTTTAGGATTGACCGGACTTGGAAATGTGTTGAGATTTATAAGGTATGAAACTATCGGTCTTCTTTTGCTTGATATTTGTTCGATAAAATGCCTCTGCAATTTTTTTGACTTATAGCGAATGGATTTTGAAAGATTTGTTCAAGCTCACAGATAAACAAATGTCGATATCGTTGTGGTTCTCTCCCAATGGACGAAAATCGTGCTGTTGCGTTTGGATTGATGAAGATATACGAGGAGGTAAGAGTTGCCTCCAAGGTGTTCGATGAAATGCCTAGATGAATTGACTATGTTTTTGTTGTTTCCTGTTATCTTTTAGTTGAAATAAATCATTCCTTGTCAATAGCTTTGCAAGTTTTTGAGTAAATTTGGATTGAAACATCTCTAATTAGGACTAATTACACCCCTTTCATTTTAATTGATGAGTAATTTCGTATTTTATTTGCATTATTGATTTCCTCCTACAACAAATTGGCGCCGTTGCCGGGGAGGCTATCATTCGCGCCTTAGGTAGTCAGATCTCACTTTTTTCTTTGAGTTACTTTACAGGTGTATGCGCAGTTCTGGTCAACAACCTGAGTTTGACGGCTTAGACGAACCGGAACGCCTCCTACACATCCGAGCTAAACTACAAAGAGCCATGGTGGTCGCTGAGACACAAGAACAACTAATTGCGAGGCTTACAAGGGAACTAGCCGCTAAAGATGCTGCTATCGCCACTGAGAAAGAAGCAAGGGAACAAGCGGAGGCTGAGCTTGCCTAGTACCCAACCACGACAGAGGATTATATGCACCCAACACTCGTCGTGCCTGAATCGGCGATTCTAATCCCTGAAAACTCTTTTGAAATTCGCACTCAATTCCTTATAGAACTTAAAAATAATGCTTTTTTTGGTAGGTTTAATGAGTGTCCTCTTGAGCATATTACAAATTTTTGTGACATGTGTCGTACTCTTGCTGAAGGTAGAACTTTGGAATATGTCAAGATGAAGGCTTTTCACTGGTCTCTCGCTGGACCTGCACTAAAGTGGCTTGAAGGGCTGAAACCAAGATCCCTCACAACATGGGCCCAAGTAGAGCAAGAGTTTCTGAATAAATTCTTCCCTCCTGCAAAGACAGCACTCCTCCGCCAGAAGATCACAGCTTTCAAACAGAACCATGGGGAGCCGCTAGCAAAAGCATGGGAGAGATACAAGGAACTGCTGCGATCTTGCCCTACTCATGGACAGCCACCCTACGTCATTCAGGAGATCTTCTTCAACTCTCTTGACCAAATCACCAAGGACAAGATCAACCAGTATACTCGCTATGACTATCTGACGATGCCACCAATTGACGCATGGGGAGTGCTCGACAAGCCCACTAACTATGACAACAAGTATGGGTCTACTGCAAACTATGAAGAGAACCCCTACGCCCGGCCAGCACCATCCATGCCCCTCTATGAGCCTCCTAAAGATATTGATCCTGATGTAAGGGAGTAGTACTATAGAGATCAGAACAAGAAGCTCCTTAAGCAAGTAAAGTATATTTCTGTCAACCAGCCTTGCATTGAATGCGGATCGCAGTGGCACACCACTACTGAGTGCCCACACACAGAGCAAGTCAAGCTGGTAGAGCACCACGAAGAGGCAGCTTATGCAGGGGGTCCCAATCGCTACATGGGGGACCAAAGGTTTCAGCAACCACAATGGAACCAAGGTGCCCCTAGGAACCCCCCGCCTTACAGAGCTCCAGGACATCCGGAAAGGGAACAGAAAAAGGATGATCTACAGATAGTCCTAGAGGAAATACGGAGGAATCATTCAGAAACTAAGCAGTCCTTCAACTCCGTCTACACTCAAATGCAAGGTGTCAACTCTAGGCTTGGGGAAATTGATATATGTCGGAAATCAGTTGATACACAGATAGGCTAGCTAGCATCACGAGTCCCCAGACAGATAGGGTCGCTCCCTGGATCTTCAGAACCAAATCCAAAGGGAAAGACTGGACACATCGCTGCTGTAAAACTCAAAAGCAGCCATCAACTGCAAGAGCCAGAGGTCGGAAAGCAGCAGAACGAAGAACAACCGCAAGTCGACGTCCACAATACCCTAGTCGATCTTGACAAAGGCCTGCTCGATCTCGAGGAGAAAGTGAAGAAACCCTCGTCTGCACTACACAGCAACTCGAAGTCGACTACAGTGGTCGAGATCGAGGAAGACGTGGTCGAGATCGAGGAAGGGCAGGATTAGATCGAGAAAGCTGCAGCAAGTCCGACATCTGTTCTGGCTCAAAATCAGAAAAAGAAGCTGCCTTTCCCCACAAAATCTCCAAAGGACCCAGCAGAAAAGAAATTTCAGCGCTTCCTCAAGATGCTTCAGAAACTCAATGTCACCATCCCATTCACAGAAGCTCTCAATGAAATGCCATCCTATGTCAAGTTCTAGAAAGAGATTCTGAGCAAAAAGCGGTCAATGGCTAAAATTACAGAGGAGTGCAGCCACTTGGACATACTTGAGAAGAGGCCAGATCCAAGTAAGTTTGCTATATCCATTGGATTTGGTCCATACAAAATTAATGCTTTATGTGATCTTGGAGCTAGTGTGAGTATAATGCCTTTAACAATTTGGTCCAAGATTAAGATAGGTGCCCTAGAGCCTGTGGATGCTAGACTTTACATGGCCAACAACACAGTGGTCATTCCAACAGGCATGGTGGACAATGTGTCAGTAAAAGTAGGTAAATTCTTTGTCCCTGCTGATTTCTTAGTTGTTGATATGCAAGAAGGCCCTGCTTGTCCAATTATTCTAGGAAGACCCTTCTTGGCGACGGTGGATGCCAACATAAGCGTAAGAAAAGGAGTGCTCACTTTCAACATCAGCGACGAGGTAATTGAGTATTCCTTTAATAAAACTGAAAGGCATACAGGTCCAATGGAAGAGGTAAAATCCATCTCAGCTGGATACATCACTTGCGGGGAACCCAAGGTAAGAAATATGACCCCTGAGGAGCTGGAAAAAAGAGATATGGAGGTCCAGGTGGAGGAGATCATGGCAATCCTAAAGGAGGACATAGAGAATCCAATCGACACAGACCAAGGTACGTCGTTATGGACTAACTATTTTTTGGATGCATTGACAGGAACCAAGTATGGGGTCAAAATCGACCAAGATTCCTCGACATCGAGGACTCTAGTCGATCTCGACCAAAACCAGGAGCCCCCACCAGCACCAGCGTCGTCGAGCAGCAAACCTGAAGATCATAACTCCTCGAGATCGAGTAGAGTACTCGAGATCGACCACCACTACCCTGCCTCGACTTCGCCTTCCTCGACACTGACTCCACCTGAATCCTCCTCGAGATCGAGTATCCCACTCGAGATCGACCAAGCTTCCTCAGCTCCTGCTTCCTCGACGCTGACTCCACCAGAACCCTCCTCGAGATCGAGTATCCCACTCGAGATCGACCAAGCTTACTCAGCTCCTGCATCCTCGAACAGCTCACCACCAGAACCTGAAAACTCGTCGAGATCGATTACCCCTACTTGAGATCGACCAAAAAACGTGGTCCCCGATTCCGTCTCTGCGAAGGTAAGCCAAGGTATGGACCTTTCTTCTCCTATTTCCATTAAAGATCTATCTATACATGGGAGAGGTTTGCCTTGGTATGTGCGCTTATGTAGGATATCCAATGATGAACCCAAAGAGTGTGAAGTTGGAGACAAGCTCTATGTCTCTAAATCAAATGATCATTGGTTCCTTAACAAATTCAACAAGAAGAGGATGGGGCCTTTCGTGGTGAACAAGATCCATTCTGGAGGATTACAGCTGATGGACAAGAATGGAGTTCTATTTGAAGTCCAAGCTACATGGGCCCTGCAAATGCCACCTTGACCTAAATGGAGAAGTCGGCCTAGTGACTATAAAATCTAGAGCTTGTAAATAGACATTTATTTTTTTGGGACTTTTTGGACATTGTTTTGTTTTTGGTTTTGAACACTTTTAGTTTTTCTATTGTGGGTATATGTCTTCTGCACTTTTCAGGTCCATGGATAGAAGAAGCAATCTATATTCAGACTCGGCCCAGGCGGTTCCTTTTATTCAAAATTGAGAGGCCCTGCACACCTGTCTAGTGAGTTTGTTTCTTTACCCTTGTTTTTATACAGTGAGGACACTGTAATGTTTAAGTATGGGGTGGGGAAAGGGCTTACTTTATGCATATTTGCCATATTTGATATTATTTGTGCATATTTGGAATTTATTGCTTTGAATTACTACATGGCTATTTTGGAATTCATTATTGAATTATGTGCTTATATGCATGTTTTTCAAAAGTTTGAGAAAAATGACCCCCAATTGAAAATTTTTGAATAATGTCATGGAAGTTTTATTGAACTCGACGATGCAAAATTGGATTCATTAGAGATATAGCATGGAATTGCCTAGTAAAGGGAAGTCACAATGAAGTGCATATTTTATTGAAAACCATGAAAGGAGGTAAAATTTGATGTTGCTTTTGACATGTTGCATGATAAGAGGATGGAGGACTTTATATTTCCATATAATGCTCGTTGTTTAAATTCCTAGCCTTACCTATGCTTATATGCATCACAAAAAGCCATATTATGCCTTATTTCATATATTGCTCCACATGATCTAAATATTGCCATTCTTTACCTTATTTCATATCCGGGGATTATGTTGAGAATGATGTTACATTATGGAGATTATTATATGGCGATTGTGTTGTTATTATCATTATTGGAGTTTGGTAGGAGAATGTTTGAAATATATGGAAAATTTAACGAGTGAGAAAAAATCCAATCACCCCAGGAGATAAAGGCAGATTGACCATGCTTGCTAAGATAATAGTTTGGCGAGATGGGACACATTGTGAGGAGTCCAAAACACTAAGTATCCGGGGCCATTCATGACACCCATATTTGCGACTCGCGAGAAGGCAGTGCTGAGGTTAGAGAGGTAAAAGCATTATTATTGAGAAAAAGCATTTTGAAAGGTGATGAATCTTATGAGAAAGAATGTGGTATGAAATTCAGTTTGGAAAATACTCCATTTCCCCGGATCAAAAGCCCCACATTGCCAAACATTGCCCACCTTTAGCCTTTTTCCAATCTACTCCTTCATGAGCTTAAATTAAAGTCCTCTTGATTATTAATGCTTTGTCACTTATGAATTGTTTTGCATTACCATCCTTTTGTGAGAAGATTTTGCTTTTAAACTGCACATGCATGGATTTGTGACACAAGTACCTTTTCAAGGATGGTAATTGATTGTAGGGACATATGAGAATGAATCTGATATGTTGAGAGTTTTGATTTCTTCCCCTGAATGACAAATAAAAGTATTGCTTGAGGACAAGCAAGCTTAAGTATGGGGTGTTTGTAGTGAGCTGAATCTGTCATGTTTTACAGTAACTTTTATATCGTTTTCTGCATACATTTCATGCATTTGGGTTGAATAATACAGAATCTATGTAGTTTACACTTATTTGCCAAATTATGAAATCTACACCAGTTTCTGTTTAATTTCGCAGAATTCGAGGCAAATTACAGAAGTTCTGAGAAACGTCGGAAAAGCACGGAAATCAACTACAGAAGTCCAAGGCCAAGAAGCAGCAGAACCAGTCGAATCAAGCTAGGAGCCCAGGTTACTCGATCTAGAGTAATCCAACTCGATCTCGACGAAGGTGTCCGAGCTCAGGCCATGTCGACTAAGCACTAATCGAGAAACTGAGTCAGAGACAACCCGACTCCCGGAAGACAACTCGATCTCGAGTACAGCTTGTCGAGATCGACAACACATGGACACCATGTCCGGAGTCGACGAAGCTTTGCCAAGTCGAAAAGCCGAAGACGGAGAAGCCGAGCACCAACCATTACTCGATCTCGAGGAAGCTTGTCGAGATCGAGGACTCAACAAGCTCCAGTCCGAGTCCATGCCGAGGAGGAGCTACTCGACATCACCAGCAACACATCCTCGACGAAAACCCAACTCGATCTCGAGTTGTTTAGTCGATCTCGAGGAGCCAGGAGCACCTGTCCAAGCCATGTCGAGCAGAGTTACCCGAGACGTCCAGCCAGCCATGGTCAACGACCAATTCTACTCGATCTCGAGGAGTCTTGGTCGAGATCGAGGAGAGCCGTGTCTGAAACCGCGTTATGCGGTGAGCTGTCCGTGACGAGTTAGGAATCCTTGGAGCTGAAGGAAGCCGAGTGTATCCGAGATCTATCAACTATCCATGAAAGAGAGAATCTATCAACAAGAAGGCATCTTACCTATTTTATATTTATTTCCCCCTTTTAGATTTAATTCTATAATTGCATTTATTTATCTTTTAAAGCTTTTTAGATAAAGATAGATATATTCTATCTTTGAATAGCAAGGAATAGAAGGCTATAAATAAAGCCTTAGGGGCTGACCATTAGGCATCTTATTCCAATTCAATTTCAGAGAAGTAGTTCCACAGAGAAGTTTTAGGAGTTCGAAGGTTTTAGGGTTTTGGCGTTCAACGAAAGTTGGAGTGCCGGGATTGTAAAGACTTAATTTGAATTTAGTTTATGCAAGTTATTTCTTTTACATCAATGTCTGCAATTGTGATGAGGCGCGAGTAGTCCACCTATTTCTAGGGTTGAGGTAAAGATCCGACTTTTATCTTGTTTTGAGCATCTACTACCTTTTATGTGTTTATTACCCATTCATTGGAGATCCATGCTAACAACTTGGATTGTAAACATAAAATCGGTAGATACAATTAGGGTTTCTTGAAAGAGTTGTCTAATTGTTGGAAAAGGCGAAAGCTTGTTCATTCGATGCAATTTGCATGATTATCGTTATTTATCTTGCCTTATGCATGCTTGCTTATTGACTTTGCAAACCCCGATCCTGGAAGTTTTCTTTTATATAAAGTTTATTCTGAAATCTACCAAAGCTTTGTTCTTTCTTTTTGTCCCTGTTGCCCTACTCGATATTGACCTCCTATAGGTCGATATCAACTTCTGACTCTCGATCCAGAAAGATCGTTGCTCGTTTGTGTCTCTGAACAGGTCGATTTTGAGGAAGAACCAGTCAATATTGAGTCCCTTGAGTCGATATTGACTGAACCAGACAAGAAATTGACTAACTTGCTGAAAGCTGCCCAAAATTGACTGAACTAAGTCAATATCGACTGTCTCTAGTTAATATTGAGTTGTTCCCTGGAGTCGAAACCAAGTGAGATATCTCCGCTGCCTAGGATCTGCTGACACGCTTCCTTGAGGATCGATCCTGACTTCCCGCTGCTACATCGGGAGGAAGTCTTGTAATTATTTGCGAGGGATGGAATCTGGTTTGCTTTGCTTTATTCGTATTTTATTTGCATTCTCGATTTCCTCCTACAACAGGCAGAAGGGGCCTAGGTCACAAGCGGGGTGGAGAATATCTCTTCACACTGGGCCGGGACCTCCACCAGTATGGTGGACTCATCAGCAGTAGTCGAAGAGGAGTTGGAGGAAGAGGAGTCAGAGGATTCCACAATATTCTTACCGAAACAGCTCCACAGGGCCTCTTTAGAGTGGCCAAAGAAGGAAGGCGGAGCCTTCCTCGCAGCAACCTGAACCCAGGCCTCCCCCTCAGTGGGAAGGTAACCACCCTCTCCCACATTCTCCTCTCCCGGCCCCTGACCCAAGACGCCTTCACTAGTGGCGTTGCACACCCTTCGGAGAGGGCAAGCCTCAAATAGGTGTTCAAGAGCTCCACACTGGGTACTTTACAATCTCTCCATTCTCATTGAGCATGGTGACCTTTCTCTCCTTGATAAGGAAGAGATCGGTGATACTCCAAGGCCGGATGAGAAGCAGCTGGCCTGAGATGTGGAAAGGGCGTCTATTCCACACTTTGTTCCGATCCGCAGGGAGGTCAAACGGCAACTCGAACCATTTGTTGGCCACGGGAACAAGTTGAAAGCCACCATCAAGGAACTTCCACTCCGATCTGATTTTCTTGCGAGCCTCCCTGGCCTCTAGCGGGTGACCGATAATTGTGGCAAAAAGGGAGCATGAGTTCATGCTCTGAATGTTCTGCTGAATAGAGCATTGGATCTCCTTCAAGTTAAGCATGTCCACCTTGGGCGCTTTCCCCTTCTTCGTCTTCTTTGGCTTACTGTCGCTTGCTCCGTCAGTCAAGGGATTCGCCGTCGATGGGATTTCTCCCGAAGTTCCCTGAGCGGGGCCCTTTCGGGGGGCATTTTGGTGGGGGATGAAGGATTCATCCCCCAGGGATTATCTCCCTTTGTTTGTGGATGAGGCCGCCATGGACATATCGAATACAACAATCTGATTAGTACTAGTATTTTGAAGAAAGTAAGAGAAGGAGAGGAGAAGGGGGGGAATGGTGTGGGGAGAAGGAAATCCCCCACCACCGTTTATAGAGATGTAAAAAAGAGAAGGAAGGGGGCAGAGAAAGCACCTCTGCCACAACATCGCCCGACCATATATGAGAGCCTAGCCGCAGGAGATTAAATCCCCCAGTTTCTCCTCCATGATGGGTAAAGCGCTTGAATTGGCGATCGGGTAACACTTCGCACCTCCAAGCAGTGTCCAGGGAGGGGGTCGGATACGCCACCCGGCTTGTTGGCACCAAAAAGGTTTTCCAGACAGCAAAGAGCTGACATGACTAATTGCCTCCACACGGACAGAAGGAGGATTCAACCCCATCCCCAGCCACAGAACCGGCACAAGGAGTGTACGTCGAAGGGGATTTTCAAAGTTTTGGAGACACATTCCTCGGTGATTTGACAAAAGGGTGAATTTTTGGAGGCAGATCTTTTATTTCTAGGGTTTTCTGGGAGGGAGGCATTGTAGAGAAATGTTTTCTTTTAGGAAAGGGGTTTCCACATTTTTTTAGGAGAGGGGTTCGTATCTGTCTTTACCTTCATTTGCTTCTCACCATCTCGACCTTTTTTCTTTTTTAAAAAGAGAAAATTTGGTATTTTATACCTTTTAATTAACTTTTTTTTTGGTGAAAAACCATCAAGAAGCTAGGCTCCCTTAACTTTTTTTTTTAATTAACGTTTTAATTAACTAATTAACCCTCTTGTCTTTATCAAAAATGTATTTTGCCCCTTTGTACCCTAGTCAAGGAGTCCTCTCGTCTCATTCTCTCCTCGTTCATCCTTCCTGCGATTCCCGGCGATTGTTAATCCTTCCTGCGATTCTCGATGATTCTTCAATTCTTACTCTTCGATCACCATCACCACCACTTCTCCTCTTCCCACCAGCAAGTCGTTCGTCACGATCCGCCGATTTCGTCCCAATCTTCTCCTTCCTCACCGTCGGACTCCAAGCTCCCCGGCCACCCTCTCCTACTTTGACTCCACCGGCTATCTTCAGACCACGGCCAACTACATCGATTTTGTTTTAGGATTGATCGGACTTGGAAATTTGTTGAGATTTATAAGGTATGAAACTATCGGTCTTCTTTTGCTTGATATTTGTTCGATAATATGCCTCTGCGATTTTTTTGACTTCTAGCGAATGGATTTTGAAAGATTTGCTCAAGCTCACAGATAAACAAATGTCGATATCATTGTGGTTCTCTCCCAATGGACGAAAATCGTGCTGTTGCGTTTGGGTTGATGAAGATATACGGGGAGGTAAGAGTTGCCTCCAAGGTGTTCGATGAAATGCCTAGATGAATTGACTATGTTTTTGTTATTTCCTGGTATCTTTTAGTTGAAATAAATCATTCCTTGTCAATGGCTTTGCAAGTTTTTGAGTAAATTTGGATTGAAACATCTCTAATTAGGACTAATTACACCCCTTTCATTTTAATTGATGAATGTCAATGGGGGAATGTTAATGGAAGTGGAAGCTTCTCAAGGTTGGATGACGAGGAAGTTGTTGTGTATGATGGCAAGATTAGTGTGGTTTATATCAATCTTTGTTCATGCTTTGATACTAGCAGGCTGAATATAGCTTTGATAAGATCATATATTCTTCCATTGTAGAGTTAGTTGTTGCCTGTTTATGATTGATATTTTTATGACAATAGTGCGCTGTGGGAAATATAGACTGTTTGGACGGTGGATTCTAGTCATTACAACTTGCTCTAACAATCTTTTTTGTTGTTGTGGACCAATGAAAAGCTCTAAATCTTGGAATGGAAAAAGAGAATCGGTTTATTTTGGGGTTGTTTTGGTCACTGTTATCTGTTATTCTTTTCCCTTTACTCTTTAATTGTACTTTGTTGGCTTATGTTTACTTTCCTTTATCTGTATGTTTAAATATTGAGGCTTATTATATTGCATGAGATTCAAATTCATTTTATTGACATTTAGAGTTGTACAGTAATAAATATTGATAGGTTGATATTTATTTTTATTGATCTAAATGAACTGTTATAGATGTGATCAGGAAGGAATCATGCACAAACACTGATTTTACTTTGGATTTGAACACAACATGGGATACAAAAAATAGGGATATTAATCCACTAAGCCAGCAGATGATGGCAGCTCTAAAACTGGCCACCAAGAAAGCAGCTCTATCACCATTCTCCAAGAGTGTAAGGTAAATGATTGGTAAAGTTTGCTTTCAAGCTCAACAGTTTTTTAACTAGGTGATCTAGCCCTTTGTTTATTGCTTGTTAGCTAGTTGATAACAAGTTTTTAGCCCCGCTTGTGTTTTGGTACACAACTGGTCCTAAGCCTGGAAAAAATGAGGAGGGGAGACATGTTATGTGGTATTTTATGTTATTTGATTCTTAAATGTCATCACAAATGTGTCACCAAGAAATGTCACTAATGAAGTGTAATGAAATTTTATTCTCATATTTTATCAATTGTAAAAAATGTCATTAATAAGCAATTTAATGTCATCACAAATGATTGAGATCGAGAAGGTGTAATCACAAATGTTATCAATGAATAAAAGTCAATATTAAAAGATGTCATCAATGAAGTTTAATCACTCACATTTTTAGACATGCTCTTGTGTCATCAATTATATAAAAATGTAATATAAATGTCACCATAAATGTTTGCATCAATGAAGTGTAATCACAAATGTGTTATCAGTTGAAAAAACAATAGAATCAATGACAATATATCGATATACAATTGATTGATTAAAAAAGTGGCATCAAACGATTTGACTAAGAAATTAGCATCAAATAATTACATTAAAAAAGGGCATCAAAACATAACTTTGAAAAGATGCATCGAATTAAAGAAAAAAATGTCATTAAAAATTTAGCATCAAAACACTACTATGAAAAATGGCATCAAATATTACTTTGAAACAATGGCATCACGGTAAAAAAGTGACATCAACCTATTAAAAAAACTGAAATGAATCGGTCAACGTTGACCGTTAATACTCCATGGGAAAGGGTGCATCTAAAAATTAATTTTTTTGGGTGGGCTAATTAGCTAATTGTTATAATATTGTATATTAAATTTATTATGGATATACCCATTTTTCCCTTACCTTGTAATCCCCTTTATATATGGGTCTTTAGAACCCTAATAGAACACACAAACATTTGGTTTCTCTCTTCTCTTTGCCTCATCTTTGCTCTCTTCTTACTGATATTCTAACACATTATCAGCACCAAACTCTACCCAATAAACCTTAGTCGATTATTTTCCACCGACGCCATCTCCTATTCATCTCTAACGATCCAACGTAAATCGACCACTGGAGGGAGGGCGGATTTCGTAGAGATGGGGCACATCTGAGAGATGTCAGATTCAGGAGGGATGGCGAATTCCGTGGAGATGCGCTTTACCTTTTTTCTTCTGCTACTCTTAATCTTTCAAAATTATTGATTAATTTGGATTACCGTACATCATTCGATTGATTGACCTCTATTTCTTTTGATCCAAGTGCGATTTTGGAAGGGTTTTGAGTAGTAGTTTATGGGCATTTACGGCGTGTCGTGTCCGTCAATTGGGGCCAGATTCATCGTCACCAAGGGGTCAGGATCCGATCCCTATACGGATCTGTTACCGCCGCGCTCGGAATCAGCGGACTTGACCACCCACATGAGGTCAGTGTCGCTCCATATGGTCCGCTGCATCCGTTGAGTTTGAAGCCGAAGATAGACAAATTGCTACGTCGCCTGGAGTTCTGCGCCACCGCAGCCATCAATTTCAAAACGATCGAGGAAGAAGAAAGGTCTTCATTGCATGTTTTTTTATTAATTACAAAAGGCCTGAAATATTTAAAAATCGCAGATTACCGGAGGCGGAAAGCGGTGAGCCGTTGTTGGAGTGGTGGTCATGGTCACGGACGAGCGGTTGAACTCGTGAAGGCGGCGGCGAGACTCTGCGAAAACCCAACGAGGAAGAAAGGTTTTGTGTTGTAGATTTGGGCTAAATTACAAAACCAGCCCCAGAATTTTAGAAATTACGGACCAGTTTACACTTTTCTGATAACTACAGAAAAAGACCCAAACTTACAGGGTTGTAAATTTTGTCCGGTTCCGATCTCCATCCCTGAAGCGAGGAGATTTAACTTGTGAAATAGATAAAACGCATTGCGTATGCATAAAAGATATCAACCCCCGAAGTGGTTATTCCTTGAAGTGGGTAAAATGATCAACAAAATGATATTATAATATGAATTGACATCTTCGATGAGAAACGGTGAATCTCATGACCAGATTAATGTACACATCTCTCGAAGTAGATGAATGGACAAAATGGACAAATCACATCCCCGCAGAGACGATAGGGCCAATAAATTTCATCTCCGTAGTGATGAAATTATATTTACTAATTTATGTTTATTTAAATTCATATGTATGGTATTTTATTTTATTTATTTAAACTATATTTGTTTTCCCTGAAGTAGATGAACAAAGCTATCGCATCTCTCAAAGTAGATGAATGGGCACATCTCTCGAAATAAATGAATAGACTCGTTTCCTGAAGTAAATGAACAAACTCATTTTCCGAAGTAAATGAGACTCATTTCCCAAAGTAGAGAAATAGACAAATCACGCCCTCGTAGGGATAAACCAGTAAACGTCATCCTTGTAGTGATGATTCGTATATCCAGATAAACAAATCAACTATGGACCTTAATGTTTTCTCCATCCGTTTTCCGCAGTAAACCATAAAATTGTATATAAGAATACCACCTTTTGAGGTAGGTGATAAAAAGGTCTTGAAGATCTATAGCCAACTTTCTTGTCACCCGGAAGTTGACATTGATTTTTATTTTTATTATAAGATTATTGTAATTCATGTTTCTTAATAATAGTATACTTTACTATTTAGTATTATTTTTTACATAGTTTTATTATTATTATTCCCCTTAATGCACCATATTGTGAGTTTCCATCAAAGCATGCATAAGAGCTTGAAGACTCTAATTTCATATTCTTATAAACTCTAGAAGAGTATAAGATCTTATTTTAAACATTTGTACTCTTGAAGAAGTACATGAAATATGGGTTATGACATATTCAAAACTATTTTATTTGGTTAGTACAACCAATATAAATAACCATAAAATATGATCTGGTTTACAAGACCACTTCCTGACAATCCTCTAAGCATTGCCTGAAGCATGCCCCTCTTGTAGAGGGTGTAAAAGAGGTAATGGTTAAGCGCGCAACCAAAGTTATTGTTGATGCTTATAACTAAGTAATCTTTGTACGGTTAGTTTCTAATGTCCTGAAGAATATTATGAATAAAGATAAATGTAGTTGGTTATTAGTTTCATACCTGTAGTATGACACCAACTGATGTTCTGAAAATACTCAGTTAACGACATCTGATTAAAGAAATGAATCACCATAAACAAAGTTTAGTGGTTAGAATGTTTTACCATTTTGACACTTATTTATCCCATTGAAACTTATGATGTCACTAACCAGAAGTTAGTTGATGATAAAATCTTATTCTTTGTGGCATTTGGTCGCTCAAGTTAAACGATGATTTGCAAGATCATTGAAATTCACATGAATTCCCACCAAAGGACTAGAAGATCCTAGGACCGAAAGTTCCTCAATAAGGGTGACCATACATGTACGGCTTCTTCTCTTGGTAAAATAATAACAAGACCGTCTATAGTAAAGAGTAAATGCAAAGTCGCTTATGTGTCTTGACCGAGTTCAATGAGACAACTACGAATATAAAACATCGGCATATGGACCAATGTTATTCAAATATAGATGCCTTAACACATTGGTCATATAAAAAAGTTAGAGAATGTTTGAGGAGCATATAGAAGCTCACAACGACCTAGAAGAGTCGTTAGTCAAATGGGCTCATGCAATTTTGCATTTCGAATTTGACCCAATAACTTCTCTCAGATTATCTCTAGAAGAGAGTATATGTTCCGAGGCTTTTATGACAACAACTCGATGATGAAGATCGTCGACTCGATATGAGGGAGTGTTCACCTAACAACCAAGGATTCTGACCCGAAATCATGGGTTCTGACCTAAACGTGTGGCTCTGAGAGACCGATTATCATTCTGATAGAAACAATCAGAGTTCATTTGGAGTCGGGTGAAGGAAATAGGACTTGCAAATCTCAGGATTCTAATACTCCAGTTGAGAAGATTCAACCGAGTTGGTTTGGTTTTTAGGGGGGGTGAACAACTGCTCTATTCTCATAGGCTATGAGAGGGAGTGGATGTCAGAGGTTGCCTTACAAAACTTAAATAAATAGGGAAAGGAAGGATCATTGGCACAGAGGTCCCGTGGCTAGGGCCTAGAGGCGAGAGATAATAAACAGTCTACGAGATTGAGAGTGCAATTGAAATTGCTTTTGGTATAGTAAGAGGGATTAGAAAGATATCAAAGTGGTGGATCCAGAATTTATTTTAGCGAGGGACTAAAAAAAATCTAAGGAATTTTTTTTGTAGGTATGTATGAAAAAATATTTTTTTGTTAAAGGCATGTTATACACACATGCATTTTCTCTCTATCAGCACGGTGTCAATACTGACATTTGGAGTCGGCAAAACTTTTATCAGCCGAAGACAGAAAGTTGGAAGCCGAAACCGACTTTCTAAGTAGACATCCATAGTGGCCTCGAATTCCAGGCTGTTATAAAACTTTTAGGGATATATTCTGCATTTAAAAGATGAATGATTGTTGGGCCAAGTCACTGAATTGGGCTTATTTTTATAAAAGCCGAAAGCCCAATATTGGTGTATGAAAGACTTGTAAGCTTGTATTCAATACAACCCACACTATTCCTCCTTCATCTTCAAACTCCGATTTGACCTTGTACCACCGACACCAACTGATGAGGTCGACTCTCAGCCTGCCGAATCCGAAAGTCGACACTGGCACTGTGCGGTTGGCGATATTTTATCGTGCGAATAGAAATATACCATTAAAACATACAATATAAGAAATAAACGAAGGGTGCAATACAAATGGTGGGAAACACACAAATGCAGTCAAACAGGTGAACCAAACCCAAACATGTTGCGGACAACATAGATGAAGAGCCAAGGACAAACACCACCAAGTAGTGACACCGCAGGCTACCAGTACATTAGGAGTCTCTATGGACAATGAAGACGATCCTCTAAGGAAATACCCGTAGTGCGGAGTTGCCTTGCTACACATTACCACGATCCCAGCCAGACCTGCCCAACACCAGACGCTAGATATGTAACACCCCCTTTTATAACACAAGGGAATGTCACAATGCCGGTGATTACTCAGACTTTAATGTCTTCGTAACCATCTTTGGCATATAGGGAGATGTAATTATGCTCCCATAAACAAGATGATAATTCTAAATACATAAATAAAATACAATTAAATCGCGGAAGACTTTAAAAAATAACAAATTATTAATCTTTCCTCTAAAATTAAGGAGTTAAATTTACAATCTGATAACAATACAACAGAAGACTTTTAAATTTAAGAAAGCATTTAAACTCCTATACAATATATCTAGAAATTTTCAAATATAAATATAATGTTAAAATAACTTAAATGTCTTCTTATCTTCTCTTCGTCTTCTCTTATAGGACTCGGCCTAAACCTGCCGTCACAAACAATAGCATGGTTAGTTCGTAAGAGCTAGCAAGCAACGACTCGAAAACTATGACTACTTTGGATTCAAATTCAGTGACCATGATAAGGTATGAATCTAAACTCAAATGTGATTATTGAGAATAATTTATGTAAGCTGAACGTTTTAAGACACGAGTTATGTGACACAATAATCCAGAAGGATTGAGTAAGAAAAGAAGTGAGCGACAAGCACTCTTAGGAACCATACTCCGATTACAGATGGAATATTTGATCACTATAAAACATTTTTCTCACTAAATTAACAATATATATATATATATATATATATATGTCACGTATATCACGTTGAGTAGCTTAACCACAAATTTATTTAACACACACTTCACTCACTTACTCACGTTCAGTAGCTTAAACACAAATTTATATGAGTTGAACATTTTACATCACTGGTACATTTTACTCACGTTCACTCACTTACTCTACGGAAATGGGTTAGTTTCATGAAACCCTTTATAGACTAGGTTCTGTCAACCCTGACCTTTCCATTATTTTTATTACTTTATACATTACATTCACTTTGCTTCACATTCACTGGTACATTTTACATGATTGATCTTGATTCAATTGAGTTCCAATCGTAACACACAATCCTCACATTGTTAACTATTTACTTAAGACGCCTAGGTGATCACATAATATAAAAGTAACTCATGTCATTTAAAGGTAACATGAATGACAAATGAAATAAAAGAAAAATAAAATACAGGATGGAAACATCAAATAAATAACATGTTTCATTCCTAACCAATTAGCATGAAGGACAAAAATAAATCATGCTTTAAATAACCGGTGGGTAACTATATTATTATCTTATCTTGAGGTCACCCAATTACACTTGCCAAATTCAACTGATTGTAAATAAATAAATCACACAAGTAGGTGAATTGTAATTTATTTTATTTAACTTGGCAAGCAATCAAAGGCAGGAAAAACAAACAAGACACGAAGGCACCAATTGAGCAAAAAGGCTCGGAATGTCGATTGCCTTATTCGTCTTGTTGGATTTCGGTACCAACTATGGACTTCAAAGGACTTGGTGAGAGGGTTGACGAAGTCTACGAAAGAATCTATACATATGAAATAGGAGAAACAAAGAAGGATTTAATAATTGAAATTTTAATAAATAGAATTAACTTATTTAATTCGACTAAAAATCGAATCAATTCAAAAAGTCAGAAATAATACCAATGCGGTCTTCTTTGGTATCTTGATCCATTGATAATGGTTAAGGATTTGATGATAACACTGCAGATTAAAGAGATTACGTGAGTTAAAACAACATCTAAAACTGCGGGATACTTTCTGAAATTTCAGAAACTAAAATAGGGGCATATTTTACAAAAATTGGAAGTGTGGTAGGTTTCGTGTAAATACTAATAAACAGACCAGATCCCTGCAATCACCTTCTCGCAGCTTCAAAAGTGGTTTTCGGCGATCTTTCGGCGGCTCGTTCTCCTTGCACAGAGCTCCGATTGATGCGTATGACCTATCATACTGACGAATGAAATCTGTACTTGAGCGTGATTGTGTTGGTTTTGTCGGAAGATAAACAAAGATGTCAAAATAGATGCTTGAACAGTGGCTGCGATTCGAACAAAACAGGACACCCACACACATGTTTGGTTAGGTAAGTTCGACAACAATTCAACGTCAATTAGGGACACCGAAAATGGGTCTTCCAAATTTACCACTGCTCATTGATATGAAAGGTTTTTGTGGAATTGATTCGGGGCGAAGGCGTTGAGCTGTGGTTGCGGAAATGTGGACCAATGCACATGAATAGATTAGTTTAGAGTCCTGACATCCCTTTGAACATACTTTCATAACTCATTCGTATGAAATCGGAATTAAGAAAAACTGAGGGATTAGTATGAGACGGGGTTAATAAACTGACTAAAAATAAAAATAGGGTAAAATATATAAATTGTTGGTAAAAGTAGTTAAAAATTAAAATAACAAGATAATCTCCGTATGGGGCAAAAAACAGTTTATTTGTAAAAAGTTAAATTTATTTGGTTGTTATTAGGGGTATTGTGGTATTTTCAAACCAAATAAGATAAAAAGAAAGGGGTAAAACGTCTTTTTGTAAAATAAACACCTAAAAAAGCATCGATTTGTAGCTTATTTTTTAACTCTCTTTTTAACGGTTTTTACATATTTTTTGCCTCTCATACACCCATTCTAACTACTTAAAAAATAAACACATGTTTTTACTTAATTTTTACCTGTTTTTTTTTTTTACACGCCCATACACACTTGAAAGTTTTGGAAACTAGACTTGTCGAGCTTCATTTCGATATAAAGAACAGGGTTTGAGCGAAAAACGAGAGAGAACGAGGTCCTGTAATTCATCGTAGTTTTCGCTCAGTCTGGGATTTTCTTGGCCACTTGATCTGCCTTGATGCTTCTAAAAAACCTTGAATCATTTAGAATTCGGCCATGACTTGTGAATAAAAGTTTTTGTATATGGATTTGTCTCTAAAACGTGCTATTAATTGATAGAGACGAACAATCACAGACTTCTAAGGACATCCTAGCAAGAACCTGTCGGCAATTTCTATAGTCTCAAACGCAGCTGTACTTCAGCATCCATAATTTCCTAATGCTAGATCGGAATTGAATGAATTTTAAGGCAATGGAAAGTAGACTTATAGATCTACGAATTGATATAAAGAATTTGAAATTCCATGGAAAAAGTAGAGAGAACGGAGGGTTAAAAGTTGCTACAGAAATCAGTCGACACAACGAGCTCAATGCGACGCTTGATCGGCCGACCGGCCGCGTGATACCTCTCCTGGGGCTTGATCGCGGTGCAGTGGTGGTCGTCTGCGTTGGGTGTGGCAAAGCTTCGGTGACCAGGTGACAATCTTTAGTCGAGAGAGAAAAATGAATAACTGTGTAGAGAATGGGATGATCAATAGGCTAGGGGGTAAGTAGAGGATTTGGATTAATCTTCGGAAGATTCAACGCTAACCACTTGATAAGCTTCAACTGGAATAGCGTTGCATCGTAAACGAATGGTGGAGTTGAAAGGGATTGATACGTGAGATCTTTCCCACTTATCTGATTAATGCGCTCCACAATTTGCAGGTATTGCTTGGTTAGATGGGCATCGACGGATCAAATGGTGTTGCCCATCACTCTAACTCTTTATACCCGAAATGGGTATTTATATCTGCAATAATATATATTGCTTATTGCATATATTATAATCGATATAATTTGAAAATATCGGGACACACCTTAAATTGATTGAAATAAATAATTGCTAACGTTAATAAAATTTGTATGTTATATTATATATTACATTTGATTTCACGAGTTAAAATAAATCGACTTGTTTTCACATAATAATATAATACTAATGATTATCATAAAATTATTTTATTTTTATTTCATCTAAAAATGAAATAGCCAAAAATACTTTGGGGTATTTCAATACTCACTCCTTTAAAATAAGTTTCGTTCCGAAACATGGACAAAAAAAGGAAAAATTTGGTGAAATATCCATTTAGAAAACCTAATTAGGTTAATGTCCACACTCAAATGGATATTAAGTAAATGTCAATAAATTTTTCATAATACCCATCCTACCCTTACCTCTATCCCATCCCTTTCCTCTTGTACGTTCATCCGCTTCCTCTTGTATCTCTATCCCATCCACTAGACTCGGCAAGACGCGAATCGACCCATCTTCACCATCCGAGCCCACTCGATGGACACCGACCACCCTCTCTTCCTCTCTCCTCCCTCCACCTCTGCCGCCTCTGCCACCGCCGTTAACCATAAGCTCACCGAGCGTCGTG
The DNA here is from genome assembly GCA_037127255.1 of Persicaria tinctoria. Lineage (NCBI taxonomy): Eukaryota > Viridiplantae > Streptophyta > Magnoliopsida > Caryophyllales > Polygonaceae > Persicaria > Persicaria tinctoria. Next base: position 41,500,571 of record JBANSL010000005.1, on the reverse strand, counting down.
GCGCCGTCCATCTCTTCCACACCCTCTCTCGTCTCCCCACCGTTGCCACCCGCTCCGGTCACTCTCCTCTTCAAATTGCAGTAGAAATTGCCGAGATACTACAAATTATAATTTTTGAAATAGGGTAATTGTGGGAATGGACAATTGCTGGGAATAGGAAGCAAATTTGATGTCGATTGAGTACTTATTCAACAAGTAGTCAAGCAGCACACAAAAGTCTTTCTAATTCTACCTACCAAAACTAAATGGAATGACAAATTTCAATTTGAAGGAAATGAAGAGTTACTTTCAGTAATTGGCAACCAACTTTGGGATTTTGATTTCAAAGAATCTCAACGTTGCCGTTAAGCATTACTAATTAGAAGAAGACATGATGTGATATTTTAGAACCAAACTAAAAATCGAACCTGTTGTGAGCTCTAAGGAATTTGGGGTTGAAATTCTGTAAATTGAAAATGTATGTGTCTCATCACTGTCAAGTTGTTGATGGGGAAGAAAAGCCTGCAAGTTATGTTTAAATTCGATTGGGATTGCTTATGCCCTAAATTCGATTCGGTTGGAATTTCGTTTTTAGTGTGTTAGCCCTAAATTCGATTGGGATTGTTAGCCCTAAATTCGATTGGGATTTCGATTGCTCCGAAATAGATGTTTAATGCGTTCTATCATGATTTAGATCAGTGTTCTACTGGCTTGGAGGCAAGAAATCGTACCCAAAAGTTGTCATAACACTGCATAATGTACCAATAGAAACAATAGATTTGCATATCTTCTTACATGCTCCTACAAGCTAGAGTTAAACGTCCTCTATCATGATTCATGATACAAACCAAGTTCCTCAAGCTAAGAATTAGAAGTACCGATTTGTTTGTACATACATGGTTTTTGTGAGTACATTGATCTGATGCCAATTTGTTTATGTTTTTTTAGGGTTTGTGTGTTTCTATCTACTTCAAATGGATAATCCAAGTTAGTGTTCTTATTAATTGATGAATCTAATTCGTTCTTACTTTATAGGTTGTTCAATTTCAAGTGTTTATCAATGCTTGTTTGTTTTGGTGACAGTTGTTTGTTTGGTGACAATTAGTATTTAGCTTGATTCTATATCATCAATTTAAATGAGACTATCAGAGGTTTGCTTCATTGTTTAGTGAAAAATGGAATTTATGTTGTTATTTTGTTATTTTTTTAGATTAGTGACAATTGGTAGAGTTATATATTCTGTTTTGGTGACAAATGGAATTTATGTCGTTATTTTTAGATTGGTGACAATTGGTAGAATTATATATTCTGTTTTGTGACAAATGGAATTTATGTCATTATTTTTAGATTGGTGACAATTGGTAGAATTATATATTATGTTTTTGTGACAAATGGAATTTAGGTTGTTATTTTTAGATTTGTGACAATTGGTAGAGTTATATATTCTGTTTTGGTGACAAATGGAATTTATGTTATTATTTTTAGATTGGTGACAATTGGTAGAGTTATATATTCTGTTTTGGAGACAAATGAAATTTATGTTGTTATTTTTAGATTGGTGACAATTGATAGAGTTATATATTCTACTTTGGTGACAAAATGGAATTTATGTTGTTATTTTGTTGTTTTTTTTAGATTGGTGACAATTGTTAGAGTTATATATTCTCTTTTGATGATAAATGGAATTTATGTTGTTATTTTGTTGTTTTTTTCAGATTGGTGACAATTGGTGGAGTTATATATTCTGTTTTGGTGACAAGAGGAATTTATGTTGTTATTTTTAGATTAGTGACAATTGGTAGAGTTATATATTCTGTTTTGGTGACAAATGGAATTTATATCTCATTTAGTTATAATGTAATTTTCATTATCCTTCTGTTCAATTGTAGTGGAAGTTATGGTATGTATACCATCAAATATATCGAGGGTCTTGTATTTCATGGTGATATTAAAGCTATTTCAGATAAGTATATGGATGCGTATAGAGAGAGAGAGAGAGAGACAGAGGATGGCTATAGAGGGTCTTGCTATTTTGGATGTTAAGTATGCATGTCTCAACTGTTCCCCTTTGTTTTGATATTTTTGCAAGTTGATGTAGTCTGACAATTAAGTATTACAAAGTTAGACTTTACATCAAATTTTATCTACATAGGGTTATTATTGTAACAAAAATGTGTTAATATTAGATGACAAATGTGATGCCATTATAGTATTGTGTACATCGAATTATTCGTTTGCTCAAGTTTAGCCCCTCTAGGGTCTATGCTCCCCTAGTTATAGGGTTTCAGTTTCGTAACAAAAATGTGTTAATATTAGATGACAAATCTGATAACATTGGTATTGTACACACATTTTAGGGTTTAGGATTTAGGGTTTCGGGTCTTGGCCCTAAACCCCAAATACTAAACCCTAAACCCTAAACTATATTTTACATCAAATTTTCGTCTGCTCAGGTTTAGCCCTTCTTGGTTCTATGATCCCCTTGTTCTAGGGTTTCAGTTTTATAACAAACATGTGTTAATATTAGATGAAAAATGTGATAACATTAGCATTGTAAACATTTTAGTTTGATGAAAGTGCTTTGTAGTTGGTGAGAATTGGTTGGTGACACTGTTTTGTCGTTAGTGACAATTAATTTCTAAAAATAGGTGGTTGACACTAGATTGGTGACAAAGTTTTGTAATTGGTGACAATAGATTATTGACCAAAGCTTGATGAAAACAGGTTGGTTACACTATTTTATTGTTGGTGTCAATAGATTACTAAAAAGAGGCTGGTGATAATTTTTTAATAAGTTGGTGACAATACAGTTGATTAAACAATATGAAAATAGTGTTTTGTAGTTGGTGACAATGTCTTGGTAATGTATAATGTTATGGTGACAATATTTTTAAGGTTACAATATCATGGTGACAATATATTGTCATCAACCTTATCATTAATAGTTGTCACCAACAATTGTCATCAGGAAAATCATCTATTAGTAGAAAAACCCCATTTGTCACCGAGGAAAAGTGTTGTTGGCAACTGTCACTGGAAGAAAATCAATTGTCACCCAAATTTTTTTGTCACCAACAATTATCACAAGAAAAAAAAAGAAAATCAATTGTCACTAGAAAATATTTTCCCCTAACTGTCACCGGAAAAAATAAAATGTCACAAAAAATCAATTGTCACCAAAATAATTGTCACAATTAACTGTCACCAGAAAAATATACTCAACTGTCACCAAAAAATTGTCACAAAATGCAGGCGTTGACCGGAATGGTCAACGTTGAATAGTCAATGTTAAAATTTAAAATGGTCAAAGGGGAAGGAGGAAGGGTTAGGGATGGGGAAGGAGGGGTATTTTTGGAAAAAATGGACATTTGCCTAATTAGGTAAAAAAAAGTGGACATTTACTTAATTTTGACATGAAAAATGGATATTCACCAAATTTAACCCAAAAAAAATGGAGGGAAAGATACAAAGAAGGATTATATATGATTGAAATGCCTTAATAAGATACTAAGAGGTAAAGAATAGAAGCTTGGAATTGAATGTGAACGAATCTCTCTTTATTTTGAAATATATCTAATGTTACCTTATAAAATAAATAAGTTACTACTTGTGTATATAAATAACTAAAAACAAAATGAAATGTTTTGAAAATAATTCCGGGATATAATATAAAGAAAATTTATTTATCTCAACTAAAACTGAAATACCCGAAAATACTTTGGGGTATTTCATATCTCCCTACTTAAAAATAAGTTTTGTCCCAGAACTTAGAAAACGAAAAGAATAGGGAGAAAACTTATAAAGAAATATCCTTTATCGATAAAGGCTTTGATGCATACTCAACTAAGACTTAAGAAGTAAACACGGAAGATTGGGCACGAGAGAACCACACTTGATGGGAAGAACTAATATCATCAACTTATTCTGCACACTTAACTTCATCTGCAGGAGCATCCACGGAGATAAATATGGCCATCGATAACCTTGAGAGCTTATAGTATTGGATTGTATATTTGGATGTATACGGTTGATTGAGTACCTTATGAAATGGAATTGCTTAAAGAGAAAAACAACATAATTACTTCTATTGTAATTAGTTATTCACCGAACTCATCATGGTTAAAGTATAATAATTATTTGTTTCTCTTAGAATTTCCCCTTAATTAGCTTTGGCATAAGCACGTACGGGTTGTTTTACACATTTTTCTATTTGCGCACCCTCGATGATATGTTAAACACTAGTGCAAATTAGTCAACTATTATCACACATTGAACATGGTATTCCAACCTACCATTGACTTTCTTCTCAACCACACTTGGCTTACTTTTCCAGGTTACCAAATGGTTGCGTGATGGTTTCGAAGGAAACCACTATAGGTAGAACAAGTATATTATTCAAGTGTAGCGAGTGCTCCGCAATAAGCGGGTTCTTCTTTGGACCTCCTTCGAGTTCGCTGAATGAATAACACGTTGTTCGGTGTTTTATCTTCCTCTTCAATGTGGATGTGATTTTCAAATTTATTTTTATTATATAATTCTAACGTATTTTACATTTTATTACTTCAAGCGTTTGACCATGAGAGATCGGACAAGATTTACATTACACCAAGATTGAGAAATGAACAATATGAATTACTGCTAGGGCGCGGACGATGGGACACAAGTAAGAAATGAGTTTTATTCACTAATGGAGAAGCACATGGAATAATTAATCAATTGTCACACACGGTATACCACGAGGATTTCACTACTTTACTGTAGGAATATTGAGTATGTTGCATAGACCTCCACCACAAACACTTACATTAGAAGAAATAAAGACGCAAATGATAGATGACTTGATGGACTTAAATTAGTTTAGAATCGATGTCGAGAAGACGGAGTTGAGACACTGAAATTTGACAAACTTAAATCTTTCACAAAACATTGCCCATCATACGTTCGAAATCATACTTTTGAAATTAAACACTATCTTCCATCAATTTAAAATCTTCATATAATACAAAATTGTCACATATAAAATTCTCTTCAAATGTTTTGACATAAGGTTGGAAACAATACAGAAATAATAATATAGTTTCTTAGAATACTAGGAGGGTTTACTTAAACTAATCTTGGCACACTTGCACAAATAATCTTGCACCACTTAATAAGCTTCAAGTGGAATAGCGTTGCATCGTAAGCGAACTGTGCGGTTGAAAGGGATTGGTGAGATCTTTCCCACTTATCTGATTAATCCGCTCCACAATTTGCGGGGGGCACTGCTTGGTCAGATGGGCATTGGCGGATCAACACTACAAGAAATTATGTTAAAAAATGACGCTATGCTCTCGACGCTTAGTAAAGGCGTCAATCAGCACGTTCCATTTTCGACACTTGTATGCGTCGGGAATATTCCCGACACCAATGGGCGTCGAGAATGGCTTAACAAGGAAAAGGGCCAGATGCGATCAATATTAGGGTTTCTTTCTGAACCCAACCGCCACATCCAGTCTTCACCTCCCCCTCCTAATCTCGCATATCCTCTCTTTCATCGGCTCACCGCCTGACTCATCGGTGACCCCAATCTCCTCCTATATGTTGTGTCCACCGCCTGTTCCCGAGCAATGGACCTCAAACAACTCTACGAAATCGCCTTCGCCAATCGCTAGATACTTCTCATCCCTCTATTTCGATATCTCACTCTCTTCTACTATTTATGAGTTGTTGAACCCTATTGAACTTCGAAGATCTTCGTCAAATCGCTCATTTCTTCTACTTTTGGAAGGGATGCATTTTTTAGCTGTCTAGCAATGGCCTTCTCGAAGCGGCCTGAAGCATATTCATCGGTTTCTCTTGCTGTAAGGTTTTCACATCTTCGAAATGTCTCCAATTTTATCTTTTCTTTGTCTTCATTTCCTCTGCGGTTGCCATATGGTGATAGTATCGAAAATTGACTCAAATTTTATGACATTTCTGTTCAATTCTCCTCGAACTCGCAGTTTGTTTCGTTCTGTTTGAAATGTGAATGTTACCTTTGTTGCTCTTTCCTGTTTCTTTATTATACGTAGGAATTGAAGCATGCGAGAGTGTTTCAGCTTCTATGACTTCAATTGTTCCGATTTACATATGATATGAGGTTTGTATTTCTCTAACTCGTGTATGTCTCCAGTACAAACATTTTGAAATGCTAGGGAGCAGAAATGATAGAGAAATTGGTTTGTTGTAATTTCATACATTTTAAAACTCTATACTCAATAAATTATAAAGGAAGCATTTCATATTCATATGTATTTATCAATAGAAAGAAGAACCCATGCCTTTTGTCATGGAAATGTTTATGTTCCTCCCATAAATTTGATCAAGTATTTTTTTTATTAAAAAAAAAAAACAAACCTTAATCAACCTTCAAATTTAAGTAACTTCTTGTGCTAGTTGTGGAGAAAGCATGGTATTGGCTTGATTGTTTTTCCCCCTCTGTTTTTTAGTCAAAATTATACACATACACACCATTTTCTATATATTTATTTTTTCCCAAAATAAAGGTCGGTATCATGGTTCATGAAAGAATTGTGCCGAATATCATTTAAAAAAAAAGAGAAGAGATTAAGCACGGTTTTGAGCTTTAACCGTGTTAAATATAAAGCATGGTTATTTAGTTGAATCATGCTTGTTATTTCGGAACACGGTTTTATAAAAACCATGCTCTTTTTTTGGAAGGCGCCCGCTATAAGCACAAGTTTAGAACTGTGTTCCCATTTACAAAATAACCATGCTCTAGGGTTGTTCCCCTAGCAAGTGCCTGCTGTTATCAACTTTTTATGTTTTCTACGAGGACTTATACTAGTATGACAGTCCCTTGCCATGATGCTAAAGTAAGTATAACAATGCCTTGCTATTCCACAATATTAGTGTGTGTTTGGACTTCAGAGAACATGTATGAATCTGAAAAGTCGATATCTAACAAATTAATACAGGCAATGCATCTTCCTTTTCAGGTTCATGGGCTCATATTAATCATAATCAGATCCATTACCTGGCTGTTCAATCTTCTCATCAGGTTGTCAAATACGCAACACTTCAACTTGAATGCTTGATGCAGGTGAACTTGCCTTCCATATAAGCAAGTTACTTTTAAAAAGTTTAAGCTTCTCATTGCATATCGACATCGTGGTTGCTTAAAAATGCCTTTATCTTATGCAGCTGAATCCCCAAGAAAGAGGTCCAACTTCAATAATAGATCCTGCTGACTTCCGTGGCTTCAGTAAATCTACACCAGTTTTGAAGATGGAAGTACTATTTATTCCCTACTTATATTGAAATCCTTGGTTTTCATTTTATTTGCTGAACTAGAAAATATGGTACCAATGTTTTTCTCCTGTCATCTTACAAATTTTGAACAAGATATATTCTTTTAAATGTGAGTGTGTCAGGGTATGCCCATCAGCTTTGTCGACATTGACCTTTTTGTTTTGAGAGAATCGAACAGTTTTGGATACATGGCTTTCATTCCACAACACAAGGCATGCCTTTACCCCATTTTTAGCATTCAAAAGATCAAACAGATACAGTAAACAACACTTCTAATTTGTGCTTTGAACGCAGATCGCTTATTATGTTTCTAATTTTTTTAATTTTATTGTCATATTGTGCACTAATCATGTTTTCTTGCTGGCTCTTGTGATGTCCATTTACCTCGTATTTATTATACGGAAGTTCGGATGTGGAATACAAAGGTCAAATGAGCCGCAGTTTCAAGGCCAGTGTTTTTGCCCATGGAATCCAGTCCTTTTTGAGGATATTTCTTCATTTATTATTTACATACCAGCTCTACAACAAGTTGGGACAGATAGGAAACCTGTTTACATACCTATGGAGGTAAATTTACTTATTCCTTTTTGAAGATTCTTATAGTTATTTCTAACATGGGAAAGATAAAAAAATCTAATTTGCTTTTCTGAAATTGATTACTATAACTTTGCAAACTTGTGGAAGCTCTAAGATAAATTAAGAAATTGATCACATACCAGGTTGCTAGAATGTTGAAAGAAACATGCGAGTGTCCATCTATGAGGGATTAGTGTATTATTATAAAGGCGACTAATGGATTTTTATCAACGTATCTTATCTTTTATCAATACATCTTTCTCTCGTCTATTTGGTCCACTGCCATATTTATTTCGATGTTCTTGTTGATTGAAGATGGTTAAAGATAATTGATACAACGAAAGCCACTTGTTGAAGTGAGTGAGGAGTCAATCTTACAACCCTCTTTAACTTCTTTATACCTGTTTATGCTATTGTAGCTCAACTATTTTGGCAATGAACTGGTCACTCCTGAGTTGGCCCAATGGAGAATGAATGATAAGGTCTAGTCTTGTACCTTGAACAATTGAGATCCCTTCAACTTGGATCTGTTCAACTTTAAGATTTTATTTCCATAATTTTTTTATTGCAGAAATTTTACGGTGGTGCATCTGTGAAATTCTGGACATGCTTGAATTTCTCCTCTAAAAGCCAGGGACAGGTTGTGAGATACTGTAATAACTTGGTCAGCATGTGTCTTCGTAAGGGAATGAAGATCCATACAAAAGATTATTTCTTTTGATCTAGCTACTTACCTTTTTTATATTCTTTTTTTTTATCTACTTGGAGGTTTCTACAGATTGGAAAAAATATATTTGTATAATATAAATATATTTGTAAAATAAATGTTACTAATGGTTTTATGCATCTCTTCATTTGAGCATTTATTTATTTATTTTTTGTAAAAAGAATTGAAAAAATCGACGCCCTGTGGTGTCGAGATGGGCATATCAATTGCTGTACAATGGAAATTTAAAGTGCCAATCTCGACACCCTAGGGCGTCAATTTTTTTTTGCGGCGGTTAAAAGCGTCGAGATTTTTTGCGATGGCCAAAAACGTCGAAAATTACCACTTGTCATTTGTGACGTTAAAATTTCCGACGTTTTAAAGCGTCGAGAATATATGGCATATTTTAACGTCGCAATATACACCATTTTCCTGTAGTGCAAACGGTGTTGCCCATCGCTCTAACTCTTTATACTCGAAATGGGTATTTATATCTGCTATAATATATATTGCATATATTATAATCGATATAATTTGACAATACTTGGACACATTAAATTGATTGAAATAAATAATTGCTTATATATAACATGTTATTTTCACGAGTTAAAATAAATCGACTTGTTTTCACATAATAATATAATACTAATGATTATCATAAAATAATTAGATATTTCTCAGTCTTCTCTCTAGGAGTTTTGAAAATCGATCGTATGTAATTAAGCACTAAGAAAATATTTTTGTTAAAATATATGGAGAGGACTTTAAATTTGTTATTTAATTATGTATTTTTAGTATAAGAAAACTATGAGAAATAAAAATTATTAAAAAAATAAAGATAATTGAATTTGAACTCATAACCTTAAATTAATAAATCATTCTCCTTCCCAAGGTAAAAATGTCTTAGTGATTCATTACTCATTATACACTATTTTATCTAAATAATTAGTAAAAATTAAAAAAAAAAAAACATTCCCAAAAAATATTATTTTTACATTTTTTTTTTTCGGGCTAAGGGGGCTTTAGCCACCCATGGATCTGCCCATGGATCAAAGTAGAGGCAATTTGAGAGGGTAGGAAATCTATTTTTGTGGCTAGGGTTGGAGGATAGTACGTGGATCAAATGGATCGAAAATTGGGAATATAGATATAGAAGGTGAGAAGTTTAGTGATAATTCATAAGATATTGAAATTTATAGAAATGTTCCCTCTTCTCTTCTCTCCTCTCTGTCCAGGCATGTATTCTGATGGTTTTGTCTGTATTCTACATCCCAAGTTCCCAACGTTTGTTTGTATTGTAATTTTTTTTCCGTATGTTTTGACAGTTTACCGTCTACTGAATTATCAGTCATTGAAATTCAAGCATATTTGATCTCGAATTCTTATTGAAAAAAATAATTTTTTTCTCCAAAGCCGTTAAATATATCATTCAAGGGGTGTGATGCGAAATATGTATAAAACTTGGGGAGTAATGTATGAAATAGGTTATAAAACGTATAGACTCCAAGTCTCCATAAAATACTTTTTTAGCTCATGGCACCCCCAATTTTCATACGGAGTACAAATTATCAACCATGTGGGTAGAATTTAATGGTACGTGATTGGACCAGCCGGATCAGGTCATAGTTGTGTAACTACACAGCAAATGCACAGAAGACTATATCAGATATTACGGAGTATATTTATTGTAAGAATTTAAGATGCCAGCATCTTGTTTGTTTGGTATACACAGTACACTTGATTGAATTGTCTTTTTATATTATTTTTTTCTCAATTGAATTAGGTGCATTAATTTGAGGGGAGATAAAAATAATAGAAGACCCCGATAAATACAGTAATAAATTATTATAAGCTTAGAGAAATGTGCCCAATTAAGAGGAGGAAAACCAAATCCAGAAATAGGCAAATAATAGCATACACACACCAGTCTCATATAAGCATCAGCTAGAGAGGTAAAAAAAAGGAGGGGGGAAGGAGGGAGGCAGAAGAAAACAAGAAAGAGGGGATGGAAAAAGGGAATGATGGATACAAGAAAGGGCTATGGACAGAAGAAGAAGACAAGATTCTTATGGATTATGTAAAGATTCATGGCAAAGGTCATTGGAATAGCATCTCCAAGAGGACAGGTGAGGTACCCATAAACCCAACATAAGCTGCCCATTTAAATTTAATTGCCCAAAATCTCTTCTTCTGTTTCTTCATCTGATAAATTATATTATTACTTACTTGCCCATCTTTTAGTTCATTCAATATGTAAGTATAGATATATGTTAATGGCTAGGTTGATTTCAGGCCTAAAGAGGTGTGGAAAGAGTTGCAGGCTGAGGTGGATGAACTACTTAAACCCTGGCATTAAAAGAGGCCATTTTTCTGAGGAAGAGCAAGATCTTATCATTAGGCTCCATAGACTTCTTGGCAATAGGTATGAATATTAATCTAATCTTTTATTTGAACCACCTACTACAAAATTACCATCATGTTTGACCACCTGGTGTTTGGAATCACTTTGTTTTGGATATCAAATTGAATGGATACAATCTTACCAAAGCATACCTTGATACCAGCCTACTTAGTACTTACTGGGATAATATATATGTGCACTCAAAAGTGAAAATGATTAGTCAAAAGCAAATTTCCCCCCGGCTGAAGGCTGAAGGCTTAAGCCATTGATTGTTACTTAAAAGTGTGTCATTTTGGTGAAGGTGGTCTTTGATTGCAGGGAGGGTACCTGGAAGAACAGACAATCAAGTAAAGAACTATTGGAATACTCATCTGAGCAAGAAATTGGGCATCAATAAGGGACCTAGAAAGATTGCTGGTGGAGTTACGAGTACCAATACCGATGGAAATAACCCCCCCGATAGCGATGCAGAGGCCAACAAGAACAGTGCTAGTAGTAGTAGTAGTGACTTGGATCATACTACCTCACTCCATTCTGATTCTCACCCAGAAAGGCAAAGCTTGTCTTGCGCATTCGCCATTTTGCCTTCAATGGACTCGAGTAGTCATCAGGCGCCGGATGTCCCACAAGTACAACAACATCCAACAACAACGGTTTTGAGCTCCGATGGGTATGCCACCAACTCTTCTTTCTGGGTATCTGAGTTTGATGGATTGATGGGAGACAGTGGGACTAATCCTGCCTGTTTTATGGAAGCTCATTTGTGGGAGTTCTTTCAATCTTGATTGGGATCACTTGTGAGCTCAGCCATTTTTCACTTATAGACTAACTGGTGAGTTTAAGGCTGCAAGGAGTTGAACTTGCCAAATTTCGAAATGCATAAAACTAATTAATGGCAATTGGATTTGCTGAATTGCTATTGTTTGATGCCTGAGACCCAAGCCCAAACCCGAATATGGAACTTTTTGTGTGCAGCCTGTATATGTTCAATGTTATGTTATCCTACAACATCAAACCTCACCTCTGATGTAAACTGATACATCAGAGGTTTACTGCACATAAAGCCACATTTCCTAGTACTTTTGGTTGAGTGATCGTTCTTAGGAAGTTCCGGATACCATTTATAGAAGATTATGAAGCTATATAGTAGCCTGCAGGATTTCAGTTGCAAAATCCACCATGCCATGGCTTAACTTTCGAAAGATAACAATTTCCGAATCACACTGAAATCACTGGGGATTTATTCATCAATGTGCAAACACAAGAATAGTACAGAGCACATTACATATTATAATCGAGTAGATTTCAGAAATAAAACAGTGTGGGTGTTAGGAAACAAGATAAGGCTGATAGGAGGCATTGCCTCATACGGAGATGGATGGAGAAAGGCCGAACTCGAGGCTCCAGAGCTCGAACGATCCCTTGATGAAGTCATAGTAACCTCCCTTGAGAGCAAGAGTCTTGTTCACCAAACCATCTCTCACGAACGGGTATGTCAACAGGTGTCCAATGGAAACATTCACTGACTCCTGCATTGTTTTTTGTTCAACCAAACAACGCAGTAAGTTCCCAAATGCTGAAAAACAAACTTCCGCCAAAGTCCAAAAAAAAAAAAAAAAAAAAACTAGAGAATTCACAAGCTAGAGGATGAAGGTCACCTTTTCACAGTGGTAGCATTGCTCAGCAAAGTCAGCATTTCCATACTCAGCCTTCACCTTGGCCTTAGCAGGCAAGCAAATCTTCACCCAGTCTTCAATGAAGTCACTGTTGGATTGTAACACAAACACAAACACAAACAATGGGTTTGTTTGGTTTAAATGTCCCAAAAATCTACACCTTACAGTTATAGATCTGATGATGATGTAGGATTGTAACATACGTGGATTCGGAGAGATCTTCTGGGGTAGACATAAGTCCTTTGATTCCACCACAGGCACTGTGTCCAATCACAACAATATTCTGAACCTGTTTCCGGAAATAAAAGCTATCTGATCAGTTGCAATTACTCGGTTTCCCTAAACAAGGGAAGAAGGCTTAGCAAATGCTTAAAGCAGACCTTGAGATGTAAAACGGCGTACTCAATGGCAGCTCCAACACCAGAGTACCTAGCCTGTCATAGCGAAAACCCAACTCCTCAGCACGCACTTGCCATAGTTGAGTGAATAGGATGAAAAAAAAGAAGAAATGATGGAAGTTTGTAGTATGATGCAGACCTTGTTATAGGCAGGGACCATGTTAGCAATGTTGCGAACAACGAAGGCCTCTCCCGGCTGGAAATCCAGAACGTGTGAGGGGCAGACACGCGAGTCTGAGCACGCAAACACCATAAACTGTCGCCATGAACACAAAATGAAGTGGTTTTTCTTAGATGTTTCAAACAGTCCAGCTTTTCAGCATTGATCGTATTCCTATATCTCATTTAAGGTAGCTAGGTTACATGTAGAACAAAACCAATCAGAACTTACCTTTGGGCTCTGGCCTTTGGAAAGCTCACCATACAAAGCTGGGTTCTTCCTGCAACCCATAAATCAAACCTTCAACTCATTCTATTTAGCGCATCCAAAGTAAGTACGTAGAGGAAGAAGAATACGAGTCATGATAGATAAGATAATTACTCGTATTTTTCTTCCTTGAAATGGATAAATCCAGCCTTTATCCTCTCAACTGCCTCGGATGAGAGGCCACTGCTTCCACTAGGAGTGGACAGCGACGCTGTTATCTGTGACACCTTTGATGCAGCTTCATCTTCAAGTTCACCCCTCTCACTGCATAGACATATATGTAGACACTAATAGCATCAAACGCTAATGATCCGACTTGATACTTGTATATATATGTCTGGCGGCATTGCTATCAAATTAAGTAGATGAACTAGACGACAAGTCACAGAAAACACATACACAAGGAGCTTCTTCAGTGCAGCAATAGCTTCTTCGTAGGCCATGTCGTCCTTCTGCAACACATTTTCAATTTTGCCCGATTTAGATGATGATCGAGAGGTAACAAGCCCTTAGTTGAAACTCAACTGTTATCAAGTTGCAAAACAGAACAGTTAAATGACATCAACTAGCTAGCTAGCTAGTCAGCTGATATATGATACTCGTGATCTCTAGTCATTAGATTTAGCGCAGATCGATGCATATATAATATAGGTACGCGAACACTTCCATGTATCCTACATTTCCAATGTATACCATTGTCGAGCAAGATAAGAAATGGAAGAATTTGAGAAATGAAGGTTGGAAAAAAGCATATGAAGATATATATATGTATATATACCAAAGTAGGAGTGATGATAGGAGCAGGGGCGGCAAGAACAGGCTTGTTCCTGATCAAGGAAGGGAATGTCGAGGATGAAGAAGACGATGATGAAGCTCTAATGAAGAAGGAAGGGCGAAGAGAAGCAGCAGATTTCTTCTTCAGTTGAGAAGAGAGAAGAGAGTAAGAGAGGCAGCTGCCGTGAATGGAAGCTGTCGACATTTCTCCAAGACTCGGGTTTGATTTTATTGATAGCTAGCTATGGCTTCGAATGCTTCGATTCCTTTGAACCTTTAATTTCAAGTGTTTATGGGTTCGTGTTTCGCAAGCTATAGCTATATCATATCATATCATATATCACTCTCCCTAGTCCCTATGGCTCTCCCTAACCCATTGCCAAAGGATAATGAAAGTGAAAGCCCATTGAACCACAACTTCTCACTCATCAAAAATGTAATCTCATGCGTCCATTTCAAAGTTGTGAGCCATCCATGGCCGATCTTTTAAGTGATTGATTATCGTTGAATGTGTCCTAGAATGTAGTTGTTTACACGCCAAACTTGTACTGTAACTAGCTATCATATTGTTCTTGATTTCATGAAAATTGCTAATCCGATATCACCGAATTTAAACTCTCGATCGAAACCCATCAAACCCACACCTATATATAGGTTGATTCAGGCTGATCATGTACAGTACAACTTTTGACGTCCGTATTAGGGGCCTTTGGATCAGCCTATAAACTGAAACTGCTAAAACATGTAAAACCCATGTATTGGGTCATTCACAAATCTTACTAGCTTATAGGAAACAAGTTTTTTATTGTGAAAATTTGAGGGTATATACCTTTTTCAGTTTTTTTGTGGGTAATTGTACTCTCTTTTTAGTAATTGTACCTTTTTAGAGTGGAGTTTACTTATATACCCTTTAGAATTTTTATCTTTTTAAAAATTAAAAAAAACAAATGGATAAAATTATTTCCAATATAGATAAGATTTGTTTAAAAGAGAAATTATGCACACGCCATTTTCTACTTGATTTTTGCCCTTGAAATTGTTTCTGTTAGCTATCTAGGATATTTTCCGTACATTTAGGCTGATATAGTTATCACCGCCATTTTCTATTGATTTAAACTGATATTTTTCCTACTTTGCTCATTGTAACCTAAATTAGTGTAATCTGGATTAATTAATGTAATATATTGAAACCTTCATTTTATTTAAACCTATTGTAACTTATTGTAACCCTACATTTGTGTAACCTAGATTAAAGTAATTGAAACGACATGTTGAAAACTATTGTAATTTAGTGTATTTGATCTATTGAAACCTTAATTACTAGAGTATATGTGAAAACCTTAATTACAATTTTTAAATATAACCCTAGATTAGTGTAACCTTAATTTGAATTGTAGTTAATTTCTTGTATCCGATAAAAAAAAAAGTTAATTTCTTGTAATTATCCTTAATTATTGTAACTATAATTGTAATCAACACTATATTACATTATTGTAATAGGTGATTTGATTCTTGTAACAAATTCTTTGCAGGTGATTTAATTCTTGTATCTAAATTGTAACTAATTCCTTGTAGGTGATTTGATTCTTGTAACTAATTAATTACTTGTAAACGATTAGAATTTTCTAAAATTATTGTAACTACAAAATTCCCAAATTAGGTTACACCATGATTAAAAAAAAAAAAAAAATGGTGGAGAGCACGCATTCAGTAATGTGAGATGTCGATCTAGTGGGCATGAGTACGTTCCATTGTTGATGGTATATAAATAGCGCGATCTTAGAGGATGGTTTAATAGTCAATCACACATAACCCAAAAATAAATAATTGGGAATTGAAAACTATATGTTCATTCGGTAGAATCGATAGCTGCTCGTGGTAGAAATCACATGAAAAAAAACACAAAATTAACCTCGAATACCTTCGCATACATGGTAGAAGGAAGGTACGTGTATGGAATAGACGCGTCAATTGATTGAATGGAAGAAATGAGTGTCAGTGAAATTAGAGATTGTGAAAGGGAAAAGATTTGTGTTACAATATTAATATACGTGATTGAAGGAAACTGTTAAAAAATATGGGCAAAATTGTCATTAGAGAAAAAAAAAGTATAATTAACAAAACAAAAACTTGAAGGGTATATTTACCAAAACAAAAACTGAAAATGGTACGGTTACCTAATTATCCCTTTTTTATTTGTTGCAGATATTTGACATTTTTTGTACGTATAGATGGTGTCCAATGAATGCATTTAGAAAGAAAAGCATGGCTACTACATCCAATCTAACATATTTGTTGAATCAGGTTGTAAATTTTGATCTGAAATGTTTGCCATTTGTTAGTTTGTTAGCAGTAGAGTTGAAAGAATTATAGAAAAGGTCAAAATGATTGTGTATTGAAGTTAGTTGAGACTCGTAATAGGAGAAGTAGCTCACTAACTTATAATATATTAATGTGGTACTCGTAATGGGAGGAGGGGGGTCTTGTCATATTGAAGTCCGTTAGAACTCTCAACCGGGAGAAGTAGTCCACTAGCTTATATACTAATGTGGGACTCGTAACAGGGGGTCGTGCCATAATGAATTCCGTTGGAACTCGTAACCGGGGGTCGTGTGTACGGGCACTTGTATACTAAAACATATTAAAGTCCGACTCGGAGCATTGACCGGAGGGAGAGATTTCATCCTTAAACCAATTGACAATAGGGGGAGTGGTTTACTGAGCTATACGGAGTATATCATACTTGATTTATTAGAACATTCGATATGAGGTGTTTTTTTCCATTTACATCTAACAAAACCTACCTAATTAAATCTTATTCTTCAAATACAATAAACAAATCAAAACATAAATATTTAGGCATGAAACTAAAGTTAGTCCGGCTAAATATACTTAGTTTTGAATTCTTTACAATTGAGCTACCTAATGATTTTATCAACCTTTTTTCTTTATTAGCCCTCGATTGTAGGACTCTCTTTTATTTAATAATTATAAATTATATATTTGGAGCAGCTGGAGCTTAATTCAATAACGAACCATGTGAATAGAATGATACCCAATTAGGCAATTACTATTGAAAATACAAAATCCTTTATTTGCATTTAGAAGTAACAACAACTACAAGAACAAAAATCAATACTCCATCACTCGTTTTTATAAAAACTATGTCAATATTTTAATCATATAAAAATTTTTGTAAGGTGTATTAATTTGTTACTAAAATTTGGAACCAACTTTTTAAATAGATGGACCGGCATAATTTAGTTAAATTTCGAATTGTTAATATTATTAATACTTTGTTTTAGAACTTATAATTAAGATGTCTTGTGCCTTGGAACAAGTTATTCAATTTACTTGGTAGTTATTCAGTTGCAGCGCGGGTGTTGTTTAATTGTAATGGGTATAGTTATTCGATTGATTGCACTAGCTAGTTATTCAATTGAAGTGAGTAGTTCAGTTGCATATATTAGTTTTTCTCTTTCGATCATAGAGTTATATTAAGTTATTTAATTACTTGTATGTACTGGGTAGTTATATATTAGTGGAGTTAGTGGGAGTTGTAGGTGCATGTAGTGTATAATGAGCAGTCACAGAAGTGAATACGTACTAACCATTGTAATATGGATCGAAAAACTAGCGTCGACCATAAATTGTAGGTGAATAACGATCCTTTAACGTAACGTACGTTAAAGGATCTGGTTTTAACAGGTTGTTTGCGTCCACAAATTGTAGGCGAATAATTAAGGATCCTTAAAACATTAAAGGATCGGGTAGGTAACGAAGTAGGTCGAGAAAGTAGATTGAGTTAATTTGTAGAGGGTTAGAGAGCAGGAGAGTTTGACTTGGGTGTACCTGTTATTCACTTCTAAATGCCCGGATCGGAGTTAAATGCGATGAGTGTACGTACGTTGAATAATTTGGAGGTAAGTGTTATGTGTGGAGTGTATAGACGATAAGGAGGATGAGAAGTTGGTTATCTCAATAACATATATATGGCTCTCCTTAGTCCTTCTCCCTTCACCTCTTTTTTTTTTTTTTTAAAAAAAATTTGAATTTGTGGTCTCCCTTCGTCCCGCCCGGCCTCTTTCTATCCTTTGTTTTCTCAATCATATCCATATGAAAGACCTATGGTTCCAAACTACAAGTGACCCACTTCGCACCGACTCGCGTACGCACAATAGACCCAGTAGTGTAGATCGATCAATCGATCGAGGCTATAATTGATTAAGTTGCTTCGTTAAAAGATTTAAACCTTGCTAGCTACCTACCTTATCTTTAATTAGTACGTTACGTGTTGAAGATGCTATAAGCTAATTAGGGGATATATTTGATTGATATGCATATATGGTTCTTGACATCCAAACATAGCTATTTAATTAACTAATTGATGTTAGACATGGAACTAAAAATATGGGTAGCATTTAAGTTAAGCTTGAGCTGCAATGCAAAAATATATATACAGTGTATATATATGGGGATACTAATTAAATGGAATTTCTATATATATTAGGGGTCCTTTCAAATTGATATAAGCATGTTATAAGAGGTAATTACGAAATGAAAATAAATTTTGTATAGGAAAATAATTACATAAGAAAATAATATAATTTTTGTATGAAAAATAAGATAGGAGGGGTAATGACATTAGAAAATCATAGGGGACATGGTTACCTCTTAATTGTTCAAACGAGTGTTTGAAATACGGAGGAACAGAACCAAATTTCTATGAAAAGTTGAGAGAAGATCGAGGTTAATAATTAAAATTATTTTTAACAATTTATCTTAATTAAATTAATTATAAATTGACTATATTCATTTTCTTTCTCTTTACCTTTCCAAAATTTAAATTATAAAAAAAAACAAAAAAAATTAACTACAGTATATTGTGTAATAATGTACGTGTAGAGGAGATGGCCGGAGCACACACCTGAAGCTGCACAAGGCTGCGAAGCTAGGCAATGGCAACGAAGGGGATGCTCTCAATTTCATTGTAGTCCTGAATCAAATGCGCGCATATTAATTAATTTGGGGGTTGGATGGATTGATAGTTATTTTGGAAAATTAGCTTAATAGAGATATAATATACAGTATTATATATGGAGTCTGAACTAACTTATACCAGCAGCGCCCCAAGGGAAGGCAAAGCCAACCACAAGAATATCAATGTAATGTTTTGTAAGGATGTGCACATCCTTACTCCACCTTTTCGTCTGCTATTCTATTCCTCGTGCGCTACAACATGTACATAGATAGGTGTTTAATTATATTTTCACCGTCGTTGTAGCTAGTGTTGGACAATAAACCTGCTGAAACCTGCAACAAGCACAATCTTGTTATAAAGCGTTAGTGGATGTATGTAGGCCGAACTGATCGTTTCTGTAAAGGGGTGGCTAGGGCTGCGGTGAAGCGTGGTATGGAAGCCACTGAATGAGAAACGTATTTTTCCCCGACAGAGGTGCAGATCGTATGTGAGTCAACGTCCCCCAAGGATTTCACCGGCTTCTCTCACATGTGCACTCGAGGGAGAGAAGATATGGAACTGGAACATGCGCTCATAACAGGGAAAAGGTAGGAGAAAACAGGAGAGGGAGAAGAGGCAATTGTATTTCGTTGTGGTTAAAAGCAAAGCCCTTGATCTCTTTATATAGCTATGAAATCAATCCTTAAGCCGCAAGCAAAAAGAAGATTTGAGTCTATCTTCAGAAGATCTTGACTTATCTAAAACTATTTGAAATGATAATTTTGTGAAAATAAATCTAATGAAAAATAGATATTCGCGGATAAATACTAACAAGTTCATCTGTAATATCTTCGGCCTCAAGAAATTATATTTTCCGCAAAGCTCCATCTCATCTTTTACCTCTCAATGTAGGTAGTGGATGAGTCTCCGTAAAACCCTCTTTAGGATACCCTTAAACTTCCCACGTGGGATGTGGAATGTCCAAGAGACACCTTAAACCCATAATCTCTATGCATTATTTCCAACAATCCCCACAAATGTCGAGAGAAGGGTTTAAAAATTGAGGTTTTGAAAACAAGTTCTGAGCGTGTCGAGGTTAGTTCTTAATTAATGCTGATGTCTTACGACTTGAATCAGCACATAGTGAAACTGACGATCCCTTTGATAGAGCGAATGGCTAGAGGCCTTGAATTCCTCCACTTAGGGGTAAACCAGCAACACACACTTTCCACGGGGTACTGTAACGTTACGCTAATTCTTATCACATAAGACATCCAAGTTTTGGCACACCTTGGGTGCTCATGAGTGTTCTCGTGAAGATTGCCCTGTGTCTCACCTTGGAGGGTTGCCAATCCCTCGCACTCACGTAGGTGACTTCAACTTATCTGTCTCAATACAAAAACCCCCACAATGGGTTATGAAGTCATTAAGAGCTTTAAGGTTCAACCTCTCTTTTGTCGTTTGGTGATCTATCAAGTCCGTCTCTACGGACCACCCAATGTCTGGGCTATAGAATTATTAAGAGCGTTAGCTCAACCTCACTATACACTTGGCATAAGAATGAGAGATGTGTATCTCATATGAGTCTTTCCATGACTTGCGTTCGACCAAATTAATGGTTTCCACCACAGATTCCTCATCTCATGGGCTTTAGCCCCATTCCCCTTGACATGTCAAGGACTAGCCTTCTACAAATTCCTTTGGTCAATGGATATGTGATGTTCCTCTCTGACCGCACATACTCTAAAGAGAGTACCCCATTTCTTATCAACTGCCTTACAACCTCATGTCGGATGCGTATATGCCTCTTCTTGTCGTTATACGCTCCGCTGTTTGCTACTCCAATGGTAGCCTGAGAGTCACAATTTAGAGAAATCGCAAGAGCTGGATGCCCCCACATTGATATATTTTTCAGTAGGCTTCTCAACCTCTTGCCCTGCTAGGTCTAGAGCTATGAACTCTGACTCCATCGCCGATCGGGCTATACAACTCTGCTTTGCAGACTTCCATGACACAGCTGCACCACACAATTTAAAAACATATCCACTAGTGGAGCAAATTTCATCAATCCCACTTACCCATTTTGCATCACAATATCCTTCTAGAATGCAGAGAAAAGCCTCAAAATGTAATCCCCAATCAAGAGTGCCTCTATGGTATCTCATTAACTTTCTAACTGCAATCAAATGTTCATTGCTAGGATTATGTGTATATATACTAAGTCTACTTATTGCATAAGTTATGTCAGGCCGAGTATAGTTCATCAAATACAATAGACTCCCAATAACTTTAGCGTATTCCTCTTGGGAAACACCTATACCTGAGTTCTTCACTAACTCTATGGTAGCATCATATGGGGTCCTAACTGGCGTCATATCATAGTTGTTAAACTTTTTCAATACCTTCTCTACATAATGGGATTGAGACAAATTAAAGCCATTTTTAGTTCTAGTTACTTTAACACCTAGAATCACATATGTTTCACATAAGTCTTTCATTTCAAAGCGAGAGGAAAGAAACTTCTTGGTTTTATTTATCACATGCATGTTAGTGCCAAGTAACAACATATCATCAAGATATAGGCACACAATAACACAACTAGAATACATGCATCAGATCCACTAACCACAAATCCAAAACTTAACACATTGTTATGGGATTTCTCATACCATTGTTTAGGTGCTTGCTTTAGGCCATAGAGAGATTTCTTTAACCTACAAACCACATTCTCCTTACTTGGAACCACAAAACTTGAAGGTTGTTCCATCTATATTTCCTCATCTAGATCATCATTCAGAAAAGTAGTCTTTACATCCATTTGATGTACCAAGAGCTTGTAATTAGATGCTAAAGCAAATAATGTTGTAATGATCGCAATCTTAGTTATAGGAGAATAGGTGTTAAAATAATATACACTATGTTTTTGTGTGAATCCTTTAATTACTAGTCTTGCCTTAAATCTTTCTATAGAACCATATGTTCTAAGTTTTCTTTTAAAGATCCATTTACAGCTAATGACCTTATAACCTCTAGGCAAATCAACTAGTTCCCAAGTGTGATTACTTGTGGTAGATTCAATTTCATTATTTAACATCTTTCCAAAAACAAGCATCTACCGAACTCATAATTAACTTCTCTATATGTGTTGAGTTCATCCTCTATCACGTGAACATAAACTATAGCTTCATTGATTTCATCTAAATCGCAGAGTTCAGTCAAGAATGCAGTCACAGAATTAGGACCAAAGCTAGTTTTAGTTCTACGTCTTTTACTTCTTCTAATTTCACTAGGTTTATCAACAGGGCCGTGAATGACCATGTGCAAAAGTCTCAATTGAACAGGGCCCCCAAAATTTTGGGGGCCCATATTTTTTTTTTTGGGTATTGTTAGGATATGAGTTCGGGTTTTATGAATCCAACTTGTATGATTTACAATACAAAATATAAATGGGCCTTTTATTGTATTGTGGGCTATGCCCAGTCCTATAAATAGGACTATATGTAATAATAAGTCTGAGAGAAACAATTACATAATTTCAGCCTTCCCCCAATTTCCGACAAGTATACTACTCAAGTGAAAAAAAAAAAATTGATTTGCTATTGAGGTTGTTTATCTGTACGGCAACAATATGCAATATGATTCTCTCCTTAACCCTCATCCCCTCAAAGGCTCAAACTTTGTCTGAAATTTCGGTGATGGTTCACCTTCTATTCTTATCCCAAATCTCAATCCCTCACTAATGGCATGCATGAAATCGTGCAATTCGGTTGATTTTCCAAAATATTTCATTGAAAAATCTCAATGGGAATATTAGAGCGGCTTCACTTATAAATTTGAGCGTTTTCTTCAATTCATCCACAACCTTCCTAGCGTCCTACACATCTTCAATTCTTCCAAGTTTGTTTATGCAGCTCCACTTATACATATATATTAGGAGTATGCTTGCTTTTTCTTATTGACTATTGCAATTTTAATCCATTAGATTTGTACTATTTTATTTTAGCACAACTAATAGCACATGGCCCATTGGAACAACGACACGGCCCTGTTTATCAACATTGATAGAAGCAGGTAAAGACAAAGATGCATGTTAAAAAACAATAAGAATTCTATCATGATTTTTCTTCAAAGGAAATATATGCTAAAAATTAAACATAATGATATTCACACATCGATATATCATGCAAGCACATAAATCTATAGACGTTATAATTGTTCTCTTTATAACCAACATGAATAACATCAACCATATAAGATCCAACGTCATTTCGTTTAAATATATACGAGCAATTTAGACGCAGATCCCCCACATTTCTCATATACACTAGGTAGACTCAAGTCATTTTCAAACCTTGTATGAGATTTTGTCTAACTTCTCATGTGATATCTCATTTCCTACCTCCGTTGAATCTAAATTATGTTGGTTTTGATCAAGTTGGTTTTATACCTCATATGTCATGAACAAGTCATCCTACATCTTTGAGCTTGGTAAATACATGAACTTGGTATCTCTTAAGATCTATAAAGATCGTCTACTTAATGCGACATAATACCTTTACCACATTTGCTTTTAGAGTTTCTAAGAAATAAAGATCAAACTTTGTTAGCTCAAGCAATCTTGTAGTACTCTTGACTACGAATTGAAAAGATGTTTATCAAGTTATGCACATATCACATTTATTTGATCAACAACAACATCTAAGTTAGATATTAGGAGCAATTTTTGGAATTATCTCAAAACCAACTTTTCATGTCCTAGTATTGAGTCATCGAGCAAGATTCAAAAGAGATATGTGCATAAGAAATATAAACAAACTAATTTCAACCATAAAAATAATGTTGGTCACTTAAGTTAACTCACAAAATAGGTCGACATGTACGTTGTAAGACCGAGGAGATAACTTAATTGATTGGTTTATCAACCCAATTGTTCTCCCTTTTTATATCCCAATGCCACTCCGTTTATACTCCCTTTTAGGTGCGATAGGGTTGTGTCGGAGTGCAAGATTCCTGTCTATACATCCATCAGAAAATATGCTCAATAATTTGTCGAAAACAAAACAACAACAAACAACACAAGATAAATAAATAAAATAGGCCCAAACGATTTAGGCCCCAACTCAATAGGCTCGTTAGCACAAAAGGTGACATGCCCAAAAGTGGCCCACAGGCCCGACCAAGCCTGAAAAGTTAGGTCATCAGCATCCCGGCTCGGCCCGAAGCCAAACCCGATGACGCTCCAGAGTCCTGCTGCCATGGCAATGAGCTTGACCTCCTTCCTCCGCTCAACTTCTTCGTCTCCAAATTGAGCTCGCCGCCGAGGAACCTAGGTAGCAGCGTCGTCACCTCTAAGTGCTCCGACAAAGAAACACGGTGGCAAGCAAACACCACCATCCATAAGTTCTACGGTTGATACAAGCTTCTCTGTCTCTGTCGCCTCGCTATCGACAATGCTGGGCGACAACGCTAGCACTACCAACTACACCGACCAGGTATTAGGTAACAAACCAAGTGCCACCTAGCCCAGATCTCTCTGCGAGTCGAAGAGCAAGGCCGAGAAACACCATTGAAGCCTAAAATCACAAATCCTATCCCAAAATTCAATCCAGACGACTAATATGTGATTGGGTTTTGTCGATTCTAGGCAAGAATCCTCAAATCCGTCTATCTCCATGCCAAAATCGAGCCACGGAGTCTCAATTTTTCAGATCTAGCGAACCTGTGCTGTGAAATCGAGAAGAAGGAGAGGATTTCTTCACTCCTTGCGTCGACAACCCTAGGTGGTGGCATCGCTGCCTCCAGTTGTTCCGGTAGGGAGCACTGTTGCAAGACCGGCGCCGACAAGCCCTAGGTTTGGCTAGGAAATCTCGATCGCGGAGCAGAAACAGATTGATCAAAATGTATTGTAAAGAATGCAATCGACACTTCACCAATGTCGAATTCATTGAAGGCAAGAACGAATCTAGTCCTTTTTCGAAATCAACCCAAGATTTCCCAAAAAACCTTCAAGAAATCAAGAACAAACTCCCAAATTCAAGCACTGGATTCCTCCTACAACGAGCACACGTTAGACTGAAAACAAAACTCGAATCGATAGAGATCAATCTAGTAAATTAAGAAAGAGGACGATGAGCATGACGTTGAAGAAGACTCATCCTTTTCCAAACTTGGGTAGAGGTATGTTTTGATCGTCTCCATGATCTCGGAAAATTTCTCCCTGGGATTCTCCTCCGATCAACCATGTTCAATCCTTTGATACATCAACGCATGTAGTTCGCGCCATCCAAAGTTTTTAGCTTTAAGAGATCGAGTAGCGGCCTCTTGTACCCGATCTCCATGGCGATCACAGTCCAACGGAAATACGTTTCTCACTGTTGGACAATAACCTTGCTAAAACCTGCAACAAGCAACAAACTTGCTATAAAGCGTTAGTGGATGTAGGCCGAACTCGTTTATGTGAAGGGGCTAGAGCTGTAGTGAAGCGTGTTATGGAAGCCACTGAATGAAAAACGTATTTGTCCCTGACAGAGGTGCATATCGTATGCGAGGCAACGTCCCCCAAATATTTCACCGGCTTCACTCATATGTGCACTCGAGGGAGAGAAGATGGAACTGGAACAGGCGCTCAGAACGGGAAAAGGGTAGGAGAAAACAGGAGACGGAGAAGAGGCAATTGTATTTCGTTGTGGTTAAAAGCCAAGCCCTTGACCCCTTTATATAGCTGCGAAATCAATCTGAAGAGTCTATAAGGCGATGGATAATACTCTAGAAGGGGGGGGGGGGGATGAATAGAGTATGCTAGATTTTTGCAGAACAAAAACTCTTAATAAGATTTTCAAACCAACTTGTGAAGACCTTGATATTGTTATCAAATATCAACAAAGTAAAACCAAACAAGATAAGGTAAATGCGGAATGTAAAAGATGAACACACGAATTGTTAACGAAGTTCGACACGAACTTGGCCTACGTCCCCGCCTAGGGTTATCCAACCCGTAGGATTCAAACACTTCTTATTTCACTATTCTTGAGCCTAGAACTTCCTAGGAGAACTTCCCTTCTCTTATACAAAGCCTCACCTCTTCTATTCTAGCTCTCAACCTTACAAGTGAAATAAAAGCTCTCACTACACAGAGTGTGTATGAACGAGTGTGAAACTCTTAGAGTAAAACAAATGACTTGTACAATAAAAGGTGTGGTTCTCTTAACTCTCAAAGACTACCCACACTAAGCTTAACAAGCACAAGAGAGAAACTTTTGGGATGACGAATGCTTTAGAAGACTTGATCGCTTATCAGTGATTGGTTAGTTAATCCCCGTCTTCTGCATACAACTATATAAATAGCCGTCTGTCTCTGATGTCCACTAAAGTGACCATGTTTTTATACTTATTTCTGCTTCTTATTCTATTATTCTGGGATGGGAATATAGCGAATTTATGTAGTTTATGCTTATTTTCAAGAAATAGAGGTCTACAAAAGTTTTGGTTTAATATTACAAGATTTGGAGCCATTCCGGGACGAAACCAAGAAGAAAGGACAAGAGTTGCATTTTACTCGAAGCTGACTAAGAACTTACTCGAAGTTGACTACCACTTATAGCAGAACCAACTCGAGGAAAGAAGATGAAGGCAACTCGAGCTGCACTTTACTTGATGTCGAGTAAGTAACCCGACGTCGACCAAGGCCAGAAGAACACCCGAGCTCGAGGAAGGAAATGCTGATCTATAAGACAAGGACAAGCCAACCTTACTCGACGTCGACCAATGTTGGTCGAAGTCGACCAAGCCTAAAAATCGAGTGAAGACCCAGAATCGACCAAGGAAGCTGAGCCAGGAAGATTCAAGTCGATATCGACTTGACTTAGTCGATATCGAGTAAAAGTTGGTCGATGTTCACTCCTGGAGCCGAGAACGAGGTGCTGAAGCTGAAGCCGAGAAATGTTGGTCGTTATCGAGTAAGCCTACTCGATATCGAGTTGACCACCAGTATCCGATTTCGAGCTAGTCCGAGTCTTGCTAAGGTTCTATCCCTAATCCGATGGAGATATTTCCAAGAGAAGATTCCCAACACATGAAGATTTATATATTTTTATCTTTTTATTTATCCTAAGGGTTGAATAATTAATTACCCTAGGATTTATCTAGTTTTACTTATTTAGATAGATTTATTTCCTAGTAGAGTTTTATCTTTTGAAAGTAGATATAATTTCCTTCCTTGATTAGCAAGGATTGGAAGCCTATAAATAAAACCTATAGGGCTGATTCAATCATAGATTCAATTCCAAGCTAGAAGGAGAAGAGGTAGAGAGAGAGAGAGAGAGAGAGAGAGAGAGAGAGAGAGAGAGAGAGAGAGAGAGAGAGTGGAGGCCAAGAGGAGTTTGTGAAGTGAGAGCGGAATTGACTCCCTTTGGTTGTAAGCCCTATTTAGTTTTATTAATGCAAGTTTATTTACTTTTATTATTGGTGTCGTTAATTATGATGAAGAGCGAGTAGTTCACCCACTTCTAGGGTTGGGGCGAGCCTAACAATAGCCCTGCATGTTTGAGGTTAAAGATCCGACCTTTATCATTGTTTTGAGCATCTACTACCTTTTATGTGTTTATTACCTATTCAATAGAGATCCATGCTAACAACTTGGATTATAAACAAAAAATTGGTAGATACAATTAGGGTTACTTGAAAGAGTTGTCCAATTGTTGGAAAAGGCGAAAGCTTGATCCTTCGAGGCGATTCGCATGATTATTGCTATTCATCTTGCCTTATACATGTTTGGTTATTGTCATTGCAAACCCCGATCTTGGAAGTTTTCTTTCACATAGTTTATTCCGAATCTGAAAAGCTTTGTTCGTTATTTTATTTTTACTGTTTCTGCTCGACTTCGACCACCCCTTGGTCGACTTCGACTAGTGATCCTCGATCGAGAAAAGTTGTAGTTGCTTCTGTCTCTGCAGGAACTCAAAGTCGACTAGGCTTACTCGACTACGACTAGTTCCTCAACATCGAGTTGGTTACTCGAGATCGACCAAAACTTCAGCGTCTTCTGCTTGCTCGGATTCTACTTGTTTGGCCCCTGTCGACTACCCTTAGTCGAGGTCGAGCACCCTGCAGTCGATTTCTGCCCATGAGATTCTTCCTGCAGCCTGAGATCCGCTGACAAGCTTCCTCGAGGATCGATCCTAACTTCCTGTTGCTACATCGGGAGGAAGTCTTGTAATCATTTGCGTGGGCATAATCCGGTTTGATTTATATTCTTATTTATTAAACTCGATTTCCTCCTACAACAGTCTCCAAGGCTGTGAGAGAGGATCGTTGAATTTGAATTCCTTCCAAAATGATTCTTAATTTCCATAATATTCCTTCAAAGGGGCGTTCCTCATGATCGAGATAGAATCGGAAATCCTTGATTCTCATGGCTGATTAATCCTATTTCCTAAAAACATATTTAACAAGAATGAAAAGTGTATATATGGAATAAAGATATCTCACACGGAATGTGAGCCCAATACGTTAGATACACAAACCCATGCATATTCGTCCCATCTCTTATAAAGAGTCTTGCAAGTTAGCTTAAAGAAGCATACCCAACATAATATGAACGACTTAAGATATTCAAGGTGCAAACAAACTTAGTCTCAGTTTCAAAACCTTGAAACCAAGACATTGTTTTGTCTTTCATCATCCTTTGATATGACCTGCAGGTTAGTAGATCAAGGTCAAGGTCTTACAATCAAGGTGGAGTCTTCAATCTCTCCCTTGATGGAAGACAAAACATGATTAAGAATATGTATCATAAAGATATAACTATTAAGTAGTGTATAAAATGTTTAGACCAAAGTTTCAACCTTCCAAAAGCCCACAAAACCATCCAAAAGCCGTCAACCAAATCATTCTCCCCCTTTTTGTCTTCCAACAAAATAGGTAGAGACCAAAAGTTCTGAAATCACAGATCAACGTTTAAGCAGATAGAGAGAGATGAAGGTTTTTAAAATGGATGGAGAGAGATAGAGAGCATAATTGTATCAAGGCCTTGAAGAGGAGGCACCACCAGTGGACTTCTTCTTCCTTTTGATATAGGTCTTGGTGGGCGCTGCTGAGGTAGAGGGTTCTGCAGTAGTGTGAGCAGCTAATGTAGAGGGTTCTGCAGTAGTGTGAGCAGCTAATGTAGAGGGTTCGGCAGTAGATGGCTCAGCTTGCTCAGGGGGAACTTTAACCGGTCCTTCCTCCTGCCACTCCCCAAAGGTGGGGTACTGCTTGTTTGGCCCAATGTACTTCATGCGCACCTTGTCTCTTCACTTCTTCCTCCATCTGTCAATCGCATCAATTGTGATCTTGTCTTTTTCCATTCTTTCCACCTGCTTCTGCCTTTCTACATCTTTGTATTTATTCACAACTCCATATTCTTCTACTGTTAGAATGATGGGTTCTGGATGGGTTGGATGCAGAATTGGCTTGTTCTTCACCAAACTCTCACAGTCGAGGATGACGTTTTCAGCTTTCTACCTGATATGGTCAGCAGTTTCTTCATCCAGGGGCATAATAGAGCTAGTAGCTTGTTATTGCAGGAGGATGGTCAAGTATGAAATAAATATAAAATAAAGATCAGATTGACTTCCCTGTCTCAGCAAATAAATACAAGACTTCCTCCCGTTGTAGTAAGAGAATAGTCAGGATCGAATACACAAGGAAGCACGTCAGCAGTTCTTAGGTAGCAACAGATCTCACAGACAAGCAGCAGAAAGACAAAAACACAGAAACAAAAGCAGAAAATAACAAACAAAAGCAAAGAACAAAGCAAAACAGGAAATAAAGCAAAGACAGAAAATAACGCAAGGCAAAAGGCTACTCGATCTCGACCAACAGCTACTCGAGATCGACTACCAGCAGTCGACAGCAATTTTGAAAAATCGACAAAAGACAGAAACTTCACTCGACTAAGACAAGTCCTACTCGAGATCGACCACAACTACTCGATCTCGACAAAGCTTTCCTCTATCTCGACTAGAATACAGAAAAATCAGAAATTTAAATTGCAAATTTTCGAAACCAAAACTCAGAAATTCAATGAAGTAAATCAATATATAAAAGACTTCCAAAGCCAGGGTATCAATACCACAACGATAACCATGCAAAGTAACACACAAAGGCACAAAAGATCACGCTTTCCATCAAATAACTTTCGTCATTAACAAATAGGCATATAGAGGCCTTCGCATAAACCCTAATTGTTACTAACCCTTTTTCACATAATTAATCCAAGTTGCATTAAGATCACTTTCGCTTCAATAATACAAACAAGGATCACCTTCAACTCTCGCAAAACAATCATGCTCATAGGGATAGAAGATGAATTGCACAAAAAGATCCGACCTTTATTGCATCGCCTCACATGGCCACCGTCGGGCTCACCCCAGCCCCAGAAGTGGGTGGACTACTCACGCCTCATTGCAATCGCAGAAATTGAATGAAAAGAAATAACTTGCATAAAACTATATTCAAAAGCCTTTACAATCCCGGCAAGCAACTTTCGCAAAAAGCCAAA
This sequence comes from Persicaria tinctoria, assembly GCA_037127255.1. NCBI lineage: Eukaryota > Viridiplantae > Streptophyta > Magnoliopsida > Caryophyllales > Polygonaceae > Persicaria > Persicaria tinctoria. The sequence goes on along the minus strand of JBANSL010000005.1, from coordinate 41,469,845 downwards.
ACCCTAAAAACCTTAGAACTCCTAAACTTCTTTGTGGAACTACTTGTTTCTCTCTGAATTGGAATGAATAAAACTGAGCCCCTAGGGCCTTATTTATAGCCTTCTAATCCTTGCTATTCAAGGATAGAATCTCCTATCTATATCTAAAATTATATCTAAAAGGATAAAAGATAAATAAATTGTTTAATGGAAATAAATCAACTAAGGAAAACTATATCTAAATTAGGTAAAATATCTTCCAATGTAGGTAGAACTCCTCTTCCATAGATAGACTTGATGTATTTGGATAGAATCTTCCTCCTTCGGCCCCAAGGAATCCCAACTCTACTCGGACAGCACTTCGTCGGCGCGTTTCTGGAATCCAGTCTACTCAACATCGACAAGAGCTTCGTCAACCTCGACAAGGATTGTTCGTCGACGGGACTTCTCGGCTAGATTTGCTCGACAGGCTCGGATCTGGGTTCCTGGGCTCGTCGATCTCGACCAGACGTCCTCGAGATCGACTAGGGTTGGTCGAGGATGGTTCTCTGATGGTGTCGACTAGAGCTCCTCGGCATGGACTCGGACAGCCTCTGGGTGGCTCGTCGATCTCGACAAGGCTTTGTCGAGATCGAGTAGAGGTGTGCTCGGCTTCTCGTCCTCGGCTTCTCTCCTCGTCGACTCCGAGTGTGGCACTGGGCTTCGTCGATCTCGACTAGGGTCTTGTCGAGATCGAGTTGGGTCCGGAAGCCGGGTTGGTCTGGATTTCTCGATCAGGCACTGTCGACCAAGGCTGCTCGGACAAGCTCGTCTAGATCGAGTAAGGTCTACTCGAGATCGAGTAGTCTGGTTTCTCGGCTCGATTCGACGGGTTCCGTTGCTGCTTTGACCCTGGACTTTTGTAGCGGATTTTCGAGCTGTTCCGACCTTCCTTAGAATTGCTGTAAAATGCCTCGAATTCTGCGATTTAAACAGAAACTGGTGTAGATTCCATAATTTGGCAAATAAACACAAACTACATAGTTTTTGTACTGTCTTAACCCGAATGAATGAAATGTATGCAGAAATCGATATAAACTTTGCTGTAAAACATGGCAGATTCAGCTCACAACAAACACCCCATACTTAAGCTTGCTTGTCCTCAAGCAATACTTTTAATTGTCATTCAGGGGAAGAATTCAAAACTCTCAACATATCAGATTCATTCTTATATGTCCCTGCAATCGATTACCATCCTCGAAAAGGTACTAGTGTCACAAATTCATGCATGTGCAAATATACTAAAGCAACATCTACTCACAAAAGGAGGGTTATGCAAAAACATTCATAAGTGACAAAGCATTGATAATCAAGAAGACTTTAATTAAGCTCATGAAGGAGTAGATTTGGTAAAAGGCTAAAGGTGGGCAAATTTGGCAATGTGGTGCTTTCGATCCGGGAAATGGAGTACTTTCCAAACTGAATTTCCACATTCCTTCTCCATAAGATTCATCACCTTTCATAATGCTTTTTCTCAATAATAATGCTTTTACCTCTCTAACCTTAGCACTGCCTTCTCGCGAGTCGCAAACATGGGTGTCATGAATGGCCCCGGATACTTAGTGCTTTGGACTCCTTACAATGTGTCCCATCTCTCCAAACTATTATCTCAGAGAGCAGGGTAAATCTACCTTTATCTCCTGAGGTGATTGGATTTTCTTTCACTCATTGAATTTTCCATATATTTCAAACACTTTCCTTCCAAACTCCAATAATGATAAACACAACAACCATATAACATCTCCATAATGTAACATCATTCTCAACATAATCCCCGAATAAGGTAAAGAATGGCAAATATTTAGATCATGTGGAGCAATATTTGAAATAAGGCATAATATGGCTTTTGTGTAATGCATAAGCATAGGTAAGGCTAGGATTTTAAACAATGAGCATTATATGGAAATATAAAGTCCTCCATCATCTTATCATGCAACATGTCGAAAGCAACTTCAAATTTTACCTCCTTTCATGGTTTTCATCTAAAATATGTACTTCATTGTGACTTCCCTTTACTAGGCAATTTCATGCTATATCTCTAATGAATCCAATTTTGCATCGTCGAGTTCAATATAAGCTTCCATGACATTATTCAAAATTTTCAATGGGGGTCATTTTTTTCAAACTTTGGAAAACATGCATATAAGCACATAAATTAATAAATTAATAATGAATTCCAAAATAGCCATGTAGCAATTCAAAGAAATAAATTCTAAATATGCACAAATAATGTCAAATATGGAAAATAATGCATAAAGTAAGCCCTTCCCCCACCCCATACTTAAACATTACAGTGTCCTCACTGTATAAAAACAAGGGTAAAGAAAGAAAGAAGCTCACTAGACATGTGTGCAGGGCCTCCAAATGTCGAATGGAAGCACCTCCTGGCCGAGTTTGATTGTTGCTTCTATCCATGGACCTGAAAAGTGTAGAAGACATACACCCACAAAATAAAAACCAAAAAATGTTCAAAAACAAAAAGCAAAACAATGTCCAAAAAAAGTCCTAAAAAGTTTATGTACATGCTCTAGATTTTATAGTCGCTAGGCCGACTTTTCCATTTAGCTCAAGGTGGCATTTGCAGGGCCCATGTAGCTTGGGCCTCAAATAGGACTCCATTCTTGTCCATCAGCTGTAATCCTCCAGAATGGATCTTGTTCACCACGAACGGTCCCATCCGCTTCTTGTTGAATTTGTTGGGAAACCAATGATCCTTTGATTTAGAGACATAGAGCTTGTCTCCAACTTCATACTCCTTAGGCTCATCATTGGATATCCTGCATAAGCGCACATACCAAGGCAAACCTCTCCCATGTATAGATAAATCTTTAATGGAAATAGGAGAAGAAAGATCCATACCTTGGCTTACCTTCGCAGAGACGGAATCGGGGACCACCGTGTTTGGTCGATCTCGACTAGGACTAGTCGATCTCGACGAGGATGCTGGTTCTGGTGGTGGTCTTCTCGAAGGTGCAGAAGTCGACGAAGAAGATGGCTTGTCTATCTCGACAAGGCTGGTCGACCTCGAGTAGGGCTCCGCTCCTGGTTCTGGTGGTGGTGCGCTCGAGGAAGCAGAAGTCGATGAGGAAGATGGCATGTCGATCTCGACAAGGTTACTCGATCTCGAGTAGTCCTCTGGTCCTGGTGGCTGCAGCGTCGAGGAAGAAGGCTCTGGTGGAGTCGGGTGGTGGTCGACCTCGACAAGGGTGGTCGAGATCGAAGACGATCCTGGCTCTAGTGGTCTCAGCGTCGAGGAAGCAGGAGTCGAGTCAGCAGAGGGCTTGTCGATCTCGACAAGGGTGGTCGATGTCGACGAAGATCCTGGCTCTGGTGTCGTCAGCGTCGAGGAAAGCTGAGTCGACGTAGGGCTCTGGGATCGATCTCGACGAGCCTACTCGAGATCGAGTAGGGTTCAGCTTCCGCCTGGCTGCTTGACGAGGCTGGTACTGGTGGAGACTCCTTGGTCTGGTCGAGATCGATTAGGGTCCGGTTGATCTTGACCCCATACTTAGCTCCTGTCAAGGCATCCGAAAAACAATTAATCCATAACGCCTTACCTTGGTCCGTGTCGATTGGATTCTCTCTGTTCTCCTTAAGGATTGACATGATCTCCTCTACCTGGGCCTCCATGTCCCTCTTTTCCATCTTCTCAGGGGTCATATTTCTAACTTTGGGTTCCCCGCAGGTGATGTAGCGAGCTGAGATAGATTTGACCTCTTCCATTGGACCTGTATGCCTTTCAGTTTTATTAAAGGAATACTCAATTACCTCATCGCTGATGTTCAAGGTGAGCACTCCTTTCCTTACGCTTATGTTGGCATCCACCGTCGCCAAGAAGGGTCTCCCTAGAATAATTGGACAAGCAGGATCTTCTTGCATATCAACAACTAGAAAATCAGCAGGGACAAAAAATTTACCTACTTGTACTAGCACATTGTCCACCATGCCTGTTGGAATGACCACCGTGTTGTTGGCCATGTAAAGTCTAGCATCCACAGGCTCTAGGGCACCTATCTTAATCTTGGACCAAATCGTTAAAGGCATTATACTCACACTAGCTCCAAGATCACATAGGCAGTGTTCTAAAAAACGGTCTTGGCGGCCGCCAAGACGGCGCCAAGACGCTTGGCGGACCCACAACGTCCCGAATTCGGCCTTGGCGGTGTAGCTTGGAGGGGAAGGGCCTTGGCGGGAACGAAACAGCACCTTAGCAGCCTTGGCGGGTGCAAGACGGAGACTTGGCGGCCTTGGCGGCCTTGGCGGGTGTAAATCGGGCTTGGCGGGGAAGAGTTTTGGCGGGCACGGGACGGAGGCTTAGAGGCCTTGGCGGTTTTAAATTGAGATTATTTAGTTTTTATGGTTTCAAATTTCTCTATTATGAAGTCGTGATACTTATTTGAATATATCTATATGATTTTATATTTGATTCAGACAACTTTAAAAAGGGTCATGATGATTTTTTATTTGATATGCTATAAACTTAAAATTAATACATAGTTTATTACATAATATATGTTTTATACATAGTTTATTGGATGAATATAACGAAATAATCAAAACCCGTTTTATCCGCCAAGAACCACTAATAAGGCCGCCAAACCGTCTTGGCGGTTAGCGGTACCCTGCCGCCAAGCATCCGCCGAGCGTTTTTTAGAACATTGCACATAGGGCATTAATTTTGTATGGACCAAATCCAATAGTTATAGCAAACTTACCTGGATCCGGCTACTTCTCCAATATGTCCAAGTGGCTACACTCCTCTGTGATTTCCGCCATAGATCGCTTTTTGCTCAGAATCTCCTTCAGAAACTTGACATAAGATGGCATTTCATTGAGAGCTTCTGTGAAGGGGATGGTGACGTTGAGCTTTTGAAGCATCTTGATGAAGCGCTGAAACTTTTTCTCTGTCGGGTCCTTTAGAGATTTTGTGGGGAAATGCAGCTTCTTTTTCTGATTCGGAGCCAGAACAGATGTCGGAGGTGCTGCAGGCAGCTCTACGTCGACTAAGGGCTCCTCGACATCGACTAGGGTCTTGTCGATCTCGACCAGGTTGGGTGCAGTCGAGTTGCTGTTCAACGCAGACGAGGATTCTGGAAGTTTCTCCTCGACATCGAGTAGACCTTCCTCGACATCGACCAGGCTCTGGTCGACCAGCTGTTCTCCGTTGTTTTGCTGCTTTCCGACCTCTGGCTCTTGCAATTGATGGCCGCTTCTGAGTTTTACAGCAGCGATATGTCCAGCCTTTCCCTTAGGGTTTGGTTCTGAAGATCCAGGGAGCGAACCTGACTGTCTGGGGATTCCTGCCGCTAGCTGACCAATCTGTGTATCAACTGATTTTTGCCATATATCAATTTCCCCAAGCCTAGAGTTGACACCTTGCATCTGAGTATAGACGGAGTTGAAAGATTGCCTAGTTTCTGAGTGGTTCCTCCATATTTCTTCCAGGACTGTCTGTATATCATCCTTTTTCTGGTCCCTTTCCGGATGTCCTGGAGCTCTGTAGGGCGGGGGGTTCCTAGGGACACCCTGGTTCCATTGTGGTTGCTGAAACCTTTGGTCCCCCATGTAGCGATTGGGACCCCCTGCGTAAGCTGCCTCCTCATGATACTCTGCCAGCCTGACTTGCTCGGTGTGTGGGCACTCAGTAGTGGTGTGCCGATGCGATCCGCATTCAATGCAAGGCTGATTGACAGAGAGATACTTTACTTGCTTGATGAGCTTCTTATTCTGGTCTCTGTAGTACTGCTCCCTAACATCTGGATCAATCTCCTTAGGTGGATCATAGAGGGGCATGGATGGTGCTGGCCTGGCGTATGGGTTCTCTTCATAAGTTGCAGTAGACCCATCATAGAGGGGCATGGATGGTGCTGGCCTGGCGTATGGGTTCTCTTCATAAGTTGCAGTAGACCCATACTTGTTGTCGTAGTTAGTGAGCTTCTCTAGCACACCCCATGCGTCACTTGGCGGCATTGTCAGATACTCATAGCGAGTATAATGGTTGATTCTGTCCTTAGTGACTTGATCATGAGAGTTGAAGAAGATCTCCTGAATGACGTAGGGTGGTTGTCCATGAGTAGGGCAAGATCGCAGAAGTTCCTTGTAGCGCTCCCATGCCTTTGCCAGCGGTTCCCCTTGCTTCTGTTTGAAGGCGGTGATTCTCTGGCGGAGATGTGCTGTTTTTGCGGGTGGGAAGAATTTGTTCAGGAACTCTTGCTCTACTTGGGCCCAGGTTGTGAGTGATCTTGCTTTCAGCCCTTCAAGCCATTTCAGTGCAGGCCCAGCGAGAGACCAGCGAAAAGCTTTCATCTTGACATATTCCAAGGTTGTACCTTCAGCAAGAGTACGGCACATGTCAGAAAAGTTTGTAATATGTTCAAGAGGACACTCATTAAATCTACCATAGAAGGCATTATTTTTCAGCTCTATAAGAAATTGAGTGCGAATTTCAAAAGAGTTATCAGGGATAAGAATCGCCGATTCAGTCACGACGAGAGTTGGGTGCATGTAGTCCTCTGCCGTGGTTGGATATTGGGCAAGCTCAGCCTGTGCTTGTTCCCTTGCTGCTTTCTCAGCGGCGATAGCAGCATCCTTAGCGGCTAATTCCCTTGTAAGCCTAGCGATCAGCTGTTCCTGTGTCTCCGCAGCTGCCATGGCTCTTTGTAGTTTAGCTCTGATGTAAAATAGGCGTTCCGGTTCGTCTAAGGCGTCAAACTCAGGTGTTTGACCAGAACGGCGCATACACCTGAAAAGTAACTCAAAGAAACAGTGAGAACTGACTACCTAAGGCGCGATTGATTGCCCCCCCGGCAACGGCGCCAATTTGTTGTTGCAGGAGGATGGTCAAGTATGAAATAAATATAAAATAAAGATCAGACTGACTTTCCTGTCTCAGCAAATAAATACAAGACTTCCTCCCGTTGTAGTAAGAGAATAGTCATGATCGAATCCACGAGGAAGCACATCAGCAGTTCTTAGGTACCAACAGATCTCACAGACAAGCAGCAGAAAGACAAAAACACATAAACAAAAGCAGAAAATAACAAACAAAAGCAAAGAACAAAGCAAAACAGGAAATAAAGCAAAGACATAAAATAACGCAAGGCAACAGGCTACTCGATCTCGACCAACAGCTACTCGAGATCGACTACCAGCAGTCGACAGCAACTTCGAAAAATGGACAAAAGACAGAAACTTCACTCGACTAAGACAAGTCCTACTCGAGATCGACCACAGCTACTCGATCTCGACAAAGCTTTCCTCTATCTCGACTAGAATGCAGAAAACTCAGAAATTTAAATTGCAAATTTTCGAAACCAAAACTAAGAAATTCAATGAAGTAAATCAATATATAAAAGACTTCCAAAGCCAGGGTATCAACACCACAACGATAACCATGCAAAGTAACACACAAAGGCACAAAAGATCGTGCTTTCCATCAAATAACTTTCGTCATTAACAAATAGGCATATAGAGGCTTTCACATAAACCCTAATTGTTACTAACCCTTTTTCACATAATTAATCCAAGTTGCATTAAGATCACTTTCGCTTCAATAATACAAACAAGGATCACCTTCAACTCTCGCAAAAGAATCATGCTCATAGGGATAGAAGATGAATTGCACAAAAAGATCCGACCTTTATTGCATCGCCTCACATGGCCACCGTCGGGCTCACCCCAGCCCCAGGAGTGGATGGACTACTCACGCCTCATTGCAATCGTAGACATTGAATGAAAACAAATAACTTGCATAAAACTATATTCAAAAGCCTTTACAATCCCGGCAAGCAACTTTCGCAGAAAGCCAAAACCCTAAAAACCTTAGAACTCCTAAACTTCTTTGTGGAACTACTTGTTTCTCTCTGAATTGGAATGAATAAAATTGAGCCCCTAGGGCCTTATTTATAGCCTTCTAATCCTTGCTATTCAAGGATAGAATCTCCTATCTATATCTAAAATTATATCTAAAAGGATAAAAGATAAATAAATTGTTTAATGGAAATAAATCAACTAAGGAAAACTATATCTAAATTAGGTAAAATATCTTCCAATGTAGGTAGAACTCCTCTTCCATAGATAGACTTGATGTATTTGGATAGAATCTTCCTCCTTCGGCCCCAAGGAATCCCAACTCTACTCGGACAGCACTTCGTCGACGCGTTTCTGGAATCCAGTCTACTCGACATCGACAAGAGCTTCGTCGACCTCGACAAGGATTATTCGTCGACGGGACTTCTCGGCTAGATCTGCTCGACAGGCTCGGATCTGGGTTCCTGGGCTCGTCGATCTCGACCAGACGTCCTCGAGATCGACTAGGGTTGGTCGAGGACGGTTCTCTGATGGTGTCGACTAGAGCTCCTCGGCATGGACTTGGACAGCCTCTGGGTGGCTCGTCGATCTCGACAAAGCTTTGTCGAGATCGAGTAGAGGTGTGCTCGGCTTCTCATCCTCGGCTTCTCTCCTCGTCGACTCCGAGTGTGGCACTGGGCTTCGTCGATCTCGACTAGGGTCTTGTCGAGATCGAGTTGGGTCCGGAAGTCGGGTTGGTCTATCTTTCTCGATCAGGCACTGTCGACCAAGGCTGCTCGGACAAGCTCGTCTAGATCGAGTAAGGTCTACTCGAGATCGAGTAGTCTGGTTTCTCGGCTCGATTCGACTGGTTCCGTTGCTGCTTTGACCCTGTACTTCTGTAGCAGATTTCCGAGCTTTTTCGACCTTCCTTAGAATTGCTGTAAAATGCCTTGATTTCTGCGATTTAAACAGAAACTGGTGCAGATTCCATAATTTGGCAAATAAACATAAACTACATAGGTTCTGTACTGTCTTAACCCGAATGAATGAAATGTTTGCAGAAATCGATATAAACTTTGCTGTAAAACATGGCAGATTCAGCTCACAACATAGCTGTGGAGGTAAGGGCATTTAGCAGCATCATCTGATCAATTTCTGCAATTCACGATCGATAGCAGTTCATGGGTGTTATCCGGTCTGGACACAATATCTGTCCACATTCTCCCCATGTCCATCCTAAGGTTTTGAACATCAGTCTCGAAAGCAGCAATCCGATCTTTTGAGGTACCTTGATTAAGAGCAGTTGTTCCATTGCCTTCCTTCTTCAGCACCCATTGTCCCCTTCAATTTCTAGTAATCCCAAGGCGTTCTAGGCAAGCCTCATCAATTATGCCACTATAAGTCGGTTTTTCTTTTGTAGATGTGTCGACATCAAAAGCTTTGAAGATTTTGGGAATGATATTGGCATATGGCAGGGGCAGAGGCCGGGAGGAGGCATCATGGAGCATATAATTGACCATGAGATCGGGAAGGTTGGGCTCACAACCGCTCATGGCAAGATATAGGATTTCCAGAAGGCTTTCAGTGACCAGATCCCTGGAATTGACTCGAGGGAAAATGCAACGAGAAAGGATTGCAAAGATCAGTTTGGGTTGCATTTTGAGGATGGTATGGGGTGGTTTGTGGGTAGAGGAGGAATCAGGAGGGGCATTGAGAAAGAACTCTTTTCTGGCAAGATTGACGCAATCGATTCTTAACCTTAGCGACCAGGGTTAGGGTTCCTTTGATTCGATGAGCGGTCATGTTGACATATAACAACCGGGTGCGACGGGGGTAAGCAAATTCTCCAGGATTGAGAATAGACCAGAGACAAGAGGATTTTAAGAGGGAAATGCAGGTCGAGGGCATGGATTCGAGCAATTTGATGTCAACAACATCGATCGCAAAAGCATAGCCAGCGGTGTCCAAAACCCTGTTCCCAGGATTTGGCCACATCGGAGGAGACTAACCAGTTGGTAGAAACTTTAGAAGTTACCTGTCGAGGGCGAGTAGGTGCCGGATGAGCCACTGGTGTGTTCTTAGATTTCCTGATGAATGGAGTTGGTGAAGAGAAGCTTGAATCCTCTAAGCTTTCTTCCGGGGAAGAGCATGCCCGTTTCCCTTTGTTGGCAGTCATCTTGTAGCGCTTGGACAGGGGAGCAGTCGGGGAGTAGCCGTCTTCTTGGAAGCCATCGATACAGAGAGATTTTGGAAGAGGAGAGAAAGTCTTGAAAGAGGAGAGGATATCAGTGAATGGATTGGAGAGAGATGGATGAAGTGACAGAGAAGAGGAGGGTTTTAATAGCCGTACTAAGAAGCCCAAACGCCACACTCTTTTTTTCTTTCAAAAAAAAAGTACACTTCATTTAATCCAAAACCGCATAAACATTGAATAGAAAAGGGATATTTTTAGAAGGATCAAATATTTTCGGAAAGGGAAGGAGTAGCATTTAACTTAGGAAATAATATTCAAAGTTTTAGGACAATTTTTTTAGAAAAGAATACAATTTGAAAAAGGGCAAGGATTTTCTCAAAAAGAAAATTCCGTCAATATCTAAAAAGATATTAACAAGAATTTTGCTCTAAAAATTAATATAATTCGGGTTTTTGGTTCTCTCACGACCATAGGATATCAAGGTCTTGAGATAACAATCGAATATGCATTTCATAAGGGGGTGTTGCTCCCCCTAAGAAAATGCTTCCCTGTTGAGCATACCAAGTTCCAGTGTAATGAAGTTGAACCAATCTTCAGGCAACGGCTTGGTGAAAATATCACTAATTGGAACTCAGTGAATATGAAGGAAATAGATACATCACCTTTCTCCACATGGTCTCTAATGAAGTAATGTCTCACATCAATATGCTTTGTTCTCGAATGTCGCACATGATTCTTAGTGATTGAGATTGCACTAGTATTGTCACATTTGATAGGGATACCTTTTAGGTCAATGCGAAGATCTCGAAGTTGTTGTGCTATCCATAGAATCTATGAACAACAAGCTCATGCAACTATGTATTCAACTTCAGTTGTAGATAATGCAACTGCATTCTGTTTCTTTGAATACCGGCTAATCAAGGATGAGCCAAGAAGTTGACAGCATTCAGATGTGCTTTTCCTATCCACCTTATATCCTGCAAAATCTGCATCTGAATAGCCTGTTAAATGAAAGTTGTTCTCCTTGGGATACCAGAGACCAAGATCTTGAAACCCATTTAAATATCTGAAGATTCTCTTTAAATCAATGAGGTGACATTCTTTATGGTTAGCTTGGAACCAAGCACACATACATAAAATGAACATAATGTCAGGTTTACTAGCAGTAAGGTAAAAGAGTGAACCAATCATACCTCTGTACTCCTTTTGGTTCACATTCATACCATTCTTGTCCTGATTGAGGGAAAGTGTTGAACTCATAGGAGTTTTTCCTGCTTTAGATTGGTCCATGTTGTATTTGTTGAGCAAGTCCCTGGTATATTTCCTGTGATTTAGAAAGATCCCCTTCTTTGTCCGATGAACTTGTAGATTGAGGAAGAAGTTCAGTTCTCCCATGAGGCTCATTTTAAATTCCCGACACATTATCTCATAAAATTCCTTGCAAAGGGAGTTATTAGTAGCACCAAATAGTATATCATCAACATATATTTGAACAACCCAAAGAACATTTCCACGGGTCTTGATGAAGAGAGTTTTGTAGATCAATCCTCTTTGAAAACCATTTTCAACAAGGTACTTAGACAGTCTCTCATACCAAGCTCTAGGGGCTTGCTTAAGACCATATAGAACTTTGTCCAATTTATAAACATGATTAGGAAATTCTTCGCTTTCAAAACCAGGAGGTTGAGCAACATAAACTTCCTCTTCCAAGACCCCATTTAGAAATACACATTCGACGTCCATTTGAAATAACTTAATCCCCATAAAAGATGCAAAAGCAAGTAATATACGTATAGCTTCTAACCTTGCTACGGGAGCAAAAGTCTCCTCGTAGTCTATACCTTCTTCCTGATTGTAGCCTTGAGCAACAAGCCTTGCTTTGTTTTGAATGATCTTGCCTTCTTCATCCAATTTATTTCTGAACACCCATCGAATCCTAATGATTGATTGGTGCTTTGGTCTGGGTTGTAGAGTTCACACCTTATTCCTTTCAAACTCATTTAGCTCACTTTGCATAGTCGTGATCCAGTCCGAGCACTTGAGTGCTCCAACAGGAGTTTTTGGTTCTACAAGAGAAACAAAGGCATAGAAAACACATAGATTTTTTAATCTAGGTCGAGTTTGTATACCGCAGGATGGATCTGATATGATATTTTGAGCTGAGTGTGAAGAGGCATGTTTGAACTTTTGTTGCTTTGGGCCTTGATCATTCATGACAGCAGCATGTCTCTCATTAGGGTCTTGAGAGACGGTTTGTGAGTTGGATTCCTCATTGCTTGTGTTGATCACATCCAGGCTTTGTAGTTGCTTCTCAAGGTCTTGAGACAACTCGTTTGTATCTTGAATTTGCTCTTGCATGTTGCATTCTTGGCCCTTCTTGTTTTCATATTTGTTTTCTTCTTCTCCATCAGAGTCATGGTGATTTATATTGAGATCTGCAAAACTTTCACTCAACACATCATTATTGCTTTCGTCGAATACCACATGGATACTCTCCTCAACGGTTTTGGTGCGCTTGTTATAAATTCTATAAGCTTTGTTATTTGAAGAATAACCAAGAAATATATCTTCGTCACTATGAGCATCAAACTTCCAAAGGTTATCTTTGCCATTATTATGAACAAAGAAAGTACATCCAAAGCGTTTGAAGTACGAAATGTTAGGCTTTGTTTCTTTAAAAAGTTCATAACGAGTTTTCTTCAAAATGGGACGAATTAAGCAACGGTCCAAAATATAATTAGCTGTATTAACAGCCTCGGCCCAATAATGTTTTGGCAAACCATTTTCTAAAAGCATTGTCTTAGACATGTCTTCTAGGGTGCGATTCTTTCGTTCCACAACCCCGTTTTGTTGAAGAGTTCTAGGAGCTGAAAATTGTGTGAAATACCATATTTAGCACAAACAAATCAAATTTGAGTTGATCAAATTCTCTACCATGATCACTCCGAATGGAGACGATTGGTAGGTTTTTTAAGGTCTGCAACCCCTTACAAAGTTTAAAAAACTCGAACAAAGCCTTTGATTTTTCTCATAAAAAGGAAATCCATGTAAAACGAGAGAAATCATCAATAATAACCAGGATGTATTGTTTTCCCTTAGGAGATTTAACATGCATAGGACCATGCAAATCCATATGTGATAATTCAAGAGGGCGAGAGGAACTTAAAATCTTTTTGGGTTTGAATGAACTTCGGGCTTGTTTACCTCTTCTACAAGTATTGCACAGTTCCTCGCTTTTGATGTTTAGGTCAGGTAATCCTTTTACCAGGTCTCTTGATTTCAGCTGATTGAGGTTGTGCATACTTACGTGACCTAACCTTCTATGCCAGAGACTTGGGTCATCTGTCAAGGCCTTGAGACATTTGAGATTTGTACCTGCAATTTGGTTTGCATTTACTGCATATGTATTATTATGCATGTGAGCTGCGAGGATCAAGTCTCCAGTCTCTTCATTTTCGACTTCACACTTGTGTCTGTCAAAGCCAACTTTGTTTCCCTTGTCACATAGCTGAGAAACACTTAAGAGATTATATTTTAATCCATCAACAAGATATATGTCCTTGATGCAGCTATTGGAATTACTACCAATGTTACATATACCGATAATATTATACTTTCCTTTATCACCAAGAGTGAATGTTCCAGTGGTTTGCTCTTTAAGATTTTGAAATAGAGATTTTTTCCCACTCATGTGCCGAGAGCATCCACTGTACATGATCCATTTTGGCTCCTTATTCTTGGTGATATCCTACAAAACTTACATCATCCTTTCCGGCTAGACCAATAAACAGATTTGGATTCATTTTGAGGATAGACCATGTTGGGTAGTCTAATCCCTTTTGGAACCCAAACTTGTCTTATTGGTTTTTTTAAGCGAACTGGGAATGTATTTCTAATGATGTGGGGATCCCTCCTTCTATACGAACAGGTTTCCTTCACATGTCCTTTCTTACACTAGTAAAAACAAGTAGGTGAACGCTAATTTCATTTTGCTTTAACGAAAGTGGTATTGGGTTTTTTAGGAATTTTTTTTATTGTAGCCAATACAACGTTTATTAATTGATAATTGTTGTTCACCTAACATCTTATCAAGATTTGCCTTAGATCTTGGGAATTGTATGAGTGATGCCTGCTGGTCTTGGCACTTATCAGTTAGCTTAACCTTCTCTTTCTCTAAAACAGCATTTCGAAGCTGTATAGAGGAGAGGTTTTGCTTGATACCAGACTTTTCTGATGTCAAAGTCTTGAGTTTAATGTCAAGAGTCGACTGAGTAGCTTCAAGATTTTTTATTTCCAGCAACATATCGCTTATGCATTTCTATTGATCCTCCAGCTTTTCTTTTAAGATGTTGATTTTACTGTTGTAAGTTTCTTCATTAGAGATCATATTATTCAAAAATTCTGAAAGAATATCAGGAGGACTAGACATTACCTCAAGAACTTGAACTCCATATTCCTCATGCTCAGCCATAAGACAGAGATTTGCTTGACCTTCTTCTGAATCGAAGTCACTTGAGGAATTTGAGTCGCTCCAAGTGGCTAGCATAGCTTTCTTTCTTTGGTCATTTCTCCTGAATTTGTCTCTTTTCTTCATAGGACATTCTTTCACGAGATGATCTGTTTAACCACACTCAAAGCAAGTTAGTACTTTTGGTTTCTTTGAGGAGTTAGAGGATTTACCCGTGAACTTAAATGATTCGGCATTATCTCTATAGAGAATTGTTTTTTCATCTTTAGAATTCGCACTAGTCCTTGAGTAATGAGAGCGAAGGGATTGCCTTCGTCGTCACTTTCATCATCATCCGATTGTGTTTCTTCCTTCTTCGCTTTGAGGGCAAGATTTTTTGTTATTGAGGGAACTTCCCCATCTTCTTCATTCAATATCATGTCATGGGTAATAAGTTTTCCAAGAATGTCATCCAATGGCAGTGTGGTAAGATCTTGAGCTTCCTCAATTGCAGTAACCTTAGGACCCCACTTGGATTTTGGGAGGCTTCTAAGAACCTTCCTTACCTTCTCGGTATTAGAGAAAGTCTTACCAAGTGAGTCGAGGTTAATCAAAATTTGAGTAAATCTCATAAACATCTCCTTCAGTGATTCATCAGGATTCGTTTTCAAAAGCTCGTACTGTATGAGAAAGATATTGATCTTGCTTTCTTTGACTTTGACCGGTGCCTTCGTAAGTGATTACTAGCTTGTTCCATATTTCCTTGGCACTCTTGAAAGAGAAAACACGATTAAACTCGTTAGCATTGAGAGCACAATATAACAGATTTATAGCTTTAAAATTCTTAGTGACGTTTTCCAAATCTGTTTGAGTATGTTCGGATTCAGGCTTCTCGACTTCTTTTCCAGCAGTGTCAGTCTTCGTTGGAACGCGTGTTCCCTTCTAAACCAAGTCCCGTAGATCTAGGTCTTCATCAATAATGAACATCTGCATCAAAGATCTCCAATGAACAAAGTTATTGCCACAGAAAAGGGGAGGTCAGTTGGTTGATCTCCCTTGGGCAAATCCTCCATCACCTATGGTAGACATGATAAAACTCACAAGATTGTTAGATCAAACAGTGAGCCAAGCTCTGATACCAATTGAAGAGTCTATAAGGCGATGAATAATACTCTAGAAGGGGGGGGGGGGGATGAATAGAGTATTCTAGATTTTTGCAGAACAAAAACTCTTAATAAGATTTTCAAACAAACTTGTCAAGACCTTGATATTGTTATCAAATCTCAACAAAGTAAAACCAAACAAGATAAGGTAAATGCGGAATGTAAAAGATGAACACACGAATTGTTAACGAGGTTCGATACGAACTTGGCCTACGTCCCCACCTAGGGTTATCCAACCCGTAGGATTCAAACACTTCTTATTTCACTATTCTTGAGCCTAGAACTTCCTATGAGAACCTCCCTTCTCTTATACAAAGCCTCACCGCTTCTATTTTAGCTCTCAACCTTACAAGTGAAATAAAAGCTCTCACTACACAGAGTGTGTATGAACGAGTGTGAAACTCTTTTGAACAATAAAAGCTGTGGTTCTCTCAACTCTCAAATACTACCCACACTAAGCTTAACGAGAACAAGAGAGAAACTTTTGGGGTGGCGAATGCTTTAGAAGACTTGATCGTTTATCAGTGATAACTTAGTTAATCCCCGTCTTCTTCATACAACTATATAAATAACCGTTTGTCTCCAAGGCTGAGGGAGAGGACCGTTGAATTTGAATTCATTCCAAAATGATTCTTTCCATAATCTTCATTCAAAGGGGCGTTCCACACGATCAAGATAGAATCGGCAATCCTTGATTCTCATGGTTGATTGATCCTATTTCCTAAAAACATATTTAACAAGAATGGCAAGTGTATATATGGAATAAAGATATCTCACAAGGAATATGAGCCCAATACTTCATATGCACAAGCCCATGCATATTCGGCCCATCTCTTATAAAGAGTTTTGCAAGTTAGCTTAAACAAGCCTACCCAACATAATATGAATGAGTTAAGGTATTCAAGGTTCAAACAAACATAGTCTGGGTTTCATAACATTGAAACCAAGACATTGTTTTGTCTTTCATCATCCTTTAATATGACCTGCAGGTTAGTAGCTCAAGCTCAAGATCTTAAAATCAAGGTGGAGTCTTCATAATCCTTAAGCCGCAAGCAAAAAGAAGATTTGAGTCTATCTTCAGAAGATCTTGACTTATCTAAAACCGTTTGAAAGGATAATTTTTTGAAAATAAATCCAATGAAAAATAGATATTCGTGGATAAATACTAACAAGTTCATCCGTAATATCTTCGGCCTCAAGAAAATATATTTTCCGCAAAGCTCCATCTCATCCTTTACTTCTCAATGTAGGTAGTGGAAGAGTCTCCTTAAAACCCTCTTTAGTATACCCTTAAACTTCCAATGTGGGATGAGGAAAGTCCAAGAGACACAATAAAACCACCATCTCTAGGCATTATCTCCAACATCTAGTAAGACGTCACTTTTAGTCGAATGGCTAGCTTAGATATGTTTGTATAGCGTTGGTATGGTTATTACAAATTACCATTTGGCTTTTTCAACATTGAATACATATGAAAAATGGTTTGGATCCTATGACTTTGGCATTTGAATTCACGGGTGATGTTAGATTTTGCACTCATAACAACTGAATGAAAAGATAAAGAAAATGGTGGAGGTGGATGTGGTAGGAAAAAGAGGGGGCAAACCTAACCGTTGGTTTTTTTTTTAAGGTTGAGATTTGCATTTGGACATCAAATTCATAGAATCCAATTCCTATGGAAAGCTATATGTATAATACAACAAACATTTGACAATGTCGGTAGAAGGCATAGTGTTGTAGACCATCTATGCAATGAAAAACCTTCAAACATAAAGGTCACTGTCCATGCAAGTGTGGAGAGAATTCTACTCGTTCTTATGGCTCTCCTAAAACCCTTCATAAGGGATATGGCTATAATGATAATTTCTTGCTTTCCACACCCGTCAGTGCGCATACACTTTCGTTTACCTAAGCTCGTACGCTGAATTCGTGCTAAGCCAATTGTCGGGGCTTGGGGGTGCCCCCTCCCCCATTCTATATGTATTTTATTCATCGATATATACTTTTATTTTGATACTCCCTCTGTCCCACAATAGATGTCTTTTACTATTCATGCACGTTTTCTTAAGAAGCTAAAAACTATATGAAATATCAACATTTTATTAAATATTTTTAAATAATATCATACATATTACTAATAAGTATAGAATTATTTTAAAAATTTAGTTGAAAATGGATATTTTATATAGTTTTTAGCTCATTAAAAAGCGTGTATGAATAGTCCAAAGACAACTATTGTGGGACGGAGGGAGTATATTATATGCTAGCTTAAATCTGATACTTGAATAAGTTTAAAAATTATGAATATTTAAAATTCTTCACTTCAATTCTATATATCTAAAGCATGTTCTTGATGAAGGGTGGGTCATATGGCCAGTGCTTCTGAGGCTCTTTGTTGGGTGTTGGTGGTGGCCTCCTTTAATTTCTCCGATGATTGTTCCTTCTTCTTTGGACTGAAATTTGGGTTATTTTTCTAATTCTTTTATTGCCCCAAGCTGAATCTTATTTTTCCTTAAAGCAGGGGACGTTTCCCAAGTTGAATCTTAATGTCGCTTGGCCATGGCGCAATTCAGGCGACATACAATAAGCCATTGCCTGAATGCATCTCACCTCACTTGAGCATTCAAGCGATAAACATGTCGGCACCTTAATACTGGTTGCTTCAAGCCCGTCCCTCCAATATTCAGGTGAAAAACAAATCATTCGTTGACTGAAAAGGGTCAACGGTTTGACATTAATCAGGCATAACTATTCAGGTGACAAACTTTTGGCACAGGAAATTGGAGAGTTGAAGGCACGTGCTGCAGGGAAATTGCCATTGCAGGTGGTAGTAAATCCAAAGGAGAAGGTTACAGAAGAGACCCAGTAAGGGGTCTACTGGTCAACACGTCGAGCCAACAACGCTTAACCAAAGGCACTTCTCGGGAGGTAACCCGGGTTAGTTTTTAAATCATTGCATTTCAGTCCTCAGTCACATGTTGCATTCATTTTTTAGTTAGGTTTATTTCTGCACTAATAAAGTTTTATTTTTCTGGAATAATTATGTTTATGTGATTGTGTCGATAATATACAGGCTATACAAAATATGTTTAGGAGGAAAATAAGGAAGAGAGAAAAGCTCAGCCTTGTTGGCGGCCGACAAGCATACATGGTGCCTAGACCCAGTCAAATGCGAGCGTCTGCTGGGCTTAGGATGGATTAAATTTACCCAAAATATTGTCCCAGTGTTGCGGGAGAGGGTCGGCCTAACCCTGCTTAAAAGGGTGGATGTCGTGTCCAAACCGATCTGGTATTGCAGGCACGGGCTACCCACGGGTACCCAAAAACCTAACTTTTATTGTGCACATTTGACCTAAAAATAAATTCTATATTGTCTGAACTAGGGGTGGGCACAAATCCCGCAAAATTAGATCCATCCCGGTTCCGTTCCGATCCCGGTGGGATTTGGAAAAAAATAGTGAATCTTGTCCCGTATCGCATATGTATTGTGTATATAATACACACACACACATATCTTCAAACTCTTGTACCTATCAACTGGTCTTGTCCTGTCCCGTCTCAGTTGTTCTGCTCACTTCTTATCAAAGCCTATCTTTAGACTCCAGTACCTATCAAAACCTCTCTTCAAGTGCAAATTACCTCATCTCAAGAAACGGAAAGTAAAACACTTAAACTGGTGATACGGGGTAAGCCATAGGATGGCCCAATCTTCGACAATCAAGACTGATCAAATGCAAGAAAAGAACAAGAATAAAGGAAGAACAATGAATGGCTCGAAATTGAATGAACAAGGACTATGATATGCAGCTGTAATATGAGGCAAAAGACACGAAATTGAAATAAGATGCAAGACACGATATTGGGGTGAGGTAATCTATATAGAACAAGATGAGGACCCTTGATTCAAAGACCAAGAACCAACACCAATGACTATATAACCCAACTCTACAACCTTACACAACCAAGGGGACTAGTTGGAGGGACAAGGAGGGGGCTCGTGGATACCTATGATCACCAAGCTTCACGAGATTGACAAACACAAGGCAAACCAAGCGAAAACGATATCAATTTGCAATCGACAAGGTTCAAGCTTCAATCGATCGACATTTCACTCGATGTCTTTCACACAATCTAAGTTTCTATTGATGAATGAATAATGTGTCTTCTACAATAGATGAAAGCCCTACTTATAACCCTAAAGGAATGAAATTAAAAGAAATAAATAAAATAAAGAGTTTTTAAGTAAAGCCTAAAAATACATAAAATAACTTAAGTAAACTTGCTCACCAAGGAGCTTACTAAAAATAGCATAAAATAGTCTTAAAACACTTAACAAAAATTGGTCATGATGCTCACACTTAAGAAGATTCGCCCATAGCTAAAGATGAACACAAATAGACCTTCAATGGATCCTCTTGAAGTTGAATTGCGCTTGAGAAAAGAACATGACTCACGAACATGAATGAATCCCTTTGAAGCTTCTTAGCACGAGCTCGAGTCATAGGTCCATCCCCAAGTATGATAGGTGTGTCTGGAGGTTTCTTGGATGCTCTCGCATCAACCTCCCCTTCTTGGAAAGGATTCAACCATAAATCTAAGTCCTCATCAACGACAAGATAAGGAATAAGATCCGCGGCGTTGAATGTAGCGCTCACACCATATTCTCCTGGAATCTCCAACTTGTAAGCATTCTCACCAATTCGTTGCAACACCTTGAATGGTCCATCTCATTTTGGCAAGAGCTTTCTCTTCCGTTGCTTCGGGAAACTCTCCTTCCTTAAGTGCACCCACACGATATCTCAAGGGTTGAACAACACATGTCGTCGGCCCTTGTTAGCTTTGTTGGCATTGCACTTGGCTTTCTCTGCTAGCTTTAGCCGCGTACGCTCATGCAGTTCCTTGATGAATTCGACATGTTTCCCCGCATCAAAAGACTCTTTTTCCCTCATAGGATATGGGGTAAGATCTAGTGGGGTTAGTGGGTTAGTGTCATAAACACACTCAAAAAAAGTTATTTTAGTAGATGAATGCATAGTCCTATTGTAGGCAAACTCCACATGAGGTAAGGCTTCTTCTCAAGGTTTTAAATTCTTCCTAATAATGGCTCTACTGATGGTGGTTAAGGTTCTATTGGTCACCTCAGTTTGACAATCATTTTGAGGATTACTAGAAGTAGAAAACAATAACCTAGTTCCCAATTTGCTCCATAAATTTCTCCAAAAATGACTAAGGAACTTAACATCCCTATCACTCACAATTGTCTTAGGCACACCATGCAACCTAACTACTTCCTTAATAAAAATGAGCCATCTTAGAGAATCTATCTACAACCACAAATATAGAATCTCTCCCCTTTTTAGTTCTAGGTAACCCTACTATAAAATCCATAGAAATATCCTCCCAAGGGGTTGTTAGGGAAGACAAAAGGGTGTATAAACCATGGGGCATAAGTCTAGATTTGGCCTTTAAACAATCAATATATCTCTTACGACAATGCTCTACAACCCTAAGCATATGAGGCAAATAAAAATGTGCCCTAAGTGTATGATAAGTATTATCTCTCCCAAAACGACCCATTAATCCTCCACTATGGCCTTCATTAACAAGTAATAACTTTAGAGAACACCTAACTATGCACACTTGATCCATCCTAAATAAAAATCCCTAAAAAAATATAGTATTTTTCGATTTCCCCTTTAGCTTCACAATTTCAAAAAACCCTTTCCAAATTCATCATGATTCCTATACAATTCCTTAATTTAGATAAAGCCTAGAACTATAAAATACAAAGTGGTTATCAAAGTATGTCTCCTAGATAAAGCATCAACAACCACATTATCCTTGCCTTTCTTATACTTAATTACATAAGGAAATGTTTCAATGAATTCCATCCACCTACCATGTCTCCTATCTAGTTTATCTTGACTCTTAAAATGCCTCAAAGATTCATGATCAATCCTTAAAATAAACTCTTTAGGCCATAGGTAGTGGGACCATGTCTTAAGAACTCTAAACAATGCATATAGTTCTTTATCATAAGTAGAGTTGTTAAGACACACACCTTTTAACTTCTCGGAGAAGAATACAATAGGCTTACCTTCTTGCATAATAAATCATCAAATTCCAACTCCGCTAGCATCGTATTAGACCTCAAAAGGTCGAGTGAAATCCGGCATTGCAAGCAAAAGTGCATGCATGAGCTTCTCCTTGAGGGTGCAAAATGCCTCCTCTTGCGTTGTACCCAACTTAAACTTGCTCCTCTTCTTGGTAATCTTGGTGAGTGGGGCTGCGGTGGAGCTAAAATCGCGCAAAAATTCCTATAGAAGCTTGCCAATCAATGAAAGTTCCTCACGTGACCAATGGTGGTAGGAGTTGGCCACTCTTGTATTGCCTTGATCTTGGCTTCGTCAACTTGTAGTCCATTAGAGCTCACTACAAAACCAAGAAA
Organism: Persicaria tinctoria; assembly: GCA_037127255.1. NCBI lineage: Eukaryota > Viridiplantae > Streptophyta > Magnoliopsida > Caryophyllales > Polygonaceae > Persicaria > Persicaria tinctoria. The sequence goes on along the minus strand of JBANSL010000005.1, from coordinate 41,447,784 downwards.
AAAACTTGATTAGTGCACAATTCACATTTCTTAAGATTAGCATACAAGTGCTCTAATCAAAGTGTAGAGGGTACTTCCCTTATGTGCGTTTCATGATCTTTAGGAGATTTGCTATAAATAAGAATGTCATCAAAATGAACAACAACAAATTTACCTATGAAGTTCCTAAGCACATGATTCATTAATCGCATGAAAGTACTTGGGGCATTAGTTAAACCAAAAGACATAACAAGCCACTCATATAAACCAAACTTAGTCTTAAAGGTTGTTTTCCATTCATCCCCTTTCTTCATTCTAATTTGATGGTACCCACTTTTTAAATCAATTTAAGAAAATATAGAAGCACCATGCAGTTCATCTAACATATCATCTAAGCGAGGAATAGGATGACGATATTTAACTGTTAGGTTATTAATGGCCCTACAATCTACACACAATCTTCATGAACCATCTTTCTTAGGCACTAACAAAACCGGTACAACACAAGGACTTAAGCTTTCCCTAATGTATCCCTTGTCCAACGACTCTTGAACTTAAGCCGACCTATTCGGCAATGCAGCCCCCGGAATGAGATCAATTTGATGTCCAATGCCTCGAATAGGGGGTAGGCCGGGTGGTATATCATCAGGGACTACATCCTTATACTCTTCACTAAGAGATATGATGTGAGGAGGGAGGGTAGCTCTAAGCTCCTCACTCTATGAACTCAACTCTTTGCATAAGAGCATGCGTTTAGTTTCCCGATCCACATATTCATCCACAAAGTCTCTCTTAGAGGTTAAGAGGACATTTGAGGGTCGTTTTGTGGTATTTGGGCTCGGATGAGCCTTCCTAACTACCTTACCTTCACTTACCTTCTTCTTCTCAATCTCGTCCGCCACTTGTGATGGTGTCATAGGCTTGAGGACGATGTTCTTTCCCTTAAACACAAAAGAATATCGGTTAGTGAGACCATTATGCAAAACTTTACGATCAAATTATCATGGACAACCTAAAAGAATATAACAAGCTTGCATAGGAACTATGTCACAAAGAACATCATCTTCATAGTGGCCTAGTTTAATATGCACTCTAACTTGTTTATGTACTTTCGAAGCTCCACAATCATTCATCCAATTCAATCGATAAGGTCTAGGGTGTTGGATATTGTGAAGTTGCAATTTCTCAACCATTTCTAAGCTAGAAATGTTACAACAACTCCCACCATCTATGATCATATTACAAACATTGCCTTTAACTGAGTTCCTAGTATGAAACAAATTTTCTCTTTGATTATCATCGCAAGGTGTTGGTTGAAAACTTAAAACTCTCCCAACTATCAAAGAATCACCATGCTCATACTTAATGCAGTCATCACCGTTATAGGCAAGTAAATTCTAATCTTGATCATTATTATCATGCTTATCATGTTCATCACAAGAATTTTCAGATTCATATTCTCCTAGGTGATTAATCATGAAAGTCTTTCTATTAGGGCCATCCTTCATAAGATGAAATCTACCTTGACATTTAAAACAAACAATATCCCTAGCTCTAGTAGAGGGGTTAGGATTACTCCTTTAGGGTCAGATGGCGCCCCAGAAGTTCCTTTCGCAACCATAGGCGTCTTCCTTTTATCAACTTGTTCACCTTGGGATCGACCTTGGCTACTCTTCTCCTTGGAGTCGCCTTCACCTCTACCTTGGGGCTGCTGGGATCGGTTTTGTCTCCATGGTTTGGATTGTCCACCCGTGGTTCGTCCTCCTTGGCTCCTATACTTGCCATTCATTTCTACTTTCATAGCTAAATATAAAAGATCAGTAATAGTAGAATAAGGATAACAATAAATTTCATGAGCTAAAGAAGGATGCAAAACCCTAAGAAACCTTGCCATGGTCTCTTCCTCATCTTCGATCATTAGCGCATACCATTGCTTCTTGCATGGCATTGAATCTTTCTTCAACACTCTTACCTCCAGCTTGTTTGAGATTTTCCAATTGTTGTTTAAGCTCAGGGGAGTATTGTTGAGGTATGAATCTTCTCCTCATAAGTGCCTTCATTTGCTCCCAAATGGTGATGGGTGCATCTAAAGCTCCCCTCCTTTCTTTTACGAGATTATCCCACCAAATTTAGCGCATAACCTTGAAATTCAAAAGTAGAGAGTTGTACCTTTTTTTTTATCGGAGAAGCTGTGGCAATCCCAGATTTGCGCCATCTTGGTTTCCCAATCCATGTAAGCATCCGGATCGCACTTGACTTTGAATGATGGGATCTTTACCTTCACCTTGCCCACGACATCTTGCTCAGGCTCCCTAGACGCTCTTTGGTTTTGGCCTCGATCATTCCTCATAGGAATTGATCCTCTTCTTGGAAGTCATAGTCGTCCTCCGAAGGGTCGAACTTATCTTGATTCCTGCGACCTCATCGTCCCTACACACCAACTAACACGTTATTCCTACCATACCTCTCTCTAGAAGAGGGACGTTCATCGAAAAGTCGATTATCAACACAAGGAGGAATAGTTTCATGATTATTATTATTATTATGAGAAGGATTAGGGTGAATGTGTTCCCTTTCATTCGGCGGCACTTCACCCGTAGGTGGTACCGTTTGGCCTGGAACCGTGTTAAACCCTGAGGGCTGAGATTCCAAGGCCAACATCCCCTCCATCAACCTCCCGATGTTCTCATTCATGGTGTTTAAGAGATTGAACAACTCCGGAGGAATGGGTTCAGGAGTAGGAGCCTTGTTACTTGAATTAGACATTACAACTAAAGAAACAATGAAAGATATTAAGGTTAGTGAAAAAATAAAACAACCTCGCTAGTGTATCACTCAACACTCCCTCTCACTAAAAATAAATAAAAAAATTCGCCACACTATCTAGCTTCGGAAGAGGCTTACTGTGGCAATAGATAACCTTTTTGCCACGGCATTAGCCACGGCAAGCCTCCAATCCGAAAAAAAACAAAGACATTAGTCGCAGATGGTAGCTTTGGCAAGATTGTCATGGCTATTAGGTCGATTTTGCCACCCCTACTAGCAACGACAGTAGAGTTCCCATGGCTAAAACATATTATTTAAAAAAAAACCTAACTCGTTTATATGCCTCATCACTCACTATCGCTTTGAGATCTAGAAACCCTTCCTCACTCTTCTATTTGTCCATCTCTCTGACCCTCAGATCCATCCATGGCCATTGGCCGCCCTTGTTCCTTCTTCATCCTTGTTCATCTTCGTCCGCTATTGAAGACCAGTGGAGGATTTTGACAGGACAAAATCGTCGGATTCCTATCAAAAGAATATCCAAACTAACCAACTAGTATAGCTAGTAAGTCCGGAGTCGATCCACATGGAACTACCATTACTTTAAGCGTTATAATCACCAACAAGATTAAACAAGGGGGTTGTAGAGATATAAAGATGAAAAGAACTCAAGAAGTGAATAATGGTGATGGTTGTAAACAATGATGAATGAGATGTTTGACCTACGAATCTCAACTTTGGTTCGTCTACTTGATCATAATTCTTCCTTCTAGTTGTATCTTTTCTATATCCACTCTTATCTTGATTTAAATAGATTATTAATCCTATGAGTCCTAATAATCCCTTACTCCTAGGCAATCTTAACACGGATTAAGGTTTAATCCTAGGAATAGCACTAAGTCTCAAGATATAAAAAGCTTATAATATTAATTCCTTAAAGAACTAAGATTTAACCTATAGTCAACTTCCTATACAATCAAGCTTTTCTATGAGAATCACTCAATCGTATTTACTACTTTGGATTAGGTTTCACAAACGTATGAATTAGAACCCTACCAATGAGGCAATTCTAACGAGGTCGCGAATCAAGGTAGAATCAACATCACAAGAAATTAAAGCACAAAGAAGTTGAAGTAGATAATAGAAATAAACTAGAATTTCAAACTCACAATTCAACAAAACCAAGTCTTGATCGTAGGCAAAACACGATGAGTTTAGTTGCTCATGTTTCACAACAACGTCTCTCAATTCTTCAAAAAAATAAAAGATAACTAAAAACCATCAAAAACAAGTCTTTATAAACCTAGGAACACCGTCAAAATAACCCTAGAAAGTGTTTTCCAAAGATAGGCCCAAATTAGGAACGATAGAAGATCTCGCTGAATCGGCCTAGAAAAATGCGACCTGACCGCGACCAAGCCGTGGGTGCGGTTTCTATGGGGAGTCCTGAAATTTTGGCTGCATGTGCTGCCTCAGGAACCGCGGGTGCGGTTTTTTGTGCTTCCCCTGTCCCTCTAGCCACGGGTGCGGTTTTCTGTCTTTTATGCACTTTGCCTCTTCGTTGTGCATTCCAACTTGCTTGTCTAGCTCGTTCCTTGTCTCCATATGATCCATATGACTCCCATGAATGACCTCCTCGCTACATCGACTCCGAAATCTGCAATTACTCGCTAAACTTGTGTAGATTTCGCACTTAAGCACCAAATGAGGAAACAATTAAACTTACCCCTTAAAATGCAATATATACATCTAAATGACCCTAAAACTACTCTATATTGCCTATCTAAATATGGATTATCAGCTTTGCGTGACACTTCAACCTCTCGATCTATCATCCTTCCTGGCTCTCCGTCTCACGTCCACCCTCATATCTCTCTCTTTCCTCCCGGCGCCGGCAGGAGCTTCGATCCCCGTCAGCCGGAGTTCAATGTGAAGATGAAGGCCGACGCCCTACCCTCTCCTTCTCTTGGATTGTCGCCGAATCTGAAGCCAAGCAATGCTTCTCGCCTCTAGATCTAAAAACCCCTAATCCATCACCCTCCGTTATTCGTCCCTTTCCTCCTCTACTTTCATATCTAAACACTCTAGCTTCACTCACCATCACCGTCTCGCCGCCTTCTCCCATTCACACACCTCTCAAACTTAGACTTGAAAGCTTGAAGCACCCTTATCTCACTCACCACCGCCTTGCTCACAACCACCGCCTCGCTGCCACCAATTCCTTACGCTTGAAAATAACCTCACTCTCTTCGACATCTCATCATCATCGATATCTCTCTCATCAACCTTCGTTTGTGCGTTGAATCCCCACGTCGCTGGTAACTCTGCCTATGTGGTGATCGACATCTTCCTTGTTTATCTGGCATCTCTATTTTCAGGTAATCTTTTCAAACTCCTGTCATTTTGATTAAAGAGATCTGAGCACGATTTGAGTAAGGTTTGATCTGGCATCTCTATTTGTGCTCAAGAGATCTGTAGGCCCAAAAAATGTAAAGAATCACCCCTTGTACTTATTCAGTTTATAATCTTATTCATGAACGGGAACTAAAAGAAGTCAACCATAAATAGCCTATACGGGATTTGAACCTGCATCTTTGTGCATGAGCACAAATTGCTCTACCATTTGAGCTAATAGGCAAATTATAAAAAAATTTCCTTTGTCTACCTCATAAGGTCATATATGTATAAGAATGTTATAAAGGATGTGTAAGCTAGGTAGTATAGTTGTGGATTTTTGTGAAGGGCGGCAAGGAGATTAAACGGAAGAGAGAAGGCATTAAGCATGTCACCTGAGAGGAGACTAGTGTACTGTCCACATTTGACGATCACAATTGTTGACATGCTACTTAATGGTACACTGACCAATATACATCAATCAAAAGGTTACTATGAAAACTCTAAACAGAAGAAGAAAGAAAGAAACATATGTGTACATTTATAATGATATAATTAATTACCAGCAGAATTGTAGTGTAGAAACTGCATTGTACATAGCAGATTTGCTCTTGAATATCAAAGATGGGGTAGAGTGTTGCCATTGCAGTGCCATAAACATTAATAAATGAAACAGAGCTACTGCGGGCAACTACTGAGTTATCAATGGTGATACCCCAAGCTAAACTATATAGTCAAGAAGACGTACATTATATTAATAAAGCCAGTGTATGGTTGTCGATCTATGATACCTAAAGCTTGAATTGGAGCTCCATGATATCAATATCATGGCATTAAATTGACACTGACTAATGAGAAATGAAAATACTCCCTATGGTATGGGTTTTGTGATTATAAATTGGGAGAAATGAGACAAGACCCAAATGCTGCCAACTGTTGTTTTCCAGTTTCCAAGTTACAACCCCCGACCATCAAATAAGATAGCTCTTTCCCTTTGTGAGTCAGTCACTCTTTCATGTATCTCTGTTCCTTCCCTGTGCAAGGACCCGAGAGTTTTGTTTTGCCCTATATAGAAACTACCCAAATTTCACAAACAAAAGCTCCGAAATTGAAGCTAAAATCTTAGTCAAGAATATTATTTCTGTCATAGACATTTTATCAAACACCTAGTAGGCATGTCTAGTTTCAAGATACGTGATTCAAATACCAGAGGCTAATGATTCTATCAAGTAGTTTTTTTATGCATGTTTTGGGTTTTCGGGGATCCGTGTGCAGTAAAGATTAATGCACTAGCAGAAACATATCAATCGATTTGGAAAATTCAGCCTTCATTCATTCAAAAATATTAGCAGAAACATATCAATTGATTTGGGGATAGTGAAATTCACTTATCTAACATTGATTTCATCTCTTTGCAATCGCCATGGGTCAGGCGGCGTCTTCGTGCATCCTCCTCCGTTTCCTCTTCATCCCGGCCCGAAGGACACGAGCGGAAAGGAGATGGTACCAAGAGAAAGGGGGAGAAGCGGTCGACGTGAGAGCTCGGGAGCAGATCCAAAAAGAATAAAGGAGGAAAGGGATCTGGGATGACAGTATTTGAGATGCGATACTAGAGGATGACGACAGAAGCGAAGGATTGAACAGAGCAAAAGGGGATCGGGAGGATGAAGATGGAAGAGAGACGAGTTCGGATCGGGCTATTAGCATCCGCGACCCAAACATGAGAAATAATTCCATTTTCACTTTAAGAGGTTTTTTCATTTTAAAACCCTTTTTCATTTGAACCATTACCTAAGTAATAATAATAATAATAATAATAATAATAATAATAATAATAATAATATTATTATTATTTTTTATCAAACTCCAAATAGTATAGAAAAAAAAAAAATCAAATGTTTACAAGAAGTTAGCAGGCAACCGAGAAACAAGCTGCGCACCAACCCCCTTAGCGATGGAAAAACAAACTCTGGTAAAAAATATGAGCAGCTAGACGAGAACTATAATCTAAGGCTAAAAAAAAAGAGCGGATCCGTCCCAGCAGCGCAACAGTATCCACATCCAGCTCACCAAAAGAAGAGGAAAAAAAAGGCAAAAACCCATAACAAGCAGTAGAGCACACATCCCGATACTTTGTGAACTTACGCCGCGCAACGTCAAGTACACACCGTCTAGGAGTGAAGGAAGCCAAACAAGTCTGAGTGCGGGGGGGAGGAACCAGTGATATCCACACACATATCCCGACCTCGATCCCAAGAGTAAAGAAGAATGTCAGCGGGCCTAAGGGGTCCGCCAAGACCGTCAACAACACAAATATCCACCTCCTTTCCAAAGGTGATCCCAGCACGGAAGCAACTGTCGAAAAGGGTGTTACACACAAGATTATGCCGATGTTTGATCCCAATTGAACTCGAGCACGACACGGCATGATCCCCAAAAATATCATCCTAAAAAACCCGACCACATGCAGAGTATGGAAGACCATCTCGAAATAAAGGGATACCCAAACGATAACAGAGCACAGACCTGTAACTCCTACCATTCATGGTCTGACCGAGCCCCGAAATAGGAACAGCTCTGAGCCAATCAGACGAATGGGGCCCATGCTGAGACCTCCATAACACCACCTGGGCACCCACTCCCTCAGCGATAACAAAACCGATTCTAGTAAAAATATAAGCGGCAGCACGAGTCCCGACATCCTGAGATAAGGACAATTTCAAAATCCGCTTCAACAAGGCAACCGCATCCGTATCTAACTCCCCCAACGAAGAGAACGATAATGGTATGAAACCATAACTCCCTGAAAAACATTGGCGCACGTGTAAACGAGGTGCTCTACCAACTGAGCTACAACCCTTGTGTTTTTACTACATAGTTTAGCATGTAGCCAATTTTTTGTCAAGATGAGGATTTCGTGATCCAACATTGCAGCTCTTTGATCTGTTTGATTCATATTGCTTAGAAGTCATATTCGATTTATAATCTATATGATGGGGTTTCTATTTGTTTATCTTATTATTTTATTTTTTTTTTAAGAACACGATAATAATTATTATTATTAGTATTATTATTATTATTATTATTATTATTATTATTATTATTATTATTATTATTATTATTATTATATAACCAATTACTATTTACAAGAAATTAGTGGGTAGCCGAGATACTATTTGGGCACCCACTCCCTTAGCGATAGTAAAACTGAGTCTAGCAAAAATATAAGCAGCAGCACGAGCCCTGGCATCATGAGATACGGATAATTTCTGAATCCGCTTTAGCAAGGCAACCGCATCCGTATCTAACTCCCCCAACGAAGAGAAGGAGAAGGGTAGGAAACCATAACCAGCCGCCATGCATAAATCTCGATACTTGAGACACTTGCATCGAGCAGCATCAACAACAACACGACCAGGCACAAAGTCAGACATCCCAGACTGGGTCAAAGGGGAGGATCCCATCAAATCGACACAAACATCACGCTCTATGTCCCAAGAATAAAGTAGCAAATCCGCCAGACGAAGAGGCTTATCATGCCCATCAACCAAACCGATATCAACCCCCTTACCGGCAGAAATGCTAGACCTGTAGCAGATATCCAATAAGGTGTCGCGAACGAGGTTATATCAATGTTTAATGCCCACGGAACCAGCGCAAGACACAACATGGTCACCGTAGACATCACCATCAAAGACCCGAGAACAAGCAGAATAGGGTCTGGACACCGTGAAGAACGGAACTCCCAATCGATAGCTAAGCACAATACGATAGGTCCTTCCATTCATAGTCTGCCCCAACCTAGAAATAGGATCTTCACGCAATCAATCAGATGAGTGAGCACCTTGCTGAGACTTCCATAATGCCACTTGTCGCGGAGTCAATGAGAAAACGTAGTCTGATGTAGTAGCAACCTTCGCAAAATATATATCTGCCAGTTTTTTCAAAAGTTTGGGGGCAGCGATTTTAGTAAGATCGCGTAGAAGATCAGAACCCGTGACCTCATTAAAAGAACGACAAGTATCATCAAAAGTAGGCACAACAACAATGATACCAGAAGGACGTAAGAGCTTAGCTTGCAACTCAGCAGACTGCAAACGGGATGCCAAAAAAGCATAATGTAGGACATCCCCAACAGCATACACTCCGATCCCACCAAACTGAAAAGGGAAGATGGCAAGCCGCCACTGCCAATCCCCAAACCCAGGCCCAGACGCATTGACAATACGTTCCAAACTAGAACGGAGTGCCTCGTCAAAGGAAAGCTAGGCCGACCCAAAGACACGTGGAGAACAAGTACGCAAAGTCAAGTAGAGTTTAGAAATACCCGTACAAGCCCGAAGCAGAAGCAACTCACACTGGTCCTAGTCACTCTCTTCGCCACAAGGTCGTTGCCAAAAACTTGGCAAATGCTTACAGGCCCACCCAGAAATTTGACACCACACAAAGGCTGAGCAATAGAGGGGGGAAAACACTAGGAAGCCAACTCCTGGGGTCTTCTGTATGCCAAAAAACTTCGGTCTTATCCACATTAAGATGAAGGCCAAAGCGAGGACCATCCTCCATAATCAGATCCAAGACTTTCCCCACAACCAAAGTGTCCCTCGACAACAGTGCCATTATCTAAGTACTATGCCTACAAACTCAGGTCAAAAGATTATCTAATCTTGCACACCAAAGGATGCAACACCAAGGAAAACATCATAGGGCCTAAAGGATCTCCTTGTTGAACCCCCCAACAAGACCATAAGCTATGCTCCCCGTAATACAACCAGGCAGGGCTAGAGTAGCAAAATTCCACCCATCGGGATAGAACTGGGCAGTGACGACGGACTTCCTGTAACATGGTCACACGATCAACTAAGTTGAAAGCATTCTGGAAGTCGACCAACAACATGGAAAGACCCTCCTCACAACCACGAGCCTCAACAAATTGATTAAAAACATGCAGAATAACTTCTTCTCCACCGGATACCTCAACCCCAAACTGAAGGCCTGCAAAATAACCAGACAAATAAGGACCGACCAAACAAGCCACAACCTTAGAGACAATGTGTCTCCAAATGGTGCCAACAATAGGACGTATACCACCACCTGGTTTAACAAGCGGCGTAAACGGAGCACTAGCGATGTACTCACCTAGAGCCTGTGGACAACGACCCTCAAGGAAAAGATTAACCACTCGAGTAATAGAGGCGATCAAATCATCCATAATAGCAACATAAGCTCCACCCAAACAATCCAACAGATGCTGAACACGGAACCCATCCCTCTAACATGACGTGCCACGTGGGAAACTCCGAATCATATCCAAAACAACGGTTGAAGAAGCAAGAAGAGGATGGTGATCAATAGGCAAAGGCGGCAAGTTGGGAGATGGGGTAGTGGGGTGCTTATCCCACAAAACCGCAAGAGTGACATCAGAATAAGGAGCGATACCTGATGAAGAAAGCACCTGAACAACGACAGTGTAGTGACTATCACAAATCTTCCTCCGACATTGCCGAAGGTTTAGATAAGTTGCAAACTGCCGCCAGTCACATCTCAAGTACGAATAGCACCAGCAATACTTTCCTCCTGACGTTGACGTTTGACAGCAATCATACACTCAAGATTACTCCGCGGGGAAAAGGTCTTAATGATACAAAGAGGCATCGCAAACAAGCAAATCCAGCAAGAGAGGTCTCTAGGAGAGTCAACTACAACGTCTAATGCCTCTTTTAAAACCCGAGAAAAACCTAGGCGACACTTAGGAGGGATGGATCTCACAGTGCGTAACCCCATAGAGAACAAACGATCAAGCGAAGATATAGACAAACCAACCGGCACAGCCCCAACATCAGACAAGGGAACCGACGGGGATGGTATTATTATACCCATTTAGAGCTACAAGAGGCAAATAGCTAAATACGGTATTCTTCCCAACTATCAATCGATAATGAGATAGTGTCTGATGAATCTCGTCTCAATCCCGTTCCATCCCGATCTGGTAAGATAATGTAGCCAAATATGTTGAACATTATAATTAATTATATAATCATTGTATGAATTAATAATAGTATTATAATATTAATATTAATAATATTAGTATTATTATTGAACAATATAGTTGAGAAGAATACCGTATTCAACATATTATACAAATTAATGAATTATGAAAGCATTTTTCACTTTGTAAATTATATAATATTTTATTATTTTTATTTGCGGGACAAGGCCCGTCCCGTCCCAATCCCGTCATGTCCAGACACCATCCCATCCTGATCCCGTCCCTAAAAAAAAGTGTCAATCCCGTCCCGATCCCGTCACGTAAAAATTTCACGGGAAGAGTCCTGGCCCGGCTCAATCCCATCCCGTCCCGTCCCATACCCACCCCTAAGTAAATCACACAAGAAAATCAAAAGGGATATAAATGTCAAAAATATCTCGCAAGGACAAATTTTTGTTGAATATCATGCATGCTCACAAACTTAGGTCATAAATTCTCAATTACCTATGTCTAATCATATTTCACATAAAACCAATTTTAAAAGACAAGGTCAAATAATTCAAGAATTCCATGGGATTTATAAGATCATGCCCGTATCAAGTTAAATAGGACAAAGTCAATTTAGATGGGTATCTTTGATAACACAATATGCAATTCATGAGACCAAACTTTTTTCTTTGATTTTCGACATTTTCAAATTTTTTTTCATTTTTGACATTTTATATAATAAATAACATAAACATGATGCATGAATTATATAATAATTAAAAATAAATAAAAATATAACAACTAAAAATCGAAACAATGAAACGAAAAATTAAACATGAACTGATCTAACTAACTAACTAATTTACTTCACTTCTCTCCCTCCCCCCCCCCCCCCCCACCCCCACACTTACATGTTGCATTGTCTTCAATGCATGAACATACATAAAAAGGAACAATGAAAAATAAAATAAAGGGTTTGATGGAAGCAAATGACTAACCAATTACTCTGAATGCGGGATCTAGGTTCCAGACCGCTAATGAATCATGTCCATCAATAAGAGACAAGCATCTTGTAGTTGATGGATCTTCCCAACCAAAATCGCATGTGACTTGTTTAACTTCATCAATTCAGTCGCATGCTGCGTCTCAAAATCAGTCAATTTCTTTTCCAAGCAAGCGATGCGCGAGGTATCTCGAATCACAGGTGTCGTCATCTCAATCTGCATATCCTCAATATCACTCGCAAGGGTCATAGGATCATCAGACTTTCGTAAATCAGTATCAATAGGAACATGGCTTCGGTGGAAATCTACTAATCTCGGCCCCACATTGAAAATAATTAGCAAATGTTGATGATGAGACTGCTGGGATCCAGAGAACCAACGAAATCTCTCAATAGCATAGGGCAATTGCAGCTTCTCAACCATCCGTGCAGACACAAGAGTATCAATGTCACACGTATAAGAATGACTCACAGGTAGAGCTGGAAAAATCTGACCCGACCCGAGAAACCCGACCGACTCACCCGAACCGAAACCCGACCGAACCCGAAAATTTAGCGTTTTACATAACCCGAACCCGAAACCGAGCCTGACCGATTTTGACCCGAAACCCGAAGTGACCCGAATACAGACAAACCCGACTCAACCCGGATCCGACTCAAATTAGACCCGACCCGAATTCCAACCCGACTCGACTCCCAACCCGACCCGACTCCCAACTGACCCGAGTCCCAACCGACCCGACCCCCAACTCCACTCAAATATCCTTGAATTTATATATCTATTATACATTTATACTACAAGATTTTTTTTATTGTAATCCATTATCGAACTATTGATAGTTAATGCTATTTCTAAACAAAATAAAATTTTCATTGATTAAAGTGAAAACTTAAAACAAATAGTGGATAAGTGCATTCCATTGATCAAAGTTAAATTTACCATAAGTTTATGGTAAATTTGAGGACAGTTTAGAAACAAAGCAAAATAAGCCAATGTCCATAGTAGTAACTCATAAAAAAATATGTTTAATATTAAATTTTCTTTTAAATGAAGTTAATATGTTTAATATTAGATAAATATTATGTTAAATCATAAAAAATACCCATAAAGATGTAAAATTTAAAAAATAAACTAAATATAATATAGATTAACTAAATATATTATAAATTTCTTAGATATAAAGGGCAAATATTAGAAATTTCTTATAATAGACATTTTATAGGATCGTTATAATCACAATAAAGGACCGGGATCGTTTTTCCATTTTTAGATCGTAGGATCGAATCAAGAGTTTAACAACATTGAGTTTACGAGCCAATGAGTAGATTATTTATTGAATCATATTTTATTTTTCTAAAATGCTTTTTGAATCATAAATAACATGAATTACATATTCAATTTAATAAAATTGATTACCCAAAAGCAAAGTTCTAAATATTGCTTATCGGGGTCGTATCAGTTAGAAGTAAAAATGATATATCAGGGATATATCGGATTTATCAGTTTCACTAATTTTTAACCATAAATATTATATTTACACTTCAAAATTTAAAAATAAACATGAAAAAATAATATTTAAATTGTAAAAATACCCATAAACTTGATAAAATAAAAAGTTTACATTCAAATTGATATACGTTTAAATTTTGATCCAATATACCTATATGGTAACAAATTCGGATCGACCAATATATCGGGGACCGACCCGAAACCCGAACGAGACCGACCCGATTTTGACCGAAAAACCGAATGTGTCCAACCCGATTCTGACCAAAACCCGACCAATCTGAATTTCATTTTGACCGAATCCGACCCGACCCGACCCGACCAAGCCCGACACAGAAATATTGATCGAGTTTACCCGACTCACCAGTGACCCGACCCGAATGTGATCGACCCGAACCCAACCGGATGACCCGAATTGCCATCTCTACTCACAGGCCACAACGAAATGACATCAACACCATAATATATTGCCAAAAGTGTGATCATGCCTTCAAAAGGGGTAACAAGAGGATGACTCTCGCTGCGCTAGTCACGAGCCTTCTCACACATCCTTAAAAACATGAGTATCTAGTCTGGTACTATAGTAGAGTCAGGAGGCAGGCAATACATAAAATCAACTAAACCAAGATCAACGATAGTGGTGCTCTTAGAATCATAGAAAATAGAGCCCAAAATCCGCAGACACAGACAAAGAGCGGGATAAGTAATCATATCATTGGGCTTGTAGCTCTTGAAAGTCTTAGGCATCCCTGTCAAACTCCTCCAAATCTCTGCTGAATCAAGAACACGCATGGTTTGCTGCAAGTTCCTAGAGCACTTCTTTGAAACATCAAAAGCAACCCCAATTGCAGCATATGAGGAATTACAAACTCTTCCCCTTAACTTAAATCGAACATCCTTAGGCAAGATTACATCCAAAGTAGTAAGGAACTCCTTGACCAAGCAAGGGTAGGTCAGAGCCCTTCTACAAACAAAATCACGCAGCCCTCCGTGTGCCATCAAGGTCATTACCGAATCAAGCAAACCCAACATCTTCAATGCATCTTCATCAAAGAACTTGGTCGACGTGTAGGGATGCTTCCCAAGTTCATTCCAACATAGCACATCAGTTTCATCGAAGTAGGTCAGCACCTTTTTCTTAGCGTATCCACTCATGATTGAGAAACAGCAAGACAAACACAAAACAACTAAAGACGACCTCTCTGCAGTGACAACGGGCGCCGTGTATGGGGCGGCGGGTACCGTGTATCGCTGAGCACGAATCCGAGCAAAGACATTGAATGAACGACGTCCACACTCTTTCAAACTCGAAACTTGACGACCAACTTGGTTTCAATAGCCTTTTTTATGTGATATGTAGGGGAATGGTGTGGAAAAAGATTGAATTTGATGGAGGTAGGGTAGTGGTGGGAAGTGTTTTGATGGGCAAGAACTCAATTCAAACACAAGGCTTTAGGATTTTTAGAAGGGATTCAAGTAGGCTCTTTTGGGTTTTGTAGGTTTCCTTGGAGAAAAGCTTTGATTGATCTACAATAGGGAATGGGAATATATGGTGAGTTGAAAAGGGGATCCATCTATGAAAAAGAAGATAAAATAAATTACAAATATATAAAAAATAGAAAAAGATAAAAGATAAATCCTAATCCTAATATAAAGGAAAACTAATCTTAGATAGACAATCTAACCCTGAGATAGATAAGAATAGATAAAAGATCGATATAACTAACCTAAGATAGAAAATAATATCTAATCCTAAAGATGGATAAAATAAAGTAGTCCTAAAATAAATAAAAAGAACAACATCTAATCCTAAATAGATATAAAATATAAAAACTAACCTAAAACAACCAGACTTAACAAAGATAAAAAGATTGAATTACTCCCTACTAATTTTACCAAATATCTGAACGCGTCTGTGAATAGGACCAGTGGCGGGCGCCGTGTAAGGGGTGACGAGCTCTGTGGTGCTCAAAGCGGTATTCCGTATTCAAATCAAGAAAATTCAACTCCAACAAAAGTTCTAACTTACCATCACTTCATTATTCAGCGAAATGATTCATCCTACTTTATTGAATTGAAAAACTAAATGCGAAATTGAAATGATATTACCTAAACTACCTTGGGTTTCCTTCCATGAAGTGCCTTTGTTTCATGTATTTGGCACAACGTTATGCATTTCTTGATCAAGTTATCCCATCAAGATCCTCCACACTTGTCCTTTTCAAAACAAGAGGGGGGACTTTAGGAATTTCTCCAATATATCCATCAATTGCACCAATCAATTTCTTATTGAAATGAGTTACTCCTGGAGGTTGCCTTGAAATGGCAAAAACCTCAACATTATTAGGAATTGATTTCTCATAGGGAACAACAATAGAATCATTTGAATTAGACACATTGTCATGTGACTTAAACAAATTCTCCATTTTCCTTTCAATGTCATATTTCCCTAAACCAGCTTTTTCTTTGTTAGAAACTCAATATGCAATGATTCATTTTCAATAGAAGCATCTAACAAACTATTTGATTCATTCATGTGTTCACTTTCATTAAAGTTAAGAACATCTACAAAATCATTAGTAGAAGAAACAATAGGCTCAAATATAGAAAACTCAATCTTTCTACCATCAAATTCTGTAGTTAGGGAACCTTCAAAACAATCAATCTTAGTCTTAGCCATTCGTAAGAATGGCCTTCCCAATATAATTGGAGTTCCAGGCGTACCTTGTTCCATATCCCGAATAAAGAAATCATCTAGAAATATCAAATCATTTACCTTCACCAGAACATCCACAACAACTCCTGCAGGCTTATTACTAGAACGATCAGCGAGTTGTATAGTAACACTAGTGTCAGATAATGCATTGAGACCCAAAAACACGTGCAAATTATAAGAGATCACATTGATTGAAGCACCTAGGTCTATCATAGCTTTGGTGGAGCTAGCATTACCTATTCCACATGGGATAGTAAAAATACCTAGATCTCCGCAATTTTCAGGCAATCTTTTATGTAGTAAAGCAAAAACATTCTCACTTAAACTTAGGATTGTGGAAGAGACGCCTAAGGCAATGCGAATTTCAAAGTTATTATGAGGGACTAGAATAGCCGATTCAGGCACGACAAGAGTCGGGTGCATGTAATCCTCAGCAGTGGTAGGGTATTGGGCAAGCTCAGCCTCTGCCTACCTCCTCAATTCAGCTTCCTGCTAAGTGCGTGCTTTCGATCATATGTGCTTGTGTTTCGGCAGTCGCCATGATCCTTTTCAGTCTAGAATGGATGTGTTTAAGACGTTCCGGGTTGTCTAAGGCGTCAAACTCAAATGGTTGACCAGAACGGCTCATACACCTGCAAAAGAAAACTTAAAGGAAAATGTGAGATCTAACTACCTATGGCGGGAATGGTTGCTTCCCCGGCTGTATTAGAAGGTAGTCAAGATCGATCCACGAGGAAGCATGTCAGCGCCCGCCTTTTCAGTCCCAGATCTCAACACGAAATCGAACAAGAAAGCACTCGATATCGACCTTACCACTCGATATCGACTGCATTGTTGACATAAACTGTAAAATGCAGAAATAAACAAAAAACTAAAACCGGACGATATCGGCCTATACCACTCAATATCGACCACAAATTTCGACCAACAATGCTCAATTTCGACTTATCACAGAACCAACGATCGAAACTTTTCGCAAGATAGAACTCAAAACTGATGAATTAAAATAAAATAAACTAAAGACTTCCAAGATCAGAGTTTCGACACCACAACGATAACCATGTAAAATAACACCTAAAGGCATAAAAGATCATGTTTTTCATCAAATAACTCTCGTTATTAACAAATAGGAAAATAGAGGCTTTCGCATAAACCCTAATTGTTACTAACCCTTTTTTACATAATTAATCCAAATTGTATTATGATCACTTTCTCTTCAATAACACAAACAAGGATCACCTTCAACTTTCGCAAAAGAATCATGCTCGTAGGGATAGAAGACGAATTGCATCCAAAGATTGTACCTTTACCGCATCACCTTACATGGCTACCGTCGGGCTCACCCCGACCCTAGAGGTTGGGTGACTACTCACTCTTCATCGTCAAGAAAGACATCAATAAAAAAAAGGAACTAAATTGCATTAATAAAATCAAATAAAGCTTACAACCGATCGAAGCCAAATCATCTCTAAACTCTCCACCTTCTCTTGCCACAAGCTCTCTCTCTCTCTCTCTCTCTCTCTATGTAACTAATTGTAACTGCAATTGAATGAATAAAACCCAGCCCCTAGGGCTTTATTTATAGGCTTCATTCCCTAGCTAATCTAGGAAAGAAATATCTATCTATATCTAAATTTATCTATCTAAAACATTAAGATAAAATTTGTAAATAAAAGAAATAAATCCATAATGGAAACTATTGCTTCATGTAGAAGAAAGCCATCTCAGAATTCGGACTCGGTCTGGCTCGAAATCGTCCTCTGTAGTTTGGTCGATTTCGAGTTGATTTCTCGGATTCTTCTTCTGACAACTCGATTTTGGCTTCTGAAAGACATTTCGAGTTGATTTTAGTCGATATCGACGAGTATAGGTCGAAATCGGCCTATCTTCTTATCTTCACTCGATCTTGGCCTCTGGTAGGAAAATCGACCAGTGTTGACTCGATATCGACCAGATGTGGTCGATATCGACCTGTCTTTTTCTACTCCATCTTTCTGGTCGATTTCTGGCATCTTGGCTCGATTTACTTCACTCGATATCGACCTACTCTAGTCGATATCGACCTCTTCGTGATTTTCCTTCCTTTATCCGAATCGTTGTTAATTGCCTCGATTTCTGCAAAATTAAACAGAAACTAGTGTAGATTCTATAATTTGGCAAATAAGCGTAAACTACATAGAATTTGTACTATTATAGACCAAATGTAGGGTTGGCACGGTACGGTACCATGGTAATATTTTCATTACCACGTACCGTACCGATACCCCTCGGTATGGGATTTTTTGTACCACGTACCAACCGAATAGTTTCGGTACCGAAACTCTTGGTACCGAAAGTATCGGTTACCGAATGTCGGTACCGTGGTAACCGAAGCCACTATTTTCGTTCTTCGATTTTCGTTTTATACACTGTGGTACCATCGGTACCGATGGTACCGATGACAGATTATGCTTGAAAATGAACCGACTATCCTTGGTACCAACGGTACCACGATATTTTATTTTAAAAAAAAATTAAATATATATATTTTTTTTAAAAAAAATATATATATTCGGTACCAACGGTACCACGGTATTTGGGTTGCCCATACCGTTACCGTACCGACTATCCTTGGTACCGAGACTTCGATTACCGATTCAGTCGGTTATCGACTTCTTGGTACCAAGGACCTGTTGGTACGGTTGGTAATCGGTTGGTATGGTAATTTTCAATTACCATTCCAACCCTACCCAAATGTATGAAATGCAAGCAGAAATCGGTATAAAAGTGTCACTAGTACAAATTGTACGTTTGTCAGGACAAAATTATCGGGTGTTTTCTAAAACTCTTGGGAGACAATTTTCGGACAGGGGTTGTTATAAAAACTCCTGATAGAAGTGTGTTGTTTTTTTAAATAAAAATCGGAAATACTCTCTCAGGAGTTATTGTTTAACCCACTAGATACATCAATTTATCTCGGGAGGGTTTTAATTAAAGACCCGAAAGAAAAAAAGAACACAACCCTAAAAACCGTACGTCGTCAATCGATAGAGATATGCTTGGAATTGGTCGATAAATTTCAATCGATGGTTGAAGAGGTCACTGGGTGGTGAAAATTTCCTCGTTGAACCGTCAATTGTGGAGGAGGCTCAACGATTTTGCTGTTCGCATCACCAGGCTACTGTTGTAGATAGTCACCTTCCATCAATTAGGCTTCCAGGTTCGTACTACATCACCCTATTTAATGAATCGATCATTTGGCACGTGCTTCCGTGTTCTGCAATTTTGTGGTCTCCCACTAATTAGGTTTCGCAGTCGTGCAAATTTCTTTGAACTTGTGTTTATTTTAGGGTATAATTGCTCTAGTTTGGTGTGAAATCACTTCAATATAGCACTAGAACCTTTAATCCTCCATGGCGGTGGTCTACGACCAGCAAGGCCCCACCTGATCAAGTCACGAGGTTCACATTAATTCTTTACATTCTTACCAAATCTGTCTCTTTCTGTATCTATCTTGGATGATATTCGTTGGATTGCAGATTAGCTGAGCTTCTACCAGTTGAGGTCAAGGAGAATGACGTCTGTGTTAAAATGATTGTTGCTTCTATTAATCCCTCCAATATTAATCGAATTGAAGGTCTATTGTTTGATCCTCTTTGTTATCATTTGTGTTGATCTTACAGCTAGTGAGTTAGGGTTTGTTTTCTACCAATTTGATTTTCAGTTAAAGATGAGTGTAATTAATCTGAAATTGGTCACGGAATTTTTATTGTTGTATTTTTTCCGTTTGTGTCACTGTCGAGTAGGTGTATACCCTGTGAGGCCGCCGGTGCCGGTCATCAGAGGATATGAAGGGGTTGGGGAGGTAGAATATGTAGGATCTTCAGTCAAGGACCTCTTTCTTGGTGATTGGGTTATATCGTTTCCAACTTCCTTCGGTAATTTCACTTTTGTTGATACTCTTGATGTTGTTCAAATGTTGTTGATTGTTTGTTTAATGTTTATGTTCTGTATATCCATTCCGTTTGCTCTCCCATGTTCATCAGTTACAATTCCGTTGATTCGATTGACAGCTCGTGAATCTTTTACAACATTTCAAATGTCAGTCATGTTGCTTGCTTAGTTCCCAGTCTGGACATCTGATGGTAGGATAGAGGAATGAGTTTTTATTTTTTGGCTAGCCACTATGAGTTTCTAATGGTTTACTGTAGTTAACTTGGTCTTGCAGTTTTATGTTCAATGTTGGAGTTTTGAAATCATTTATTATTCCATCAGGCACATGGCAATCATATATTGTAAAGGATCAGAGTGTATGGCACAAGATAAATAAAGATATACCGCCTGAGTATGCATCCACAATAATCATTAATCCGTTGACTGCTCTCAGAATGCTTGATGATTTTGTCAAATTGAATCCGAGTTTTGTTCTTTTACTCTTTACCCTTTATTTATCCATCATTTTCATCTAGGAGTTTGCATTACCTATTTGGATTAACAAGTTTGAAATGTGCACAGGAGATTCTATTGACCAAAATGGGGCAACAAGCATGGTTGGGCAGTGCATTATTCAGCTTGCTCGACAACAAGGTGTCCACAACATTAATTATAATAAGGTACAAGTACTAGTTCAAAAGCTATGACTATCATGGACAAGCTAGGTTTGCATGAGGCCCTCATATTCAGTATGAAAAACTACAAGTTGTGAAATACAAGACACTTAAATGACATTTCGTAATGAATAATATGAAGATAGATCAAATAGTGTAAATAGTTATCCCATTCCTTGCAACTCTTCATGATTTACTAGTTTAATTATCCCTTTCTTAATTAAGTTAGTATAACATTTACGAATATCATATATAGATGGAGACTTTAGTAAAGATTATTTCTTCAACAACACATAAAGAGAATTAAGTATGTCTAGTATAACATTTACAAATAAAATTGATACGTTATTGACTAAGTGGAGAGGCTGAGTTGAAAATAGCATGGAGCAACAACTTTAACAGAAGTAACCTCATTATTTTTTCATTTCCCTTTCTTTAAAAAATGGCTCCTATTAAACAAGCTTAGCTGACCAAGGAGTTCCAAAAGATATCGATGGACACAACGGTAAAATATATTAGGCTTCAAGTTGCCATTACAAAATTTGGTTTACTTTCTTAGACCTTGTATTTTTGTGGTTGTTTTCTCCATTTTCTTACTATGCTAATAATGCTGATCTTGTTTGAGTAGTTAGAGGATAAAGAGGAGGCTGAAGAAGAGATAAAACAGCCCACAAACTAGGTATTTTATCTTTCACCTTCCATTCTAATTTGACGACCAGGTCTACTCATAAGTGAATATTGTTATAATATCTTCCTCCATCTATGATATTCCACAACCTATAATCCAAGTTCTTGATGAGATTGGCATTGATATTGCATCTCATATTGGCTCATTTACACAATTTCAAAATAGTAAATTTCCTAGTAGATTTTTATTTCCATTTGTTGTTGTTCTTACACTCTTCTTTGATGCAATCAACTTCAACTCCAAGAGGGAGAATCACAGCAAAGTAGGTTGCGGCTACAATCAATCAAAGTAAGTCTCTATTCAAGGCTTGAAATTATACTAGAGTGTCCCATGTACGAAAAATCTTTATGTGAACACATTCGTCACTGGTTTTGAGCTGAGCATTTCTTTATATAGGATTGTTGTTTATTCATTGCTACCAAGGAATCCCCGAGTGGCCTATATTTTAGCAGCCTCTTAAGATTTTATAAAATATGTGTTTATAACTTCAGCTGATCATGTGAAACAAACAACTTTATGTACCCAGTTTCTATAACTAGCAAAAATCTATAAAGGCGTGGGAAGAATTGAAGAGCGAAAGGGCTTGATCACCCAAATTCCAATTTTATCTATGCCTAGTGATGGAAAGGTATCACTAGTAAAAATTGAATGAATAATATTTTGTGCTTGCTTAGATCCTTAGTGTTGTAAGATACCTTGGTGATTTTCTTCTTATTGGCTATTAATGTGAGCCTATTTTGCCATGTTTTATAGTTACTTTTATATCGATTTCTGCATGCATTTCATGCATTTGGGCTAGAATAGTACATAATCTATGTAGTTTATACTTATTTGCCAAATTATGGAATCTACACCAGTTTCTGTTTAATTTCGCAGAAATCGAAGCAATTTACAGCAGTTCTGAGAAAGGAGAATAGCTCAAAGTCAACTACAGAAGTCCAAGGCCAAGGAGTAGCGGAACCAAGACAAATCGAGGTGGAAAGAAGAAAAACGAGTCAAAACACACAACTCGATATCGAGTACTACAAGTCGATATCGAGTAAGGTCAAGTCAATTTCCACTGAGTTGACCAGAATCGAGCAAGCTGAGGAGAGTTGGTTGATATCGACTTCATCTAGTCGATATCGAGTAACCAACATCGAGTCAGCACCCCGGAATCGAGTCAAGAAGCTGGAGCTGGAACACGCAAGTCGATATCGAGGAACTCTACTCGATATCGAGTAAAAATCAAGTCGACGTGTCTTCCTAGAACCGAGATCGACGAAGAATTTGAAGACGGAGAAATTCTGGTCGATATCGAGTAAACTACTCAATATCGAGTTGGACCACAGAAGCCGAAATCGAGTAGACCGAGTCTTGTTAAGTTTCTATCTGAATCCAATGGAGATATTTTCGAGAGAAAATTCCATCAAGATCTATAAAGTGCTATCAAGAGGAGAAGATATTTACCTACATTAGATATATTTCCTTTAGAGATTTATTTATTTATTTCCATGTTTTAAATCTTTAGATAAAAGATAGATAGATATAGATATAGATAGGTGATTCATTCCTAATTAGAGAGGGAATGAAGCCTATAAATAAAGCCTATAGGGCTGGTTTGTTATTCATTCAATCATATTCAATTCTAGAGAAGGAGAAGAGGTGGTAGGTAGAGAGAGAGAGAGAAAGAGAGAGAGAGAGAGAGAGAGAGAGAGAGAGAGCTTGTGGTGAGAGCAAGGTGGAAAGGCGAGAGCGGATTTGACTTGTTCGGTTGTAAGCTTTCTTTTTAGTTTTATTTTAATGAAAATTTTTTATTTCCTGAAATCTTTGATGTCTTCATTCTTGATGAAGAGCGAGTAGTCACTCAACTTCTATGGTCGGGGTGAGCCCAACGATAGCCATGTGAGGTGATGCGGTAAAGGTTTGATCTTTTTATGCAATTCGTCTTCTATCCCTGAAAGCATGATTCTTTTGCGAAAGTTGAAGGTGATCCTTGTTTGTGTTATTGAAGCGAAAGTGATCTTAATACAACTCGGGTTAATTATGTGAAAAGGGTTAGTAACAATTAGGGTTTATGCGAAAGCCTCTATATTCCTATTTGTTAATAACAAAAGTTATTTGATGAAAAACATGATCTTTTATACCTTTATATGTTATTTTGCATGGTTATCGTTGTGGTGTTGAAACCCTGATCTTGGAAGTCTTTGTTTATTGATTTATTTAATCAAAAATCGTGTTCAGTGTTGCGAAAAAGTTGCAATTTTAGTTTTCTGAGTTACTCGATCTCGACGAAATTTAGTCGACATCGAGGTAATTTGTTGATGTCGAGTTGATTTATCGAGATCGAGTTGAGTTTGCTGAGTTTTAGTTTCTGTTAGTCTATTTCGTGCACTGTTGGTTGATTTGCTTAGTCGATATCGAGTTACAGTGGTCGATATCCACCAGTTTTCTGTGCTTTGCTTTCTATTCTGCTTTTCTCTGTTATTTCTGTCTGTCTGTGATATTTGCTGCTACTCGAGATCCGCTGACACGCTTCCTCGAGGATCGATCCTGACTTCCCACTGCTACATCAGGAGGAGGTCTTGTAATTATTTGCAAGGGATGAAATCCGGTTTTCTTTACTTTATTTATATTTTGAATTGCAAGTCTCGATATCCTCCTTACAACAAATTGGCGCCGTTGCCGAGGAAGCAATCATTCGCGCCTTAGGTAGTTAGATCTCACTTTTTTCCTTTAAGTTTTAATTTTGCAGTGTATGCGCCGTTCTGGTCAACGGCCTGAGTTTTGCGCCTTAGGCGATCCAAAACGCCTTATACACATCCATTCTAGACTGAAAAGGATCATGGCGACTGCCGAAACACAAGCTGAGATGATTGAGAGGCTTCAGAGGGACCTAGTCGCCAAGGATACTGCTCTAACCGCTGAGAGAGCACGCACTACACAAGAAGATGAGCGAAGGAGGCAGGTGGAAGCTGAGCTTGCCCAATACCCTACCACTGCAGAGGATTACATGCACCCGACTCTCGTCGTGCCTGAATCGGCCATTCTAATCCTTGAAAATAATTTTGAAATTCGCACTCCTTTCTTGATTGAGATTAAAAATAATGTCTTCTATGATAGATTTAATGAATGTCCTCTTGAACATATTACCAACTTTTCTGACATGTGTCATACTCTTGCTGAAGGTACTACTATGTCAAGATGAACGCTTTTCGATGGTCTCTAGCCGGCCCAGCATTGAAGTGGCTTGAAGGTCTTCCTCCACGATCCCTCGCGACATGGGCTGAAGTAAAGTAGGAATTTCTCAACAAATTCTTTCCCCCTGTCAAGACAGTGTTCCTCCGCCTGAAGATTACAGCTTTCAAACAGAAGCCTAGGGAGCCGCTAGCAAAAGCATGAGAACGCTATAAGGATCTAGTGCGATCATGCCCTACACATGGACAGCCACCCTATGTCGTTCAGGAGATCTTCTTCAATTCTCTTGACCTGGCCGCTACGGATAGGATGAACCAGTATACTCATTATGAGTATATGACAATGCCACCAGCTGACGCATGGGCCACCCTCGACAAGCTTACCAACTACGACAATATGTATGAGACTCCGACAAACTATGATGAGAAAGCATATGCGAGGCCAGCCCCATCCATGCCCCTCTATGAGCCTTCTAAGGAGATTGACCCAGATGTCAAGGAGCAATACTACAAAGATCAGAATCGCAAACTCCTCAAGCAAGTCAAGTATCTTTCTGCCAACCGGCCCTGCATCGAATGCGACTCACAATGGCACACCACTATTGAGTGCCCACACTCAGAGCAAGTCAGGATGGCAGAAACCCACGAAGAGGTAGCATACGCAGGGGGTCACAATCGCTATATGGGGGACCAAAGGTTTCAGCAATCACAATGGAACCAAGGTGCCCCTAGGAACCCCCCGCCATATAGAGCTCCGGGACATCCGGAAAGGGACCAGAAGAAGGATGACCTACAAACCATCCTTGAGGAAATGCGGAGGAACCATTCAGACATCAAGCAGTCCTTCAATTCCGTCTACACTCAGATACATGGTGTCGACGTTAGGCTTGGAGAAATTGATGTCTCGAGGAAATCGATTGACACACAGATTGGACAGCTAGCATCAGGCATCTCAGACAGTCAGGTACGCTCCCTGGACCTTCTGAGCCCAATCCTAAGGGGAAGATCGGACACATCGCAGCCGTAAAGGTTAGGTGCGGGTACCAACTACATGAGCCAGAAGTCGGAAAGCAACAGGACGAAGATGAAGAACAACTCGATGTCGACCAACATCAAGTCGATGTCGACCAAAATTTGGTCGATGTCGAGCAACATCAAGTCGAAATCGAGAAACAGCTTGACCAAGATTCGTCTGCACAGCACTCAAACTCGACATCGAGGAAACTAATCGATGTCGAGCAGAATCAAGTCGACGTCGAGGAGAATCAAGTCGACATCGAGGACGCTGCAACACCTTCGATATCTGTTCTAGCTCCGAAGCAGAAAAAGAAGTTGTCTTTCCTGACAAAATCTCCCAAGGACCCATCAGAGAAGAAATTCCAGCGCTTCATCAAGATGCTTCAGAGGCTCAATGTCACCATACCCTTAACAGAAGCTCTTAATGAAATGCCATCATATGTCAAGTTCCTCAAGGAGATCATAAGCAAAAAGCGGTCAATGGCTGAGATCGCAGAGGAGTGCAGCCATATGGACATTCTTGAGAAAAGGCCCGATCCAGGTAAGTTTGCTATAACCATTGGATTTTGTCAATACAAATTTAATGTTTTATGTGATCTTGGAGCTAGTGTAAGTATAATGCCTCTATCAATGTGGTCCAAGATTAAGATAGGTGCCCTAGAGCCTGTGGATGCTAAGCTTTATATGGCAACCAATATGGTGGCCATCCCAACAGGCATGGTGGACAATGTGCCAATACAAGTAGGTAAGTTCTTTGTCCCTGCTGATTTTCTAGTTATTGATATGGCGGAGGACCCTGCTTGTCCAATTATTCTAGGAAGACCCTTCTTGGCGACGGTGGATGCCAATATAAGCGTAAGGAAAGGAGTGCTCATTTTCAACATCAGCAATGATGTAATTGAGTATTTCTTTAATAAAACTGGAAGACATACAAGTCCCATGGAAGAGGTAAAGTCTATATCAGCTGGTTACATTACTTGCGGGGAGCCTAAGGTAAGAAATATGACTCCCAAAGAGCTAGAAAAGAGGGATATGGAAGCCCAGGTGGAGGAGATCATGGTCATCCTGAACGAAGAAGTTGAGAATTCACTCGACATAGACCAAGGTACGTCGATTTGGACTAACTATTTTTCGGATGCCTTGCCAGGTCTTAAGTATGGGGTCAATATCGACCAGGGAAATCGACGGGCCTATAAAACAACTCGATATCGAGTACACCGGTTCGATATCGACCTACCCATGTCGAGTTGACCCCACCAGGAACCGAGTCAGGCAATATCAATCAGGACAACTCGATATCGACCAAGCCTGGTCGATATCGACCAACTTTTGCCGAGTCGATTCCCCCTGTCAAGCCACTACGAGCCGATTCAGAGAATGACAACTCGATATCGACCACCTCTGGTCGATATCGACCAACCCAAATCGACAAACCTCCCTCCATATCAACTGAGATTCCACCAGAAGAGCCCAACTCCTCGATATCGAGTAACCTAACTCGAAATCGACCAGACCCTCGGGAGCTTCCGATATCCGATTCTACGAAGGTAAGCCAAGGTATGGATCTTTCTTCTCCTATTTCAATTAAAGATTTATCTATACATGTGAGAGGTTTGCCTTGGTATGTGCGATTATGTAGGATTTCCAATGATGAGCCCAATAAATATGAAGTTGGAGACAAAGTCTATGTCGCCAAATCAAAGGATCATTGGTTACCTAACAAATTTAATAAGAAGAAGATGGGGCCCTTCATGGTAAACAAGATCCATTCGGGCGGATTGCAATTGATGGACAAGAATGGAGTCATGTTTGAAGCCCAAGCTACATGGGCCCTGCAAATGTCACCTTAAGCTTCATGGAGAAAGTCGGCCTAGCGACTATAAAATCTAGAGCTTGTAAATAGACATTTATTTTTGGGACTTTTGGACATTGTTGCTTTTGTTTGTTTTTGGTTTTGAACTTTTAGTTTTTTCTATTGTGGGTATTTCTCTTCTACATTTTTCAGGTCCATGGGGATAGAAGTAAGCTAAAATCGACCAGGACTACAGCATAGCACTAGATTTTTGGCATCCTGCACACCTGTCTAGTGAGTTTATTTCTTTACCCTTGTTTTTATACAGTGAGGACACTGTAATGTTTAAGTATGGGGTGGGGGAAGGGCTTACTTCATGCATATTTGATCTTTTTTTACATATATGTGCATATTTTTGGTTTATTTCTTGAATTGCTTATACATGGCTATTTTGGAATTCATTATTGATTTATGGGCTTATATGCATCTTTTCCAAAGTTTTGAAAAATGACCCCCATGACCCCATTGAAAATTATTGATTAATGTCATGGAATTTTAATATTGAACTCGACGATGCAAAATTAGATTCATTAGAAATATAGCATGAAATTGCCTAGTAAAGGGAAGTCACAATGAAGTGCATTATTTTCTTGAAAACCATGAATGGAGGTAAAATTTGATGTTGCTTTTGACATGTTGCATGATAAGATGATGGAGGACTTTATATTTCCATAAAATGCTCATATTGTTATATCCTAGCCTTACCTATGCTTTTGCATCACAATAGCCATATTGAGCATTGTTTCATATTTTGCTCCACATAATCTAAAATTTGCCATTCTTTACCTTATTTCCTATCCGGGGATTATGTTGAGAATGATGTTGCATTATGGAGATGTTATATGGTTTGTGTTGTTCTTATCATATTTGGAATTTGGTAGGAAATTGTTTGAAATATATGGAAAATTTAATGAGAGAAAAAAAATTCCGATCACCTCAGGAGATAAAGGTAGATCGACCCTGCTTGCTGAGACAATAGTTCAGTGAGATGGGACACAATGTGAGGAGTCCAAAGCACTAAGTATCTGGGGTCATTCATGACACCCATGTTTGCGACTCGCGAGAAGACAGTGCTGAGGTTAGAGAGGTAAAAGCATTATAATTGAAAAAAATCAATGAGCAGTGAGAGAAAGGTGAGAAATCAAAGGAAGAAGGAATGTGGCATGAAAGTTTTAAAATACTCCATTTCCCCGGATTATTAGCACCACATTGCCAAATATTGCCCACCTTTAGCCTTTTACCAATCTGCTCCTTATTGAGCTTAAATTAAAGTCCTCTTGATTATTAATGCTTTGTCACATGAATTGTTTTTGCATAACCCTCCTTTTGTGAGTAGATGTTTCTTTTTAATTGCACATGCATGGATTTGTGATACTAGTACCTTTTCAAGGATGGTAATTGATTGCAGTGTTATATGAGAATGAATCTAAGATGTTGAGAGTTTGAATTCTTCCCTTGTATGACAATTGAAAGTATTGTTTGAGGACAAGCAAGCTTAAGTATGTGGTGTTTTATGTGAGTCTAATTCGCCATGTTTTACACTTACTTTTATATCGATTTCTGCATGCATTTCATACATTTGGGCTAGAATAGTACATAATCTATGTAGTTTATGCTTATTTGTCAAATTATGGAATATACACCAGTTTTTGTTTAATTTCGCAGAAATCGAAGCAATTTACAACAGTTCTGAGAAAGGAAGAAAAGCTCGAAGTCAACTACAGAAGTCCGAGGTCAAGAAGCAGCGGAACCGGGACAAATCAAGATGAAAGCAAGGAAATCTACTCGACAACACATTAGTAGATTTCGACCAAGCTTAGTCGATTTCGAGTACAAGAAGTCGATTTCCACCAAAGTTGACAAGAATCGAGCAGAGCTGAGAATATTAGTCGATATCGAGTTGTTTTACTTGATATAGAGTAACCTGAAATCGAGTGAAGACCCCGGAGTCGACGAGGAAGCTGGAGCTGGAACATGCAAGTCGATATCGAGGAACTCTACTCGATATCGAGTAAAAACCAAGTCGACAAGCATCTTGGGAGCCGAGATCGAGTCAAGAAGCTGGAGATGGAGAAACCTTGGTCGATATCGAGGAAACTACTCAATATCGAGTTGACCCCCAGAAGCCAAAATTGAGTAGTCCGCATCTTGTTAAGATTCTATCCCGAATCTGATGGAGATATTTTCGAGAGCAAATTCCATCAAGATCTATCAAGTGCTATCAAGAGAAGAAGATATTTACCTACATTAGATATAATTCCTTTTAGATTTAATTCTTTTATTTCCATTATTTAATCTTAATGTTATTAGATAGATAAAATTAGATATAGATATAGTTTTCTTTCCTAATTAGAGAGGGAATGAAGACTATAAATAAAACCTTAGGGGCTGAGCTTTAGAACATCTTACAATATATTTAATTCTAGAGAAGGAGAAGAGGTAGTAAGTAGAGAGAGAGAGAGAGAGAGAGCTTGTGGAGAGAGCAAGGTGGAAAGGCGAGAGCGGATTTGACTTGTTTGGTTGTAAGGTTTCTTTGGTTTTATTTTAATCCAAAGTTATTTCCTTTTATTATTGATGTATTTATTCATGATGAAGAGAGAGTAGTCACCCAACTTCTAGGGTCGGGGTGAACCCGACGGTAGCCATGTGAGGTGATGCGGTAAAGGTTTGATCTTTTTATGCAATTCGTCTTTATGCCTATGAGCGTGATTCTTTTGCGAATGTTGAAGGTAATCCTTGTTTGTGTTATTCAAGCAAAAGTGATCTTAATACAACCTGGGTTAATTATGATCTTTTATGCCTTTATGTGTTACTTTGCATAGTTATCGTTGTGGTGTCGAAACCCTGATCATGGAAGTCTTTAGTTTATTGATTTATTTCATCAAAAATCGTGTTTTGTGTTGCGAAAAGTTGCAATTTTAGTTTCTGAGTTACTCAATCTCAGGGAAATTTGGTCGAGGTCGAGGTATTTGGTCGATGTCGAGTTAATTTGGTCGAAATCGAGATACTTTGCTGAGTTTTAGTTTCTATCAGTCGATTTCGTGCACTGTTGGTCGATTTTCGTACTCGATATCGACCAATTTTCTGTGCTTTGCTTTCTTTTATGCTTTTCTCTGTTATTTCTGTCTGTTGGGTTGATTTTCTGTCTGTGAGATTCCTCTGCTACTTGAGATCTGCTGACACGCTTCCTCGAGGGTCGATCTTCACTTCCCGCTGCTACATCAGGAGGAGGTCTTATAATCATTTGCAAGGGACGAAATCTGGTTTGCTTTACATTATTTATATTTTGAATTGCAAGTCTCGATTTCCTCCTCACAATAGCTATGAATTGAAAGTGTTTCCTCTAATTCTCTGAGTTTGGTGCATAATTTACTGTTATTTGTGTCTAAAGACAGATTACCATTTGTATTTTTAGCATATATGGTTGTAGGGGGTTGAGTATTTAGGAAGTTTTAAAAAAATGTGGGTTTTCTACCCTATGGAAGGCAGGGTTGAAAGCCCCTGTACAGGCAAAATTGCAATTGATTTTTTTTTTTTAAAATGCACATATATGTCTCGGCGGTTTTTTCAAAAACTCATGAGAAAGTTTAAAAGTAAGGCAGGTAATGCGGGCTTGGGGGGCTGATTGGGAAACATGGTTTCTGGGGAGTTTGTTGGAAAACCCCTGACCGAATGTTTTTTCTCGGGAGTTTTTAAAAACCCCCTTAGAAATATCTGCCAGCTACGCGAATAAAAGAAGGTCTATAACACCCGTCCGTTTTATTAAAAAACACCCGATATAAGCTAAATATGTACTAAAGTATAAAACATGGCAAATTAGCCTCACAACAATCTCCGCACTTTTCAGGCAATCTTTTATGTAGTAAAGCAGAAACATTCTCACTTAAACTTACCTTTCCTTTCCTTCACATCCTTTGCTTGCGTTTCATCGTGCACAATTCTTTCAAAAACTTCGCATAGTGAGGCACAATTTTAATCAAATTGAAAAATGGAATATTTACCTCACAATGAGCAAATGTATCATAAAGAATTTGTTCATCTTCCCACTTACGATCAAATTTTAAGGCATGGGGAAAGGGTGGTGCAGGTTTTGAAAGCTCAGAAGACAACTCATTGGATGATTTCCATGAGGATTCAACAACATCAAAAATCGGTGCCGTCACTGGAGGGGGTGGCGGGTGCCGTGATGAGGGGCGACGGGCTCCGTTATTATAGTGTGTTTTCGACTCTTTGTCATCTTCTTCTCCCAGATCAATCACTTCATTAGGCCTCTCTTCCACAATCCTAATGTGTACATTCACTTGTTTACCTCCTCTAAGGATCATGACACTCACATTCTCCTTCGGATTCACTACCACTTGTGATGGCAACTTCCCTGAATCTTTCGCTTTCAATTCTCCAATCTCCTTAGCCATTTGACTTAGCAAATTTTCTTGAACACTCATCTTGTCCAACAACAACCTCAATGTCTCATCTCTATCTTCTTGTTGAGTGTTTCTTTGACGGTTCTCAAATTGTCCTCTTTGATAAGGAACTTGTTGTTGTTGACCTCTGTCGTTGAATCCACTTTGATAGTTCGCATTGTAGCCCTGATTGTAACCATTGTTACCAAATTTACGGTGATGTCCATAATTCATAGCATTCAAATCAGCGACAACATCTTGAATCAAGGGACACTTATTATTCGGATGAGTTGGATCTCCACAAACACCACAAGGTCTAGGCTCCTGAGATTGATTCATTTGCATAGCCATCTTGTTCACTATCTTTATAAGCCTATCTAGATCATCCTTGTGACCATCTCTAGAATTATCCAACTTATGAACTCCTCTAACTCATTGGTGTCACACATATTGTTGCGATGCATTAGCCAAACCTTCAAAATTTTGAATTGCTTCCTAAGGTGTCTTATCCAAAATATCTCCTCCACTAGTAGCATTGATGAAATTGCTATCGGTGTCAAGCAAGCCCTCACAAAGATATAGCACTAGATCATGCTCGGGTATACCTTTTGTGGACAACTACCCTTAAGCTTCCTGAACCGCTCAACATACTCATAAAGACTCTCCGTAGGTGATTGCTCAGTATTGGATAGCTTATTCTTAAGCTTGTTGAGGCGAGTCGCAGGAAAGTACTTTTGCATACTACTAGAATACTGCAATTAGAGATCATGTCATTTAAGTCTGTCAAGAAATCAACGGATTTTAAATTTATCTATTACATCGTTTATGTTTTTTATGATATCTAAAACAGTTTACACAATGGTCAAATATATAGACAGATGTGAAATTGTTACTTCTGGCAAAAAAAACAATGCACGCTATAAGGGAAAAAGGCGGGATCCAAACACTTAGAAAAAATTTGGGGCCCGGACTACCAAATTTTGGAGGTAATGTCAACCCTTTACAAAAATTAAACTTTCTTGTTTCCTTTTTCCAATAAGTTTTAACACTTGGAAAAAATCTAACCATTTTTTTTTACTTTCCCAAAATTTATAACACTTGAAATCTTTCTATCTTCTTCTCTCTCCTCTCACATTCATTCAACTCTACCACGCTAACCCAGTAACCCTCGGCCAACATCTCTCCAGAACGTACCAAACCCCCAACTCATCTTTTCCCCTCTCTAGATCCAAACTTCTCCAAGCTAGCTCCGACAACCGTCATTCAGTGTTGCTACCTTCCTCCTCCGGCCATCATCTCTCAGCAGAATCGCGAGGATGGGAGTTAAAACCCTAAATCGCTGACAAGGTATTCGAGATTCCGACCTGTTTATTTGGTTTCATTTGTTTTCCATCTTCATTATGCTTTGGTTTCTTGTTTATTTTCACATTCAATCAGCTCTACTCCTCTAACCCTCGGTCTACCTCTCTCCAGATCTGAGCCATATACCAAACCCCCCAAATCATCTTCTCCTCTCTCTCTATATCCAATCTTCCGCTATCTAGCTCCGACAACCGTCGTTCAGTGCCGACAAGGTATCCGACGACAATCATCTCTCAAAAGAATCACAAAAATGGATGAAAGATGAAACCCGAAATCACCGACAAGGTATCCTTCGGTAATCATCTTTGGTAATCATCTCCCTCCTCCCACTCTCAGAAAATCCTTCTAGATCTTAATTCGATGAAGAAGACAACTACTTCTCTCTCGTTCCCTCTAGATCTTGATTCATTTATGTGTTTTTGGCCTCAATTCTGAAACCAATCATCTTTTTTTTTCAATATGCGAGGATGATCAAAAGTGGATTGCCTTGTACGCTTCATTGTTTCTCCCATTGAGGAAAACAATATATAATGATTCAAAAAAGAAGGTAAGATTTCTTTCAGGTTCAAAAGGCATTATTATTATCTTAAAATTTGTGAGTACATGATGATGTTTTCTATGCTTCTGGTTAATTCATCATCACTATGATAATAAAGAGTCATTTTGTGAATTTTGCCAATGGACTGCATTGCTGATTTTTTGGGGTTAATTATGCCGTGTCCTTTGGAAATTTCGAATGGCATAAATTAGTACTTTTCATCTTTATTTCTTTTTGCTTTTAAGAATATATGCCCCATACATGTATTAATCTTTAGGAATGAAGGAACTATTGAGAGGACGGTTGGACTTGCCTAGCTATGTTTAGGCCATCTCAAGATAATTCACACTAGATAATATTTCTAAATGAGATCTTTCTTTTGTGTTTTGGCTGATGGAAAACTCAACATGGTCTAGTGGACAGGAACCGTGAACTCAATAATATAAACTAGCTACTAGTGTATATTATTTCTGAATGAGGTCTTTCTTTTCTTATTTGTCCTGTTCCCTAGCTTTTGTAGATTCGTTGCAAAAATCCTGTTTTGAGTTAATGTATAAACATTATGCGGTGGTAGATCTGATTGTTATGTGAGATGATATGAATAAGCTTGGCATGGTATGGTTTCTTCTTTAACTTGGAATGATCATTTTTTTAATAAGAAAAGCATATATAGTTTTCCTTGAGACAAACTTTGCTGGAAATTTAACAATGTATAAACGGGGCTTGAAAATTGACCATGAGCTAATGTGTTACAATGATGCAAAATTGCTCCTAATCACCTGAAATGTAACAGGTGCCAGTGGATCTTGTCATTGATCATTCAGTCCAGGTTGACGTAGCAAAGTTAGAAGATGCAATGAGTATTAACCAGAAGATTGAATTTGATAGAAATTGAGAGAGGTTTGAATTTTTTAAGTGGGAATCTACTGCTTGCCAGAACATGCTTGTTTTTCCTCCAAGTTTTGGTATTGTCCACCAGGTGAGAAACTCTTATCTTTTTTGTCTCTTCTTGTTGATATTCCTTTTACCATTAACTTAATAATGATAAAATGTTTTAAAAATGATAAGAGTTTACATTAACCCTTTATATGTGATTGACTAGAGAATCTGGTATCCATCCTTGTAAATGCATTCATTGGTGTCAAAGTCATATTATTGGATTGTAGAAATAAAGCTCTCTATAGCTTACCTATTTTTTTCTTCAACTCTAGAAAATTAATGGTTTCTCATTTCTGAGTCTCCCAATTCTCTTTACTCATACTTAGTGGTGAATACAGCAACATTTTGTTGATGATAATTATTTCCAATATATATAAAATTTAGCAAATACTGATGCAATTTGAAAAATATTGCAAGTACGACAAGTCCTTCACTCCTGAGACTGGTTCAAACTGAGAGCTTTTCTTTGATACATTTAGCGGTCAACCAAGATACATATTCCTCTCAGATGGGATGATGAGAGTGAAATACATAGTATTTAGACATTAATATTGTTAATGAAGAAAGAAACTGACACTAATGAAACTGGTAAACATTTCAGGAAATGCCTTCGCGAGGTGCTGGTATGGCAATCCCTAGGTTTTCTGTAAGATCAGAAGAAGATCTTGGAGTGGCCGGGGAATTTCATGACCTGAAACTGCTAGTTGATTGGGGTTGTTCCATCCGAATTTCATTTAGTTCAGCTTTGACCGATCAATGACACCTCTGTGCATAAGATGTGGCAGGATTCATATCCTTACGGGTAAGAGCTCGCATAAAGTAGTTGTATAAATTTTCCTTACAGTCATCTATGTCCCCTTGTATCCCCCTGGTGAAATATAAAGACATTAGGTGAGACCCTGTTAAGTGTCTACAAGTAGAATCTTTATAGGCAGCTGGCACTGGGTCAGTGAACCCTGTCTTTTATGCCTCAAATCATGTTAAATTTGTACTTCCATTATAGCTCGAAAGCTAGAGAACTAATTAGTTTTTCCCCTATTTATGCAGCTCCTTGTCTGTCTTTGCTTTTCATCCTCTGTACCTGAGACTTTAGACATTGTCAAAGAATATTCCTGAGGAAATTAAGGTGATTCTTATCCATTATTTCTTGTGGATAAGACTTTATATGTTCAAAGGATAGAATGCCATGCCTTAGTTGCCTATTTTTTGGGGTTGATTCTTACAGAAAGAAATTGCGATGGCAAAAGGAAGTCTGGATGCAAAGGTATATCCTTGTCTGCTTATAGTGTATAATTAATTATCCTGCAAGGTGGTTTTGACTGTTAGAAGGACCTTCACTTGAGTAAAGTTTTGACTAGGTAATCTTGGGGCCTATTTGGCATATCCCACTAATGCAATCTTTCTTTTTCTTTTATTTTACTGATAAGGCCTTATAAGGTTTTTGTAAAAAATTGCTGTTACAGTGGCC
Organism: Persicaria tinctoria; assembly: GCA_037127255.1. NCBI lineage: Eukaryota > Viridiplantae > Streptophyta > Magnoliopsida > Caryophyllales > Polygonaceae > Persicaria > Persicaria tinctoria. The sequence goes on along the minus strand of JBANSL010000005.1, from coordinate 41,411,413 downwards.
AAAAGACCCTGCCAGACACACCCTTGAAGTGAAGCTGTAAATTTTTCTTTAATGAAGAAGTGAAGTGGAAAAATAAATAGAGTGACCCCTAGGAGACCAGGGCGTTATTTCCACGGCTTTGGAAGTGCAAATGACTATTTTTAACTTGATTATGCATTTGTGCTTGTACTCATTTTCAATCTGCACTTTATCACTGTTTTATTGATTGATAAGCCATGTTTCCAATAGGCATTATAGATTAGTTTAGGTGCATTTCATTTTTATATAATCATATTTTAGTGTTAATTATATTAGCGCTCGTTTTGTGGAAAAGTTCGGAATCTACGCTATTTCGATGGTTTTATGTAGATTCGTATATCCGAGGCAAAGAACACGAGGAACAGAGCTAAGAGAGACTAAAGCGAGACTTGGGAGAGCTTATGGAAGAATTCCCGAAGAGAATGGAATAACCTAAGGAGCAACGGAGCACGAAATCGAGGTCTAAGAGCGAAAACAAGGGCGATTCGCAAAACCTGTTCGCCCGACGAGCTGAACTTGTAACGCACTTTGCAGAAGTCTAGGATGTTCGATCGATGCATGATGGTGTTCTTCTGGAAATTCTCTGACAGTGAGGCTTTCCTCTGCAACGAATCAAGTCAACAACATCATGTCTAGAAGGTGTCCTGAGCAGAACTCGCTGCCAGCGAATGGGATCTTGCTGCCATCGAGTGGAGTCAGTGGGCGCATGTCCACGAGCCAACACATATCGCTGCCAGAGAATGGAGCTCACTACCAGTGAATGGAGTCAGCCCAAGAGTCAGCGAGTAAGTAACACGAGTTGCTGCTAGCGAAAGGAAACTCGCTACCAGCGAATGGAGTCGCTGCAGCGAGTGGGTTATTTCACTCCAGTGGAAGAATGGTCTCGCTGGCAGCGAGTCTGGTAGCGAGGTGCCAACAAAAATCCAATAGTAGCTCTACCAAGGCAATTCGCTACTAGCGGAAATTTTCGTTGCCAGTGAAATGTGACGCTGAACTATACATGGAATGCCTATCTTCTATCTAGTTTGTTTAGGAAGTTTCTATCTTATTTTTCTATCTTTTACCTTGTTTATGCAAGACTTTAGGCTTATAAATATGATGTTTTAGGGTTAGTTTTCTCATGAGATTCAAGTAGAGCAATCACCTTTGAAGAGAAGAATGCTTAGGTAAGCCATCTTTGGCTAATTTTCTAGTTTTCGCCTACACTTTCGAGACTTGGTTGGTGGTTTGTGAGTTTCTGATTCAAGTTATTTTACCTCTTTAATTGTTTCAACTTCTTTGTCCGATAGTGTTTTTGTTATTAGTGTTATCTTGATTAGCTACCTTGATAATATTGATTTCATGCTAGGATTTAATACTTTCGTATTTGTATTATTTCCATAGTAGCACGCATAAGATTGTGGATTCCATGTTTGAAGCATGATTATGTAGGGAGTTGACATACATCTTAAACATTGATTTACCGTGTTTACCTGGTGTTATTTATATGTTCAAGTTCTTGAGACTATTTTCTCTCTTTGTTAAATCTTTACCGTGTTAAGGTTGAATTGAGGTGTAAGTGATTAATTAGACTCGTAGGACTTTTAATCTACTTAAACCAAGACGAGAGGAATTCATAGAAAACGATAATAACTTAAAAAGGATTCGATGATCAATCAAACCAACCAAAGTCGAGAACTTGTAGGTGGAAACGCTTTTCTTCTATCCTTTATTTGCTTTTGTCAATATTATTTTCTTTTATTTTCATTCATAGAAATCTTTTCTTTTTATATTGATAAATACATAATATTTAGAAATACTTGATTCTCTAGGGGTCGACCCCTTACTTGTATACTATACTAGTTTGTTTGTTTGAGATTTATTTTTGACGAGGTGAATCAACGACTTTCCCTCCGTCATTTATCTTATTATTTTTGTGAATGTTTGTGTTTGTCGGTTCTTGATCTTTTTGAACAATGACCGCAAGTTTCCTTCTTTCTATACTATCGACTTTCTTCTGAATCCCTAATGTCATTTCTACATAAGGTTATGTATTTTTGTCTTATGTATCTTATTGCGTAAGTCACAACTACTGCATGATGTTGATTATGAAGCCAAAATGGCCATTAAACTATTAAATTCTAAGAAAAAAATTTATTTGGAGAAAGATTTTTTACTTAGTTCCAGCTCCTTTCAGAAGTTCTTTACGAAGAATGAGGTTAGCTGCAAATAGTGTGGATATCATTTTTTTTCTTAATACGATATTGTTTACTTAATTACAGTCTTTTGTGGTTTCACTATTTGAGTTTTCCTCTTTTTTTTGGTGGTTAACAATTGGTATTTCTCTTTTGATTGAAAGGACTGGCTGAATCCTTATGCAGGCTTCTGCTTTTTGCGAGATTTCTTGAAACCTCATATCATAATGAATGGAGTCGCTTTTCTCAGTTCTCAAAAGAAAAGGTAGTTCTTTTGATTTCTTATTTTCTTGCACTTGAATTAAGTTCATCCAAGCACTGGTTAAAGCATAGATTAATATTGATTGAAAGTTTGAGGAACTTGATGCATTGAATCTGTCATTAACTAACAAAATATTTCTTCTTTCAGCTTCAAAAACTAACCTCAAAAGATAGCGTCCACTATGAAGTCATATGCTTCCATTATTATATCCAATATCACCTTTATATGCAAGTGAGTTACTTATCTATTGTACATCTCATAGTGTATGGAGTAGTATAATCTGATATTTTTTCTCCACTCTATAATCTCGGCCCTAAATTGAAGACAGAGGCTAGTACTTTTCCTCCCAACTCCGACACCTTCCAAGCATCGCCACTAACAACACTCTCCCTCTCCTCCTCCACTCAATGTCGACGGCTAAACCCTTCTACGGCGAAAACTCAATTTAGTCCGTGAATGCCACCAAGAGCAAACAATGGTTAGTTCTCCTCCATTGATGCTTCAGATCTAGGTTTAGGGTTCTTTGGTTCAATTCTAGGTTTTCAATGATGGTTAGTACTCAATCTGACCTTTATTTCCCCTTCATATGTTCCTGCTAGGAAGCCTTCATTGTTGCCCATCTCCGTGGACGAAAAGGTTCAGTCTTTATTGGTTTTCTTACCTTTATCTTTTGCGGTTGTTTATACTTTCCATTTAGTATTGGTTAAATTTTTTCTTAACTAAGTATCCAGGTTAACCTGTGAATGGCAATGAGAATGTAATTTTTGTTGATTGGTGGTTCCTTTTTTGTGTTTGATATTTCCTCTTTGATGCTTGCTGATGTGTGATGTTTCTCCATCCTCTAGCTGCAGAGTTTGCCACTCTTGTTTCCATGATATTCAGGATTGGGCTTGCCACTCTTGTTTCCATAATATTCAGGATTGAGCTTGTAACCTCTACTCTAAAAATTCTAGAAAGTGTTAGTATGTGCTTAAACAACTAATCTTATCCTAGATTTGTTGTTTGGTTATCTTTAGGGGTCACATTTATGCATGTTAGGTTTTTGCACTTTTCTTGTTTATTCGTATTTAGTATTCGAACTTTTGATTATTTGGCTAACTCAATTTATTGTTTCCTTTTGTTGTAGCTTGACACTAATGTGCTTTAGTTTCAAAATCAGAATGAGTTTCAAAAGCTTGAAGTTCCAAAAGATTGAGATGTTGTGGCTAGCTAGGTAACGTAGGTCGTAGATATGTGGGCTAGCCTTTTTTGGAGATGTTGTGGCTAGCCAATTTAGTGGCTATGAATAGCAGCGATGTATTTTGTAATATATGATGCTAGTATTTATGTACATGTTCTCATTAAACGACCTATCTTTTGGAAAAACAAACAAAATACGAAGTTTTATCGATAAACGTGTTGTGTATCCAAATAAAAAATGTTTGATTATATATGAAAATAGTAGTATTTGCATAGCTTTAACATCAGACCAATCTCTGGAAACAGATGTCAGTATAATTATACACATGAGTTCATTTATTTAAATCAATGTGCAACACCAGTTTGAACATTAAAATGATATATAAACTGATGTATATTTATCAAAGTTACATCGTTATCTACCAAATAAAACGGTGTGTCATTGCAGCAGCAACATCATTTTATTTTGAAAAAATTGATATAAATGTGGGAAACAACATCTTCTCTGTATACAACATAATAGTGCATTATTTTAGAATAATATAATATCACATATAATGAACATGAAATTAATACACGGAGAATGAATATTCTCAATGCGATGTCGATAATATGTAAATACATCAGTTATGCCTATATTTCATGTGCTCGGTTAAATTAAAACAATATAAAATTATAAATTATATATCGGAGGTTATTATAAACATGATCACTAAAACAAAAACAGTTGTCTATTTTGTCTTAAGACGTCATTTATTTTATAAAAAAACGATGTAAATGTCACTTGTTTGCTTTAGGATGACATCTTCACACGTTTTCAAATGACAAATTATGGATCTTCATCTACAAGTGAATATGACAACCAAAATTGAGGGGTTCTAATTAAGAAAAGGCATCTGCTTAAAACCGATGTGGAAAAATTGGATCTTTTACTACACGCACAAAGAGATCGGAACTTTTTTTGAAAGACATCTTGTTGACAACTCATGTCTAATTGAAGTTTTGTAGTAGTGGCAGGAAAGCTTTCTTCAATTCAACCCATGTAGTAATGCTTTCTCGGGGTAGGTAATAAAGCCAACCGCTTGAAGAATCTTTCAAGGTAAAGAGGAACACTCTCATCATCAATTGCTCATCATTAAAGCCTTGGGGTCTGTGTCTATCACACACACTCACAAAGGTAGCAAGGTGCTTGTTTTGTTCCTCCCTAGGCAATCCATGAAAGTAGGGTAAAATAATAGACCAATTCAACTTATACTCGAATCTTGAACCCTCAGGGAGATCAGGAAGTCTAATTGCAAGTAGTTGAGCACTCAAATCAGGTTTCTGTAGGTTTCTCAGGGTTCTTCTTGGAAGATTAACAACTTCGTCTCCCATCTCTTTATTTGTGTCAAAGTCGAGCCTCCTTTTCAACCTAAGAGATCTTTCAATCTCAGAATCAAAAGACAAAGACAATGAATTAAAAGATCTAGTTTGAACCATACAAGGACACAAAAGACTCATAGAAAGAACGAAAACAAAAAACAAAAGGAAAGAATTAATGAAAGAGATAAAGAAAAAAATCAAACACAAAACCAAGAATTTGATGCAGGACGAATGTCGTTGACAGTTTCGCCCTTTACCAAATAGTAATAAAATCCAAAATCAAACACAAAACCAATAGATTAGCCAATCAATCCCTTGATAAACCAAATAACTACTAGTATAGCAATTAAGTTCGGAGTGGAACCCACAGAGAGAAGCGATTCACTATTTAATACCTCTTAACAAGAACTCTTATGACCAAACAATGATCAATGACAAATATCCAAGATGTAAAGTAACCAACTTTATGATTGCAAAGTAAGTTAATAATAAGGTAGAGAAGATATTTCACCTGTAATTCTCTAACAATGGTTGAGATTCATGGTCCTAGGTTTGATTTATCAATTACTCATAAACATATGTCTACTTGACTAAAGTTGAGAGATCTGCAAGAATACAATCACCTTATTCAATATCACTAAAGAATAGCATTAAGGATTCAAGTAATTAGACCAATTGGCATATTGATTCAATGCAATTAAGACTAACCGGAACAACCCTAAGTCAGCCCTAGCCTAATCGACATATCCCCAACATAGGTCAATTGAAATCATCCACTACAAAGACAAAGAAATATCACTACTTAAATACCTTCGTTTGCTATCAAGAACACAATAACAGATTCATAACTAAGATGCAATTCCTAACATAGTGATCAATCATAGAAAGGAACACAAATATAATAAATAAGCACAAGATGATAAATATGAATAGGAATAACTAAATAGAATCAAATCCTCACAATCTAAACAACCATGTCTTCGAATTACAGGCGAAACTATTAGTTTAGCAACTTATAGGCCAAATCTCTCTCTCTAATTGTGTTCATAGTCTCACAATACCTCCGCTAACACACTCTGAAAACTAATGGAAATAACCTAATAAAGACCCATAAGGCACTACAAAAAACAAAATAGCATCGGCAAATTTCCGTGGAAAAAAAGCCAATCTCGGGTGGTAAAACCTATTTAGCCATGACAGTAGCCACGACAAATGAGGGGTTGCCAAGTCTGGGGTGGCAAAATGATAGTAGCTACGACAGCTAGTCGTAGCTACTCATCTAGCGATGGATATGCAACGGCTAAGCGACTCCTCATGAAAGACACGGCACATTTGTCACGGTAAGTTGCCGTAGCTAAGTTATTTATGGAAAATTAAAAAAAAAAAACTTGTTTTTTATCCCGGATTCTTCCGACCCGAGCTAAAAAGTCCCATATTTAAAAAAAAATAGTACACGTACAATTTACCTATTAATAAAATTTTATTAATTTATACAAATTTAAATACACACAATAATATAAATTTACCTAATCAAGCCTACAAACAACAACAAGTGAATATCTATACAGAAGCCAAATCAAGCCTTAAACTTATAATTATGTAGATTTACTCTTTCTGGCCTTGTTATCTCCGACATCATTTTCTTCTCCAGCAAAGGCAAATCAAGCCTTAACTTACCAATTGCCTGGTTGAATGGGAAAAGGTAAGCAGCTCTGCTGAAGAAGATCCAACTTGCTTCAGGATGGAAAGCTTTAACTCATCTAGTTATACAAAAAACATTAAATTCTTGTTCTGACAAGTTATAGTCGGGTCACATGTATATTTTAAATGGCATTTGCACTATGATATAGATAGATATTGAGTGTTAGGGGTAAATAAATTCTAGAATATTTAATTGTTCTAGACTGAATTAACCCAATTGGTAACAACATTTGACCATACCAATAGGGAAGCGGAAGGGAGGACTAAGTTCACTATAGTTGAACCATGGAGGAACTTTAACTTCTTTGTTGTGGAAAGACATGTTTTTGTCAAAAAGACTAGCTTCAGGAGTAGTGTCCTTGTGTTCTCCAGAAACTATGGTAGCAGAACAATGTGAAAGGAAAGTTGATGAGTACTTTAGAAAATGACGCAAGCTTCAACAGATTTAAAGTAAAACAAGGACTTAAAAAGATAGAAAATTGTGAATGATGAAAGTCATGACAGATTGAGTGTTACAAGATTTTAAGGATTTTGAAGTTGCAAATCAGATCACTAAATTTGAAGGAAATTACAGAATTTTAATCTGACATTCCTATGTCATGAAAGAGCATTGTATTTTCTTAAGAATTTCTTAGTTTTGAAAGCGAAGTGGGTTGATTTATTCTCTTTCCTATCAGTTGTGCGAAAATTGAATACTAATCCCAACTTAAATGTTCTAAACATATCGTAAGCCTTATTTGTAGCCTATTTGTCAATTTGTGACAATCTGCCCAATTATTCATAAAATGAATTTATTTCCCCTCTCTTATTTGTTACACCAGAAGTACACATAGTGATTTCTTCTTGAAATATAAAGTCGAGAAAACAGGGATTGATTCTCTTCATCTGGCAAACCCTCTTGCATTTATGATTATTGCTTAATTCTAAGCAAAGCTAGAAGGTATAAAAAAGAAGCTTGATATCACATAGAAAATAAGTTTTACCTTAGTACGCAGAGTGATATGACGAGAATCAAGAAGAAAGTGGCTATCACATTCGGATGCAGCACACGCACGAATAGGTACTCTTAACCTATTTTCCAAACAAAGATGCAATGTATTTCCAATGAAATCCTACCAAAAACCTATTTTCCAATAATTCCATTCAGCTAGAAGCTTGATATGAAATAGAAGGTATAAAAAAGAAGCTTGACATCTTGATTTCTTCTAAGAAAATCGAAGTATGTTGCCTCTCTCTTGAATTGTATAGTCAAACCTGAGCAACAAAGTTGCTTACAATACGTCTGTTATCAATACACATTCGAGGTCCATATGTATTGAAGATACGAGCAATATGGACCTACAAAACAAGGAAGAAATTGAATCAGTTTATAGGATACTAGAAGAGAAGTGATGTCGCCTCATTAAAGTTTTCCACCCAATAGCAAATTAACTTAACTATTACAAATTTATCAGAATGGTATCTCAAATTTATTAAAGAGCAAGAATTTTTTTCGTTATACTAACATTTCCCAGGAATCACTACAGACAGATAAAAGATTGCTTTGTAGAGATATTTAAGGTCTGAAAGGTTTAAAGATACTAGGTGTGCAAGATCTCACGGGATTCGTTTAACACACCATGAACTAAACAGAAAATTACTGGTTAACCTTTGTATATAAGATTAAACCTTAAAGATAACACTATCCATCATAAGACAAAAAGCAGTAAATTACCTAAACTTCGAGATAACATTATCCATCATAGGATTCTGAAGCTCCTCAAATCTCAGACTAAATCGTAATGCTAATAATTGAAAATAAAAGACCGAAGTTGTGATCTAGAATAACCAATAGAAAATGCTCAATTTGGAGATGGTAACCTCATTTTCATACCAAAATCCCGAGTTTCAAGGTCAGATCCCTAAATTTCATGGCCATGGTCCAATTATGCAAACCCCTCATCATCAATGACGGTGCATTGATCTTAAAATGGATGCTCTCAAAAGTAATTTGAACAGGCGACAATTCAAGCAAAACATAATTTCTTGACCTAGGTCGGATCGAACAAAACAACAAAAAAAACATCAACAAAGAGCAAACCCTAACAAATTAAAAATCAAGCAAATTAAGGAAATTGTAAAATGTCGTTTAGAAAGGGGAAGGTGGGCAGCAGCTGACCTAATTCTATTTTAATCCATTTATCTAGATATTGTTAAGATATGCAGGGCTAAATTTGTTGAAGACCATGGGCTGAATTTGTGGATGGAGAATTCAAATTTAAACGGTGGTTTAAGAAGTGAAGATTTGGTGGAGTAAAAATCCATAATTTGGTGGGATGTATTCAATCTTCCAATGGCAAGAATTTAGCTACTGCAGCTTACAAAAGGGGAAGGAGCAAGTGGTGAAGAGAAAAACAACACAAGCACAGTTCTACAATGCAAAGACTTCACCATTGCCATCGGCTTCTCGCTAATTTATTTTCTTTCTCTCCCTCGTTGTAATTGCTTTTATTTCTAGTTGAGAGAGAAGAAAAAATCTAAGCTTTATAGGATAAATCATTCTCGTTATACTAAGAGTATCCCTATACTCAAACATATACACACGTTGGTGTGGTTATGGCTATTATTTCACGAGCGTTTTGGGTTGACTAGATAGTAGCGGGTGAGGCTACGAGAAGGGTAGTTCTTCTAAATTGTATCTAGAATTCTAAGTGATCTGAGTTGATTAGATAGGTGCGGGTCAGGCTTCAAGAGTTTAGAAAAAAGGAAAGGTCTTCTCGGTTGTATCTAAGATCCATAAGAAGTGAAATAATATTTGTTTGAATCCTACGGGTTGGATAACCCTAGGCGGAGACGTAGGCTGGTTATATCCGAACTTCGTTAACAATTCACGTGTTCTTTATATTTTATTCTGCACTTATAATTAACATTTTGTTTTCGTTCAGCAAAGCAGACTACTGGAATTATTTCAAGGCCCTTGAAGCTCCGCTCAAGACCTTGAGATCGCCCATCAAAGTTCCAGTTCAACACCTTGAGATTCGATATCAAGCCCTTGAAGTTGCTGGTGCTGAAGCTTTTACGAAAAGCGATCATACTCTATTCAACTCCCCTTCTAGAGTATTCATACTATTATTATTTGCATTAGTATTCGATTCTTTAATTGGTATCAGAACTTAACTCACATTTATTTGATTTAACAATCTGTGAGATCGATCATGAGTACTGTAGGTAATGGAGGTTTCGCTCAAGGCCGATCCGCCAATCCTCCACCTCTCTTTTATGGAGACAACTCTATGCATTGGAGGTCCTTAATGCAATTAAATGTTTATCATTGATCAAGATATGGAGCTTTGGGAACTTGTCAAGAAAGGTCCTTATGTGCCAAAGAAGCCCAATGCAACAAGAGTCATGGTGGCTTAGGAAGAGAGCGAGTTCAACCAAACCGATTTGGAGAATGTGGCCAAGAACTACAGGGACATGAACATATTATACTATGGTTTAAATGCTGATGAATATAATCGTATTTCTTCTTGCATGAGTGCTAAATAAATATGGGATAAGTTAGTAGTAACTTATGAAGGTACAAGCCAAGTCAAGGAGACCAAAATCAACATCTTCCTGCGTTAGTATGAGTTATTCAAGATGTTGCCCATAGAAACGGTGAAAGAAATGTTCACAAGATTTACACAGATCGTGAACAACCTAGATTCTCTCGGCAAAACCATTACCAATAAAGAAAAGGCCAGAAAGATCTTGAGGAGCTTGCCCGCGTCCAAATGGGGTCCAAAGGTAATCGCAATAGAAGAAGCTCAAAACCTATCGACTTTGCCTCTGGATGATCTCCTTGGTAAGCTTATTACCCACAAGATGATCCTTGGAGAGGAAGAGGGGGAAGTAGCCTCAAGTGTAAAAAATTTGGCCCTAAAATCTAAGAAGGAAGAAGCATCCTCAGACGACGACGACAGTGAAGACGAGGATTCCTTTGCACTAATCACAAGAGGGCTAGAACAAATACTCAAGATGAAGAAGCAATTCTCAAATCGAGAATATTCTGGATCTTCAAAGCACCGACGTAACTCTTCTAACCCTAGTAAGAAATCGAAGACTCTAACTTGCTTTGAATGTGGTGAAACAGATCACTTTGCAAAGGAGTGTCCTTAAAAGAAGAAGGACAAACAATGAAAGAAGGATTCAGATTCCTCCAGTGAATTGGACTCGTAAAATAATTAAGCAAATCTTTGCTTGATGGCAGATCAAGAAGAAACTCCTAAGAAATGTCTTGGAGAAATGGTGAGAAATTTGATTCATATTCCTACTGTTGTGCCGTCTGAATTTTTGCAAAACAAGATTATGAATGAAGAGAATTATATTTTGGAGAATAACACCTTGAAAGAGAAGCTATTGGAACAGGAGAAACGCATGAGTAATTTGTCGTTGGAAATGAAAAATCTTAAAGACTCTCAGTCAGCCCTTGGCATTAAAGTCAAGGCCTTGGAGACAGAAAATTCTGTCTTGAAGCAAGAGCTTTCTTCTCTAAGTCTTTACACCAAGGAATTAGAGAAAGAAAAGTTCTCGTTGGCTGAGAAGTGTAGAGACCGGCAGACATCACTTGTTCGTTTTACCCATTCCAAGGCCAATCTCAATAGGATGTTAGGGGAGCACCAATTATCCCTCAACAAAAGTAGTATCGGATACAACAAGAATTTTCCAAAGAAAGCCCCTACCACTTTGTGAAAGCTAGCGGGAATTGACGCACACCCACTTGTTATTTTTGTTGTAAGAATGGTCATGTCAAGACTACTTGTTCTTATCGTAAAAATGATCCTTATATAATTCGTAATACTTTTTCATTATGTTTAAAAGGATAGGTAAAACAAATTTGGGTTCCTAAAGGGACTAGACCACCGAACATGGTCCATCCCGATTATGAATCTATGTTTGTAACTTGGTCTAGCTGAAAAGGTTGAAGTTTGATTGTTTTGCAGGATGTCACCAAGATCAAAGAGCATAAATGGATTGGAACAATCACTCTTGGTGATAAAGGATTTTTATTTGTATAGATGAAATTTATTATATGCTACTAATGATTCTCTTTGCTTAGTATTTCCTTTTGGGAGCTTGATATGTTGAACAGTGAAGCATTGTCGTAGGGGGGGCATGATAAGTTTGGCACATTTTCTTCATTTTTTGCCACGGAAGAATCTTACTGTTGCATACATTATTGTCGGCTTGAGTGAAGTTAGCCACGGGATAGCTGTTGCCGTGGAAAATTTCAGCCACGGCTCCTCATCCTTTGTTAGACCATAGCCAAAGTCTACCTAGTAGCTATGGTAGACCCTTGCCGTTGCTACCGGCCGTGCCAAAATTCTTTTTTTTTTTAGTGAAGAGTTAGCAAAACCCTAGAAGTGTAATAGTATAATAATAGGAAATAGAATCTTTGGATCAAAAATCGCAATCGCTAGAAATCGGCCCACGGCGGGCGTCGTGCAAGAGGCGGCGGGCGCCACCATCTCAGTGACGGAATTCCCTCATTTTCCTCAGTTGTCTTCAATGTTGTGCTTCCTTGCTCCTTTCTAGCCTCTTCCTTAGCCTCCATATACTCCAAAACACGTCTCTTAAGCTCTTCCAAGATCCCTCCAAGGTCGGAATGTAACTCCGCAGAATAAACACTAAAAAGGCGTAGATTCCGAACTTGAATACTTCACAAGCAATAAATGAAACTAGACTCAAACATATACAAAACTCCTATCTAATTACAACAAGAAATACTTATAATGTCTATATGAAATATGCATTATCAGTGTACTTTAGAAAGTAAGAAGGAGAGTTATGTAATTAGTGAGATTAGAGGGTTGAGGTCTATATAAACACTCAACTATTAACCGAAACTCAACAACTTTAGATTCTCTCTTCTTCCTCCTTGATCAATACTCTAATTGAGCTCTGTAGCTTCTTGATTTCTGGTTGAATACAAAGCTTCACGGTCGAGCATCATTGATATTTTGCTGGACATCATTGAGCCAATGATAAGCACTTTTCTGAGACGAGTCTAGAGCAGCCGCCCTCGGCGTAGTTGAAGAACCTTTTGCGAATACCTAGTCTTTCTTGGTCCATTAGAGAACTTTAGCGTTTAAAGCCTTCTATATTCATAGGAAAAAAAGAGCAAAAACAAAATTAGGTACTCCCTCAACATAAAACTTGTTCCTAGCCCCACATCCACATGATTGGAATTAGCAACACATCATTCTGAGACACTATTTTTCTTAGTTTTTTTATTCGGGATTATTGACCATGAATTCGGTAAATAAAGAACGGTCATCCGGGGTTCGAACCTGGGAATTTGGGTACTACCCACAAGTCTTTTTCAGTTGAACCATTTCGGAATGGTTTCGGGATTATTGACCTATATTGAAGAAAAGACGGATATTGATACCATGTTTTATAATTTAGCATGGCAATTATGAATATTTTGAGAAATAGTTTTGATTGATAATTATTTTGTTAAATATATTTTTAAAACTATATATTTTGTAAAAACATTTAAAAAAATAAATGTTAATTAAACATGTCATTGATCTCTTTCAATGATTAATCCTACAAATACATGTCCACAAAATAATCAATCATTGTTATAATATTATTATATTAGGGATGGATAAACACTAGTAAACCCTAGTTCCCTATGTAAACTCCTATATAAAGGGTCTTGAAGACCCTCAATAATACATTAGTTCTTTCTCTTCTTCTTCTCTCTACTCTCTCTATTATCACACGTTATCAGCACGAATTGCGCTTTGCTCTTATATGATAGTACGAATTTTGTGCCAAAGGCCGACAGCCATGGACGAGCCTATCCCGGATCTGTCGAGGCGTTAGTGCAGTCCATTAGTTGGAGCCATGGACGAGCTTGTCTCGGACGCCGCCCAGAGATCCCGCGTCGCCACCTGCCTCCCGAACGAGTCAAACGACTTCGCCTTGTGCCTCCCGATCTGCTCCCGAACGTGGCTCTAGAAGATCGAATCTAATCGATCGGGATGGGCTGGGACAACGACTACGAGCACCGGGCAATCGGCGGCACCCGGGGTGGACATCATCGGCGTGGCGCCCCTCCTACTCCGATCGAGAAGTCCGCGTGGGGGTTTGCGGCGATCTTCGCCCGAAGGACGAAGCCGCTCTTGCCTCTGCGCCACCGCGGCCATCAACGAAGAGGAAGAAAGGGCTTCATATTTTGCCCCTATGAAGTATTCACACATCCCCAAAGATGATGTGTAACCCCCGGAGTGGTTGAATCAATCGAATTTGTAGTATCCACGAAGCGAATATAGTAATCTCAATCCCTGAAGTGATTGAATCAATCGAAGTTGTAATATCCCCTGAAGCAGATAAAGTAACCTCAATCCCTGAAGTGATTGAATCAATCAAAGTTGTAGTATCCTCTGAAGCGATTGGATAAATCGGCCGTATCCCCTAAAGTGGATGTTATTTTATTATATCTCTGAAGTGATAAACGATCGAATTTCATTCTTGTAGTGATGAATTATTTATTTTATTCATCTTATTTTTATGTTTGTTTTAATTATTTTTCATCTCTCGAAGTACATGAATTATCTCCTGAAGTAGATAAAATTGTTAAATTTATATATCATCTCCAGAAGTGGATGAACAAACGCATCAACCAAAGTAGATGAACGGGCGCATCTCCCGAAGTAGATGAACGAGCGCATCTCCCGAAGTAGATGAACGATAAATTGATCTCATCCCCACAAAGATGATCAAGCCGATAAATTTATCCCTGTTGTGATGAAAATATATATTTATTATTTATGTTTATTTATTATTTTATATGTATGTTATTTAACTTAATGTATTTAAATTATATTTATTTAATCCTCATCTCCCGAAGTAGATGAACATAACATCTCCAAAAGTAGATGTGAATGATTGAAAATCATCCCCGTGGTGATGATTTTTTTAATTTTCAGTTTTATTATTCATTTTAATTTGTATTTTTTTGTCTCTAGAAGTAGACAAACATATCTCCCAAGTAGATATAAATTGTTAAATTTGCATATAATCCCAAAGTGGTAGTTTATCTCCTCAAGTAGATAAAGTAAACACAATTTATGTATCACATATCTTGAAAAAGATGAGATTCTTATTTATCTCCTGAAGAAGATAAAATATTTTAGCTTATACATCATGATGAAATTTATCTCCTGTAGTAGATGGTTTCGATCTCTAACGGTCTCCAGAAGTAGATGATAAATTTTATATAAGAATACAACCTCCCAGCATAGGTGATAAAAAGGTCTCGAAGACCTATGACTAATTTCCTTGTCACCCGAAGTTGACATTAATTTTCATTTTATCTATGATTATTGTTGTTTATGCTCCCTATTTTTTATAGTCTATATATGTTATCTTTTACACACTTTTATTATGTCATTCGTTCTGAAAGATATATACACTCATCCCCGAAAGTGGATGAACATATGAACCTAAATCGTTCCTGAAGTAACAATGATCATCTCCTGAAGAGTAAAGTATTTTATGAACTCTAGAGGAGTAAAAGATTTTACAAACTCAAAAAGAGTATATGATCATAATTATATCATTTCTACTCTTGAAGAAGTACATGGAATGTGAGTTTTTATCAAGTTCAGAACGATTATCATTCAGTTGGTACAACCAATAGAAGTAACCACATAACACAATCCGGTTAACAATGCCACTTCCTGAGATTCCTCTAAGCATAGCCTGAAGCATGCCCCTTGCCTGTAACGGCCCGGGATTATGATTCCCGAGTTACGTTTCGAGGGATGAAACCCCTCGTTGGGATCTTGCGCCCCAAGTACAGGTTGAAGGTTTGAAATCGAAGATGTGTAGTTTAAAGTGGGATTTCGCACCCAAATCTGGAAGGTACGTTGGAGACCCCGAGGTAAACCCCTGTACCTATCCTAAGCCTACAACGCGGAAAATCCTTTATCATGCAAAGGGCATAAGTTCTGAAAACGATACAACGGGCGCCACAGCAGAGCCGGGTCAAAACAGAGTATAAGTAGGGAGAAATCCCAAAAGTATAAAATTGGTGAAGTCAGGGTTCAACACTCAATCTCCGCCATATGAATGGACCCCGTTATAACATCACGGAATCAATGAGTGAAACGGGTACCTGAAACTATACCACAAAGTCAGGCCAAGAGTCCGCCCGCGGGTCCTCTGACCACACTGAGGACATATAATACGCCTATACCTAGAATAAAGGATGCCTTCATGCAGTACTGAAATAGTAACCACACTATCATGCTCCTAATTCATATATGCATAATATTAAGTAAGGGCTTAACAAATAATACCAAGTGGTATATCCCTCTTATACCACCACCCCTCTTCCAGATAGGATGAAGAGTAGCCAGTTCGATTCTATACGATATCGAATCTCATCATCATATCGCGGATCTTGCGAAAAGAAAATAATAATGTTGATAATAGTAAAGGTGTTCCAACAACTCGAATGACTCATGACGAAACCCGATGGAGCTGGGCTGTCCTATGACCCTAACAAGGACACTAGGACTCACAGATAATGACCGTTCTGTATTCAAACGCAAACAGAATAAGGATACTCGTTCATAACTGAAGTTCCTAAGCATGATACTACATGACATACTTTTATGCATATGCAACACTTACATACTATATGACACACCAGGTAGGAGGTACTGGTTACAGAGTAAGCCCCGGAGGTACTTACCTGGGTAGCAGATCAACATAATGGAATATACATAAGTCTACATCCAACTATTAAGCACTCAAGCACACCTAAATCAATAGAACAAGTAACATATTATGAAAGTCATTTTATTGCATCATCCCCTCCACAAGACCACATCGTTCTCCATAAATCATTTAACCAATTCCACATGTCCATATACATCATTTTCGCATATATTTCAACGGCTCATCAAAATAGTAAGACATAATTTGTGTGATATAAAATCCTACTACCTCGTTATAATTATCCAACATTTAATCTCTAATAATAAATCACTGACAGTCATGCTTGTCAGTCAACGAGCAAGTCAGATTCTCAAGTTTAGATCCAAATCTGTTTCGCATCCGAGTTAGAACCCCGACCCTTGAAACTGTTAATAATACTTCTTTTTCAATTATTTACTAAATCATTTTTCGATCTTTGAAACCGTTCATCAAATTCCTTTTAACCTTCAAGTTGAAATAATATATTTTAAACCTCCAATAATATTATATTTTATTTTAAATACCATTAAATAATTTATTAGATAAACGGATAAACCCGACCGAATCAAACCCATTTAAACTCAACCGAACCGAATCAAACCCACAAATAAAACCCAACCGGTTCAACTATTAATCAATTAATATAAAATAATGTGGAGGGGCCCCACAACAAGTCTTCTTCCTCCTTCAAATTGAAGACTCCCGCCATTGCTGCTGGACCTTACGCGGCTTCGCGCTCCCGCTCTCGAGCTCAGCTCCTCCGCCTCACCCGGACTTTCCCAACCCCGCTGCTCACCTCCTTGGTGTACCGCCCGATGCTCACCCTCCCGCACTCATACACGACTCTCTGTTGTGAGCTGAATCTGCCATGTTTTACAGTAACTTTTATATCGATTTCTGCATGCATTTCATTCATTTGGGCTAAGATAGTACAAAACCTATGTAGTTTATGTTTATTTGCCAAATTATGGAATCTACACCAGTTTCTGTTTAATTCGCAGAAATTGAGGCATTTTACAGCAATTCTACAGAAGGTCAGAAAAGCTCGGAAATCCACTACAGAAGTCCAAGGTCAAAGAAGCAGCGGAACCAGTCGAATTGAGCCGAGAACCCAGGCTACTCGATTTCAAGTAGGCCTTACTCGATCTCGACGAGCATGTCCGAGCAACCTTGGTCGACAGAGCCTGATCGAGAAAGCCAGACCAACCCAGTTCCGGAGGCTACTCGATCTCGACAAGACCCTAGTCGAGATCGACCAAGAGCAGCGCCACACCCGGAGTCCTCGAGGAGAGAGCTGATTGAGAAGCCGAGGACGAGAACCCGGACAACCCTACTCGATCTCGACAAGCCCTAGTCGAGATCGACAAGACCCACAACGCCAGTCCGAGTCCATGCCGAGGAGAAGTTGCTCGACCAGAGAAGGCCACACCCTACTCGATCTCGACTAAACCTTGTCGAGATCGACGAAGGCCTGAGCCCAGATCCAAAGCTTGCCGAGTAGAGCCACCCGAGGAGACCTAGTCGATGACCTATCTCTACTCGATGTCGACAAGGAGTGGTCGAGGTCGACGAGCGCCAGGAGCGAAGTCCGAGCCACATCGAGCAGATCTAGCCGAGGAGTCCAGTCGACGAACAAATCTGGTCGAGGTCGACGAGCCATGGTCGATGTCGAGTAGACTGGATCCCAGAAACGCGTCGACGAGTGCCTGTCCGAGTAGAGTTGGGATTCCTTGGGGCCGAAGGAGGAAGATTCTATCCAAATCCATCAAGTTCTATCTATGGAAGACGCAATCTATCAAGACATGAAGACTTACCTATTTAGATTTATCTTTTCCTTTTAAGATTTATTTCCTTAAAACATTCTATTTATTTTTTAAAGTTTTAGATATAAGTTTAGATAGAGATAGAAGATTCTATCCTTGAATAGCAAGGACTAGAAGCCTATAAATAAGGCCCTAGGGGCTCAATTTTATTCATTCAATTTGAGAAACAAGTAGTTCCACAGAGAAGTTTAGGAGTTCTAAGGTTTTTAGGGTTTTGGCTTTCTGCGAAAGTTGATTGCCAGAATTGTAAAGGCTTTGAATTTAGTTTTAATGCAAGTTATTTCTTTCAATTCAATATCAATTATTGCAATGAGGCGTGAGTAGTCCACCCACTTCTGGGGCTGGGGTGAGCCCGACGGTGGCCATGTGAGGCGATGCTGGCATGATTCTTTTGCGAGAGTTGAAGGTGATCCTTGTTTGTGTTATTGAAGCGAAAGTGATCTTAATGCAACATGGATTAATTATGTGAAAAAGGGTTAGTAACAATTAGGGTTTATGCGGAAGCCTCTATATGCCTATTTGTTAATGACGAAAGTTATTTGATGGAAAGCATGATCTTTTATGCCTTTATGTGTTACTTTGCATGGTTATCGTTGTGGTGTTGAAACCCTGGCTTTGGAAGTCTTTTAGTATATTGAGTTTATTTTCATCAAAAATCTGAGTTTGGGTTTGAGCATTTACAATTTACGTCTTTTTAATTTTTCTGCATTTTAACTCGATACAAAGGAACTTCTTGTCGATCTCGAGTAAGGCTGTACTCGATATCGAGTTAGCTTGGTCTAGGTCGAGTACTGTTGTTCTTCTGTCGTCGATTTCTGAAGTTTCTGTCTTGACTTGCCCTTGTCGATCTCGAGTTGACTTGGTCGAGATCGAGTTGCCCTTGCCGGGTTTGCCTGTCTGCTGTGATTTCCGATTTTCTGTTGTCGACTGCTGTGGTCGATCTCGAGTAAGCTGTTGTCGAGATCGACGAGCCTTTATCTTTGCTTTTATTTCCTGTTTTGCTTTGTTCTTTGCTTTTGTTTGTTATTTTCTACTTTTGTTTCTGTTTCTGTCTTTCTGCTGCTTTGCCTGTGAGAATTTATAGCTACTTGAGAACTGCTGACGTGCTTCCTCGTGGATTCGATCTTGACTATTCTCTTACTACAACGGGAGGAAGTCTTGTATTTATTTGCTGAGACAGGGAAGTCAGTCTGAACTTTATTTCACATTTATTTCATACTTGACCATCCTCCTGCAACAACACTCTCCTACGCCCTCACACTCGACTCGCACTCATGGACTCACTCTCGAGTTCACCGGAGCTCTCGGACCCTCCTGATCGTCCCACACTCAGCCCTCGCTCACTCCCGACTAATCTAGACATCAAAGGAAACACAAAATTGAATCGAGGAATGAAAGAAATGGATGAAGCTCATCGAGGGGTTTGCGACTTCGGAGCTCTCGATCGGAGTCTCAGGCGTCGTCGGAGACTCTTGATGGCTCGTCGGACTTGCACCAAACATCAGTGAGCGTAATGGTGAAGCTCGGGAGTGATTTTGATCGAAAACGGAGGAGAACGGCTTACCAAAGCGGCGTTTGCGCTCGAACGGGGAAGGTGGATCTCCGATGGCTTCGGCGGTGGCGGTGGCGTTGAGCGTTGATGGAGATGGGGATAAGGCTGCTGCAGCCGATGGGCTCGAGAGAAGAGGAGGGGCGGGGTTGAAGTTGCTGCTGCGACCAGTTGCTCTGAAAACAGGGGAAGAGAATGACTTAAGCGGTGCTCGGAAAATGGTGGTGGTGCTAGGCTGTTGGCGGTGCTTACAGATGTTGGTGGAGGCACTAGTGTGGTAGTCGGCGATAGGAGGAAGGGAAGGAGTAGTGGTGGCACTGGAATAAGATCAGGAGCGCGACGGTACGGCGGTGATGAAGGAGACGAGGAGATTGTGAAGGTGGTGATGGGGTGACGGTGAGCAGGAGAGCCGAAGGGAGTAGTTATTGAAGGTGATGGAGATTGAAAATGAAAGATGGTAATGAAGTTGAAGAGAAATGGAGGAGGTGATGTGCAAGTGTGCAACTCACGTTGACGGAAGGCAGAGGAATGGTGAAGGAATAGGCTACTGCAGGGTAAGGTAGGATGGAGTGGTTGAGGATTGAGCGTGGAATTGGTCAAAACCAATACCCGAAAATAAATCCTGAATACGTGAATTTCGAACCCTGAAATTAGTTTTTAGATTTTAGTTTCTCCGGATCCCGCTCCCTTGATCAATTAGATTTTTAAAACGGAAAAGGATATCGCCATCCGAATTTATTTTAAATTCTCGAGGTGAAAAGACAGAAATTACTCGTCAAATTTTAAATTCAGGTCGAAATCTGCTCCACCAGTTTTAAATTCGATTTCAATTCATTTTTAATTCTCTTTTTCCGAAAAAAAAATAGGATTTGAAAATCCGAGCCTTTACATCATTCACCTCTAAAAACAAGTCTCGTCCCCGAGACTAAAATAATCTTAAAACAGGGGATGAAATTTGAAATTGGTGAGTCCAAGGATCATGTCATTGATCCCGTAAGCACCTCATAAGTGCCCCTATGAGATCCTCACAGTACCGTTGTCATAATCATAATATCTCCAATAGATCGTACCAAGAATGTAATATGGGCCCCTACCACATCCTTACTCCGACTTCCCGGCTATATCATAACTCGAAAATCATTACAACATCTCCACTAGGTCTTAGCAAGCAGTCTATAAAGGCCCCTATAAAATGCTTGTATCCACTTCGTGGGGCGTCATAATGCAAGCTCGGTTAGAAAATTTCAAGAGGGTCCTTAGTTTGAAAAGGTTTAGTCTCAAAATCATTGAAGTTATCAATCGTGTTCGATTTCTCGAAATCCAACTCAGTCCTTTTTAAACATCATTTAAAATTCCCTAACCCGACCTTAATTAATCAATTTTCAAATCTCAAGAGGTGGAATCATCCACCTCTAAGGGATAATATCATATTCCCTTCCTAAGTTCCAAGTCAGAATCAAATCTCATCAATTCGATTCTATAATCCTAGCAATTCCAATTCAAGGCATCATATATCATAGCAATTATTCAACATAGCCATCGTATCACATATTCTTAATCAGGTCATACTTATGTCACGAATAGTCAAATACTATAACATATCTAGCATTGTATCGTTCATGGTAGAATTTATCACATCATCTCACAGAAGTTACACACCATATCAATCAGATAAGTACGTCATATCAATCAAATAAGCACATCATACTCATGCTACTGCCAAGCGTCATCGCATTAGAGGCAAACAAGCACTTCCGTACATTAGCATTCCATCGAGTTCAGGGAATAACTATGTTAGTACTAATAGTTCACTATTGTCGACGACCATACATCATAGAATCAACATCGTCTATAGCATAAAATTCGCACCACATTCGGTCCCAAGTAAAGCATACGTTAGATCACATCCTCAAGAGAACCTGCCTATAACTACCAATCATGAAAAGACACAACCACTACCCATCAGCTCTTGCATTAATTACGATTAAATTCACCTAGGTCTACCAACTCAATCTACTTCGACTTCCCGATCTAAAGTTCTACCTTCCATTCGACCATTTAAAACTATCTCTCGGAGTTCCCAAATCACAAAATTCCCTCATTCCGTCAAGCTGAACAACTCGATCTACTACCAAGACTCTATATATAACACGTCCTTTCCCTAAGGGTCCTCTATCAGTCCCATCTTTACAATCTAAGAGAAATTCCAAGTCCTCAACTAAACCGCTCTCACGATTGATCTAGACCCCTCTTAACAATCTCGCGTACTCTTTCTAGGCTCTCAAGACTCCGCCTGAACATCATCCCCCAAAGAGATATCTCGAATCACCTTGCTAACCTCATCATATTCAATGCACCACTGACCACTCTTACTAACCATCCACCTCTAAGAATCCAACTCATACTAATCATCTCACACCTGTCACTCTCGACAAACTCTAATGCAGAAATCCATCTCGTGCTACTCCCAACCACGAATTACCAAGACCCTCATCACCAACGCCTATTTTCAAAGACCAACCACTAATTTTACCTACTCATCCCATTCCAGAACTCACGAAACCTGAACCACTCATGACTCCTCAAGCTGACCTACCCTAGATCCTCTTCCCAACATTATCTGAATTTACCTCAAGTAACCACTTCTTAACCATGACCATTATCCTCAACGAAACCTTATGTCACCCTAGCTCGAATTACCCATAACATCACAACTTGACCAATTCTCCCACGATTTTCCAACCGATAGAATTCCCACTGAACTCCTATGACATCCTCGTCCGAATTTTCTAAGTACCACAACTTCACCAACCTTCTAAAATCTCTTATCCTCTAGCGTCCTCAATACCTTCTACTTTGCCTAGTTCCCAAATCCATACTCATAATCTCCCTAACTCAACCTTAAGCCCACAGTCTTACTAGGAATCTCAACTACATCCTTGCCTAGCTACCAGCTTTTCCTCGAAGACTAATCTTACATCCTCAAATACATCAATAGCCATAATAACATCCACTCATAAATTCCCCAACAAACAACCTATGAACAACCTAATATCCCCGATCGATAATTTCCCAAACAACCTCATACTACTCTTCCTTGGCAATTCCTCAACCTCATCCCTTACCGAAATCGCTCCCACTCACAGCACACACCACCTAGTCCCAAATTTTACGATTCTTCAGAAGTTCCTTAATCGATCATCCTCGACACTGCCCACGATTCGCTCATAGACTATCTAGACACCTTCCTTAGCACACCAATTCGTCTCACAACACCTCCCCTCAAGAATCCCCCCGATCTACTCCTAGCTCGCCCATCCACCTCTAAAACTATCCTAACTACCTCTACCCACACCCAATCTCCAGATCAGCCTAATGAAACTAGTCCAGACCTCAGCCAACCACTCTCTTACACTACCCTCATACAC
This sequence comes from Persicaria tinctoria, assembly GCA_037127255.1. Lineage (NCBI taxonomy): Eukaryota > Viridiplantae > Streptophyta > Magnoliopsida > Caryophyllales > Polygonaceae > Persicaria > Persicaria tinctoria. The sequence continues at coordinate 41,388,179 of JBANSL010000005.1, read as the reverse complement.
TACTTGCCTATACTTCCACCTCTAACTAAGACCTGCCTAGAAGCTCATATAAGAACCCCAGTACCTACTACCTCCTACCAGTCCTAACTCACACGGCTCTACCTAAGTTAATGCATCCATCATGCACACCATTTCGCTCATCTCATGACCAAGAACAAAGACTTCAATCCCTCTTCCAATTTCCGACCTAGATTACCGAAGAATCTCTCGACTCATGCCCAAGAAGAAGCACCACCAGACATATAACCTATAACTTACTCACCAGCAAGTCGGTATACCAAGCACCAAGGCACATCATCATAGACACAAGTTAGTCAGGCAATCATTGCTACCAGTTCAGCACATCCGTCATCACACATTCAATTATATCAGTTCTAGGCCTATCACACAACATCAATTCCGATTAGTATAGAAGAACCCACGATTTGAATTAAGAATGCTCTTCCTCGTGTCAGCTGGGAGGAACCTGTTCACGATTGTCATCTTTGAAGCATAATCGTCCTTTTTTCCATCGGTGAAGTTGTTCCTGGGGCCTAGGGGTCATGGACCCATCACACTTCCGCTGCGCCTCTCCGGTTCCATTTGGTCGCCGGTCCTTTCTTGCATATCGGCGCTCATCGAAGGATCATAAGGGTTAGAAGTTACGAAGCTAGGGGAGAGACAAGGGCGGACAACACAACTTCCTTAAGAGTTCAGACATGGACCAGGACTAGGGATGACGAGACCAAGGAGAAGATTCTAACCCGAGAGTTACAACAATGCCTTTATAATTGTGGCACGCAAACACCTAAAAATCAAGAGATATCATCACATTATTTCACACTAGTATGCACCTATCTCAAGCAATATCGATTTATGCATTCATAACATGTTCATATAATCATCTTTATATGTGCGCAGAACAAGCTAGCAACCTATCATTTCATTCACCAATCATGCTTGACAGACTAAGAACATGTATGCACAGACTGACATGGGACATATATGGAATAAGTTATGCAAGATCTAGCAAACATCATAGGATATCATATGCATGACTTATCACTCATTTAGATACACAATTAAGCAAGTCATAATATTACGGAAAGCATGCTAAGGGTATGGTCAGTTCATCCAGGGTTGGTACAGCAACTATCTCATCACATACATCCATATTCGCATAGTAAGACTAGCACGTCACATAATCATACGAGGGCCTATAACTGGAAGGTATATGCCTTACATGATACTAGCAATACTCATTAAACATGTACACAATCAATGAGGTAAAATTAGGTTAATCTGGCATGCTAAGTCATTTGACTCACGTGTTAAACATGCAACGAGAGTTGGCCACACTATCATGGACCTAGTTCATATGGAGACAGTAATTATGGGAATTCAATACATACGGCACATGCATCCACTCATAAGTGCATACATGCAAGGTACCAGGCAAGTCATGCTGAATTATACCAATATATATAGCATGTCAGGAAATCACAAGGAGGCTATCATTATAACTTGACAGAATTCTTTAAGGACAATCACCAACTCACCACCCCGTTTCCCCATGGGACGCTAGTATGACTCGCTGGGCACAAGGACATTCACGCCGTTTCCGAGAGGTAAGGGTAGAACTCGTGTTTAGACTCTTGTGGCAGGAAGACGTGGTTCGCCATTACGTGGATCGAAAGGGCTGACTCCATAAGACAACTCACTTCTATCTCAAAACGATTTAAATCTTCATCCCCGCTAGCATACTCAGGCAACCCTCATATCTTACACGATTTCCGAAGGTAATCAGTTGACCGATCCAAATTTCCCGTTGAATACCCCAAGCTCGGGTACGAGACTCGATAGAAGCATCGATGGTGGGATACAAAACAGGACTAAAAAAGGGGAGGGCAGATGCTTCTCGACCCTTGCTAACATGCCTAGACGTTTTGGTGGGGCGGATGACAGAGTCAGAACCATCAGGGGGTTTGAATTATGGAAGGCTATTCCGACAAGACATAAATTCCGATTACATAATAACAAGGTTTTCTCCCGCTATCCATTTTGCACGGTTATTCAACACATGATTCAAGTCAAGACATACTGATTAGTTCGCTGTCCTAAGCACAATAGCACTCATCACAAAAGCAATCAACAATATTAATATGATCCCCTTCGAGAAGGATATAAGACAAACATGTAGAGAGACGATCTATGCCGTCCTTCGAGGGACGGCTGACCGGAGGGGCAAAAACCTCACGACCTCCTAACTAAACACTCCAACCTCTGTGGTGTTCCTTGGAGTCTTCTAGGCTCATCTGTAAGTAAAAGCTAGTATTTTGCCTACCGTTCCCCTTTATTCATTTTAGGTTTAATTCCAATTAAATTCATTTTGCATTTTTAAAAACATTTTTCAAAACCATTGGGCGATTTTCAAAACCATCTTCAACTTAATGTACTCGGATTGCAAAACCTCAGCTCTGATACCACCTTTTTAACGGCCCGGGATTATGATTCCTGGGTTACGTTTCGAGGGATGAAACCCCTCGTTGGGATCTTGCGCCCCAAGTAGAGGTTGAAGGTTTGAAATCAAAGATGTGTAGTTTAAAGTGGGACTTCACACCCAAATCCGGAAGGTCCGTTGGAGACCCCGGGATAAACCCATGTACCTGTCATAAGTCTACAATGCGGAAATTCCTTTATTATGCAAAGGGCATAAGTTCTAAAAACGATACAACGGGCGCCACGACAGAGCCGGGTCAAAACATAGTATAAGTAGGGAGAAATCCCAAAAGTATAAAATTGGTGAAGTCGGGGTTCAACACTCACTCTCCGCCATATGAATAGAGCCCGTCATAACATCACGAAATCAAGCAGTGAAACGGGTACCTGAAACTATACCACAAAGTCAGGCCAAGAGTCCGTCTGCGGGTCCTCTGACCGCACTAAGAACATATAATACGCCTATACCTAAAATAAAGGATGCCTTCATGCAGTACTGAAATATTAACCATGCTAACATGCTCCTAATTCCTATACGCATAATATTAAGTAAGGCCTTAACAAATAATACCAAGTGGTATATCTCTCTTCTGCCACCACCCCTCTTCCAAATAGGGTGGAGATTGGCAAGTTCGATTCTATAGCATATCGAATCTCATCATCATATCGTGGATCTTGCGAAAAGAAAATAATAATGTTGACAATAGTAAAGGTGTTCCAACAACTCGAATGACTCAGGACGAAACCCGATGGAGCTGGGTTGTCCTATGACCCTAACAAGGACTCTAGGACTCACAGATAACGACCGTTTTGTATTCAAACGCAAATAGAATAAGGATGCTCATTCATAACTGAAGTTCCTAAGCATGATACTAGATGACATACTTTTATGCATATTCAACACTTACATACTATATGACACATCAGGCAGGAGGTACTCTTTACAGAGTAAGCCCCTGAGGTACTTACCTAGCTAGCAGATCAGCAAAAGAAGAATCCAACACACAATAGTCACGATTAAGAGTATTACCTAAGCACATAATGGAATATACATAAGTCTACATCCAACTATTAAGCACTCAAGCACACCTCAATTAATAGAACAAATAACACATTATGAAATCATTTTATCACATCATCCGCTCCACAAGACCACATTGTTCTCCATAAATCATTTAACCAATTCCGCATGTTCATATACATCATTTTCGCATATACCTCAACAACTCATCAAAATAGTAAGACATAACTTGTGTGATATAAAATCCTACTACCTCGTCATAATTATCCAACATTTAATCTCTTATAATAAATCACCGCAAGTCATGCTAGTCAGTCACCGAGCAAGTCAGATTCTCAAGTTTAGATCTAAATCTGTTTCAAATCCGAGTTAGAACCCTGACCCCTGAAATTGTTAGCAAAACTCCTTTTTCAATTATTTATTAAATCATTTTTCGATCTTTGAAATCGTTCATCAAATTCCTTTTAACCTTAAGTCCAAATAATTTATTTTAAACCCCCAATAATATTATATTTTATTTTAAATACCATTAAATAATTTATTAAATAAATGGATAAACTCGACCGAACCAAACCCATTTAAACTCAATCGAACCAAACCGAACCGAACCCGCAAATAAAAACCCAACTGGTTCAACTATTAATCAATTAATTAATATAAAATAATGTGAAGGGGCCCACAACAAGTCTTCTTCCTCCTTCAAATTGAAGACTCCCACCATTGCAACTCAACCTTACGCGGCTCCGCGCTCCCGCTCTCGAGCTCAGCTCCTCTGCCTCACCCGGACTTTCCCAACCCCGCAGCTCACCTCCCTGGTGCACCGCCCATGCCTGGACCACATCGGCGCCCGATGCTCACCTGCCCGCACTCACACATGACTCTCATGCGCCCTCACACTCGACTCGCACTCTCGGACTCTCTCTCGAGCTCGCCGGAGCTCTCAAGCCCACCCGATCGTCCCACACTCGGCCCTCGCTCACTCCCGACTAATCTAGACATTGAAGGAAACACAAAATCGAATCGAGGAAGGAAAGAAATGGATGAAGCTCACCGAGGGTATCGCGACTTTGGAGCTCTCGATCGGAGTCTCGAGCGTCATCAGAGGCTCTCGATGACTCGTTGGACCTGCGTCAGACATCACTGAGCGTGATGGTGAAGCTCGGGGATGATTTCAATCGAAAACGAAGGAGAACGGCTTACCGAAGCGGCGTTCGCGCTCGAATGGGGAAGGTCGAGCTCCGGTGGCTTGGCGGCGGCGCTGAACGGCTCCTGGGTGGCTCCGGTGTGGCTTTGAGCGTCGATGGAGCTGGGGCTGAGGCTGCTACAGCCGGTGGGCTCGAGGAAAGAAGAGGGGCGGGGTTGAAGTTGTTGTTGCAACCGGCTGCTCGGAAAACAAGGGAAGAGAATGACTTAAGCGGTGCTCGAAAAATGGTGGTGGTGCTGGGTTGTTTGGTGGTGCTTACAGATGTTGGTGGAGGTGCTAGTGTGGTGGTCGGCGACAGGAGGAAGGGAAGGAGAATTGGTGGCGCTGGAACAAGATCAGGAGCGGGACGGTATGGCGGTGATGAAGGAGACGAGGAGATGGTGAAGGTGGTGATGGGGTGATGGTGAGTAGGAGAGCCGAAGGGAGTAGTCAGTGAAGGTGATGGAGATTGAAAATGAAAGATGGGACTGAAGTTGAAGTTAAATGGAGGAGGTGAGGTGCAACTCACGTTGACGGAAGGCAGATGAATGGTGAAGGAATGGGCTAACTGCAGGGTAAGGTAGGATGGAGTGGTTGAGTATTGATTGTGGAATTGGTTAAAACCAATACCGGAAAATAAATTTCGAATACGTGAATTTTGAATCTTAAAATTAGTTTTCAGATGTTAGTTTCCTCGAATCCCGCTCTATTAATCGATTAGATTTTTAAAACGGAAAAGGATATCGCCATCCGAATTTATTTTAAATTCTCGAGGTGAAAAGACGGAAATTACTCGTCAAATTTTAAATTCAGGTCGAAATCCGCTCCACCATTTTAAATCTGATTTAAATTCATTTTGAATTCTCTTTTTCCGATAAAAATAGGATTTGAAAATCCGACCCTTTACATCGCCGGTAGAGGGTACGAAAGAGGTTAAGTTTAAGCGCGCAACCGATGTTATTGTTGTGACTTATAGCTAGGTATTTGTTATACGGTTGATTCCAAATGTCTTTAAGAACATTATAAATGACTCATACCTGAAGTATGACACCAACGAAAGTTCTGACAATATTCATTCAATGACATTTAAATTAAATGGATCAACATATACAAGGTTCAATGGTTAAATATTATGGTTTTATAAGTGTCAAACAATTTTGAAAACCTGAAGTTTTCGAAAACAATCTTGAATGGAAAACCAAGATGAATATCATATAGCTCCAAAAGAGCATTGATCTTGTTACCTGAAGTAACAATGATACATTTGTATGAATTGACATGGTATTGAACACCAATATCTCATATGACTAGCCAGAACCAAGTCATACAAAATTGAGAATGTATATATATGGTTTATTTGACACTCATTTATCCCATTGAAACTTATCGCTAACCAGAAGTTAGTTAATGATAAAAGGTTTTTCTTTGTGGCATTCGGTCATTCATGTGAAACGATGATGGGCGGGATCATTGACATTCACATACACACCCACTAAAAGGGATCAGAAGATCCTAGGACCTGAAGATCATCTATAAGGGTGACCGAACATATATGGTCTGTCGTCTTGGCAAATCAACAACAAGATCATCTAAATTCAAAGTAAATGCATAGTCTCTAATGTCTCTTGAATGGACTCAATGAGACAGCTACGAAACACTATCATATAGACCAAGGTAATTCCAAGATTACAGATGCCTCAACACTTTGGTCCTATGAAAAATAAGGTAGAGAATGTTATCAAAAACATTGCTGAGCATAAGGTAGCTCACGATGACCCAGAAGAGTCTAAAATGGCGAGCTCTTAAGCTCAAATTGTGGGGATTGTGGACACTGATAAGTGAGATTTCAAGTGATATTTCGTGGAAGTGTTTCCATAGGCTTCTTCGGGTCGAAGAAATGATTCATCGAAATAATGAGTCACCATTGATATCGACACATCTGAGCTCGCCAAATATTCGAGAGTTCCTCTATTCAAGTCTTTTACTTCTTTTTCTTGTTGGATGCCTCGTCCAAGTACTTCTTTTCACTGTTTCCCTAGACTCTAGTGAGTTACAAATAGAGTTTGAGAGGATAAAATCTTTGACGATTCCATCATACATGATTGAGGTGTACAAACTTGTGGATGGGTATCCTAAACCTGAACCGAATTCTTTCTGGTTAAAGAATCTCTTTCTAGTTGCTCGGGGACCTAACCTGACGAATACAACCACAGAGCAGGGTATATTCCATATACATATAAAAAGAAGCAGGCCTCGTTGAGAACCGTTTCAATCAAGTAGTATAGTGATTCAAATGGTTCTTGTAATCTACTCCTTCATGCATCTCACAATAGATAAGATATCTATTAAGAGTCTAATATTATATAGAAGGGCCCATGCATATTTGCATTTCGAATTTGACACAATAACATCTCCCTAATTATCTCCAGAAGAGAGCATGTCATTCAAAGGTTTTGAATAAGTAGCATATGTTCCGAGATGTACCTCCTCCAAATGAACTACAATGAGACCACAAAGAAGTTGGATGATACATGGGATTTGAGTCCCTATTGATATCAATACCTAGAGCTTTATAATATTATGGTGATAAAATGCTCAGTATTTAGGGGGAGAGGAAATGAGACAATTAAGAAAGAGATTGCACGGAAGCAACTTCTCTATTATTTCATATCCGCGGATAAATACAAGTGAACCAGAAGTTCAATAAATGAAATGATTATAAGGTTTAGCAAATATGCAATTGAAAGCATTTACTAAAGGCCAAGAAAGTGATAATTAAAGTCACAAATCATACTAGCTCATTTGGAAGTGCCAGAAGTAACTCCAACTCAATGAATATCAAGTGGTGCTTAAGTACACCAGAAGTGTTGGAGATCACTAGGCTCTCGGTATACGATTCCCCATAATTGAAAAGAGTATGAGAATATGATGATCGTCAAATAAATAATGGATGTCGGCGTCGAAATGATAGTAAAGAGCCAGAAAAAGGACATGTAGTTCCAACACCGGAAAGTGTAACATCATTTGGTTTTAAGTGGGTGTTCATACAAAATAAAATATAAAGCCAACTTGATTGTACAAAAGCCGACCTATCAAAGGTTATATGGAGAATGTAATCACTAGAAGTGAATATAATTTTGGATCTAAATGTAAATGACAGACGTGTTACTTGCATTCGCATATAAATGAAAAAGATCGATTGAAAATGCTTGAAGCACTAATATCAAAGTCCCGTCACATGCAATTTGTTAAAGATCCTTATAAGAGTACCTGAAGTATCTATAATTGTGAAAAAGGTGTCATTGCATTAGGTCCCGAAGTACCATACAATGTTGTACTCTTTTCCTTGATCTTGGTTTTTATCCCATTGAGTTTTTCCAAGTTAAGGTTTTTAACGAGGCAACTTATGCACCATGTAATACAACGGATCCCCTGATCAACAATGAAAAGCACACTAGGTTTTGAAGTACCTTATGCTTGTGCATTCAAAGCAGCTCAACACCAATACATGGAAGTCAAGCGCATCAAGTCAATCATGAAGAAATTACAGGTCAAGGACAATGTTGAGAGTCGACCATAAGTTCATAAAGACAACGCCATCAGGAAGAATGAGAAGACTTCGAGAAGGATGTTGAATTCAGGAGAGTATACACGCACTGCACTCTTTTTCCCTTCGATCAGGTTTTGTCCCACTGGGTTTTCCTGACAGGGTTTTTAACGAGGCAGATCACCAAAGCGTATCAAATGTCATATGTATTTGTTCTCTGGATCCTAGTTTTGTCCCATTGAGTTTTCTAGGCGAGATTTGTAATGAGGTAGTATTTAAGGATGTTTATCCAAGGGGGAGTGTTATAATATTATTATATTAGGGATGGATAAACACTAGTAAACCCTAATTCCCTATGTAAACTCCTATATAAAGGGTCCTGAAAACCCTCAATAATACATTAGCTCTTTCTCTTCTTCTCCTCTCTACTCTCTACTCTCTCTATTATCACAATCATTTAATTAAATTATTATTTTTGATTCCAAGATTAAAATTTTAACGATTGATTGCACCTAATAAAAAATAATAATTTTAATTTTACCATTATAATAAGCTTTTGATAAAATCATTTAGTTGATTTTATTTTACCAAACGTTTTATAATACCGGTTTTTGTTAGAATTCTACAATTAGTAGAATGGAAATTGATAGATAATTTACTTAAATTCAAATTTTTGAAAGAGTATATATAAATTAACCTACTCTCCTTTTATTGTCATATTTAAGTTGATATAAATTTTAACAAATATTAGAAGAAATTAATTAACTAATGGTTGTTAATAAATCATTTATTTAAACTAAAATAAATTAAATAGCCAAGTTTTTTCGGATAGGGGGCTAATCACTGCAATTCTCTCTAAATAACATTTGTATCAAAAAAGTTACAAATAACATTAGTATTAAAAGAAGTTGCAAATACTGAACCGCCAAAAAGACAAATTAGTATATTAAATGACCCCCTGAGGACAAATTGGTATATTAAAAGTCTTTAGAGACAAATAGGTATATTAAAAGTGCTCTAATGGACAAATTGGTATATTAAAAGACTCTACCTTACAAATAACCCTTTTTACATAATTGGACTTCCTTTTCGTTTTATTTTTTTAATAAAATCATGTTAATATATTTGTATGATAATGAATTGGTTACATACTCATATAATCTTATTAATTTACTTATATAATCATCAAAAAAAAATTAAATTTGGTATATATTTCTATCAAATTATAAAACTATTGAATTTTTATCACTATTTGTCACTAATAATATATATTATATACATTTTATTAAATAAAACTTTATTACAATGGTTGTTTGTATAAATTGCACAAATTAAATTACCCCACAAAAATATGAGCTAGTATTTGTTTGGAAATCACACAAAAAATGTTAAATAAAAATGAAATATGAGAATTTTTATAAAACCGTTAAAGATGAAATAATTAGTTAAAATTATGTTTCATATGTTATTATTATTATTATTATTATTATTATTATTATTATTATTATTATTATTATTATTATTATTATTATTATTATTATTATTATTATCAATTGTTTTCTAAAAATAAGCAATAAGTGTTTTAACTTTCGATTCGTAAACCAACTATTAAATATGTGTTTTTTTTTGTATTTGTAAAAAAAACCAATAAAAATTTTATGTAATAATATTTTATACAACATTATTAGTTACAAACATATAGAAAAATAAAATAAAAAGTTTTATAATTTGATAGAAATATATCCAAATTTTATTTTTATGATTATATAGTCAAATGAATAAAAGTTAAATAAAAATAATTATTTTAAAATATATGAAAATGTTTTTATTAAGAAAAATCAAATGAAATGAATTCAAATGAGGCAAAAAGGGCTATTTGTCCCTTAAAAGTTTTTTAATATACCAATTTGTCCACAAGAGCACTTTTAATATACCTATTTGTCCCTTGAATCTTTTAATATACCAATATGTCTTAGGGGGGGTCATTTAATATACCTATTTGTCTTTTCGGCCAATACTGAACTACTACCTTCGTCCAAAAATACATGTCGTTTTATTATTTATGCACGTTTTTTAGCTAAAATTATATAAAATATTAGCTTTTTTATTTATTATTTTTAATAATTATAAATTGATTGATAATAAGTTTGTAATTATTAAAAAAACTAATAAAAAGTTACTCTCTCCATTTAAAAATATAAGTCCATTGACTTTTTGCACGTTTTTTAAGGAGTTAAAAACTATATAAAATAATATTTTTTAACATACTCTTATAGAGTATATATTACTAATAAGTATATAATTATGTAAGAAATTAATAAAAAAATATATTATTTTATATAGTTTTTAATTCGTTAAAAAATGTGCCAAAAAATCAATTGACTTATATTTCCAAATGGAGGTAGTAATATTTTATATGGTTTTTAATTCCTAAAAATACGTGCTAAAAATAAAAGGACATGTATTAAAAATATGTGCTAAAAATAAAAGGACACGTATTTTTTGACGTAGTGAGTATTAAATATTTAAAATTGATTGTGGGTCCATATTAATAGTTTGCACATGAAAAAGTATAAAGATGTGGTGCTTTAAAAACGAAAACTTGAGTTGGGGTTTTGGATTGCTAACGGGGTGTTACAATTATACCCGTCAAAACACAATTCGACCCGGTGACCCGATCCGATCGACCTGAAAAATTTACGACCTGAACCCGGAAATTTTGACCCGATTTTTTTTTTCCACCCGAACCCGAAAAACCCGAAATTTTTCGGGTAATCTGGGTTTCGACCCGGTGACCCGATTGACCCGGTAATTTTGACCTGATTTACCCGATTGACTCGGTTGATTTATAATTATATATAATTAATTTTTTTTATATATAATTAAAATTTATCACAAAATTATCAAATTATGATTTTTATAATTTAAAAAGGAAAAAATTGGCAAACCCGAAATCGACCCGAAACCGGGTCAAACCCGGGTTCGAGTCAACCCAAAAAACCCGGAACCCGTTTTACCCGAGACCCATTTTACCCGAAACCCGAAGTGACCCGACCCAAACCCGACCCGAATGACCCGTTTGACAGGTCTAGTTACAATATATATGAGTGGTTTTAGTAATAATTTATATATAGGGTGATTTTGGAAAATATGGGTTATTTAAGGGGTGATTTTCTACAATTTAGTCTATTTAATATGCAAAAGATCGAGATGACAAAAAAACATCTAAACATAACTTTATGATTTTAACAGACAAAAAATCATCAAATCTAACATTTTATCATTTTTCAACTTTAGACAAAAAGGAGTACTATCAAACAATCAATTTAATTAGTCATTTATAAACATTTTCTAAGTTAGGTTTTTTTACCAAACCAAAACTTTCGGCTTTAAAAATCTCTACCAATAAAAAATAAAATTCCCTCAAGACACGCTCTTCCTCTCCTCCTCTATTGGTGTCATGTTTTTCTCTTTTAACATCCCCTCTATTTTCAACCCTCATACCCTTCCTAGCACTCTGCCGATTTTGTATGCTTTCTTCCGTTGTTGGTTTATTCTTCTTCTTCTCTATCTCTGCATAATTGGGCTCCCTCCTTCCATTACCAATATGTCATCGGTATAGTATTTTATGGATCTTTTGGATTCATCCTTGATTGATAGTTACTTCACTGGGCCGTATCAACCAAATCATCTTCATGAAAGATATGATGGACCTATTACTAGATATAGACCACCAACATGTTATGTTTCTCATGGACCTTTGGTTTGTTAATATGGCTAACATAGAATTAATGTCAAATAATACAGGAGGCAGGAAGCGCCCGACCATTGCCAAAATTTGGGGAATGGGATGTGAACAACCCAGCATCAGCTGAATCATTTACAGTCATCTTCAACAAAGCTAGAGATCAAAAGAAGACCAGTGGTCTAACTGCGGGAAGTAAAGGGGAGGAAGCCGACAAGAATAACAAATCCAACAAAGATAATAAACCAAGCCATCCTGTAAAGATCAAACCCTATCTTGCTATCATATGATCCATTTTGTATCATGTCATAACTAATCATATGATCTTTTTTCTTTTGGGAATGCAGAAAAAGGCTTTTTTATGTTTCTATGGAGCTTGAAGGAGCGAAACACACCAACGGTAATGGATTTTAGCCATGGAAGGATTTGTGTTTTTTCACAACTCTTTTCTAATGCTCATGGCTGATGTGCAATCCCTATATTTACAAAAATACACCTTTTATGGTGCTATATAAGATTTTTAAATAGAAGTAAAACCCAAAGTTGTATGGTTCTACATCATACTTCATAAAGTTCATTTTGAGTATGTTCTAAAATCTAAATCAATTCTTATAGCAATGATTGTTATGTTCCACTCCCAAATATATACGACAGGAACAAGAATCTCAAAATTTATAACCATAATGCGAACTAATGAACTTTGAAGTATGCAATGTAGAATATATCAATATTGTGCATGGTTGGTCATTCTATTTGTTTGGGGTTGAAATTTGTCATCGCGAGTTTTGTAACCATAATGCGAACTAATGAACTAATGAACTTTGGTCATTCTATTTGTTTGAAGTATGCAATTTCTGATGTATAGTTTTCATATGCATGGTTGGTCATTCTATTTGTTTGGGGTTGAAATTTCACGTCAAATATATTCAAACAAAAGTACATATTCGTTCAAAAAATGTATTGAGTCGTTGTATGCATATCAAAAAAAAGGTATTACAATTTGGGTATTCTATGTGTCTTACAAAACACGCGATGACAAATATAGAAAAACTAATACATCGGTCAAATGTTCAAGGCTCACCAACTTCTACAAAAGTCACTTGTTAAAGCTTCAAATGCAGCCTGTTTGCAAGCCTCCGTAAGCAAAGAGTCCAGCTGAAAATAAAGAGAAGAAAACATAGTGATGTTATTAAAACATTGCATATACAAAATTACAAATTTACTTTGAATGGGCTAAAAAATGAGGCATCTAATGGGCTCACATATAGGCTTGGGCAAGCCCAGCCCGGATGTATGCTATGGGCGGTTATAAAAGAAAAAGGAAAGAGTAAAAATCAAGGCTAAAAAAATTAGTAATTGCTCAACAACTGCACAACCGCTATAACTTCTCCAATTCAAAAAGAAAACCGTACGAGGGAGAAAGTGAGGAAATGGGTAGGCTAAGCAACTGCTGCTATTACTCCTTATAAAAGGCAAATGTGTGACATCAGTTTTGTTTTGTTTTTACATAACACAGAATGAGAGAAAAAAGAAAAGTCACACATTCACATGCACGACATCAGCAAGAAAAAAAAAACGAGACCATACAAAGTTTCTACAGCATGAAGTAGAAGAAGACAAGGTAGATTCATGGCTTCCAAAACCCCTCTTACAAAGCTTTTAATGCTTTAAGCAAGTGGTATAGGTTTTGGGGCCAACAAACTACCTCCAAATTATGTCAAATTATTACTGAAATGGGCTCTCGAGACCCCCCCCCCCCCTCCGCAAAGCGTTTATGCTTTAAGGAAGTGGTATGGGTTTCGAATCCACCAAACTACCCCAAAATGCTGCTGAAATAGACTCTCGAAACCCACCCTTGCAAAGATTTTATGCTTTAAGTGGTAGAGGTTTCGGAGTCCTGAAATGGTGAAACTCTGGCAAAATTTCTCCAACTAAACAAATAGAATTCTAGTTTTTATTAGGTTCAACTAGAGTACGTTGTTCAGAAAGTGGCCCGGCCCGAAAACCGAACCGAAAACCCGGTTTCGATCCAACCAGAATAATATACGGTTCGGATCACTGGCCTTAAAAAATAAATTTTTGGTTTCGGTCCGAAAACCAGAACCAAACCGAAAATCTCGGTTCCGGACCAAATAACCAGATATTAAATTATTATTATTTTCAAAAAATTTAATAACATATAATTAATACCAAATATTTTCCTACTCCCTACAGACTTACCGTAGCTGTCTCATTTTAAATTCCCCAAACCAAAGTTAATTAATTACATACAGTGATACATACTCTCTCTCGCTTCTATCACTCTTGCATTCTTCCATCTTCAGTCACCTGAAGAAGCCTTCTTGCTCGTCGCTTCCCTCGCCGTCAGCCGCTAGTGTTGGTGCTTCTCGCCTACCCTCTCCCGCTCCCACAACCACTGACAATCCAATTCCCTCCAATCTCAATCGCCATTGCTCGATCTCTATTTCATGAATTCAAAGCTCTACACTACCCTCAATCAATTGAGCTTGGGGTTACGTTGTCGAGTTCGAATGCATTGTCAACAAGGAGAAGACATGGCAGTGACAGAAGTACAGAAGACTTACTCAAATCATCCATGGCCTCAAATCTAGATAACACATACTTACTCGGTTTTTTTGGGCCATTAACCGAAAAAACGAAAACCGATTACACGGTTTCGGTTCAAGCATCGGTCCAACCTTCCAAACAAATCAGCCCGTCGGTTCTGGCCCAAATCGTTGGTTTGGGCTATTTGCACCACCCTAGGTTCAACAAGAGGGCCTTAAACATTAAACTAGATATCACCAAAGAAACGAAAATAAAAAATCAGTAGCAGTGCAATTTGAAGAAGGCAAAGTCATGCCTAAACAAAGCTCTAAACAAAATCGTCAAAGCTGGATATTATCAAAAGAAGAAAAGAGGAGAAAAAAATAGCTACTGTAATAATCAGAGAGTGGAATGACATGCATTGTAATTCAGATTTGGAGAATTGAGTTACAAAGAGAGATAAATGCAAACTTATAATTCTCAAAAATCCATATGCCCAATTTCAACCCAGCCTAAAGCACATATTCAAAATCAAAAGGAATAAAGGACAAAAGGGAAAATTAAACCCACTTACTTAAGCCGAATTGATGACCGTGTTCCCAGTCACTCATTTGTTTGGAAGTCATAACTGTTCTGACACCTCCCTAAACTTCCCAAAGCGCCGAAGTCGTTCGATTTCCCTTTAATTGCCCTAATCCAAAAAACGCCTAAAATCACAATTTTTAAAACAAATCGGTCAAATTTCAGAAATTGACAATTTGATTAGAGGGAGATGTAAAAGAGGATGCAAATTTTGGAGCCTAAATCATCTAAGTATTGAATTAAATAGCAGATTTGAGGTTGGAAATTTTCGAACAAAACCCTAGGACATACCTAGTTGGAGGTACACAAGCTTCGAATATCTTCAATGTGTTTTAAGTTATTGAAGCCTAGCTTGCTCCGCCCCTCCGGTTCGATTTCCGAAAATGGCCGCTAATGCATATTTTAGATAGGCATTATAGGTAGGTTTACTTTCCAACACTTGAGTTTGGAATCTACGTGTCTGTTGAGCTTAAATTGCATATTTATTTTCCAACGCTTGAGATAGGGTGGCCATGACGTTGCCGGGGTCGAGAACCATGAGTTAGGAGCTGGGAAGGGGGTCTGAGGAGGCAAGAAGATGTTTGGAGAAAATTTGGGAAGAGGAGCAAAAGCGAGGAGCTGAAGAACACATTTACTGTTAGAGCGGCACCCGCCAGTCTGATCGTATACGCGGAGCAGCGTTTTATCCGAATTTCACTTTTGTGATCTTTTGGTATTTTTTATTTGGGTTTGTTTTGGTCGACTTTAATGGCCATCTTAAGACAATTTTTACATAAATTTAGAGAGATTTAGAGAAGAAGAATGACGTTCTACTACGGTATGAAGAATTAAATTTATTAGTTTTGCATGTGATTCAGAGACATGGTTCGATGATTTGTGAGGCTTGATTTCTATGTTATTCGATGATTGATTCAATATCTTTGTTCTTCTATTTGGTTGATTGCATGTATTCTCTCTTGATTAGCTACCTTGACAGAATTTGCATTCCTGCTAGGGTTTGATTAATTCGTAAGAATAATTGAACCATAGTAGCAAACATAGCCAATTGATCACGTGAAAGCATCAATTGGGTGTGTGAGATATTGTCACTTGGGTGGATATCGATTCTCTTGCAATTTAGGGATATAGGGTGTTGTGCTTTCTATTTCTAATTTTTCGGGGAGATTGGTGTTACCTAATTGCGAAATGCTTTGGGACTTTGTGCTACTTTATATTTACAATTCTGTGGAGTTTAGATTGCATATAGTGTAAGGGATTGGCATGTCTTTGATGAATGTTATTCCATCTAAACCAAAGTTGGGTTGATCTATTTAACTAGAACAATTAGAATAGAGTGAATGATTAATAAACCAACCATTGTTGAAGGATTGTAGGTGAAACTATCACATTCTTATTGATTCTAATCAATCACCATTGCTACTTTTATTGTACTTGTTTATTTCAATCATCTCAATCACCCTCAATATCACTACTTTTTGTTAGCAATTTGGTATTCTTCATGTGGATCGACATCTGGACTTATCACTTATACTAGCTAAAGGGTTGAATTATTATTTTTGACAGGATCAACGACCGTTTTACACTCATCAAAATTTGGCACCGCTGTCGGGGACCCAGATATGTTTTGCACAGTAGAAAACGCAAAGTTTGAGTATGCTATGCTTGATCTTGGTGCATCTATCAATGTTATATCCTATGCTCTATACTAATACTTGGGTTTGGGAGCTTTGAATGAAACCAGGGTAGTTGTACAACTTGCAGACCTCTCTCAAATCCACCCTAAAGCGATTGTAGAGGATTTTTTTTCCCTTCATTCTCTCCCCATTCGACACTTGACACCATGAACTCCTCTTTATTGGACCCTTGCAGATGAATCTAAAACATCAGATTAATGTGCTTTTCTTCCACTTTTATTTTCAACTGGATACCCTAGGAGCCCATGGGCTCACTGATGCAGAAGCTCTTAGGAGTAATGGTCAAATGGGGGTTGAATCTAATTCTAAAAAGGGGGTTGGTTTTACTGCTTGAAAAGGTAAATATAGACCATACCAAGGGTCTTACTGACACAAAAGATGGAACAATCACAACTTGCCAACCACACACAACGAACTTCTAAAGCTTGCTCATCAAACACATGAACATGCTCTAACACACTCCATAACACGTTAAGCCAACATGGCCTACAACAAAAACTACCAACTTTCGGGTCCATAAACACGAGCAAAAAGCAGGCGGAACGCGAAAGGACAACACAACACCGACGGTAAAGACGCCTACAATTCAACCGAAACCTGACCTCCAAGTTCATATTGGTCTCTTAAGACAAGAGAACAAATCGGGGCGAACAACCCCAACTACATACACCTACCATCATCCAGGGCACCAACTCCCACACGAGCTTGAAGCACATCCGCGCACTCGTGCACCTAGTCAACATACTATCAAACCAAACAGATTTGAGGGAAGGCTACATGATCGGAAATGCAGAACAACCACACCCCAGTCCACACCGGGGCATACATGACATTTAGAACGACATCAGAGGTAGTATGCCAATATGGGAATATAGAAAGTACCACATTAACAACATCCACACAAACCCTCGAATCGGAAAAGGTAGGAAAACATGTCGACAAAGTACAAAGGCAAGTCTCCAACCCAACGGGCCGCTGTCATCCATCCAAACAAAATGAAGGGAAGGATAATTGAGCCTTGAAATCAGCACGACCGCTAACCAAATCCACAACTGATGTGATCCTAGTGGCCCATGAGCTCTACTCATTTGTCTTACAAAGCTTTGTTGCTAGAGCCGAATATCAATTCTCGTTTGAGAAAACTACATGGCGACACTGTGGTATTTTGGCTCTTTTAGGCTGTATAAAATCCCGATTGAAGTCGGTGAGCACTTGTTGGAAAGCTATTTTAAATGGCTACAGTTTCCATGAAGGACACTTCTCCTAAATCCTCGAAGATGCTCGAATTGGACGTTCTTTCCAGCAGCTTCAATCTAGATGTTTTTTTCCATGCTTTTATTTCTATCAAAATAAATCCCACATCGATTATAAATGCTTGGGGGATATATTTTCATCCTATATATATTTCTTGTAAAATCTTCATTTTCATTTAAGTCAAGTTTAGTTGAGTTAAAGGTTAAGCCACTAAATAGCTTCCTATGATTCCGGATAAGGATCGAGTTCTTGGTCAGAGGCTAAGAGTGAACCCTTTGGTGAGAGGCTGAGGGTGACACCCTAGTGAGAGGTGAAAGTGTCAAAGAGTCGATATCCTCAGAGTGCGATTCCGAGAGGATTGAAATCCTCGGCGTGCGATTCCGAGAGGATTGAAATCGAGTGTAGGGGATTCAAGGGTGGAAGGCCTACGAATCTTGCTCCACATATCCCTTTTTTCAGTTTCCATAAACCCCAAAAATTAGCCCAACAAAAAGAGTGTTAGAAAGCTCGAGCCTTGATGGATCCCAGTCCTCGGGTCTCATCAACAACAGGGGTCCCATAACTTTCAACACCAACTCTAAAGTAACAAGCCAATGCGTTGAAAAGGAAAGTACCAACTAAACAACCGGCACCCAAACACCCAAAAATAGACTAGAAATGACAAAACCAGCCTGACAACACAACACAAAATCCACAGAATTATTAACACTCTCACAACCCAATCCACACCAGGGCAAGCATCGCGTTTAGCCCATACACTAAGGTAACTTGTCAATGTGGGAAGGTGGAATGCGCCAACAATTCGACAAGATATCAAACCCAGTCATCAAATTGGGTCAATAAGAACTAGGTCCCACACAAGACAAACGACATCTCATCCACAAGATAGACTAACACCAAGAACAATAAAAATTCTACATAAAAAGTGACATTCCAATTGCAGCACAAAAGAAGCATCTGAGTGGGCCCACATGAAGTCACCAACCACAAGAGCACGCGCCAACAACATACGACACACATTGCGCCACGCAGCGCGACCTACACAACGACTAAGAAACCCAAGGAGCCTGACCACGATCTTCAGCCCCGTGGCGATGACGATAGGCTCGCAGCGGCGATGGAGAACACACTGGCGACACCAACCCAGCAACACAGCCCCCGGGTCAAGAAGTTGCAAAGAAACCGAATGTGATTCATGTGTACAACTCATCACCCATACACCTCTACACAACTTAGATCTTAAAGGAGAGGAAGAGAGGAATCTAGATCTGAGTGCAACACAAGCCATTACTAAAAAAAAAGGTTCTCAAATCTATGTATCATGTAGTAAGAACTCTAGACCTACGATGAACGCTCAAAAGAAGCCAGATCTGAGCAAAACAAACCACCAACTCCTTAGATCTATGGCGAAGGAGCACACACGAACTCGGATTTTAGGAGAGGACCCAAGTCTATAAGCACGGCACAACCAAACCTCCACACACATGCATCGTAACCCCCAACAGATTGAACAATCATTTGCACATAGCCCAGGTCTGAAGGAGGAAGCCAAGTTCTCCATATGATGAGGGAAGGGCCGGCAAGAGCATTTGAATCGCCAAACGAGCACACTTCCCAATAAGCAAAATGAAAAACGGCAAAATAATATTTACCATTTCAATAAATGAGGTTATGTAATATATATATATATATATATATATATATATATATATATATATATATATATATATATATATATATATATATATATATATATGGAAATAGAATGTTTGCATTTAATGAAGTGGGATAGTTGTGAATTTGTGTTGGACAACAAATGAGAATTTGAGGAGAGGCCAAAGCGAGAAGAGGAAACACGGAGAGAGAGGGGAACTCCCACCTCCAATGAGAGTTTCTCTCTATAGCTTCTTTTCTCTAACGCCCCTCCTCTACTTTGTTTGTTGGAAAATTTTGGTCAAATATCCATTTAGAGGAAACTTAATTAGGTTAATGTCCAAATTGAAATGAATACTAAGTAAATGTCCATAAATTTTTCATAATACCCATCCTACCCTTACCTTTATCCCTTCCCCTTCATGTTGTACGTTCCTTCATTAAAGGCAGACCATGGAGTCTCGTGCGTTCTTTGTGTCATTCTCACCCTTGAAAATCACCGATTTGTCCCTGTCTACGTTTACTCAATGAAATCAATATCTCCACCATTGTTCTACTGTGACCCTCTACACGTCGATCAGCTTCATTGTCCAAGACTTCCATACCATGGCAGTTCTCACCGATGCCTACATATGGCAGAGTTGTTGGAGTAAATCGATGTCGGAATTGTGTTCGACAGTCAAGGCTTGTGTTAATTCGCTTTCAGTTTGAATATGTGATATGTATTTGAATCAATTTCAGTAATGCGGGAGAGGGAGAGGAGATAAAATTGTGGAATTTCATAATAGTTGAGGCTGCAAGAATGCAAGCATAAGTAAGAGGGGAATGGCTCGATTTGGAGAGGTGGAATTTCATAACAATCAATTTGATTATTCTCTTTCTCCCTATGTACCTTTGTTGACGAGTATTGGTGACTTGTGAAGTCGGATCACTTGAAGGCAGTAACAAAATGGGTGAATTACAACATCATATCAACAATTTGCTTGGCTTTACTCTCCCACAAAATTAAATTACCTTGATTTGATTATGCATTCTTTATAAAAATCGGTGGAGGTTGGCAATTTACTCTCTGAATTGATCATTCTAAAGAAGCTGATCTAGCTTTAAGGAGAGGTCTATTTACTCATTCTTTTGTAGAGTTTTTTTATAAATGCAAAATAAAGATGATAGGTTTTAATGACAATAAAGTGGTGACAATGTTTTGTAAATGGTGACAATATATTAGAGGAAAAAATAGGGTGACAATGTTCCGTAGTTGGTGATAATAGGTTGATGACAATAGAGTAATGACAATGTTTTGTAGTTGTTGACAATACGTTTGAGAAAATAATATAGTGACAAGTTTTCTATAGTTGGTGACAATAGGCTGATGACAATGTACTGTAGTTGGTGACAATAAGGTTAATTGGTGAAATTGTTATGTCGTTGGTGACAATATATTATTTACAAGAGGTTGATGACAATAGGGCGGTGACAAAGTTTTGTAATTGGTGACAATATGTTTGAGAAAATAATATAGTGAAGTGACGATGTTCTATAGTTGGTGACAATAGGCTGGTGAGAATAAGGTTAATTGGTGACACTGTTATCGTTGGTGATAATATATTACTTACAAGAGGTTGATGACAATAGGGTGATGACATTGTTTTTGTAGTTGGTGACAATATGTTCGAAAAAATAATATGGTGACATTGTTCTACAAGAAATAATTCCACCACCAATTGTCACCAAAAGAAAAAAATCAATTGTCACCAAAAAACAATTCCCCTAGCTATCACCGGGAAAAAAAATGTCACAAAAAGTCAATTGTCACACAAAAATAATTGTCACAAACAACTGTCATCAGAAAAATATACTCAACCATCACCGGAAAAATTGTCATCAAATGCAAAGTTGACGTAAATGGTCAATGTTGACTAGTCAATATTCAAACTAAAAATAATCAAGGGGGAAGGAGGGTGGATTAGGATTAGAGAAAGAAGGGTAAAAGTGTCAAAAGTGGACATTTACTTAATTTATTTAAAAAGTGGGCATTTCCTTAATTATGACAAGTTTTCTGGACATCCACTAAATTAAACCTTGTTTTTTTTTACTGCGCGTGAGCATGGTAAACAAATGGCCGGGGTCCATTTTTTTAAATAAAAAAAAAATAAATTCATGATTAATCTAGTCCCTTAATTTCTTTTGATTTAATGGTTAAGATTCGTTCACATTTTACATTCTAGGAGTGTTTACAACATAACTACCATATATATATATATATATATATATATATATATATATATATATATATATATATATATATATATGGATTGACTCTGGTGAAAACCTCAAATTGTGGTAAAAACCCGTGAGGACTACTTTATATCTTGGTTTATTTGAAATCCGTGCTAAAAACCTCAATCACACGGTGACTTTACAACTCGGTTCAACCTAAAAACCGTGCTAAAAACTCCAATTTTAAAATAACACATAACTTTATAGCCCGATCAAGCCTAAAAATCGTGCTAAACACTCATGTTTTAAAATGACATAGTGTCTTTATAGCTCGGTTTTATTGAAAACCGGGCTAAAATTTATGTCTTTATAGATCGGTTCTATTCATAATCGGGCTATAAAGCAAGTGAACCGAGCTAAAAAGTCGGTCCTCACGGGCTTCTATCGCAATTTTGGTTTTCACCGGAGTGCATTCCTATAGATAGATAGATAGATAGATAGATAGATAAGAGAGAGAGAGAGAGAGAGAGAGAGAGAGAGAGAGAGAGATAGATAGAGAGATAGATAGATAGAGAGAGAGAGAGAGAGAGAGAGAGAGAGAGAGAGAGAGGTTCCCTTGTGCACACCCCTTATAGTGTATCTAATGCACAAATCTAAACCTCTGATTGAAAGAAAATAGAAGGCCAAGATTAAATGGAATTTTAGTTTTTTTTCTTTTATTATAATGGGACCCACATGCTAAAAAAATCAACTCCCCATTTGGTAGAGCGTGTAATCCAATTCCTCTACTTGCTTTTTTAAAAAAAAATATTGGTTGAAAACCAATTCCATTTCTTGCTTTTTTTTTTGGTTTGAAAAATAAATAATTTTGATTGATTTGTTGATGTATCCAACTGATTTTGTTTTTTAAAATTTTGGTAATTCCACCGAATAATATTTCTCATCCTACCAAATAATTTTATTTTTTCTTTTTTTCATCTAGTTTATATGAAAATTCACCGATTCTACTGAATAATTTTTTCTTTTTCCATCTAGTTTAAATGAAAATTCACCGATTCCACTGGATAATTAATCACATGCTACCGAATAATATTTTTTTATTAAGAATAATATTTAATATTTCACTGAATAACTCATCAAAAATCACTGAATAATGTTTCATATTATATAAAACCCAAATTCATAAAAAAAAACCTCCAATTTCTATGAATAATTGTTCAATATCACCGAATAATCCTTCGAACGGAAAAAGAAGCATTGAAGATTGAATAAGCCCGGATGCTGCGGGATGCACCATTCCGCCTCGACCACCGTCTCACCGCCTTCCTTAGGCTGCGGGTTGCACAGTTGGCTCCTCCTTCGCCACCGTCTCACCGCCAGCCGTCGCTCATCTCATCGATCGTCTTACCGCCAACCACCACCGTCTTACATGGAACGCCCAGCAAGAAGAGAAACGCGAAGACGATGACCCCTGAATTTGATCACAATCTGCAATCTGGGCAGCCATCCCATCGTCCCTGCCAGCCTCACCTATTCCTAGCCTCATCGCCGGAATCCGCAAAACAACTTCTGCTGATGGATTCGACTCCTCGTCATCCACCTCCACCTCGTCTTTGTCTCCAATTGCTTCAGATTCAGATGCATCGGTTGCCCAGAATCGAGAAGGATGAGAGAAAAGAATGAATTTGATACCTTGTGCATCCCTGATTCGAACACGCTTCCTCCTGCAACTCGCCTGGGCTCCTCGAATTCGTCTCCAATTCGCCTCCTCCATCGCCACCGACTCCAACTCGCTTCTTCCATCGCCAGCATCTCGCCTAGGCTGCTCAAGAGAGATTCGGCCACCCACAGGCACAATCTCCCACCTCCATCGCCACTGCGTCGCTCGTCAGCCTTCGTCGTTCACCGCCCTGCCCAGTCGCCGCTTCAATCCATGGGAAGAGGGGAAGCCGCCGCTTCAATCCGTATGTATGTATGTATGTATGTATGTATGTATGTATGTACATATACATGTACACACACACACACATATACATATACATATACAAACATATATACATATAAGCAAGGGTTACGGTGAGAACAATCCGATCTGGTGAGAACGAAAGAAGATCTCATTGATCCAATTTCATTAATAAGAATTAAATTACAAAAAACGCCTCACGTGCCTGCAAACCACCGGGCTTAAATTCGAAATCCCCACACACTCCCTTTTCGCTCTTTAATCATCTCTTTTGTGAGTCAAATTGCAGATTCTCCGACTCTAGTTGTCACTTCCATAGAGATTTCTAGATGTCCGTCCCTTTCCTTCTTCACCCTCCGCCTGCCTCTTCCATGCTCTTGCCGAACTCTTCGATCTCTCCCTCTCTCTACAACTCTCCGATTTCGCATTTCAACAGCTCTGCCCTCCATCTGGGAATTTCTCTTCGCTTTAATTCCGAGAATGAACATGATATCAGAGGAAGAGGTCCATAATTCGAATCCGAAGGGGAAAGAATATGAAGCCAATGGCAATGACTCCGACTTGGTGCTGCCAAGCAAGCCGACGGCAGACGGCGCTGGGAATGCAGATGAGGTGGATGGGACATAGGGGAAGCCAGCGGAGAATCAGGATGGGCGGGAGAGGTGGTGGCTCTTGCCGATGAGCATCATGGGTGGAGTTGCAAGAGGCAGAGGAGTGGAGGATAATGGCGCAAGAGATGCCACGGTAGTGACAACGACGTTGAACAAACCTTTGATTTTGTTCAGAACACTATATGTTGCCGCCTCCATCTACATTCGTTTATTCGATTGGATGAATTACATTTCATAAGTCGGGAATAGGTGATATTTTATGGGGATTCTTTTGTTGCTTATTTCCGATTTTGATTCAATTGTGGGAAGCTCTGTGATTAAGGACATTTGAAAAGAAAGGTTATACTCTCTGTTAATTAAAACTTATCATTTTAGAAATGTACACACTTATTAAGAAAACAAACAAAATACACTTATACCCCTAATTATTATTCTACTTTGTTTACTTTATCAAAAACTACAACTAATGACTATCTAAACATGACAAGGGTGATTTCATAAAGTAGATGGAAAAATATCTAAATTTATAAGTTTTTCTGAACAAAATTTACCTCTTAAAACGATAAATTTTGATTAACGGATGGAGTATGTTATGCGGAGTATTTGCCAAGAAAGATCAAAGTTTGTGACTATGGTGGGATTTGTTGTTGTGATGTTACACAGTGCATTGGTCAAACAAGTATGTTGAGGCATTGATTAATTTATTTGACTTCTTTTTGTTTATATATACTCTATGTAAAATGGCTGAACAACTACTAGTAAAATAGATAAACCACTACAAATAAAATTGTTGAACCACTATGAGTGAAATGGCTGAAAAACTACGAGTAAAATGGTTGAACCACTACAAAAAAAATGGTTGAACCACTACAAGTAAAATGGCTAAACCACTAAGAGTAAAATGGATGAACCACTACGAGTAAAATGGTTGAACCACTATAAATAAAATCGTTGAACCACTAAAAAAAAAAATGGTTGAGTCACTACGAGTAAAATGGCTGAACCACTACAAATAAGACGATTGAACCACTACAAAAAAAAGGCTGAATCACTAAGAGTAAAATGATTCGAGCTCGTGAGAATGTCTTGGATGCGGGGACCATCCAAGACACCATCCAAGCCACCTCCGGACACACCTATGATTCGAGCTCGTGAGAATGTTTTCATCCTCAAGAGGGAGAAGAAGGCTCCACCATGGAAGAAGATCAAAAGGTGCAAGCTTGATTAATGACGTTTTGGATTCGTTCAGAATATTTGACAGCTTTACAATGTCTCAGTAAAATGGGTCGTACGGAGTCCATATTTATCCGATTGGGTCGTTCCATATCTTGTTGGAACGAGGAAGAAGAGATCTAAAACTTTACTGTTGAAGGTTTTTCCATATTGGTCCTATAGCTTGGTCGAAAATCACCATCTTAGAGCTGTCACTGTTTTTAGACGAATTTATCCTATTTTTAGTATTTCTTTTACGTAAGTTATTTTAGGAAACTTTAGATGTTATTTTTATTAATTTCTTAAGTTGTTATTTTTATCAATTTCGGCCCAATATCAGCCTTGTATGGCTATATATTGCCGACACCCCTATGTTAAACATTCACGAAATTGATTATGAAGAAAAGTCTCTTTTTGTGATGAAACACATGAGTGAAAGTCAATCGATTCGAAGCATGGTTCATCGATTGCAACTATTGTTATTATTTTAGCTTGGTGTTCTTTGTGTTCATCAACTTCGCAAGACTTGGTGATCCTAGTATCCACGAGCCCCCTCCTTGTGCCTCCAATTTGTCCGCTTGGTTGTGTAGGGTTGTAGAGGGGGGTTATATAGTCATTGGTATTGGTTCCTACCCTCTTAGGAGGTTTGGGGTATTTATCTTGTTCTATATAAATCGACTCAGTCCTTATCGGTCATGTCTTTCAATTCTTGCATCCAATATCGAGTCTTTATTTAATCTTGTCGAGTCTTTCTTTGTTCTTGTTGCGTTCTTGTTGAGTCTTGGTCGATTATTGGCTTTCTTGTCGAGAATCTTGTTGTTCTTGTTTGTTCTTTATTATTCTTGCTTCCGTTCTTGAGTTTCTTGTTTGATTGTCTAAGATCGGGCCATCCTACGGCTAACCCCGTATCAAATTGGTATCAGAATTTTTGTTTCCGACATCAAGATTGAGTCTTTTTCTTTTCCTAAACACAAAAATAGAGTCTTTTCTTTATTTGGTCTTTTACTTCTTTTTCTTTACTTGATTACTGCATTAATCTTGAGTTTGTGATTGTTTGTGGTTGCATAGCCTAAACACAAGCCTAGCCGAGACCGTGGAGTCGACCAAAGAGGTGCACACAATCCTTGTGAACACCTCTAATAGCCGATGGCAGCAAGCTGTCCCCATAGTTTCTTCTTGGCCGATTCCTACTACCACACAAGATAACCCCTAGTTTGTTCTATCCTTTTCTATCTTTGGAATTTTGATTTATCTTTTATCTAATTCCATTTATCTATTGACTATCAAAAATCAGATTTTAGTTGTTAGATTTAATTCCATTATATCTAGCAATTATCAAAAAAGGCTAAAGATAGATCTTGTTAGCATATTTATCCAAAGGTTGATATATTTATCTTTAGGGCTATAATTTTTATCTTTTCACCATTACCTTCATATTTTCGAGCCCTTCTTCTATCTTAGAGTCTTTCTTGCATTAGTTTATAAAAAAAAAAAAATCAGTGTCAAAAAAAAAAGATTGAACTTGGACCTATGAGGATAAAATTCATCATGGGCAAAAGTAAGTCAAAAAAAAAGTTTGTTGATCTACCTAGTGCAAGAAAGCTCCCAAGGACATATTTTGGTGAATCTCTCCAGCCCTATTCGACATTACCTATCTTTCATACACATTACCTCCACAAAAATCTAAATTGAAACCCTACCTTGCAACTACAACATCCTAACTTAAGGTTTTCAATCAAAAGAGGTAAATTTCCATACTTTCCTTTGTAATTCTTTCTTCTTTTACTTTGTCGAGTACTCCATAGCCACTGTCGATAACTCTAGTTGCTGATCGAGTGCCCCTACTACTGTTTTCAAGTGCTACAGGCCCTTGCCGAGTGCTCTTTGTGTTGTCGAGTGCCCTTTTACAAGTATCGAGTGTCTTCCAATTCTGGTCGAGTGCCGTTTGTTTTTGTCGAGTGCCGCTCAAGTGCCAAGTTCTGTCGATGTCTTTTGGTCGATTTCGACCTTGTTGAGTCGTGTTTCATTTATTCTCTCATATACTTTGATTGCTAAGTTCTTTGCCTGAGTGTTGGTTCGCCCAAAGCGGATTGCCCCAACAAGCGTGACATACCAATTAGAGAGAGAGTGTGAGCGAAACACATTGTGAGGTTGTTTATATTTTTACTAATCTTTACATAGTTCTTTGTTTCTTTTAATTGCTATGTCTAATCAGGTTATCAACGAGAATAATCCCAACAATGGGACTAATTCTAGCACCACCGTGACTCCCGAGCAATTCAACACCTTGAGGATCACCATGAACGCCATGACCGAGATGTTGGTAAAGTTCAATAATGAAATGGTTAAGGTGGATAAAGCTTTACGACAATAGAGCTTCGGCGTTTTGGCTCTAACACGGTGTTCGTACAAGGAGTCCCACCTAGAGATGAAGTGCAACCAATTGAAATGGAAGAAACTCATCCTATTTCTACTAAACTTAATGTTTCTTCTAGCATAGATAATTCGTTGATTAATGGTCATGTAAATCATGTTGATAATAATGATCAAGATCTTAATTTACTTGCCTATGATCATGATGATTGCATTCAATATGAGCATGATGATTATTTGATTGATTTAAATGTTCAACCTATGTCTTGTGATGATAATCAAAGAGAAGATTTATGTCATACTAAATGCTTAGAAAAAGACAAAGTTTCTAATATGATCATTGATTGTGCAAATTCTTCTCCTATTACTAGCCTTGAATTAATTGAAAATTCAGCTTTGAAAAAGGAAGAACACTTGCTAGCATTGGATTGAAACTTAGGGCGTTGATATGGAATCTGAATTATGCACTAATCAAGTTTCTTTTCTTGATTTTGTAGAGAGATCTAAGGGCCTACAAGTTCATGAAGCTGAGACAATAATCATCACGGAGTGGTCAATCCCTACAACAATCGGTCTTGAGATGAGTTTCCATTGGCATGCGATTTTCGATACAGGAGCTCGTGTGGATGCATTTGCGGAATCATATGCGATCTTGGATTCAAGGACGAATCCTTTTCAAGAAAGGGAGATTGATGCGAGACCATCCAAGACACCATCCAAGCCACCTCCGGACACACCTATGATTCGAGCTCGTGAGAATGTTGTCATCCTAAAAAGGAAGAAGAAGGCTCCACCATGGGAGAAGATCCAAAGGTGCAAGATTGATTAATGACGTTTTGGATTCGTTCAGAATATTTGACAGCTTTTTGACGTCTCCGTAAAATGGGTCGTACGGAGTCCATATTTATCCGTTTGGGTCATGTCATATCTTTTTCGAACGAGGAAGAAGAGATCTAAAACTTTGTTGTTGAAGGTTTTTCCAGATTCGTCCTATATCCTGGCCGAAAATCACCATCTTAGAGTTGTCACTGTTTTTAGACGAATTTATCCTATTTTTAGTATTTCTTTTACTTATGTTATTTTAGGAAACTTTAGATGTTATTTTTATTAATTTCTTAAGTTGTTATTTTTATCAATTTCGGCCCAATATCAGCCTTGTATGGCTATATTTTGCCGACACCCCTATGTTAAACATTCACGAAATTGATTATGACGAAAATTCTCTTTTTGTGTTGAAATACATGAGGGAAAGTCAAACGATTCAAAGCATGGCTCATCGATTGCAACAATTGGTATTGTTTTAGCTTGGTTTGCTTTCTGTTCATCAACTTCGCAAGACTTGGTGAGCTTAGTATCCACGAGCCCCCTTCTTGTGCCTCCGAGTTGTCCGCTTGGTTGTGTAGGGTTGTAGAGGCGGGTTATATAGTCATTGGTATTGGTTCCTACCATCTTAGGAGACCTGAGGTCTTTATCTTGTTCTATATAGATCGACACTGATGTCGTGCAATTATCGATGACTCCTGGTGACATTGAGGACAACATGAAGGTTCCATTTGATGGCCCTGTCACTCGTGCAAGGGCCAAGAAGATTCAAAATGCAACTAAGGCCTTTCTTGTCCGTCACCATTGAACTTTAGAGCAAGGGTTCAAGCCACCCTGGATCACTTGGCTCAAGGTTACACCGCTAGCACAGGAAGTAAGCTTACGTCCACACACGGAGCTCATGAAGACTCGTCAGCACCCACCATGAACAAAGCCAGACTCGACATGCTCTTGGGTCACTCGGCCGAGTGGGCCAAACACCTTGTCGAGAGAAGTGTGCCGAGTTGTCCTATGCTTGGGCCGAAATTATCTAGTTATTAATTATGTTGTTATTTCATGCAATGAGATAAATAAGGTGGAAATTAATTATATATCTTCTAGATATATTACTTAGCCACCAAGTTATTAAATATCTATCTTCTTAGGTTTTATTTATCTTTAAGTTATTTCATTTATCTTTAGATAGAATTAATCTATCCAAACCCCTTTCCTTTGCAAGGAAGGATTGCTTAGATCTCTCATAGTTTTCCTATAAATTCATGTTATGCACTTTGATTTAATCAGATTGAAATAGAATTGAAGAAACCCTTTATGGATTAAGGGTTCTTCGATTATCAATCCCAAAGCTCTTGTGTTCTTGAGTATTTCGGCCAACACAAAACATCACCATCACCATGATCTAAATCGGCAACCCTAAAACCATACACAACCCACAAAACAGAAACTGTCGCAAGAGAGGAGCCCAGCCCTTGGCGTCGTCCGCAGGCAGTTCCGCTCCCAGCGAGCGCGGACACTCGCTCCCGCACACCCGCGGTCGCTCCTGCGCTCCCAGGCGCCTTGCTCCGCGTCGCCAGCGCCCAGGAGATCCCGCGCGCCTCACTCGCCAAGTCACTCGCTTCCAGCGAGAGATTCCGCGCGCACCCGGACGTCCGCGCACCCTGAGGCCGAAGCCTGTGTGCCAGCTCCTGCGCGCCTGAGATCCGCGCACACCCTGCCCTCTCTTTCTCTCTTTCTGTCGCTATTACCTTGTTTAAGTTGCTGAAATTTCTAAGTATAATTTATGTCGCTAAATCAGAATTCTAATTACTCGTTTTAATTGTTCCAAATCAGGAGATATCAAAGAGCATTGCAAGATCTTAGCAAATATACGGCGTGGTTCTTGATCTGAAGCCCACAAGCGAAGGATCGGGTATCCCAAACGTATCAAGTGGTATCGGATTTGAGGTTAATGCAAGTTCTTTACTCTCTTGATTTCTTTTTGAGTGATTTATTTTTCGTGCCTTATTTTTCACCATAGCCGCTGCATAAAAGTTGAATCTTTGTTATTCACTCATCAAAATGGGCACTTTATTTTTGTTATTCTTTGTTTGGATCTATAATTTGGAAGATATTGAGTTCTTTTATTCCTAGTTGCTACATATCATGCATATGACTGTGATTCTTGGATTAAAAGCATTTTATAAACTTACACCACTAAAGAACCCTAATTTTTTTTTCCTTGCTCTTAAATTTTCGGTTGCTACTTCCATATTACAGCAGCTTGTTCATCATATAAATAAAAAAAAAAAACAGAAAACCGAGAGCTTAAATACAAAAAAAAAACAAACAAACAAAAGAGCATTCCTTCATTACATTGATGAGTTAGTAACTCTTCCTTGTTAGTTCTTTGATTGCTACATGTTAGATGATCTAAACGGTTTTAAGCATTACAAAAGAACCCTACTTGTGTGATTTTGTGCTATGCCGACACTGGAGCCATGGTCACACCCCTCTTTCTCTGAACCGTGTTGCAACCGTCAGATAATAGTTGACGGAGTGTGTGCACTTGATTGCCCTTGTGATTGCTAATTTTGACTATTACACATTCATATTATTCAACCATCACATTGTAGCTCTTATTCTTCCACATTAAGCCGCTTGTTTATACTTGCTATCCTTGATATCGGACTTGTGGCTGATTTAATTTGCAATTTTGATTATTACTTGATGTCTTCAATATTGCAAAATTCTGTGTCCAGGGGAATTGCTTGAATATTGTGCCTTGTTTTCTCGCTATTTGATTTCTAAAACTTGAATAACTCTTAGGAATCACTAGAGCTTGCATTACTTGGTTTCTGGTCTTTGTTTCGTTTACTTGTTGCTCTTCTGATATTGTAGGAACATGTCGAACGATAGCGACCCCAACCCTTCCCCTACCCCATATGCTGGCATTTTTGCTGATAATATGCGGTTCATTATTGACTCTGCTGTACAAAAATCTAGTTTGGTTTTCCGTAAGGACATGGCAGAGGCTGAAAATCGTCGGTCTATTGAACGCTAGGAGGACCGCGTATTCTGGTCTAACCTCATCAAACAGGCAGTTACGCGACAATTGGAGGAGGCAAAGCAGGCGGAGGCTTCTGGATCTACACCTCCCTCTGGAGGTAGGCCGCCCCCACCACCTACAGCTCCTACACCTCCTTCAGGTAATATCTCACCTACAGGTAACCCTTCTGGTTCAGTTAACCCTCCCCCTTCTGGTCAATTACATTATCAACTTAAGTCTGCTACTCCTAATCCTTTCAATGGAGAGAATGACAACGATCCTCTAGCGGGCTTCAACGGACACCGGGATCGCCGTGACCATACTCCACCACGGCATCAGCAAGGGAGGCCCATTCAGCGTCAGCAACAGCAGCCGTTTCATACCCGTGCTAACTGGGATGACAGCCGCATCAACAATGATCTATATGAGACGCCACATCTGGAGGACACTTACCATGAGGTAAATCCTAACTTTGATGATTTACCCCCTCCTAATTTTGGTCATCCTAGATTTGATAATGCTCAAGCTATACAAAGACGAGATGTTAAGCTTAAATTAGAAACCTTTGATGGTAATACTGATCCTGAAGCTTATCTTGTTTGGGAAAATCATACTGACTATCTGCTTGAACATTTACGCTATGAGGAAACGGAGAAGTCGGAAGTTGTTATATTGCATTTAGTAGGTAAAGCTCGCACCTGGTGGTTCCGCACTCGTGAGATGCGCCGTCGTCAGGACAAGCAACCTGTTGAGACTTGGCCACAACTTCGCTATCTCCTGAAAAAGAGCCATGTGCCTGAGGAATACACAGAGTCCATGAGGATGCAATTGGCGACCTGCCGCCAAGGGACTCGCTCTCCTAACGAATACAGGGATAAGCTGGAACGACTCTCCCATCAGGCTAATGTTTATCTTACTGAACGTGCTTTGTGTACTCAATTTCTTGTTGGTCTTAATATTTCTATTAAAAATCCTTTAGCTATCCATTCCATTAGAGATATTAATACTTTGACTCATAAAGCACAGCTGATGTATGAGCAACAACAGCAGCAGCTTCGGCTACAGCGGAACCGAGTTGACCAGACCTCTTAAGGTCGCAGGTTTGTTCCCTTTAACTCTTCCAGTCCATCTAAACCTTCTACTTCTAACCCTTCTATGCAGCAAAAGGGAGTTTCCAACTCACCTCAACAGGGTTATCAGGTTGAAACTAGAAGAGTTGCTGCACCATCTACAGATCGCAACAAAGACATCCGCTGCTTCACTTGTGGTGGTTCTAGGCATGTCTCTCGCAATTGCCCTCAGAAAAGGAAGGTTCTTCTCAATGATTTGGGAGACCATTATTACGAGGAGGAGACTGCTGAGGACCCTGTAATTTCGAGTGAAGTGGAGGAGGACCAGTCGACTGAGCCTATTGAGGAGATCGATACTTCACAGTACGACAACTTGCTTTGCATTATCAATCGACGGGTCCTACACATTCAGGAATCTCCCATGGCTGATCAAAGGGAGAACATATTCCACGCAAGATGTGTGGTTCGCGAAGCTACCTTAAGCCTTATCATCGACGGTGGGAGTTGCTGCAATCTCATCAGTGAAAAGGTAGTAAATTTCCTCCATTTACCTACTACTCCTAGAGCTACTTACTATGGTTTAAATGGCATTACTGATGATGGTTCTGATAGATTGGCCACTAAACAATTTTTAGTTTCCCTTTCAATTGGAACATATCATGATAAAATATTATGTGATGTTGCTCGCATGGATTGTAGTCATATATTGTTAGGGCATCCTTGGTTATATGATCGTAATGTCCTTCATGATGGTCGTGCAAATACATATGCTTTCACCTATGACGGGAGGAGAGTTACTCTCCTACCCCTTTCGCCACAAACTATTCTGAAGGATCAGGTTCGCAAGCAGCAACAAAGGAACACCGACAGATAAGCTGAAAGATTGGAGAAGCTCAAAGGGAGCTCGGCTGAACAAGCCGCCCCCGCGGCCCCAGCGGCAGCGCCCGCAGCCGCCCCTGCAGCCCCTTTGCCGCCTTCTCCTCCCCATTCGACGTCACCTAAGCCCTCTTCTGCATCACTTAAGGGCTCTGTGGAACGTCGATCTTTGGTCTCTCACCCTCAGCAAGGGACCATCACCTGGAATGCTCATCGACCTCATATCCTTTTGGTCATGAAACAGGTATTACTTAATGTTGAATTGAGTCATATTCCTGCACCTATTGCTGCTCTTCTGCAGGATTATTTGGATGTGCTTCCAGCTAAACTACCCCAAGGCTTGCCTTCTATTAGAGGTATTGAGCACTACATTGACTTTGTGCCTGGAGCAGCCTTTCCTAATCGCGCCGCTTATAGAGCAAGTCCTGAGGAAACAAAGGAGCTGCATCGACAAGTCACAAAATTGATGGACAAGGGCTTTGTTCGAGAAAGCCTATCTCCCTGTGTCGTGCCTGTCATTTTGGTTCCAAAGAAGGATGGCTCCTGGCGCATGTGTGTTGATTGCCGCGCGATCAACCAAATAACGGT
Organism: Persicaria tinctoria; assembly: GCA_037127255.1. Classification (NCBI taxonomy): domain Eukaryota; kingdom Viridiplantae; phylum Streptophyta; class Magnoliopsida; order Caryophyllales; family Polygonaceae; genus Persicaria; species Persicaria tinctoria. Next base: position 41,353,718 of record JBANSL010000005.1, on the reverse strand, counting down.
TAAGTATCGCCACCATATTCCTCGTTTAGATGATATGCTTGATGAACTTCATGGTGCTACTATTTTTTCTAAACTTGACCTTAGAAGTGGATATCATCAAATTAGGATGAAACAGGGTGATGAATGGAAAACGGCTTTTAAAACTAAGTATGGCTTATATGAATGGTTAGTAATGCCTTTTGGTTTGACAAATGCACCTTCTACATTTATGAGGCTTATGAACCATGTGCTTAGAAGACACTTAGGTAAATTTGTCGTTGTCTATTTTGACGATATCTTAATCTATAGTAAGAATATGCATGATCATTTAAGTCACTTAAAATTGGTCTTTGATTGTCTTAGGAAAGAGAAATTATATGCCAATTTAAAGAAGTGTTCTTTTGCATCCGAGTCTACCATTTTTCTTGGTTTTGTAGTGACTGCATCTGGATTGAAGGTGGATGAGGAGAAGATTCGTGCTATTCAGGAGTGGGCCAGGCCGACTACACCCACCCATGTCCGCTCATTCTTTGGCCTTGCTGGCTTCTATCGACGTTTTATCAAAGATTTCAGCCTGATTGCCGCCCCCCTACATGAGCTGACGAAGAAAGATGTGACATTTCGCTGGTCTGACTCACATCAAAAGGCTTTCGACGCCCTCAAGGACCGCCTAACACACGCCCCAGTGCTGCAGTTACCTGACTTAGCTCAACCCTTTGAGCTAGAGTGTGACGCTTCTGGCACTGGCATTGGAGGGGTCCTGCTGCAGAACAAGCGTCCCATCGCCTACTTCAGCGAAAAGTTGGGCACCGCTGAACTCAACTATTCTACCTACCACAAGGAGCTATTTGCACTGGTTCGCTGCTTACAGACTTGGCAACATTATCTCTGGCCTAAGGAGTTTGTGATTCATTCGGATCATGAAGCTCTAAAGTATCTCAAAGGACAAGCAGTGCTCAGCAGGCGACTTGCTCGATGGGTGGAGTTTATAGAGACCTTTTCCTATGTGGTTCACCACAAAAAGGGAAAGGATAATGTGGTAGCTGACGCGCTATCACGCAGGTATGTCCTCTTAAACCATATGGATGCACATGTTTTGGGTTTTGCTTTGATAAAGAAAATGTATGCTTCTGATAGTTTCTTTAAACCTATTTATGCTCAATGTGTGTCCAAAGGTGAAGTTGATTCATTTTTTTATTGATAATGGGTATTTGTTTAAGATGGGCAAGCTTTGTATCCCATCTTCTTCTATTCGTCGATTGTTAACCCAAGAAATTCATGAATCTAGGGGACATGGGGGTTTCGAAAAAACCTTAGCTGGACTAAAGGAACACTACTTTTGGCCTAAAATGTCTAATTATGTGCTGAGATTTGTCAAAAGTTGTGTTACATGTGCTAAAGCCAAATCGAAATCCAATGCTAATAGTCTATACCAACCTTTGCCTATTGCTAATGCACCCTGGGAAGATGTTTCTATGGATTTTATTGTAGGATTGCCTAGAACTTCTAAGGGTCATGATTCCATATTTGTTATGGTAGACAGATTTTCCAAAATGGCTCATTTTATCCCATGTCATAAAACTGATGATGCTATTCATGTTGCTCATTTATTCTTCAAAGATGTTGTTCGCTTACATGGATTGCCTTTACCTATAGTTTCTGACCGTGATCCTAAATTCTTAAGCTCTTTTTGGAAAACTCTATGGTCTAAATTGAGTACAAAATTGCTATTTTCTACTTCTTGTCACCCACAAACTGATGGCCAAACTGAGGTCACAAATAGAACTCTTGGGGCTCTCCTTAGAGTCATGCTGCGAACTAACCTCCGGAGGTGGGAAGACTGCCTACCATTTGTAGAATTTGCATATAACAGGTCTAGGCACTCTGCAACAAAGATGACCCCCTTCGAAGTAGTATATGGCCGAAATCCACTCACTCCAGTGGATATGCTACCTTGGCCATACAAGGAAAAGGAGAGCGTGGATGCAGCTAAGCAAGTGGACTTCATCAAACGCTTGCATGACCATACCAAAGCACAGTTGGAGAGGATGTGCAGTTCAACGTGGGTGATCTGGTCTGGCTGCATCTCAGGAAGGAAATGTTTCCACAACAACGAAAATCTAAGCTGGACCCCAGGGGAGATGGACCATTCAGAGTGGTTCAGAAGATGGGTCATAATGCATACAAGCTGGATCTCCCTGCCGATAAGTACAGCGTCCATTCTACATTCAACGTCGCCGATCTATCCTTGTTCGTGCCTGACAATGACTCTGACGACGATTTGAGGACAAATCGAAGTCAAGTGGAGGAGAATGATGTCGTGCAATTATCGATGACTCCTGGTGACATTGAGGACAACATGAAGGTTCCATTTGATGGCCCTGTCACTCGTGCAAGGGCCAAGAAGATTCAAAATGCAACTAAGGCCTTTCTTGTCTGTCACCATGGAACTTTAGAGCAAGGGTTCAAGCCACCCTGGATCACTTGGCTCAAGGTTACACCGCCAGCACAGGAAGTAAGCTTACGTCCACACACGGAGCTCATGAAGACTCGTCAGCACCCACCATGAACAAAGCCAGACTCGACATGCTCTTGGGTCACTCGGCCGAGTGGGCCAAACACCTTGTCGAGAGAAGTGGGCCGACTTGTCCTATGCTTGGGCCGAAATTATCTAGTTATTAATTATGTTGTTATTTCATGCAATTAGATAAATAAGGTGGAAATTAATTATATATCTTCTAGATATATTACTTAGCCACCAAGTTATTAAATATCTATCTTCTTAGGTTTTATTTATCTTTAAGTTATTTCATTTATCTTTAGATAGAATTAATCTATCCAAACCCCTTTCCTTTGCAAGGAAGGATTGCTTAGATCTCTCATAGTTTTCCTATAAATTCATGTTATGCACTTTGATTTAATCAGATTGAAATAGAATTGAAGAAACCCTTTATGGATTAAGGGTTCTTCGATTATCAATCCCAAAGCTCTTGTGTTCTTGAGTATTTCGGCCAACACAAAACATCACCATCACCTTGATCTAAATCGGCAACCCTAAAACCATACACAACCCACAAAACAGAAACTGTCGCAAGAGAGGAGCCCAGCCCTTGGCGTCGTCCGCAGGCAGTTCCGCTCCCAGCGAGCGCGGACACTCGCTCCCGCACACCCGCGGTCGCTCCTGTGCTCCCAGGCGCCTTGCTCCGCGTCGCCAGCGCCCAGGAGATCCCGCACGCCTCGCTCGCTAAGTCACTCGCTTCCAGCGAAAGATTCCGCGCGCACCCGGACGTCCGCACACCCTGAGGCCGAAGCCTGTGTGCCAGCTCCTGCGCGCCTGAGATCCGCGCACACCCTGCCCTCGCTTTCTCTCTTTCTGTCGCTATTACCTTGTTTAAGTTGCTGAAATTTCCAAGTATAATTTTTGTCGCTAAATCAGAATTCTAATTACTCGTTTTAATTGTTCCAAACCAGGAGATATCAAACAGCATTGCAAGATCTTGGCAAATATACGGCGTGGTTCTTGATCTGAAGCCCACAGGCGAAGGATCGGGTATCCCAAACGTATCAGACACAGTCCTTATCGGCCGTGTCTTTCAATTCTTGCGTCCAATATCGATTCTTTCTTTAATCATGTCGAGTCTTTCTTTGTTCTAGTTGCGTTCTTGTTGTGTCTTGGTCGATTATTGGCTTTCTTATCGAGAATCTTGTTGTTCTTGTTTGTTCTTTATTGTTCTTGCTTCCGTTCTTGATTTCTTGTTTAATTGTCGAAAATCGGGCCATCCTGCGGCTAACCCCGTATCAAATTGGTATCATAGCTTTGGTTTCCGACATCAAGATTGGGTCTTTTTCTTTTCCTAAACACAAAAAGACAAAAATAGAGTCTTTTCTGTATTTGGTCTTTTACTTCTTGTTCTTTACTTGACTATTGCACTAATCTTGAGTCTGTGATTGTTTGTGGTTGCATAGCCTAAACACAAGTCTAGCCGAGACCGTGGAGTCGACCAAAGAGGTGTACACAATCCTTGTGAACACCCCTAATAGCCGACGGCAGCAAGCTGTCCCCATATTTTCTTCTTAGCCGATTCCTACTACCACACAAGACAAACCCTTGTTTGTTCTATCATTTTCTATCTTTGGAATTTTGATTTATCTTTTATCTAATTCCATTTATCTATTGCCTATCAAAAATCAGATTTTAGTTGTTAGATTTAATTCCATTATATCTAGCAATTATCAAAAAAGGCTAAAGATAGACCTTGTTACCATATTTATCCAAAGGTTGTCTATATATTTATCTTTAAGGCTATCATTTTTATCTTTTCACTATTACCTTCAGATTTTCGAGTCCTTATTCTATATTAGAGTCTTTCTTGCATTAGTTTATAAAAAAACAAAAATCAGTGTAAAGATAAAGGATTGAACTTGGACCTATGAGGATAAAATTCACTAGGGGCAAAAGTAAGTCAAAAAAAAAAGTTTGTTGATCTACCTAGTGCAAGAAAGCTCCCAAGGACATATTTTTGTGAATCTCTCCAGCCCTATTCGACATTACCTATCTTTCATACACATTACCTCCACAAAAATCTAAATTGAAACTCTACCTTGCAACTATAACATTCGAACTTAAGGTTTTCAATCAAAAGAGGTAAATTTCCATAATTTCCTTTCCAATTCTTTCTTCTTTTGCTTTGTCGAGTACTCCATAGCCACTGACGAGAACTCTGGCTGCTGGTCGAGTTCCCCTACTGTTGTTTTCGAGTGCTACAGGCCCTTGCCGAGTGCTCTATGCCCTGTCGAGTGCCCTTTTACAAGTATCGAGTATCTTCCAGTTCTGGTCGAGTGTCGTTTGTTCTGGTCGAGTGCCGCTCGAGTGCCAGGTTCTGTCGAGGTCTTTTGGTCGATTTCGACCTTGTTGAGTCGTGTTTCATTTATTCTCTCATATACTTTGATTGTTAAGTTCTTTGCTTGAGTGTTGGTTTGCCCAAAGCGGATTTCCCCAACAAGCGTGACATACCAATTAGAGAGAGAGTGTTAGCGAAATACATTGTTTCTTTTATTTGCTATGTCTAATCAGGTTAACAACGAGAATAATCCCAACAATGGGACTAATTCTAGCACCACCGTGACTCTCGAGCAATTCAACACCTTGACGATCACCATGAACGCCATGACTGAGATGTTGGTAAAGTTCAATAATGAAATGGTTAAGGTAGATAAAAGCTTTACGACAATAGAGCTTTAGCGTTTTGGCTCTAACACCGTGTTCGTACAAGGAGTCCCACCTAGAGATGAAGTGCCACCAATTGAAATGGAAGAAACTCCTCCTATTTCTACTCAACTTAATGTTTCTTCTAGCATAGATAATTCGCTGATTAATGGTCATGTAAATCATGTTGATAATAATGATAAATATCTTAATTTACTTGCCTATGATCATTATGATTGCATTGAATATGAGCATGATGATTCTTTGATTGATTTAAATGTTCAACCTATATCTTGTGATGACAATCAAAGAGAAGATTTATGTCATACTAAATGCTTAGAAAAAAGCAAAGTTTCTAATATGATCATTGATGGTGCAAATTCTTCTCCTATTACTAGCCTTGAATTAATTGAAAATTCAGCCTTGAAAAATGAAGAACACTTGCTAGCATTGGATGGAAACTTAGGGATTAATGACCAAGCTAAAGTGCATATTAAGTTAGAGCATCATTACATTGATATGAAATCTGAATTATGCACTAATCAAGTTTCTTTTCTTGATTTTTTAGAGAGCTCTAAGGGCCTACAAGTTGATGAAGCTAAGACAATAACCATCACGGAGTGGTCAATCCCTACAACAATCGGTCTTGAGATGAGTTTCCATGGGCATGCGGTTTTCGATCCAGGAGCTCGTGTGGATGCATTTGCGGAATCATATGCGACCTTGGATTCGAGGACGAATACTTTTCAAGAAAGGGAGATTGATGCGGGACCATCCAGGACACCATCCAAGCCACCTCCGGACACACCTATGATTCGAGCTCGTGAGAATGTTGTCATCCTCAAGAGGAAGAAGAAGGCTCCACCATGGGAGAAGATCCAAAGGTGCAAGCTTGATTAATGACGTTTTGGATTCGTTCAGAATATTTGACAGCTTTTTGACGTTTCAGTAAAAATGGGTCGTACCGAGTCCATATTTATCCGATTGGGTCGTGCCATATCTTGTTGGAACGAGGACGAAGAGATCTAAAACTTTACTGTTGAAGGTTCTTCCAGATTCGTCATATAGCTTGGCCGAAAATCACCATCTTCGAGTTGTCACTGTTTTTAGACGAATTTATCCTAATTTTAGTATTTCTTTTACTTAAGTTATTTTAGGAAACTTTAGATGTTATTTTTATTAATTTCTTAAGTTGTTATTTTTATCAATTTCGGCCCAATATCAGCCTTGTATCGCTATATATTGCCGACACCCCTATGTTAAACATTCACGAAATTGATTATGAAGAAAAGTCTCTTTTTGTGTTGAAACACATGAGTGAAAGCCAATCGATTCGAAGCATGGCTCATCGATTGCAACTATTGGTATTGTTTTAGCTTGGTTTTCTTTGTGTTCATCAACTTCGCAAGACTTGGTGATCCTAGTATCCACGAGCCCCCTCCTTGTGCCTCCAAATTGTCCGCTTGGTTGTGTAGGGTTGTAGAGGCGGTTTATATAGTCATTGGTATTGGTTCCTACCCTCCTAGGAGGCCTGGGGTCGTTATCTTGTTCTATATAGATCGACTCAGTCCTTATCGGTCGTGTCTTTCAATTCTTGCGTCCAATATCGAGTCTTTATTTAATCTTGTCGAGTCTTTCTTTGTTCTTGTTGCGTTCTTGTTGAGTCTTGGTCGATTATTGGCTTTCTTGTCGAGAATCTTGTTGTTCTTGTTTGTTCTTTATTGTTCTTGCTTCCGTTCTTGAGTTTCTTGTTTGATTGTCGAAGATCGGGCCATCCTGCGGCTAACCCCGTATCACTTAATCTTATGAGTTTTTAATACTTTATCTGTTTCATAATAAATGTCATTTTATTTTTTAGCACGCATTTTAAGAAGATAAAAACTCTATAAAATATTATTTTTAAATTTTTTTATATAAATTCATGCTTATTACTTACAAGTATGAAATAATTAAAAAAATAATATTTTATAGAGTTTTTACCTCATTAAAAAACGTGCACAAAATCCAAATGACGTCTAATTTGAGACAGAGGGAGTACTTTTGAGTTAAGATTTTACATCCAATTTTTTGAGAAATTGATACAATGGTTGATAAGGTGACACGATTAAGGTTTGAGGTTGATACTGTTCTTTTTGGCTTCTCAATTCTCCCTCGCTTTGTGGATTAGGGATGGCAATGGGTCGAGTGGTGGGTGGATGATCTACTCCCGTCACCCGACCCACCACCCAGAACCCTTCACCCTACTTGACCCATCACCCACCAAATATTTAACCGCTCCGCAGGCACGGAGCCAGGAATGAAAATCAGGGTAAGCTAAAATCGCCTTATACGTACAATGAAATTTTTTTTAGAAGTTATTAATATCATATGTGTAACATATAAGTATACCCACCTAAAAAACGAATAAATAAAAAAATCAAATATACAATGAACAAATTTGTAAGAGTTATTAAATACTCCATAAAAAAAAGATGGAAAACCCTCTCCCGGGCCGAAGAACGCGCTCTGCACGGGCTTCCCCTCCTCCCCAAACTTCATCCCCAAAATCTTAAATCCCTAACCCCTTCATCGCCGTGTCCCCTAAAATCAAAGCTCTATGTGGCTATTTCGGTTTGTTCCAAGCCGTATTGTACCGGTCGGTTGTCTCCCCCGTCGGTTTCGGTCTCGTTGTGTCGTTTTCAAATGGTCTTCTTTTCCTTGCGAGGTGTTATCGCCGGTTTAGGTCAGGCTGTGGCGGTGCTAGGCTCGGTTTCCTCGGCCTTATTCTCTGGTTCCCGACCTACTTTGGCTGGCGAGGCTTTCTATTGTCGCCTGGATGGTGTTCTAGGGATTGGAGGGTGTTGAACTTCAGAAAAAGGAGGAAGGTGATCTTCGGGGGAGTGGTGGGTGGTGTGCGAGTCTTCCGATGGTTAGTTGGTCTGGCGGGCTCCGGGGTTGTCTCTTCTCGAAGTGGTAGTTGTGTGTGGGTGATTGTTCACTTCTTCGACTGTCATGGCGGTGTTCTGGTGGTGATTTCGTTCCCCGTCTCCTACTTCGTATGGCTACTGACTTTGAACTGGTCAATCTTCTTATTCTTCTACATGTTTTTAATTAATTGCATTTTCATGTCCACAAAAATCTCCACGTACTGATGGTTGGAAAACTCGGTGTTAGAGGCGTTTGCCTCTTCACTCCCTACCCCCCGATCTTCGGGCCCTAAAATAGCTGGCGTGATTGGGGCTATTATGGCTTCTTTCCCCAGTTTGATTAAAGTTTTGGTTATCACTGAATATGTCTCTGTTAACCTGTTCTTGGCTTTGCCTGTGCGTAAGCTGTTAATAATAAACGGTGTTTTCATTGGTGCCTTTGTTAAAACTCACCCATTTCAGGCATATATCTCATATGATGTTAGTCAGGGGATAATGAGGTTTAGATTCATATTGTGCTCTTTGTGCAATCCTTGGTTTTTTGGAAAAAGGTCTGAATATGATGTTGGGGAAAGGGCCAATACTACTTGGTAAAATGTCTTATGGTGTTTTACTTAAGTTTATTAACAATAGTCTTGCTGATTCGAATGTCTTGCTTATTGCTGCTCCTCATGGTTATCGAATTTGGGTCTATGGGTTTGTGTAGCTAGGCAGATATGCCTTGTGTCATTCCGCTCCTGGGATCTGCACTTATGTTTTATGTGAATGGTTTACCTCATCCCTGCTGTTGGGATTGAGCACAAAACTTTACTCAAGTGATCTTTCATACTACTACTTTGTGGATGACTGGATATCTACAATTATCATAACTTTCTTGTATAATGTTTGTTTTATTAGTTTTCAGGGTGACTTATTCTGCAACCAATCTCTCTTGAAACTTTCTCAGAGGGAACTAAATAAATTCTATAAATCAAGTCTCGTTGAATTGTCTTATTCATCTATTGTTTCTCTTCATGGTTCATATCTCAAGTTACTTGTTTGTGTGCAGCCTGGTGAATGTGATCCTATTACCTCCGTTCCCGGTGGTTGCTCGTCGTGGGAAGGCAAACAAAAAATGGTGGTTGAGGACAATGTCCTCCCACTCCCCAAATCTTGCAAGGTCCGGTCAACTCTTATTGAGATTTCTCTTTCTGTGGGGATTAATCTCCCATTTAATGAGAAGATTGACATGTTTGGTTTCAGCTCAGTTTACCTTTCTTCTCCATTTGCTGATATCATTTGTAGAAATTACTATAACATTAACTTTCACTGGATTACATCCTCTATTCGTATGGTATTCAAAACTATGTTAAGCATATACCTACTTGATCAAATCCCTTTTAAGGGCTCTAAAGAATTTTCAACAACAGCTCTTTCTCCTTTTGCAATGCTTAGTAATGTAATTGGGGCTTGGATTATGCCTTCCAAGGTTGGTTGTAAGTACTATATGGTGCAGTTTAATCTTGTATCTCCCCCTTGTAATATAAATCGGATCTTGTTGCTGCTAAAAATAGGCCTGCAGTCGGCCACACTACCAGACCATCTTATCTTCAGTTGGTTTCGTTTGAGATTGACTTCGGATGGGTGGTCATGTTTCAAAGGAAATGTTAATTTTATCAGGAAATTTAGAGGTCAAGGTAATCGTAATGCACATTTGAAAATACAGGTCATACTCAAATTAGTATCCCATAACAGATTATTAGCACAAAGGTTTTCCGATATGAGGACCCTTAAATTCCGTCCTTATATCTCTAAGGGTTATACATGAAGATCTGCTATTGGAATTGTAGAGGAATAGGAAAAATAACTTTTTGGACCGAAATCAATACTCTATGTAAAAATGAGCATATCCAACTTATCGCACTAGCAGAAACGAAATCGGAATCCATCCCGGACGACAAACTTTGGAAATACCCGGGCTTCGACGAGGCTATCTGGTCGCCTACGTCTAGGCGATCGGGTGGGCTAGGTATATTATGGAAATCCTACCAGTTATCAAATGAAATTATTTCGGTTGAATTCCATTTACCTCGTATTATAGGACTACGTTATGAAAATATAAATGATAGTTTTTAATCTGTTCTTCTATTGGTATATGCCCCTCCTGCCCCTCGAGAGACGGATTCTTTCTAGGGATCACTAACTTCAATTGTAATGAACTCGAGCCTCTCTTGCATTGTGTTAGGTGACTTCAAAAACAATTGCTCCCTTATGGATGTCCCTACTTTCGGAAATTCCTTCACATGGAGAAAGACTTGTTGTGAGCTGAATCTGCCATGTCTTACAGTAACTTTTATATCGATTTCTGTATACATTGCATTCATTTGGGTTTAGATAGTACATAATCTATGTAGTTTATGTTTATTTGCCAAATTATGGAATCTACACCAGTTTCTGTTTAATTCGCAAAAATCGAGGCATTTTACAGCAATTCTACAGAAGGTCGGAAAAGCTCGGAAAACCACTACAGAAGTCCAAGGTCAAAGCAGCGGAATCAAGCTGAAGATCAAGGCTACTCGATCTCAAGTAGGCTTACTCGACATAGACGAGCCTGTCCGAGCACAGCTTGGTCGAGCAGAGCCTGATCGAGAGCCAGACCAACCCGAGCTCCGAGCCCTACTCGATCTCGAGGACCACTAGTCGAAATCGACGAAGCCTCAGCGCCATGCCCGGAGTCGACAAGGAGATGAGCCGAGGACGACCAGGCGAGACTCGCTGCCAGCGACTCCACTCGCTGCAGCGGACCACTCGCTGTCGCGGAAGAGGCCACTCGCTGCCAGCGGATGAAGCAACTCGAGCGGAAGCGGAAGGGAAGAGCCCTACTCGATCTCGACGAACCCTTGTCGAGATCGACGAGACCTTGAGTCCAGATCCAAGCTTGCCGAAGAGAGCCACTCGAGGAGACCTAGTCGACGATCATCCCTACTCGAGGTCGACAAGGCTTACTCGAGGTCGACGAGCACCAGTGACCAAGTCCGAGCAGCATCGAGCAGATCTAGCCGAGGAAGTCCACTCGACGAACCATGCTACTCGAGGCATTTTACAGCAATTCTACAGAAGGTCGGAAAAGCTCGGAAAACCACTACAGAAGTCCAAGGTCAAAGCAGCGGAATCAAGCTGAAGATCAAGGCTACTCGATCTCGAGTAGGCTTACTCGACATAGACGAGCCTGTCCGAGCACAGCTTGGTCGAGCAGAGCCTGATCGAGAGCCAGACCAACCCGAGCTCCGAGCCCTACTCGATCTCGAGGACCACTAGTCGAAATCGACGAAGCCTCAGCGCCATGCCCGGAGTCGACAAGGAGAGGAGCCGAGGACGACCAGGCGAGACTCGCTACCAGCGACTCCACTCGCTGCAGCGGACCACTCGTTGTCGCCGAAGAGGCCACTCGCTGCCAGCGGATGAAGCAACTCGAGCGGAAGCGGAAGGGAAGAGCCCTACTTGATCTCGATGAACCCTTGTCGAGATCGACGAGACCTTGAGTCCAGATCCGAGCTTGCCGAGGAGAGCCACTCGAGGAGACCTAGTCGACGATCATCCCTACTCGAGGTCGACAAGGCTTACTCGAGGTCGACGAGCACCAGTGACCAAGTCCGAGCCACATCGAGCAGATCTAGCCGAGGAAGTCCACTCGACGAACCATGCTACTCGAGGTCGACAAGCCCAACTCGAGGCCGACTAGAGACGTGTCCAGCAGCTTCTCGATGAGACTTGTCCGACTAGACTTGGGATTCCTTGGGGCCGAAGGCGGAAGATTCTATCCGATTCCATCAAGTTCTATCATCAAGGAGACAAGATCTATCAACAACATGAAGACCTACCTATTTAGTTTTATCTTTTCCTAGTTGATTTAATTCCATTATGTCTTTTATTTATCCTTAAGCATTTTAGATATAATTTTAGATAGAGATAGATATCTTCTTTCCTAGAATAGCTAGGGAATGAAGGCTATAAATAAAGCCCATGGGGCTCAGTTTTATTTCATTCCAGTTCAGAGATATTCAATTTCAGAGACAATTAGTTAGTTCCACAGAGAAGTTTAGGAGTTCTAAGGTTTTTAGGGTTTTGGCTTTCTGCGAAAGTTGATTGCCAGGATTGTAAAAGGCTTTGAATATAGTTAATGCAAGTTTCTTTTTATACATCAATGTCTGCGATTGCAATGAGGCGTGAGTAGTCCACCCACTTCTGGGTCTGGGGTGAGCCCGACGGTGGCCATGTGAGGCGATGCGATAAAGGTCAGATCTTTTTGTGCAATTCATCTTCTATCCCTATGAGCATGATTCTTTTGCGAGAGTTGAAGGTGATCCTTGTTTGTATTATTGAAGCGAAAGTGATCTTAATGCAACTTGGATTAATTATGTGAAAAAGGGTTAGTAACAATTAGGGTTTATGCGAAAGCCTCTATATGCCTATTTGTTAATGACGAAAGTTATTTGATGGAAAGCATGATCTTTTATGCCTTTATGTGTTGTTTTGCATGGTTATCGTTGTGGTGTTGAAACCCTGGCCTTGGAGGTCTTTTAATGTATTGAGTTAATTTCTGTCAAATTTCTAAACTATGTCGAAGAATCTGCAAGTTTGTGTTTACTGTTTCTTGTCGACATAGAGGAGCCTTGGTCGAGATCGAGTACTGTGCTTGTCGATCTCGAGTAGGGACTTGTCTTAGTCGAGTTGGTTTTCTGCTTTCTGTTGTCGATTTTCACTTCCTGTTGATCACTGCTTGTCGATCTCGAGTAGCTGTTGTCGAGATCGACCAGTCTTTGCCTTTGCTTTTCGTTTTTGCTTTGCTTTTACTTGTTGCGTTGTTCTTTACTTCCTTTGCTTTATTTTCTGTCTTTAGTTTGTTCTTTGCATTTGTTTTAGTTGCCCTTGCCGGGTTTATTTCTGTTTCTGTCTTTTCTGCTGCTTCTGTGAGAATTTACAGCTACCTGAGAACTGCTGACGTGCTTCCTCGTGGATTCGATCCTGACTTTCTCTTACTGCATTGGAGGAGTCTTGTATTTATTTGCTGGGGCCTAAGTCTGGTTTGATCTATTTCATTATATTTCATACTCAATTTCTCCTTACAACAAGACACCAGACGGAGAGTACAATATCCATGAAAAACTGGATCGGGTGCTTGTTCATCACCAAATTATTCAGAAATTCCCCAACATCATTACTCATAACGGGGCCTTCTCATCATCGGACCACTGCCCATATCATTTACTCTCGAAAATGGTGCTATCTTCAAAGCGCCTCCTTTCAAGTTTGAGAACGCGTGGCTTCAACGCAAGGATTTTTGTAACATTGTCAAACAATCCTGGCGAGCTTCCTGCTCTGGATCCTTTATGTTTCAGCTTATCTTTGAACAAAAAATTCTAAAAAAGAAAGCAAAAGAATGGAATAGGCACACCTTCGGTGACATCTTCCGGCAGTTGAAGGAAGTAGAGAATGAACTACTAGCTATTCAGTCTACCGTAGATGGAAATAACACACACATAATCACTACCAAAGAAAATTGCCTCATAAGGAAAAAAGAAAAGCTTCTCCTTTTTCAAAAAACCTTCTGGAATCAAAGGGAAAAAAAGAAAACATCTTAAGCTTTCAGACTCTAACACTGCGTATTTTCACCGTGTTGCTTCGGGTAGAAGACATAGAAAACAAATTCGTAACATTACCACCACGACAGGAACACTAATAATAGGAGAGAAGAATGTAAGAAATGAAATAAAAAGCGATTTTGAGAAAATATTCAGAAACGAGCCTATAAATGACAGACTTTTAAATGAAATGTTGAATCTAATTCATCCTTCAATCACTACCGAGGAAAATGAATTTCTTATTCGACACCCTTCTAATTACGAAATAAAATCGGTTGTTTTTAGCCTGGGTAAGAATAAATCTTCTGGTCCCGATGGATTTACCTTTGAATTCTATAAGAAATATTGGGATATTGTTGGTGTGTCCATCATTAAAGCTGTCAAGGGTTTCTTCCATTCCGGGAAGATGCTAAAACAAATTAACCACACGTTTATATCACTTCTTCCAAAGAGAGACAACCCCACCACTACTAGCCACTATCGTCCAATCAGTTTATGCTCAAATTTATATAAAATCATATCTAAAATTCTGACAGAAAGAATAAAAAAAATTATCGGAAAATTAATTCATCCTTTACAGGGTGCTTTTGTGTCCGACAGAGCCATTCAAGATAATGTGCTTATTGCACAGGAAATCTTCCACTCCTTCCGGTCGCGCTCGGGGCGTGAAGGTTGGCTAGCAATAAAGTTAGATATGGAGAAAGCATATGACAGGGTTGATTGGAATTTCACAAGAAAGATCCTAGAAAAATTTGGATTCCACCATACGTTCATCTCTTGGGTCATGAAGTGTGTTACAACCGTCTCGTTCTCAGTCCTAGTTACTAATGGACCTACAGATATGTTCCTCCCTGAAGGTTCGATAATATAAAACAAAGTAATGTAAAGATACCCTAGAAAGGGGGTTGAATAGAGTATGCCGTTTTTTCGCAGATAGTCTCGAGACTTTTGAAGCTCGTGCAAAACCCTTGGAGATTAGAGTTAGTCTTTTCTCTGAAAACCTGAATCACAAAGTTAAACAATTCGAACCAAGTGCGGAAATAAGGTAAAGAAATAAAGTAAATGACTCGATGAGTTGTTTACGAGGTTCGGCACGAACTTGGCCTACGTCCCCGCCTAGGGTTCTTCCACAACCCTAGGATTCAACCGGCTTTTATTGATTCACAAGACTTAGGATCCTAGTAGCTCCCCGAGAAGCCTCTCTCCTATATAATTACAATCTAGTCAACTCTCGTTCCCTTGGAGTCCTAGACCAATCTAGAAGAGCCCCACCTCTCTATGCTATCTAGTACAATCCTCTTACACTTAGTGAATCAATCGCCTAGTGTTCACTTCCCGAGTTACAAACTCTCGAGTATAACACTATAACTGAATATATCCTATAAGCTCACTGTGTAACTCTCAAATGCTTTGAAATAAAATAACAGACTCTTAGGACAAGCAGAGAGCACATGAAGACAGATTTCTCTTGAAGGCTTGGAGTGTATGAAAGGCTCGTTTTCAATGAATGTCTTTCTGTCTTCATCTTCCTTCTTCTTTATATTGAGACAAATCGGCGCCAAGGATCTTCTCCAACGGCTAGACAAGATCATGGCAAAGGCTGGATCTTCTATTTTTGGAAACTTCAAGTCCACAATCTTTCCGATTTGAATCTTCTCAACACGCATAACAAGGAAGGAAATAATTCGAAAATACTTCCTGAAAGGTTAGTTACATATATATAATATAATGGAAGTATATAATAATATTAAATAATATTCGAACATAATAGCATATAGAACAGGTTTTGTATTTCATCAACACTGTTAAAGCTCCAAGACCTTTGACACAGACATACTGTCAAGGCCTTTGAAACTTATTCCGATTTTCATCAAGGGAGGGATTTATCAATATCCCCCTTGATGAAAGACAAAACTTGTGCATCCCTGTAACTTAGTCAAGCATAAATAATATAAGTGAAATCGGACTAAGTACCTGCAAGGGTTAGACAAATGTTGGATCAAATTTTAAAGCATGAAAAGTCATCCAACCGAAAACCAAAAGATCAAAAACCAAGGTCTTCCAAGACCTTCACAGCAAAAAGGTTTTCAAGTCTAAACCAACCACAGATCATCTCCCCCTTTTTGTCTTTCAACAAAGGGAGGAGGTAAAACAGTCACCAAAAGTTTTGAAATTGTTTCCAAAAACCAGCAATGTATCAAGTTTGGGATAGGGATGGGATAGGATGGGGTTAAGCTTCGTCGTCCGGAGCAACATCAGTGAGCCTCGTCCACAGACCTTGCAGCAACTTGGTTATCTCGCTCATCTTCGTCATAACTTCCTTGTGCAGCTCCTTGAGATCCAAGCGAACTTCCTCCAAGCCCAACTTCAGGTTGTCCATGCGTTCATCAACGGCTGAGGCAGTGGGAAGAGCATTTGAAGGAGTGGCAAGAATCAAGGTCCCTTGGGGAGACCAAGTGATGCCAATCTTTTCAAGGCTCTTGGAGTCGAACTTACCCATATGACGCAGCTGTTCTTCATTTTTTAAATTAATTCCATAAGCTTTGAAGAAATGGGTCAAAAGGGTGGCAAAAGGGAGGGGAGAGCCTTTCCTGGCTTTTCTAGTATGAGCCATGGTTCCAAGGATAGTGTTGGCCAGATCAAGGTCAATGCCATTTAGGATGCGGTAAAGTAGGACCATGGCATTATCAGTAAGGAGCGAGCCAGAGTTAAGACGGGGTAAGAGGCATCGAACAATGATGTTGAAAATAATTTTTGCCTCTAGGGTAAGGGATGAGTGGGTGAGCTGCTTTGAGGTGCTGGTGGATGCTTCGGGTAGGAGATATTTGGATCGAGCAAGGGCTAGGCACTGTTCTTTTGTGGGGTTCTCGGGAGGGTGGACAAGGTTTAGGTAGGCCAAGGAAATCAGCAAAGTCATTGGAGTTGAAAGAAATTCTAACCCCTTTGACAATGGACTCCAAAGACCAACCGTCAACATCGTCTTTGGCTTTTAGGTTTATGTAGAACAGGCGGGTCAGCTGGGGATAGTAGACAGTTTCAAGGTTAAGAAGGGTCCAGGCTGGGGATTTTTTTAGAAGAGCAATGCAAGGCAATTTCAAAGCTTCAAAGAACTCAAGATCTAAAAAATCAGAACAACTTATCTTACGAGTTCGAAACTCATCTACCCATTTACCAGCCATTTCAGCATTTTCAAACCAAGAAGCAGGTAAGGATTGGTTTACCTGGATGTAGGCGGGTGGATCGGCATTCTTCCTGCGAGCAATTGTCGGAGCAGCTCTCTTGGCATGCGCCTCAAAGCTTCTGAGGGTGCCTTTCTATGTGCGCTTGGGAGATGGAGGTTTGACAGCAGTAGGGGCTTTTCGCTTCTTCGGAGACGGGGGAGGAGGAGAAGGAGAGGGAGAGGCAACAGGTTCCTCTTCCTCCTCATCCTCAAACCCCGAGTCCTCACCGGACCCCGCGTCATCTCCCTCGGCTTCCTCGTCTTCTCCAGATTCGTCTTGCTCTTCATCCTCTTCCTCAGGCTCCTCTTCAGATGAAACCTCCTCGGCTTCAGCTTCCTTTCGAATCCTCTCAGCTTCCTCTTCGACAAGTTTCCTTGCAAGCTCGGCCTCCTCCTCGACCTTTTTCTTCTTCAAGGCTTCCTCTTCGGCTTCCTTGGCAGCATCTCTTTCCAGAGTAGCGTCGAGATCATCTTCCTCCTCTTCCTCGTTCACCTCCTCGACGACTTTCTTCTTCCCTTTCTGTTTCGCACTGAGGGGCTTCTTAGCAGAGCGCTTTTGAGAGCCCTTGGTAACAGTGGTCGTGCTCTCAGCGATGGTGCTCTGGAAAACAACAGGGATAATGGCTTGAGGAGTGGGTTCAGGTGTGGGAGAGGTGGCAGTGACCTGACGTCCCTTGGGGGTGGCGCCAAGTCTTTTAGGTGTGGAAGCTTTCTTTGATTTGGGTGGCATGGAGAAGATCGGCTAGGGTTTTCTTTAGAACAGGTTGAGAGGTTGAAGAAGGAGAAGTTGAAAGGGTTTAGATAAGTTCTGGGTTTGTGAGAGAGTCGGGTACAGGATTGGGTTTAAGT
This sequence comes from Persicaria tinctoria, assembly GCA_037127255.1. Taxonomy (NCBI): domain Eukaryota; kingdom Viridiplantae; phylum Streptophyta; class Magnoliopsida; order Caryophyllales; family Polygonaceae; genus Persicaria; species Persicaria tinctoria. The sequence goes on along the minus strand of JBANSL010000005.1, from coordinate 41,335,937 downwards.
AGAGAGAGATGATGATGGAGTGATGGGACGGGTTTAGAGTTCCAATGGAGGGTAATGATATCATTGCCAAATTTGAAAAAAAAATCCAATTTAAAATTCAAACAGTTCCATTAAAGTAGGAGGGAATAACCGAAATATTTAGTTCCATAATTAAGATATCTCAACGGAAAGAAAATATAACATAAATAGGCAATTTTGAAATCCGATAAAAATATAATTGATTAAATATCTAGAAAGATATTAACCAAATATATGTGATTCGATATATGTGATCTACCATTTAGTTCACAAACCTTGACATAATTCTCAAAAGTCTTGACACTAAGTAGATTTTATCTTTCGTAAAGGGAAAGCTCCCCCTACGAAAGTGCATCCTTGTTAAGCATCCCAATCTCTCGTCTTATGAAGGTGAACTTGTCCTCTGCCAAAGGCTTAGTAAAAATGTCAGCCCATTGATAATCAGTTGAAATAAACGAAATGGGCACATCACCTTTTTCAACATGGTCTCTAATGAAATGATGTCTTACATCAATATGTTTGGTCCTTGAATGCTGAACAGGATTCTTAGTAATGGTGATGGCACTTGTATTGTCACAATTAATAGGAATGCCTTTGAGGTTGATGCCAAGATCTCGCATTTGTTGAGCTATCCAAAGGATTTGGGAGCAACAGGCTCCAGCTGCAATGTATTCGGCTTCTGCAGTGGATAGAGCAACTGAGTTTTGTTTCTTTGAGTGCCAACTGATCAAAGATGCTCCTAAGAATTGGCAACATCCTGATGTGCTCTTCCTATCCACCTTATAGCCTGCAAAATCTGCATCAGAATATCCAATTAATGTGAAATCCTTTTGCTTTGGGTACCATAGTCCAAGCTCCTTAGTGCCATTGAGATATCGAAAGATCCTCTTCACAGCCACGAGGTGAGATTCTTTAGGATCAGCTTGAAACCTAGCACACATGCAAACACTAAACATGATGTCAGGTCTACTAGCCGTGAGATATAATAAAGATCCAATCATTCCTCGATACTCCTTTTGATTAACACTTTTCCCAATCTTGTCTTGATCTAGAGATAATGTTGAGCTCATGGGAGTCTTGGCTGCTTTGGATTGATCCATTTTGAACTTCTTCAAGAGATCCTTAGTGTATTTGCTTTGGTTGACAAAGATCCCTTTCTTGGATTGATGAACTTGTAATCCCAAAAAGAAGTTGAGTTCACCCATCAAACTCATCTCAAATTCACTACACATGATGTCAGAAAATTCCTTGCACAAAGATGTGTTAGTAGCACCAAATAATATGTCATCAACATAAATTTGAATAACCAAAATGTCCTTTCCTTTGGTCTCGATAAAAAGAGTCTTGTCGATCAACCCCCTTTTAAAATCATTTTCTAAAAGATATTTTGACAAGCACTCATACCAAGCTCTTGGGGCTTGTTTCAAACCATAAAGCGCTTTGTCAAGTTTGTAAACATGATTAGGAAATTCCAAGCTTTCAAATCCTGGGGGTTGAGCCACATATACTTCTTCCTCTAAGAAACCATTAAGAAAAGCACACTTGACATCCATTTGATATAACTTTATGCTCATAAAAGATGCAAATGCTAATAAAAATGCGAATGGCTTCAAGCCTGACTACGGGAGCAAAGGTCTCCTTGTAGTCAATACCTTCCTCTTGATTGTAGCCTTGAGCAACAAGCCTTTCCTTGTTCCTCACAATCTTACCATTCTCATCTAGCTTGTTTCGAAATACCCATCGTGTGCCAATGACTGATTGATGCTTTGGCCTAGGCTTCAAGGTCCAGACTTTGTTTCTTTCAAATTCGTTAAGCTCACTTTGCATAGCAATGATCCAATCTGGCTCTTGAAGTGCCTCATCTACCTTCTTTGGCTCAATAAGAGAAACAAACGTGTGAAAAGCACAAAGATCTTTAAGTTTAGAACGATTTTGAACACTAGAAGTAGGGTCAGAAATGATATCCTTTAATGAGTGTGAAGAGGAGTATTTGAATTTTCTTTTGCTAGTCTTAGCTCCTTGATTCGTCACACCATTAGGATTGACTTATGGTACATCTGACTCCGTGGTCCTGTTAGGTTCAGTTACAGCAGTTTCTGATGCTTCAACACTGTTGGATTGGACACCAAGGGTTTTGGAAGAATCTTCAACACCTTGGGCCAATTCTTCAGTGTTGAGAATCGGTTCCTGCATGTTCCTCTTCTCTGTGTTTTTGGTGGCAGCATCATCACCTTTCTCATTCTCTGCATGGATGTTAAGATCTATATCTGCAACATTTTCACTCAAAGCACCGTCATCGCATTCATCAAAAATAACATGTATACTTTCTTCAACTAACTGGGTCCTTTTATTGAAGATTCTATAAGCTTTGCTACTTGTGGAGTAGCCAAGAAATATACCTTCATCACTACGCGCATCAAATTTCCCAAGGTTATCTTTTCCATTGTTATGAACAAAACAAGTACAGCCAAAAGGTTTAAAATAAGATATAAGTGGTTTGCGGCCTTTGAAAAGTTCGTAAGGACTTTTCTTTAAGATAGAACGAATAAGACAACGATTTAAAATATAGTTAGCTGTGTTAACAGCTTCAGCCCAATAGGTTTTAGGTAATGCATTTTCTAAAAGCATAGTCCTGGCCATATCCTCTAAGGTGCGGTTCTTTCGTTCCACATCCCTGTTTTGTTGAGGTGTCCTAGGAGCAGAAAAGTTATGGGAGATGCCATATTTAGCACAAAACAAATCAAACTGAAGTTGATCAAACTCCCTACCATGATCACTCCTAATTGACACTATGGGCTCATTTCTTAAAGTTTGCAACTCCTTACACAGTTTTGAAAACTCAAATAAGGCCTCTGATTTTTCCTTTAAAAATGCAACCCAAGTATATCTAGAAAAATCATCAACAACAACTAGCATGTACTTTTTAACATTGGGAGATTTGACTCGCATATGACCACATAAATCCACATGTAAAAGTTCAAGGGGTCTAGAAGAACTTATAACCTTTTTGGGTTTGAAAGAGCTACGTGTTTGTTTACCTCGTGTGCATGCATTGCACATATCAATACCTTTGAAGTCCATCTCAGATAGCCCTCTTACAAGCCCTTTGGACACAAGCTTCTGTAAAAATTTGACAGGAGGAAACTGTCGTTGTTCCTATCAAAAGTAAAACTCAAACCTACAAACTAGTATAGTAAGCAAGTAAGAGGTCGATCCCACAGAGAATCAAGTATTCCTAAGCAATGTATATTTACCAATTAGTAGAAAAGAGGGGTTTTGGTGATTGAAGATGAGAAAAGAAACTATAAACAAGTCAGTAGAGATAACAATTGAGACAATAGTTTCATCTACAAATATCCACTTTAGTTTGACTAGTTGATCCTCGATTCTTCTTCAAGTTCTATTTTCATCCTATTATTGTTCCTGTCCTGATCTTGTGTAGATTACTAGTCCTACGAGTCCTAGTAACCCTTACTAATTAGATAACCCTAACACGGTCAAGATTTAACCTAATAGTAGCATTATGATTAAGGATTAATCAGGATACATGCAACACCAAGCTATGAGTCAGCATTTAACATGTAATTGATTCTCTACACACCAGTTTAGTCCTACGAGTCCTAAAAAGGCATGATTGCTACTATGGATTAAGGTTCGCTACGAGGAATCTACAAAATCCTAGCAATAATCTCAACTAGTTCTACGGACTAGAAGAAATCAACAATATTCGCAAAAGAATCAATACGAATCAATAGGAATAGAACAAGAATAGAAATCTCACAACTTTATCAAACCAAAGCTTCAATCCATAGACGAAACGGAAGAGTTTAGCACTCCATGGCCATGGAGGCTCCCCTCTAGGGTTTTCTCAATTGATAATCTCCAAGTGTATAAACTAATGAATTAGATGATGAGTTAGATCTCTAAGAAAATAACCCTAATAGTCCTTAAATAAACCTCAAAAGAGTCGGCCAAAACTAATTCTAAAAACCTAATTAAAGAGATAAAAAGTCCATTTGGTAGATTCGGCGCTTCTGCAGAGGCCGCGGGGCAGCCAACACAGGCCGCGGGGCGCCCAGGCGATTGCGAAATCCTTCGTCAGAGCTTCGGGCTGCGGGGCGGCTTTTACTGTTCACAGCGATTTGTTCCTCTTAGATTTTGGTCCCGATGTCAACACAAAAGTTGTAGATCTTGGAAAGAGCTTTCCAACGCATGGTCATAATAGTCAATCGGACAACCGAGGCCTCCAGAAAGTGCGAAACAAGTTCAGCATGTCTGGCGACAACTTCTGCTGACTTGTTCTTCACTTAGGCTCTCTAACTTCGATTCCGCTCCCGGGCTCTTCGCTTTTCCTCCTCCTCTTCACTCTTCCTTCATCCATGAGCTTCCTCATTCCTCATCGGATCCACAAATATCTGAAATAATCCATAAAAGCGTGTAGATTCCGACTCTACCAACAAAACAAGTATAAATGCAATTCTAGCCTAAACCATGCATTATATACATCTCAATCATGCTAAATGCAACCTAATATGCATACCTAAATGTGTGCTATCAAATTCCCCCACACTTAAGCTTTTGCTTGTCCTCAAGCAATTAAAACCAAATCTAGTCAACACCCCACAGACAAGCAATTCATGCAATAACTTTGGTAAAATACTTAAAGCTCAAAGTAGGGAAACGAATATTGACAATTAATGTCATAACATGAATAGGTGCAATCCAAGGAATAAAGCAAGTAAATTCATTCAACCTCACCAGGAAAATGTGTTTTCACTCTCGCTCATGTGTTTAGGTTTAAACATTCAGGCTCAAACTCAATCTTTGAAAACTTAGCTACAACAAAATTGCGTTAGTGGTCTAAATCTCCACCGCTAGTGACTTCACATGCAACCAAAATCATGAGGTCTTTGTATGGGTTGTAATGGGGTCATGGTAGGAACATAGGGTATGGAAAATATTTAGGCTATGTGGTGCTAAAAATCCGGGAAAAAGGGTTAGTAAACAACCAGAAAAACACCAACACCAAAACACTTTGTATGCCATTCCAATAACATGTACTCCTTCACAATACAAATTCGCACACAATTTTCAAATATCCACACAAACTCATTCATTTTTTTCTTTTTGTTATGATTTTTTTTTCTTTTTTTTTCTTGACTTTTACCCCTATGTGAATTTTATCCTCCTTAGGTCCCAAGTAATAAGCACATAAAAACAATCTCTATGAAGTACAAATGAATCACCCAACATAGTTTCTCAACTCAAAGCAACTCCATCAACACATCAAGATATTCACCAACTCTTTTCCTAATTCCCGGATGGGTCAGGCTAATAATTGGCTAGGAAGATTTTGCGGAGCTAACAAAATAGGCTTAAGGCTCAAATTGGCTTCAAGCAAAGGATAATATGTACGGGTGGATAGAGTATAATATGGCTAAAAGAAAATCATGCCTCAATCACTTTATGGTTACATGCAAAAATCATGTAAATGCAGCCTCAATAAAGATATCTTAACGCAATTTAAAGAGGAAGTAATCAAGGAGAGTATTCACACACAAAGAAACTAGAGGACATATATGTGTAGTCCCAATAAGGCCAAAATAACTCACAAGGTCAAATTGTTAGAACTTCAATACCACTTAAATTCCAAAGACTATACATGCTCAATTTTCTCATCAATCAAGTTCCCAAAAAGTCTATAAAACAATTCAAAGTTTCAAACACTTCAAGCAAGTCATGGGGTACATGATAAGATAAATATAGAGGACAAGTAGCCTAGATGGGAAAATAAGACCTAAAGTGTATGAAATGCATGATATTTTTGGATTTTTTTTTTTTTTTGCAAATGCAATATATGAGTTAATAAATATGAAAACATAAATAAACATGTTATGCAAAACCTATCTATATGCAATGCAATCCCTCCCCCACACTTAAATGTTTCATTGTCCTCAATGAAAATTAAAGGCAACAAAATATAAAAATACGAAGGAAAGAAAGAAAAACTGACTTGCTGATTGCATTGGTGGTAGGTCAGGAGGGAGGTGAGGAAAGGAAACCTGTCTGTCCCGTCAGAGGCCGCGGGGCGGCCATGCTAGGCCGCAGGGCGGCCGGAGACAAGACCTGGCCGCGAGGCGGCCCGTACAAGCCGCGGGGCGGCCTTTTCCCTTTTCAGCTTTCAACCTGCAGTGTTAGTGCCCCATGAAAAATGCCCAAACCAAACTAATTCAATGAAACTTAAGAAAAAGAAATCTAGAACTACTTACCTTGGGTTGCCTCCCAAGCAGCGCCTTTGTTTTATGTCATCGGCATGACTTATTTTCAATCTTAATTCCGTACCTATCAGACATCGTCAAGGCCCTCAACAACCTATCATAATCATGTGCACACATCTTAAACAGGACATCATACCCCAATAATAAATTGAAACTATATAATATAACGCTTAAATACCTTTTCAATTTATCAAAGAGTTGAGCATGACTCTCTGATGGAGGAATATAATACCACCAGTTCAGTTCCACTGGTGGTTTCTCAAAATAGCAATAAAAAGGATCAACATAATCACTATTACCTTCCAAATTGCAAAAGTTTATCTTTATTACCTCTTGAGCCTCAACAGGTGACTCTAGACATGGTTCATCCACGGGGGGGCTGAGAATGAATGCATCAGATGGAGTAGGAGACACAACACATGAAACCTCATGCGTCGACTCATGAGATTCCATGTCAGGAAGCACTAGACCCTCTTCTCCATCGTCAAAGAAACTATGGTTGTCTACGAACAATTCCTCCTCCTTATGAAACCAACTAGGATGGAAAGAATTAAGAACAATGACTTCGACAGGATCTTCCATTCTTGCATCCTTCAATGTCTCAAGGGATGGTGGAATGGTTTTGCTTTCTTTATCAACTTGAGGGGCGGCCATCCGATCTGCTATTATCTCGCTCGATCTTTGAATAAGTTGGCTCAATTGTTCCCCCAAGTTTTTTATCCTTTCACCATTCTCCTGTATCGCTTGACCATTCTCCTGTATCGCTTGAGTAAGGGCTTGGATTTCATCATCCGGATATATGACAGAGTCCTCCATTGGTGGAGATATCGAAGTAAAAGATTCTTCCTGTGCAACATGGTAACCCATGTAACAAAAAAAATCCCACATCCCCGACAAACCTAACCGTGCTAGGCCTCCATTACTCATGTGCTCAGCAAGCGTCCGTGTCTCAGCAGTCATCCCGTCAATTATGCAAACAATCATATCTCGGATGTTGTCTTGATAACCCCGTGAATCACGAATGTCAACATATCTCTGCAATCTGGTAAGATATTGGTGAAAGTTTTCACCTTCAAATTGCAATAACCTCAACATCTAAAAAGTTAGTAGCAAGGGTGTTATGAACCGTAAGATAGGTTCACAACAAATTAGATATATAAAAAATTGATAAACACACAAAACAAAGAAATAAACTTTGATTCCCCGGCAACGGCGCCAAAATTTGACAGGAGGAAACTGTCGTTGTTCCTATCAAAAGTAAAACTCAAACCTACAAACTAGTATAGTAAGCAAGTAAGAGGTCGATCCCACAGAGAATCAAGTATTCCTAAGCAATGTATATTTACCAATTAGTAGAAAAGAGGGGTTTTGGTGATTGAAGATGAGAAAAGAAACTATAAACAAGTCAGTAGAGATAACAATTGAGACAATAGTTTCATCTACAAATATCCACTTTAGTTTGACTAGTTGATCCTCGATTCTTCTTCCAATTCTCTTTTCATCCTATTATTGTTCATGTACTGATCTTGTGTAGATTACTAGTCCTACGAGTCCTAGTAACCCTTACTAATTAGATAACCCTAACACGGTCAAGATTTAACCTAATAGTAGCATTATGATTAAGGATTAATCAGGATACATGCAACACCAAGCTATGAGTCAGCATTTAACATGTAATTGATTCTCTACACACCAGTTTAGTCCTACGAGTCCTAAAAAGGCATGATTGCTACTATGGATTAAGGTTCGCTACGAGGAATCTACAAAATCCTAGAAATAATCTCAACTAGTTGTACGGACTAGAAGAAATCAACAATATTCGCAAAAGAATCAATACGAATCAATAGGAATAGAACAAGAATAGAAATCTCACAACTTTATCAAACCAAAGCTTCAATCCATAGACGAAACGGAAGAGTTTAGCACTCCATGGCCATGGAGGCTCCCCTCTAGGGTTCTCTCAATTGATAATCTCCAAGTGTATAAACTAATGAATTAGATGATGAGTTAGATCTCTAAGAAAATAACCCTAATAGTCCTTAAATAAACCTCAAAAGAGTCGGCCAAAATTAATTCTAAAAACCTAATTAAAGAGATAAAAAGTCAATTTGGTAGATTCGGTGCTTCTGCAGAGGCCGCGGGGCAGCCAACACAGGCCGCGGGGCGGCCAGGCGATTGCGAAATCCTTCGTCAGAGCTTCGGGCTGCGGGGCGGCTAGCTTGGCCGCGGGGCGGCTTTTACTGTTCACAGCGATTTTTTCCTCTTCGAATTTGGTCCCGATGTCAACACAAAAGTTGTAGATCTCGGAAAGAGCTTTCCAACGCATGGTCATAATAGTCAATCGAACAACCGAGGCCTCCAGAAAGTGCGAAACAAGTTCAGCATGTCTGGCGACAACTTCTGCTGACTTGTTCTTCACTTAGGCTCTCTAACTTCGATTCCGCTCCCGGGCTCTTCGCTTTTCCTCCTCCTCTTCACTCTTCCTTCATCCATGAGCTTCCTCATTCCTCATCGGATCCACAAATATCTGAAATAATCCATAAATGCGTGTAGATTCCGACTCTACCAACAAAACAAGTATAAATGCAATTCTAGCCTAAACCATGCATTATATACATCTCAATCATGCTAAATGCAACCTAATATGCCTACCTAAATGTGTGCTATCACTTCTGTAGTGTATGTGGGCTCACATGACCGAGTCTCCTATGCCAGAGCTTTGGATCGTCCGTCAAAGCATTGAGACAGGTTAAGCTTCCTTGTGCCACTTGATCAGCATTTACAGCGTATATATTGTTGTAACGATATGCAGTCAATATAACTTCACCTGTATCTTCTCTGCAAACTAGACATCTTTTCTTGTTAAATCTGACATTGTTGCCACTATCACATAATTGAGAGACACTAAGCAAATTATGCTTCAAACCATTAACAAGATAAATATTTTTAATACTATGGTTGGAATCACTCCCAACACTACCAATACCAACGATGTCACATTTTCCTTTGTCACCAAGAGTGATTGTTCCCGTGGATTGCTCCTTTAGATCATGAAAGAGAGAACTCTTTCCACTCATATGCCTCGAGCATCCACTATCAATAATCCATTTATGTTCCTTCACCTTGGTGATCTCTTGCAAGACAAACATCAACCTTTGTGGCTAGACCAATAAGCAAATTTGGATCCATTGTTGGGGTAAACCATATTTGGTAAAATAGTGCCTTTTGGAACCCAAACTTGTGTTATCCGTTCTTTTCTCAAATGAACAGGAAAAGTATTGCGAATGATATAAGGATCCTTTCTTCTATAGGGGCAGGTCTCTTTTACATGTCCCTTTCTAGCACAGTGGTGACATATAGGAGAGGTTCTGCTTCCTTTTGCCTTGACAAAGGTGGTAATGTGCTGCTTCTTTAAAAACCTTGGATTGTAACCAATATCACTTTTGTTTAGAGAACTTTGTTGCTCACCCAACATCCTATCAAGAGTGCCTTTGGATTTGGTAAAACTTATTAGGGTTGTCTGTTGATCTTGAATCTTATTATTCAGGGAGATCTTCTCGTTCTCTAAGTCATGATGCTCATTTCTTAGAGAGGAGAGATCTTGCTTGAGTTTAGATTTCTCTGAGTCGAGCGTCTTGACTTTAATGTCAAGACCTGAATAAGAAGCTTCAAGACTTTTAACCCTCATAGACAGATCCTCAATAGTTCTTTCCTGGTCCATAGTTCTCTTAATAAGAATGTTAGTCTGGGCAATAAGTTTCTCTTCATTGGCAATCATATTAGAAAGGAATTCCGATAATACCTCTTTTGGACTTGCCATAAGTTCTCTTACAGTAGATTCAAGCTTCTCATCGTGGGATTCATCTTCTGAGGCCATAAGACAAATATTGGCTTTCTCATCGTCGGAGTCAGAGTCAGAATCGCTCTAAGTTGCCACCATGGCTTTCTTCTTCCATTTGTTACCCTTCTTGGACTGGCTCTTTGTCTTTTGAGGGCAATCCTTCACAAGATGATATGTTTCACCACATTCAAAACAAGACAAAGGTTTAGTCTTCTTATCATACTTGTTGTATTGAGGCTTACCTCGAAATTTAGAAGACTCTGATCCATCCTTGTTGTTGAATTGTTTCTTCATTTTGAGAATTCGAGCAAGGCCTCTTGTGATAAGAGCAAAGGGATCATCCTCATCGTCATCCTCATCTTCGGAATCAGATTCATCTTTAGGCTCATCCTTCTTAGACTTGAGTGCCAAGTTCTTAGTGCTAGCTCGAAGTTCTCCATCATCTTCATTAAGGATCATCTCATGCGTGATCAGCTTCCCAAGCAGGTCATCAAGGGGTAGAGTGGTGAGGTCCTGTGCTTCCTCTATGGCTGTTACTTTTGGACCCCATTTTTCTTTTGGGAGGCACCTTCAGGGAGGAACATATTTGTAGGTCCATTAGTAACTAGGACTGAGAACGAGACGGTTGTAACACACTTCATGACCCAAGAGATGAACGTATGGTGGAATCCAAATTTTTCTAGGATCTTTCTTGTGAAGTTCCAATCAACCCTGTCATATGCTTTCTTAGGGCTGGGGAACATTTCCCACGAAAACCGTACCAACACGTACCAACCGAACCAATTAAATTGGTAACCAATTTAATTGGTTCGGTATACCGAACCAATTGTCAGAAGTCGGTACGGTAATGGTAATCGAAATGGAAAAGTTGGGATTACCATTACCAACCGATTTGCAATTGGTTGGTACGGTAATTACCAACCAACTACTACCAATATACATTTAGGTATTTTTTTAATTATATTTTAATTGTTTTAATATTACATTAAGTTGGAGTATTTTTTTTGGGTTATAAGACTTGTTGTTTGTTATTGTTGTTTGTTATTCAAGTTAATAAGTACTTCGTATTTCCTATTTCTTTTTTATTTATTATTTTATTTTTGGTACTGGTATTAGCTATTAACTTGATTTCTTTTTATATTTGTTATTTTTATAAATTGTTTTTAATTAAGGGAGGAATACTAGCTCAGCTTCGGTTCAGACTAAAACCTAAATTTTATTCGGAAGCTAGAGGACATGTTATTTTAAATATTATTGGGACAATTTAAGTCTTTATATTGCTTTTGTGCTTAAATGTATGAACAATTTACGTATTTATGTTGTTGCTACTTATAAATTTTAAATTTTATTTAAGTTGTATTGTCTTTGATTATTTGTATGCTCTTTTCACCAACACCCAAAACATGGTAAAATACCATTACCAACACGTACCAACCAACTTAATTGGTAACCAATTAAGTTGGTACAACCCCTTCGGTGGTTGGTAATGGTTTGAATTTTAGGATTACCAATTATAATTGGTTGGTACGTGGTAACGACAAAAACTAATTGGTATTGTACCAATTCCACCCCTATGCTTTCTCCATATCTAACTTTATTGCTAGCCAACCTTCACGCCCCGAGCGCGGCCGGAAGGAGTGGAAGATTTCGTGTGCAATAAGCACATTATCTTGAATGGCTCTATTGGACACAAAAGCACCCTGTAAAGGATGAATTAATTTTCCGATAATTTTTTTTATTCTTTCTGTCAGAATTTTAGATATGATTTTATATAAATTTGAGCATAAACTGATTGGACGATAGTGGCTAGTAGTGGTGGGGTTGTCTCTCTTTGGAAGAAGTGATATAAACGTGTGGTTAATTTGTTTTAGCATCTTCCCGGAATGGAAGAAACGTGTGGTTAATATGCTTTCTCGGTAATATAAAACAAAGTAATGTAAAGATACTCTAGAAAGGGGTTGAATAGAGTATGCCGGTTTTTCGCATATAGTCTCGAGACTTTTGAAGCTCGTGCAAAACCCTTTGAGATTAGACTTAGTCTTTTCTCTGAAAACCTGAATCACAAAGTTAAATAATTCGAACCAAGTGCGGAAATAAGGTAAAGAAATAAAGTAAATGACTCGATGAGTTGTTTACGAGGTTCGGCACGAACTTGGCCTACGTCCCCGCCTAGGGTTCTTCCACAACCCTAGGATTCAACCGGATTTTATTGATTCACAAGACTTAGGATCCTAGTAGCTCCCCGAGAAGCCTCTCTCCTATACAATTGCAATCTAGTCAACTCTCGTTCCCTTGGAGTCCTAGACCAATCCAGAAGAGCCCTACCTCTCTATGCTATCTAGTACAATCCTCTTACACTTAGTGAATCAATCGTCTAGTGTTCACTTCCCGAGTTACAAACTCTCGAGTATAACACTATAACTGAATATATCCTATAAGCTCACTGTGTAACTCTCAAATGCTTTGAAATAAAATAACAGACTCTTAGGACAAGCAGAGAGCACACGAAGACAGATTTCTCTTGAAGGCTTGGAGTGTTTGAAAGGCTCATTTTCAATGAATGTCTTTCTGTCTTCCTTCTTCTTTATATTGAGACAAATCGGCGCCAAGGATCTTCTCCAACGGCTAGACAAGATCATGGCAAAGGCTGGATCTTCTATCTTTGGAAACTTCAAGTCCACAATCTTTCCGATTTGAATCTTCTCAACACGCATAACAAGGAAGGAAATAATTCGAAAATACTTCCTGAAAGGTTAGTTACATATATATAATATAATGGAAGTATATAATAATATTAAATAATATTCGAACATAATAGCATATAGAACAGGTTTTGTATTTCATCAACACTGTTAAAGCTCCAAGACCTTTGACACAGACATACTGTCAAGGCCTTTGAAACTTATTCCGATTTTCATCAAGGGAGGGAGTTATCACTCCCCACTCGTAGTCTTTGTTAGGGAGATCCCCTATCTCCATTTCTATTCATTTTGGGAGCAAAAATATTAGCCCAGACACTATCAGCAGAAACAAATCTAGATCATAGTCCCATTGGATTTACATTTGCGAGAAACGGCCCTAGGGTTCCTTTCATGTCCTTTGCTGACGACATTATCATTTTCACTAAAGGCAGTGTTGATGCAGGACTAAAAGTCAAATCCATAATTGACACTTACTGTAAAGTTTCGGGAAAAAAAGTTAATTACCATAAATAAACCTTCCAAGCCACTAAAGGTATTCCTAACTCGAGGATTTCGGAGCTTAGAAATTGTTTGGAAATAACAAGTGAAAATTATTTGGAGAAATACCTTGGATGTCCAATTATTAATGGAAGAGTTAACAAACACACATTTGAGGACATTATCTGTAAGACCAAAGAACAACTAAGCAAATGGCGTGCTAATGCGCTATCCCAACAGGGTCGAGCAGTCCTAATTAATACCAACCTTTCTGCTAAACCTTTGTACACAATGCAGAACTTTATGCTACCCGCCTCAATTCACAAGGAACTTGATCAGATCAATCGGCAATTCTTCTGGAATAAAGATCTTCAACACCGACCTCTTATCAGCTGGGATAGAATATATAGACCAAAAAAGTGTGGAGGATTAGGGATCAGGAAATCTAAAGAGATGAATGAAGCTCTTCAAATGAAACTAATATGGAAAATTATGGTTGAATCGGATAATGTTTGGGTCAGATTAATTAAATATAAGTACTTACGCTCTGCTAACATCCTGGAATACAAGAAAACCGGGAACTCCTCCTGGCAATGGGCCAAGCTCACTACCCTTATTGATAAGTTCAAGACGAGTCTTATTTGGTCTGTAGGAAATGGGAAGACAATCAAATTTTGGACGGATAACTGGATATCTACCTCCTCCCTACGGTCTAGGGATGATTGCCCACAAATTGGCAATTTACAGGAAACCATCAGTGACTACATCTTGGGAGGTAGATGGTGGAAGGAAAAACTACTCAATGTAATACCGGCTAACATAGTGCAAGAAATCTTAGACATCCCCCTTCCTGTGTCTTCTTTTAAGGATCGCCTTTACTAGTGGCCGGATAGGGAGGGTTGGTTCACCACTTTAAGTGCATACAAATTGATTACAACCCAATCATCGCTACACTCAGACGACAATGTCTGGATATGGAAATTGGATGTCCCACCAAAGATCAAAAACTTTCTTTGGAAACTTTGCCAGAATGGTCTCCCAACTGCTTCCAAGTTAGCCCAACAGGGGTCTCATGTGCCTCCCACATGCAGTGTGTGCAATTGTGTGGCCAAGGATGAGGTTCACTTGCTGTTTGAATGTGGGTATATGCGTTCCCTTCTAAATTTCCCTCCTCTCACAAAATCGACAATATCCAGTATGATTAATCTCTCGCGAGAAATACGACCTATCTTTTCGATCATTGGGAACAACCTCACCCCCGCTGCCAAGGCGGAGCTTGCTTTCGTTTGATGGTCTGTGTGGTACTCTCGGAACCAACTTGTTTTTCAACAAGTTCCCTTCCCGCCTAAAGATACTCTAGTTCGCATTATTCAAACTCATAGGGACAATTGGAGTAGAACATCTCAGATTGATGAGTGTCTAGATGAGCCCCCCCCCCCCCCCCCCCCTCACATACACAAAAAATAAACATCCCGAAGGACAAAAATAAGGTCGTAAAGACTAAATGGCGTAAACCACCGATAGGAACTTTCAAACTAAATTTCGATGGCTCCACGCTTACAAACTCTGTAAGCGCGACGGGTGCCATTATCAAGGACTGGGACGGCAGACCAATTAGCATATGCTACAGTAAACTTGCACTCTCTCTAAAACTGGGAATCTAAAATGCTATCCAATTCGGTATCGACAAAATCCACATCGAAGGAGATTCTAGTATAATTATTAATCACTTACTTGATACATCGGAATGTCCTTGGGAGATCGAACTGATTATGTCAGATGTTAAAAGCCTTTTATCGACTTTGAAATTAGTGTCTTTCTTTCATATTCCCCGTTTGGGCAATAGAGTGGCGGACAAGGTTGCACACCTTTGCCACTCTGTCCGGGGGGTCGATATTCACAACAATCTTGGTCTTTTAGACTTCATCCATAAGGATGCTGTCGGGTAGAGCTCGCTCTCCCGAATTCTTTCCTGATAAAAAAAATACTCCATAAATACACACCTAGATAAAAAGAAATAATAATTTTTTTTTATTAATATCACATACATAAACCTAATGAAGGGAGAAATAAAAACAAATGGACAAGTGAGATTTTAACTCTGGAAATTTGTAATGTATCCCTATTGGACTTTACCTATCAACCAACTGGGCAACACAAGCTTTGTGACCTATACCTACTTCTAATTATTCAAGTTCTGGATTTTGTGGGTGGCCTGCAGCAAAGCTCAGACCACCCCTAAATCCGTTTCTGCCGCTCCGTCCACCTATCACCCACCGGTTGACCGCGTGGTCAAATTCAACAACAAAAAATTATAGAAAAACATACGTCGAACACTTTGATGAATAAACAACTAATAAATATAGTCAAATTCAGTCAAATATGTATAAAGTTCCACACAACTATCAACATTTCAAGCTAGAAGCATATATCAGCGCCTGTCCGTAGGTGTGAGAGCTTGGAGCTTGGAGCTTTGTGCAGAGGGAGAGGTAGACCGAAAAAGAGCTGGATGGAGGTTATTCGACATGATCTCAATGCGCTGAACCTCTCTGAGGATATGACTTCGGATAGGGACCACTGGAGGAGATGCATTCGGACTTCGGATGTTTAGAATCCCTAGGATGGGTGCTGGGTCATTTCTTTTTGCTTCCTTTCTACATCTCTTTCTGCTTTCTATCTGTTTTCTGTCAGTTATCTACATATCTGTTTTCCGTCTATCGGCTGTCTATTACCTAATCTCCTACTAGGTGCCCTGGGACGTTATGTTTCCTTTGATCTATTGTTTTGGGTCTTCCGGAAACACTCTCTCGATTGGTTCGGGGAAAGAGTGCGCACATCCCGACCCCCCAGACCCCGCTTTATTGCGGGATATACTGAGTTGTTGTTGTTGTTGTTGTTTAAGCTAGAAGCATATTTGATAGGTTTTTTTAATTAGAATTTGGGTGTATATTGGTAATTTCGTATAAATAATGTAATTATATAATGAAAGTCGGGTGACGAGTCAGGTGACGGATGAGAAATACCTTCACCTGAATCCGACCCGACCCATCACCCACTCAATGATCGGATGAGATGGATATCGGTCGGGTGCGGTGTGTCATTCCTATCGAGCACCTACCAATGGCCACAGTCCCAGATGCCACCAAATTCCTTGCAATTTAAAAATAAATAAAAAAATTTCGCTTCGCTTATCTGTTGGGGAAACCCTAGAAGATAGAAGATCCGGATTCAGTTGGGGCTTTTCGATTGTAGTACCCAGTGGTCAATTGGGGCTTCGGACATCGTTATTTCGGCGTCCTTAGCTGCTGGGTGGTGTGTTATCGGTGCCATCGGTGTTGAGCTACTGGCGGTTGCATGGGTTGTGAAGCGCGCCTGGAGCACTTTCTTCCTTCTCTTACATCCCCGTCGGGCTCCATTTCACGTAAAGTAGTTTCTCTTGATGAATTCAAGCTCGCTGGTGTATGCTATCCATTAGTCATTGATATTTGCTACTTATTCAACTTCAGAATTCATTGAATGGAATGGGATGATAATTTCTATAACTGCAGTATGATTTCTTAATTGTATAAATCATGAAGCCTCTCTTGATTTCCATGTTGCTTTTCATTAATAGCATGAATGTGCAGTGACAAATATAATGCATAGATGTAATTTAGAGTTTCAATTACAGGCATTTTGTGTGTATTGTGGTAGTATTATAACATTCTTATTGAAATCATAGATCCTTATGATCCTATTCTGAAACCCTGGATACTAATAACATTTATCTTAGGCTTAGGCAGTATGTTTGAATCATGATCTCATAAATGAAACGTTATGAAACTCATTCACATGTTTTTTTCATAGGTGAAATCCCTCTAATAACATTCATCTTAGGCTTAGGCATTATGCTGATTTGAGGATGGAAGATTTAACCTTTTTATGTTAACATTGTTTTTGAAATCCCCCTAAATATGAGAAGCCTTTACCGAGATTTGAGCTCCTGTATTATAACCTCCTTTGTGGTACACCTATGACTTGTATTGGTGTTGCTTTGCAGTCTCCTTGAGATATTGTGGGAACAATGATTGGAGAGGAAAATGATGAGATGGAATCTTCTGAAAATGGTACCGAAATATCTCCAGATGACATTGGATCTATAGAGGAAATACCTAAAGACACAATCTTGTTGCGACAGACTTCTGTTAATTTGATTCCGTTCATTGGTCAAAGATTTGTTTCTCAAGATGCTGCTTATGAATTCTATTGTAGCTTTGCAAAACAATGTGGCTTTTCAATTAGACGTCATCGTACAAGAGGAAAAGATGGCGTTGGTCGCGGAATTACAAGGAGAGATTTTACTTGCCATCGTGGTGGATACCCACAGATGAAACAAACAGATGAAGGGAAATTGCTGAGGAATCGAAAATCCTCTCGTTGTGGGTGTCAAGCATACATGCGCATTGTGAAGCGAGCAGATTTTGATGTTCCTGAATGGCGTGTAACTGGTTTTAGCAACAATCACAACCATGAACTTCTTAAATCAGATGAAGTACGCCTACTTCGAGCCCATTGTACCATATCTGCTGATGACAAAAGCAGAATATGCATGTTTGCGAAAACTGGAATGTCTGTTCGACAGATGTTGAGGTTGATGGAGCTAGAGAAAGGTATTAAACTAGGCTGCCTGCCATTTACTGAAATAGATGTGAGAAACCTGCTACAGTCTTTTAGGCACGTAGATCGGGATAATGATGCTATTGATCTTATATCAATGTGCAAAAAAGCAAAAGATGAAAACCCTAGCTTCAAGTATGACTTCAAGTTAGACGGCTACAATAGGTTGGATTGCATTGCATGGTCATATGGGTCATGTGTCCACCAGTACGCATCTTATGGAGATGCTGTGGTTTTTGACACAACTCATCGTCTCGATGCTTATGATATGCTTCTAGGCCTTTGGGTTGGAGTGGACAACCAGGGAGTGACTTGTCTTTTTGGCTGTGCACTCTTGCGGGATGAAAATGCTGAATCTTTTGCTTGGGCATTGAAGGTAAGCTTGTTTTCTGCACTTCGACATGTGGTGAACATTATGAAATCTTATCACGATGATTAAAGTTTCAATTTCATTTGAGGTCCTGGACTATAAAATAAACTGCCTGCAGAAAACAGTTCCTTTGTGAAAGCTAAAAATAAGACGAATGACATTTGTATCTTATTTTACTAGATCAAGAATCTAACATTCTGATTTGGCTCTCTTTTTCCACTGTAGACATTTCTAAACTTTATGAGAGGCAAAGCTCCGCAGACAATTTTAACTGACCAAAACATGTGGCTAAAAGAGGCTATTGCATCAGAGCTTCCAGAAACAAAACATGCTTTTTGCATCTGGCACATCATGGCAAAGTTCTCGGAGTGGTTCTCTCTGCTACTTGATTCACATTATGATACATGGAAGACTGAATTCTACCGGCTTTATAATTTGGAGATTATAGAAGATTTTGAGAATGAATGGAGGGAGATGGTGGTCCGATATGGACTCCAATCAAACAAGCATATTACTAGTCTTTACACATTAAGGTCATTCTGGGCACTGTCCTTCTTGAAGCGCTACTTTTTTGCTGGGCTGATGAATAAATGTCAGTTAGAATCAAATAATGCTTACATTCAACGGATTTTAAGTGCCCAGTCACAATTGGACTTATTCATAGAAAAGGTATCTTCTATTCTCCATACTTATCTTAAATAGTAAGTGTATTGGGCTCATTGGCAGTTTTTATTGTGCAGGTGGCTGATATTGCCGAGTATAATGACCAGGCTGGAGCAAAGCATAAGGCACAGATAAAACTGCAGAAAATCTCCCTGAAAACTGGATCGCCGATTGAGTCTCATGCTGCTACTGCCTTCTCGCCTTATGCCTTTTGTATACTGCAAGAGGAACTTTTGCTAGCCCCACAGTTTGCATCTGTTTTAGTGGGCGAGGGTTGCTTCCATGTTAGACACCACTCACATATGGATGCAGGACATGATGTTTTCTGGGATCCACATCGGGAGCTCATTAGGTGTAGCTGCCATCAATTTGAGTTTCTTGGGATCCTGTGCAGACATGTCCTCCGAGTATTGTCAGCAAACAATTGTTTTCACATCCCGAACCAATACATACCTATTCGTTGGCGCTCATCTTCCATGAAACACTTGCAGCCAACTTCTCCTGGGGATAATACTGGGAAAGTTCAGTTGTTAGAATCCTTGGTCTCAACCATCATAACAGAATCGGTTGAAGCGGAGGAGCGTCTTGACATTGCTTGTGATCAACTCTCCATGGTATTATCCCACATCAAACAGCTCCCGAGGTCAGGAGATGACGCACATGGGATTTCATATAACAGTCCATCTGGTTCACTGATTTTACCGGAGGTTGAAGATTCGGATGGTATTGTTCAGAGCTTCACAATTGGCAGTATCCAGGATCCTCTCTCTCTGGGGAAGTTGAAAGAGCAAAGACCAAGTGGCGGATGTGATACCTCTAGGAAGAGGAGGCGATATTCTTTACCTTGTTGTGGGCAGTTTGGGCACGATGCATCCGGTTGTCCAATTATGCCCGGGGGTAATTTAACTGCAGAAGGAGATGCTCTAGGGTTCTTGTGATATCATACAAGTAGACGAACAGGAAGTTGTGAAATATGTCTTCCATTTCTAAACATTCGGAAAGTGTTCCATATTTATTACATGATTCTTCCAGCCCTTCTGCTAAACTTTCTTTTGTTGGAAAACCCCATATGGTATTTTAGTTATCTGTAGAAATCCAAAATTTGTGTATTTACTGATTTCAATCAGACTAGATAGCAAGTTCTTATTATGTTCAAGGGTCAAGGCTATAAATCACTGTCTCCTCCTCCTCAATACTTTACTCTCTTACAATGCATCATGATTTTTGGACGCACGTTTTATTGTTTGTAGGAAGAAATAAACGCAATCGTCATCAAGGTCTTTTTTTTTCTTTTTCTTTTTTTTTTTTTTTTACAGTAGGCAAAAATTTGGATGTACTAACGACATCCATGATCATCTCGCAAGATGATGTTCTGGAACTCACAACAACAAGTGCTCAAAATAAAATTACAATTAAGGTGAGATTTGGTAATAAAATCAGTTGCACCATTGGCCTCTCGATAGCAATGCTGAAAGATGATACTCTCGAAATCTCTTCTAAAAGAAAGGATCTCTTGGACAATTTGAATGATCTCCCATGGACTATTGTTCGCGTGATTGATGGCGTCGATGACGATTGAACAATCACTCTCAAGTATCAATTTACGGATCCCCATCTCCACTGCCAATCTTATACCTGTATAAACAGCAAGAGCTTCTGCCAAAATGACAGAACTCATCCTAACATTACATTTATGTATCCGAATAACCTGACCATCATTATTCCTCACAACACAACCAACTTGTAGTTGAGTATCCCTCTTTACCGAAGCGTCCACATTGATCTTAACTACATCTATTGGAGGACATTTTCATTTCATTTTATCAGGAGGCCTAGCACGTTTAGGTAATTTCGTGTTAATCTGACTTTTATTCCAACTAGAGATATTATCAATAGCTCGAGTTAACGCATAGATCATACCTGTATCAGAAATATTGCGGAAAATAATTCCATTTCTGAGCTCCCAAATTGAATGCCATAAATGACATAGATCAGTAAAATCTAGATTAAGAGCCCTAGTATTTATAATATTCTCTTGAACATCACTTGTTAATGTTGGGAAAGTGAAACATTTGTTCAACTTAACACCCAGATTTTGAATAAGAGATTTTGTAATTTGACAATTAAATAATAAATGATTTGTATCTTCAATATCAGAATTACAAAGAGAACAAATACTAGGAACTCTATTTATATATCTATTTAACCAGGCAGTTGTTGGCAGGATATCCATGAAAATTTTCCAAATAAAATTTTTAATATTCGGAGGGATATTAAGATTCCAAATCCAATCTGCTGGAAATTTCGGCGTTTTCCTAGTTTTATATAGCGAGGAAGTGGATTTAACAGAAAAACTACCATTATTACTATAAATCCAATTTAACTTGTCTGGAATATTAGTTACAGGAATATAGATATTAGTAATTGCTTGAACTATATGAGAAGGAAAGATAGAATTTAACTTATTAGTATCCCAAGAGTTGGTATTTGTAAATAAATCGCATACTTTTAAATTAGGATCACGATCATTCCGAAATCTATGAAGATATTGCTCATCTACCCAAATGTCAGACCAAACATTAATGGTTTTCCCATTACCAACTAACCAGAGCAATCCTTTAGAGAAAAGATCCCTAATATTTAGAAGCCTACCAAATTGCCAAGAAGTTTTAGATCTACCTCTTTCCATAAGAGATTCTGTCGATAGATATTTATTCGTAATTACCTTAGACCAAATATTATTTGGATCAGCTATGATTCTCCACAGAAGTTTCATTTGCATACCAATATTAATTTGCTCGGCTGTTTTAAAACCTAACCCACCATCTTTTTTAGGAGTGCACAGATGTTCCCAGCTAATTAGAGGATGATAGTTATCAGATTGAATTTTATTCCAAAAGAAATTTTTGTTGATCTGGTCAATTTTTTGTAGAACTCCTTTTGGAAGAAGAAATGATTGCATTAAATAATTTGTTTTAGAATTTAAATTTGCCTGAATTAGTACCGATCTGCCAGCTTGAGAGAGAGCGTTAGATTTCCACTTGGACAACTGCTTTTTAAGACTATTAATTGCCTCATCAAACAAGGTATTACTAACCCTACCACTAATAAGCGGAATACCTAGGTATTTTTCCATAGACTTCGTAACTGGAATGTTTAGCTGTTGAGCAAGGGACTGGGCTTTACTGACAGGAATATTTTTAGAGACTTGTAAAGAACTTTTGTTATAATTTATAGTTAATCCAGACATATTGGAGAAAGTATTTAGAAGATTTCTAATTGTATGAAGACTTAAATCATCAGCGCGTCCAAAAATTAAGGTGTCATCTGCAAAGGAAAGGAATGGGATAGGATCACTGTTATTTGTAAGTTTGATTCCAACCAAAGGGTCATATTCCAAAGATTCTTGTTGCAACATTCTCCCTAAAAGTTCCATAACCAATACAAAAATATATGGTGCAAGAGGATCCCCTTGTCGAATTCCCCTATGAGTATGAAATGTACGGCCGGGCAAATTATTAACTAAAACATAGTCTCTTTTATATAGTGATAAGATGAATTTTAAATAATTATACTACGGATCTTTTAGTTTTTTTTTTTAATTAAATAACTACATTTTGATCCCGAGATTAAATACTCCCTCCGTTCGGCAAAACTTGTCGTTTTAGAGTTTTGTTTTTGTTCGGAAAAACTTGTCATTTTAGATATTTTTGCTTCTACTTTACTAAAATGCCCTTGATTTGATTGATGTGTTGTGAGCTATGTAGCACGGAAACACCTATGTAGGGCACAATGTCGTGTCGGAAACACGGACACGACACGAAACACCTCGGAAACGCCTGGACACGGTCAAGACACGGTCAAAAAACGGTCAAACTTCGGACACGTATGGAAACGCGATGGAAACGCCTTGGACACGGTTCACAAATAATGGACATGGTTTGGAATTAAAAAAAAAACGGTTCATAATAAAAATAAAAGAGATAAAAGCAAACCCGACTATCAATCTTTGCCCTTTTCTTCTTGAGCGTCCTTTTGCACTAGCCACCGCCGAGCGCTGTTCTACACTAGCCACCGCCGTTCTTCGATCTACACCAGCCACCGTCGATCGCCGGGCTTTCTGAACACAAACGAGTGTCGTTCCTGTCAATCTTCCTTCAACTCTTCTCTCCCTATCTCACTCTCTCTCTATACCTTGATTTATTTTCAGATTTAGGGTTACTTTGATTGAGTGATGTTTGATTTCAATTTATATGAGATTTAGGTGTAGGATCTAGAAATTGATGATGGTTCAGGCTCACAAACTAATGAAGGTAGCAGAGGGGGTGTTTCTTTGAAACAAAACGTGGAGGTGGAGTGGACCACTTTGGGATTATGTTGATAACTTGATATAGTTGGCAGAACAGCGGGAGGGGGTAACAAGACATGATGGTGGACACCTCATCTCTATACTTTGGTTTATTTTTAGACTTAGCAATGTTTATTTGTATATATTTTGATTTGAAATGTTATATAATTATTTATTTATATCTCATTGGTCTTAACATCTACGTGACTCTTATTAGTATAAATGTATACATCTTTGCAAGACCTTTAAAATGATATATATCATATATCTTTGCCGTGTCTGTGTCCTATGTTTTTTGAAATTACCGTTTCCCCGTGTCTTCCCGTGTCCGTGTCCTGTGTCCGTTTCCGTTTCCGTGCTACATAGGTTGTGAGTTGTAGTTTTTGATAAAGTAAAAAGTAGAGTAATGAATGAGGGCAAATTAGTAAAAAAAAAGTGTAATTTTTAGCTTTATTAAAAGTTGTGTGGAGAGTTAAAATAACAAGTTTTGCCGAACGAAGGGAGTAAAAAACATAAATCAACCGCTACTTCCATAATCACGTTTCTCTCACGTTCGTCTCGGCTCTCCTCAAACAAGTCAATTTTTTATGAAATTTAACCCATCTTGCCCAAGAATATCCCAATTTCTCCCAAATTGCAAAGGATGCCTAATTGAGCATATTTGCAATAAAAGTATTGTGTTTAAGAACTTTTTAAAATAAATTAAATATATAAAATTATATTTTCTGAAATTAAAAATTAAGAAATATGATTTTCGGATATTAAAAAACATATATTTTTGGAAAATGCAAAAAATATGATTTTGAAATCTAAAAAAATAGAATTGTGGAAAATGGAAAAAAAAAAACATAAATTCGGATTATTTTTTACAAAAACAGAAATTTGGGGAAAAAAAGATTTTGAGAAATTGAAAAAAAAAACCCAGATTTTCGGAAATGTATTAAAAACAGATTTTTTAAAATTATAAAAAATAGGGTTGCGAAAACGTGTTGATATGTATCCTGACATGTCTAACAAATATCCTGTCAACGTGTAAGTACCATCCTGTCAACAATTGAACAATTGTTTTGTCATCCTGTCATGAGGATAAGAATACCCTGTCGAAGTAAATTATTTTTCCCGTCACGTTATAGGTGTGATCCTGTCAAGTGCCAAAAAACAGGTGAATGATATCCCGACCGAACAAAAGACCATGATTTATAGACGGGGATGGACATACAAGTAGAAGAGACAGTTCATGGAGCAAGCATATCAAGTGAATCGATCACTCTATGGAGCTCAAGTGACGTTCCACGACTCGGGGGAGACCTTCACGAGTCGTGAAAAGTTATTCTGGCTGTTTTGTGAGCTGCTGAGAAGTTCCATGACTCGTGGGAGGCCCTTCACGACTCACGATTTATGTATCCTGACATGTTTGAAAACATTTCCTGTCAGTATTTTAGTAACATCCTGTCAAGATTTGTTTTTTCATCTTGTCATGTGGATAAAAATATCTTGTCAGACCAGGATTCCGGGTGCACTGCATGGCTACGACATTCGCTTGATTGAAGTTGGCTCCATTTTGTTATGTATCCTGACATGTTTATAAAAATTTCCTGTCAGTATTTTATTAGCGTCCTGTCAAGATTTATTTTTTAATCCTGCCATGTTGATAATAATACCTTGTCATAGTATTTGTTTTTTCAAGTCAGTTAGAGATCTTAGCATTTGCATATTCCTGTGATCAGAAACCACCTTTCATAGATCATTTCTGTTAATTCAATTCAATTACGTTGGTGTAATTAGATGGATGTATTAATTAATTAAGGTGAAACTAATTAAAATAACCCAACATTTGGAGAAGTGTTAAAAAAATATCCCCACCTTTCAACGGTAAGAAAAATAACTCGACCTTTGGGGGAAATAGTAACAAAATATCCCGAAGCATTTTTTCGACCATAAGTTAGGCCAAAAAAATGACATGAAATTGGTTAAATGATCTCATTTTCATTAAAACAAGTCAGTTATATGTAAATATCATTCAAAATTCACCAAAATTTTAATTTTGTCAATTATATGTCATCGTTTTTGCCCATATTTATAGTTCTAAAAACAATTGGGATACTTTGTTACCACAGGCAATTTGATTGGAGTTACTGAGGGCGGCAAAGGGGGTGTTGTTTACACCAACCAGGGTGGGTTGTGCTTGGAGATGCAAGGCTTTCACGACTCCGTCAACCACCCCAACTTCCCGAATCAGATAGGCAACCCCGGCCAGACGTACAAGCATGTTATGGTCTACAGGTTTACTGCTGATCATTAGCATTAGTTGCTTGCGGTGTCTCCCGAATCAAATGCAGGGACTGCTGCTTAACAGATTTGTCTCAGAATGACCACTTATTATGCCTGATGGATTCGATAGGAAAGTCTTAGCAGCCATGGTATGTTTTATGAATCAAGAAGAATCACCTGAACTGGATGCCAGGCATTCCAGAGGTAAAAACAAAGCTCTGTAGTAATTTACCGTGATTGCGGTTTGTATAACAAAGCCAAAAAAGGATACCTCGGACGCTTTGTATAATTAATAATAACAATAAGTCTCTTTCTTTTCTTTTTGGCTGACTGATAACCAAATGATATCTCTATATGCTTCTAAGCCAACTTAACCATCTCGTTACCACGTACGTTTTTACAGAAGACGTGGTTTGATGCTGGATGACTAACCAAAAACTGCACTTCTCTTTCCCTTGGCTGCCGTCATCTCGTAACAAGAGTTCCAACAACATTCAATTTACATATCCTCGACTAATTTTCATTGGATAAGTGTTTCAATTTACCAAGTCTATACATAATGAAGCACACAGGTGAACAAAACCTATGACAGATCAAACCCTAGACCAATCGCATGAAAGAGTCATACATGTAACCTATTCTTCAACAAATAGGAGACCCGATGCGGTATGTTAACCTGAGCCTCCCCTTTCCACCTTCATAACAGTCTTTGCAACAAGAATTAGCACTCGGATATTTCTAAGCTGGTCTAGTTGGTCTAATTGGGTTAAAATTACAAGGCAAAGAAGCCACTCAAACTTCATTTACAGTCCAAATCAGCCTAGTCCTATGGTAACTATACTGAAAACTACAACAAGAACCCCCGACTCATACCAGCATCGTAAGTCCAGTTGGTCCAAAACATTCAGCTCTTGGATATGGCTCCTACTGCAAACAGCAG
The DNA here is from genome assembly GCA_037127255.1 of Persicaria tinctoria. Classification (NCBI taxonomy): domain Eukaryota; kingdom Viridiplantae; phylum Streptophyta; class Magnoliopsida; order Caryophyllales; family Polygonaceae; genus Persicaria; species Persicaria tinctoria. The sequence goes on along the minus strand of JBANSL010000005.1, from coordinate 41,309,373 downwards.
ATTTCGTCGAGAAAACTGCAAAAACCCAGTTGTAGACGCCATTGAATTCACAAAACAAAATCAGACTCAGTGATTGATTCACATTTACCAAGTATCAGTGAACATTGCTTACCTGTAGAGAATACACAGGTGTAGACTTAGTCGGAAGAGTCTTCAATGATCTAATTCTGTTGTTCAAGTTTCCACTTTTACTAGCAAAATAAGAAAGTAACATTTGATCACTACCCTTGCTCAGATGTAAATGAATTTATTTAGGAGGAGGTTTGTGTATTATGAACTCACCTTTCTTCTGCCCTTACCGTCTTAGCGTTGGCCGTTACATCCCATAATTTTACCGTGGAATCGGCTGATCCAGAAGCAAGAAGTGCGCCTTCGCCACTGATTACGCTCACATAGCAGACGTCAGAAGCAATTACTTTCTCCATATTTATGAAAACCTTACAAGAAATTTACCGAATTAGCATACTCACCTAAAGGCAAGTGTCCATACACAAGACATGTGACCCATCAAGGGGGCAATGCAACGGCCACTGTCAAGGTCCCACAACATAATTGTGCCATCCTCTTCACCTGATGCCATATACCGGCCTTCAGGAGACATTGCTAGAGACAACACCATGCTCCTGTGCCCAATCAGGATTCTCACGCATTCCCCAGTTTTCACATCCCATACTCGAACTATTTTGTCACTAGACCCCGTCGCAATGTAATTGCAGTTTGGATGCCATTGAACACACTACAAGAAAAGTCCAAGCAACTAATCAAGCAAGTTTGAGAAAGTGGACAATGGCTATTCCTAGTCAGGGTATCCAATACGAAAGCATCGGCTGAATGATGGAAAGCTACGCCCATCTAATATTGTTTGTCCATTTTAGGGAGCGGGGGGGATAAAAACCAGAAGCGAGATGGTTGTACGTGGCTTCATAATCTTCCGTTGCACGCAGTCGGGCTGGGGTCCACTCCAGCCCGCCCCATTTTTACAAAAATAAAATAATAGGTAAAAAAAATTACAAAAAAAATAATAAAAATTATTTATTCATCAAATTAAGGGTTTTGTTAATAAAAATTATACGACGAGAAAATTTTGGCCTACCTAGCCCACCCGAAGTTTAATTTCTGGTTACGTCCTTGGTTGCACATGTCATCGTTATAGAGCACCTCATCTACTTCTTCACCAAATTACACACAAGCATCTACATGGCATCCATTTATATATATAGAATGTGGTTCGGGTGTGCACACCTCCTAGGGTGTGCATTGTGCACAAATATTATTCGGCGAAATGTGAAACATTATTCGGTGATATTTGAAGCATTATTCGGTGAAATGTGAATCATTCTACCGAATACTGTTATGTTTTTTTTTCCGTTCAGTTCAGATGAAAACGTCCAAATTCTATTGAATAATTTATAACATTCTACCGAATAATGTTTAGTTTTTTTATTTATCCATTTCAAATAAAAGAAACCTCAATTCCCTAAACAATAGTTACAATTTATATGAAATGCCTCAAATTTCACCAAATGATGTTTCACATTCCCCTGAACAATACTCACATTTCACCGAATAATGCTTCAAATTTCACCGAATAATGTTTCACATTTCACCGAATAATATTTTGTGCACAATGCACATCCTAAGCCTTGTGCACAAGTTACCCATTCTCTCTCTCTATATATATATATATTAAAACTCATTATCCACCTCACTACTCATCCCACTACTATATACATTTTCTTATTTTTTATATTTTGAAAACAAGAAATAAATAAACACATTCCAAATAAATACATCATTCAACTAAAAAAATTAGGGGGCATATTAAAAAATAGATACATAAATAAAAATTAATGTTACTTTGATCGTTATTTTGCTACACAAAAATTATAAATTCAGTTGATATTTCTCAGCCTTTTGGGATGGCTTCAAATCCAAGTCTCTTGAAATAAAGCAAAAAAAAAAAAATTTACTGTTACTTTGATTGCTAGTTTGCTGAAAATTAGATTTCAGTTCGTCTTTTTCAGCCTTTTGGGATGGTTTCAAATTCGGGTCTCTCGAAACAGTCATATAAGGAAAAACGTACAGAGAGGGTAAAATAGACAGGGAAAAGTAAGAGGTAGAGAGAGACTCCTTACATCAACATCAGATAAGTGGCCTGCCATTATTCTAAGAGGATGTATTCTGTCCATGGACCAGACTCTTGCAGTTCTATCATGAGAACAACTGGCAAAATAGTGTCCAGAGGGCTAAACTGCAATACCCAACAATGAAACGAAAAGAAATAGATTGAGCTTCACACCTGCTCAAGTAACATATTGAAGCTGAAATCCTCGGTTTGACGTTGATGAAGAATGATCATTAACATAAAGAGATAATTGCATAAAACCACCTGTTAAATAGGGTGATTTGCCCCAAAACACCACTTAAAATAGAAATCTCAACAACCCATCCCGAAAAGAATATCTGTTAACATATAACCACCATGGACTAGGGTTCTATTTCTCAGCCGTCAAGTAATTGAAAAGAGACGTAGATGATACCCTTTCTGATATCCCATTTGAGCTTCCTCCCCTTCTGACTATAGTGTGTCAGGCCTGTTAAACCTTCATACATGGTGTGAACACTGCTTCCAGTCACTTTGTTACTAACAAACAACCTTCTTCAATTTTTACTTCTTAAAACCATTTAAAAATACCCAGATTCTTTCACCACAACCTACTAATTTGGGAATTTGATTTTGTTTGAATGCAGTCTAAGATTCATCGATTTTGAAACATAAAACAAGTCAATGTCGTATTCACAACTTCTATTTTGCTAATTGAGATCTTCATTGGAAGATTCAAGCTTTGTTTATTTTAAGAGCGAGGAAGAAAATGGTTTTTGCAGACTTAAGGATGACCTTCATAGATTTTTGTGTGAAATTGAAGGGCTTCTGATCTTGGGGTAAACATTCAATTGGTTAAAAACTACTGGATTGGGATATGGATGCATGGATGTGGATCTAAATTGATTTGTGGTATGGGGCTGGTTGAACCAATTTTCTTAACAGTACTTTGATAAAAGGGTGGCGTTTGGTTAAGATATACTCCATCCGTTCGGCAAAACATATCATTTTAGAGTATTAATTTTGTTCAAAAAAATATGCCAAATTTAGATCTTTTGATCTCTAATTTATGAGAATACCCTTTTAATGGGTAGATTGTTAGTGTTAGTTTTATAATAAGAGAGAATATTTCTGAAATGCGTTACTAAGGGAGAAACCCAGAATAAATACAAGAAAGGATAGACGAGAAAGGGTTGCAATCTAAAAATGCAAGGAGTAATGGCAGTTAATACCTAGAAAACATAATAATTATATCTAAAAGTATACTAGGAATGCCTGTAGTCTATACAAACACAACTTAGAAGAAAAGTAAGACTATCATATTTCCAATAGTTAGTTTTTTGAGAAAGTAAAAAAATAGTGTAATAAATGAGGGTATAATAGTATTTTTTTTATTTCCTTAAAATTTGTGAATGAAGCTAAAATGACATGTTTTGGTGAACCGAGGGAGTACACTTCAAGGGTGGTTTGCTGCAAAAAAATCTTAAAGGGTGGTTTTAAGCAAATCACTTATTTTACAGATGGTTTCTGCAATTGGGCAATTTTATACTAAAACAAACCCAGAAAAATATAGACGTAGATGAAATGCATAAGAACCCAAAGCTTGATAATATTAGACCTACCTGTACATCCCACACAGGGTAGTTATGACCCTTGTAGCAAACAAGATTTGCATTTAGTTTAGTGCTCCATAGCCTCACTACATTCAAAGTATTTTCTCATCAATATTACATCCATTACTATAATATAAAACAGAATAGGTGCATTTCTCATGCAAAGAAGGGGGGTCAATAAATAAGAAGGCACGAAAATATCATCTACGTGAACATACCAGTTGAATCTGATGAAGAAGAGAGAATGAAATCCCCAAGGGGGCTGAAAGAGGCTGAATAAACAGGGCCGGAGTGACCTTGAAGTAAAGTGTAGGAGTTTTTCCCTGCATCGGCAGCAAGCATATGTTCACTGGATGATGCATCATTTTCACCCTGCAAGTTAGCTGATACTAACAAAGGTTAAGGGCCAACTGCTTTCTGAATATAATAAACAATATATTGTCTTTTTACAAGTATCTAAAATAATCACAAAAGACTTACAATTGCCTGCTTGTTGCCCTGACTTTGAAATGTCCCATATCTACAGGGAAAAAACACTAAACTATTACTCCCTCCGTTCGGCAAAACTTGTCATTTTAGCTTATTTCACAAGTTTTAAGGCAATTAACAAATGTACTAATTTACCCTCAATTATTACCCTCCTTTTTTACTTTATCAAAAACTACAACTAACAAACCATCAATCACATCAAGGGCGTTTTTGTAAAGTAAAGGGCAAAATACCTAAAATGACAAGTTTTTTTGAACAAAACTAACGCCCTAAAATCACAAGTTTTGCCGAACGGAGGGAGTATGATATAGACAAAAGATATGGGTAAACTATTGTAGGGTTCACCAAATTCTACTAGGGTAAATACAAACCTTCACTGAAGAGTCTGAAAGGCCTCCAGCGACCAAGGATCCGTCATTGGAGATTGAAGCACAATTTAAACTGAAGGATAATTCATTTGTATGATAAGAATGGAGAAATGGTATGGGAAAGAACTGAACAATTATGGAGTAACAAATAGTGATATTAGCAAATGAAAAGTCAAATACGCCACCTGTTATGAGCATTTAGAAATGTATAAAAGCAGACTGATGGTAACGATGTACTACTCAGTTGGACACGATTTCGCAAGTCTTCAAGAATAGAAAGTTCCACTTCGGCTGGACTGCAGTGTATTGAAGAATACATAAGTTATCACAGTGAAAATTTGGGATGAAAAACCTCAAAGACTAAGGAATGATAACTATTCAAAGGATCTAAAGAGCCAACAACAACTACCCAGTATATCCCGCAATAAAGAACCAAAAGGTACAATTTAAATAGAGCCTACATGAAAAGCAAGATGAAAATGAAGAATACAGGTTAAGTACAAGACTGAATGTTACTATATTAGGTTTGAAAACTCAGCCTGAAGCTGCATAAGCCGTAGAGTCAGCACATTACATTACAGGCAAAGGAAGATCTGGTTTGACTCGTGGTTCCATTGATGAAGTATTAGATTCAGGACGTGTGGCTTTCCCTGTAACAGTGCTGACTTTATCCTTCTTCACTTTTTTTACAGATGCACCTTGCTTCCCTGCATCACCTGTCCTTTTCTGCATGTATATAAATAAAATTGTCAGAAACAAAGAGATAAAAAGGATAAATACTCAAATATGATGACAGTGCGTAACATAAAATCAACAACAAATCTTTAGCTACCTTAGTCTCTTCTGTGTCTCCATCTTTAGTTTCTCCGTCTTGTTTTTCTGAATCGGAAAGCAGGCCAGCTGCCTTCTCCAAGCGATCATCTACTGAATCATCCAACAACTGTAATAACCCAAAGTTTAGAGATTAACCGAATGTAGAGCATGTGATAATGATCAACAGCTATGGAAATCATCCATAACTAGATAATCATTCCGCAACAAAATCAGGCATAGCATAACTTCATTTCAGGGTGAAGAGTGGTTGTCCACAGACACTTTATCAAAGGCAGTTACTACTTATAAACTATAACTTCATGTCAGAGCTATATTTCTTTCCACTTAAGGCTTGATTGTATGACAGTAATAGTAAGAATTTTGAATAAATCTCAGGAGCATGAAAATTTTCAATTCCATTGGTTGGTGGGGAAAGTGGAAATTGCCTAGGGTTTGCAAATATCTGTTTGCTTTATCCCTTCCAATCTGCCTTGCCTTTGCAAGATCCATATGTGATGCCCATTTCAATGCTACTGATTATCAGTGTCCACACGGAGCTATTAATCTTGTTGAATTGATTGTGAACTGTTGAATTATATGCCAATATTAGTAGGATTATATTTTAAGTGCTACCTGAGGAAATGTATAAAGAGGGTCGACTAGGCAGAGAAAAAAATAGCTGAATAGGGTTCAGGAATGATATGCAGTGACCATGGCATGCAAAGTGGATGATGCGAACATCCTTTAGACCAAAGGTGGCGGTTGGTGCTGTAGAGGAGTAGAAGAGTAAAAACTAAAAAATTTAACTTTGGGAACTTCTTCACCCCATTCTGATACAAACCCATGTTATAAATTTTAATAGTTTTATTATCTTCATTTTCCTGCATTATGTAGTCAGTTACATAAAATTCCATATTCCCACTACCTAGTTTTAAGGCACTTTTCCATAGCCCACTTTCTCCCCATGTTTCCCATTATCCTAAATGCTAGGTCTTTAGTCTTTTATTAATAATGGGAGAGCCATTTTTGTTCTCTCTAATATAAGAGGAGTTGCAGCTTGTATTCATTCATAATGAAATATAAGAATCTGAGGTTTTCTCAGTTCCTGGAGTGTGAGTTACTTGCTTTCAGTTTTCTATCCCTTTGTAGGTTCCTAACACATTTCCTGTATACCAATTAACCTGTAAAAGAGTATAATTTCCCATAAGTCCCACAAATGTTAGCATAAATAACTGCAGACACAGTTGTAAGAACTTACACCCCAATGGATTTCTTTCTGATTTATGAGGCCAGCCACTTCTTGGCCACTGCCAACAAGTGTTACAGCTTCAGCATCATCACATATTGTACCAGGCTGTCCAGGTGAAACTGAATGGAATCATCAGTTATAATAGTCAGATTAACATAGAAGAAAAAAAAATCTTGGAATAAAACCTTAATTGAAGCCAATAGCAAGGCTAAGATCACAAAAAAAAAAAAAAAAAAAAAAAAGCTAACCTTGGAAGTTAATGTGCTCATTAATAATACCCAGCATAGTAATAGATTGTGAATTGTGAAGGTATTGCAGAAGGAGGTCATAAGAGTACTGCATATATGAAAGTATAATTTAGCTGTATGCAGTCAAGATAAATGTTTTTGACCAACTGAAAAATAATTATACCTAACGAAGCATTAGATACACTAAATAAGGCCGAGAATGACTAAAGTAGAGAATATTTATGTACTCAAGGGAAAAGGCAAGTGCAATGCCTTTCCCTGACCAGACATAATGCCTTCTTGCTCCAGACAAAATGACACAAACAATATGAAGAATAAATAACTACAAGGCAAGAAAAAGTTTAGCCAATTCAATAATACCGTACCTGACATATCTTGATGTTCACTTTGCTCTGCCTTAGAGAATGGGCAAATTCCATTTCCTACGAAAGTGTTTATGGCAGCACAGTATTATAGAAAATGAACATTGACAGATTTCAATAGACAAAACTAAAAGGGTATAACCTTCAAATGAGATGGAGACAACACTCCTTCCAACTTCTGAAGGTCCCTTTGATGAACTGTTTCATGATCCTCACTGAAAGCACTGAAAAATGTATTGGCTGAAAGAGTAGAAAAATGGCATCAACAAACTGAAAACTTGCAATTGAAAAAAAGGATGGCACCAAGAGTTGATTTCCTACCTTCTTGCAAATGCCCTTTTGCAATGAGGTCCATGAAGGAATGAATGAATACTGGATAAAGTACTCTCAGCAGTTCATGCTGTCAAGTTCAAATCAAACGCAAAGCAAGTTCAATGTGAATGAACATCCAATTTTCGCATACCATTCTTTGTTGGGGAAACATAAACTTCATAAGATCACAAAAATCAGCAATTCTAGGGTCCAGAAACTAGGATCAACATTGCGATAAGATTTAAGATTTTCACAATGAAAAACCAAAAGGCCCGAATGCCACTGAAGCAATGATGGCAATCAGTGGCTTAGCTTAAAGCTATCTTACAAGTCACAACATTTGGCAAGTGACAGGGCAGTAGAGCCGTGCAATTCAGACTGTACAATGGCAATAAATAACTAAAATATATGGAATGGAACTATTTACCAAGCTATCTTACAAGTCACAACATTTTTGGTCAGAGTTTTGTCACTGAATATTAGCTTCAAAATTGGTTTCACACTTTAACATTCAGAATAAAGTCCTCGCAGGGCAGGACATTTCAATTATTTTTTTCCAATTGAAAAATTAAAAGATAAAATATTTACCAGGCAAACCATATGTGGCCACACTAATCTATGGGTATCGGTATGTTAGTTAGAAATATTGTATTTAACTGAAACCATATTGGATAAAAGGGTCACAGACAACCACAGATTTAGTATAAATCTATCTAGTAATCCAACAATATATTTTCTCCATTAAGTATAGCAAAACGGAACACATTGAATATACACATTTCCTTCCAAAAGAAAAGATACCTCCCCAATATTCTTGGATTTACATGGTTTTCTGGGGCTACTAGCACCCGGCTATTCCCATGGGCTCTGAAGTTGACCACAGGTAAACCTCCGATGGCCACCCTCAGAAGGATGAATGTTGGGGAGGTAATTTGACGGTTTCGGAGATTATGTGCTTACAAACAAAGGCATGGTTTCAGGTTTGGGGGGGGGTTGAACATATTATGGTACACCAATCTAGTCACCCAAAAGCAAGAAAATTGATTACCTTGTACAGATCCAAGGAACTATAAGTCCATGACCTCAGCTTGCTGTATCCATCGTGGATTTTTTGGCAGGAAGATACTCCATGCTGGAAAGATGAAAGAGCACGAATTATGAAAGTCATATCCATTAATACAGAATATGACATTCAGCCAGAATATCCCTCACCGTAATCAGCTTGAGGTTAATAGAAATAGTGCAAGCAAAACAGTAGACAACCACAAAAAAGATCGCATTCTACACAGACACAATCAGGTAAAATCTAAAACATAGCAGTGGCATGAGGAAGAGGCCTCCAATTTTGACATTATCATCCTCTTAAATGTATCAAACACCTTACTTGCCAAAAACTGAGAACTAGGAACTCAAGCCCACCTCTCAGTAATCTCTTTTTCTCAGACTGGAAGTCCAACGACTGATTTTACAGGCGTAGAAATCATGTTGAAAATTATGAGGGTAAAAGGATAGCAATTGACCGTCAATCTAAACTCACTCAAGCTTCATATGGGGGACAAAGCTAGGAACTAAATTATTCTCAGAGATAAAATCAATCTGGTTCCGCTCTACCTGAATGATTCATCTTCCCATTGCGAAAATATCTAAATTAAAAGTGCATAAATTTTAAATGGAGGGTGCGGGGAATTTCAGCGCTTGCACTATTTAAGACCTAAAAATTGGGGAGGCAGATTGGAAAGAGAGGGAGAGGGTGATTACTCGGAGGAGAAGGAGAGAATGAGCTTGGAGACATCGGGGTCGGTCTGGGAAATGGAGGAGGAGTTCTTGGTTTGTTGCTCTTCTTGGAAAGCGAGCTCGGTGTGCTTAAACCCTTTCTTCTTCAGATATGCAAGCACTGCTTTCTCTATTTCTTCTTCCTCCATTACTGATTACTCCTTTCTTCTCCACCACCTCCTCCTCCTCGTGATTTACAATTTCAGTTGGAAAGAAGCTTCGTCTGCAATTTGAGATCGTTCTGATAAATCTCCTCGACGACAGCAGGCGGATCCAGGAAATTTGAAAAGGGGGTCTGAAACATAGTTTATATTTGTGTAAAATCCATCTATGGTCCCTGAATTTTGACCAAATGTTCAAATAGGTCCTTGAACTCTATTTTTGTTCATTAAAGTCCCTAAACTTTGATACTTTGTACACATTTGGTCCCTCTGTTAGTAAATTTGTTAAATATGTGTTAAGTAATGATATGGAATCAATGTATTTTTATATTAATTACATGAGTTAGGTTATACAATTGTAATTGCTTGGTATTTGTTTTACTAAAGTAAAAAATTAAGTTTTTTTCTTCTCAAAAGTCATCATATATAATAGATTTTTCTTTTTTTTTTTTTTTTTTTTGATAAGGTAAAGATTTGGATGAGGTCAGGCCCTGCTGGACCACCACCCAAGGGCATCCTTGCGGATGAGTACACACGGAGCAGGATCAACGAGGAGGTCCTGCGTGGGCGTTGTGTGGCTTAGATGCGCGATCCTGTCGGCGGTCGAGTTGACCTCCCGGAAGACATGGCCGAATTGCACCCTAGCAAAGTGTTGAAGTAGGAGTAGGGTGTCAGAAATCAGCATCTCGATCTCCCAAGGGCAGCACCACAGGCCTCGCAAACCGTTGATGACGGTCAAGCTGTCGCCTTCAATCATGATGCTCGGAAGCCGAAGCTCCTTTGCCTTGGCGATGCCTCCTCTGATCGCCATAGCTTCTGCAGCTAATGCTGAGATGTGTCCACATTTGAAGCCGCCACAATCGATGACTGCACCATTGTGGTCTCTAATAATGAAGCCTGCAGAAGCTTCACCCGACGATAGTTTGGATCCATCAAAATTAATTTTGAAAGATCCCTCATCTGGTTTGCTCCATCTCAAATTTCTTCTTCTCCGTGGTTGAGTTGTCCCAGTTTTCTGGCGTTGGTATGTGGCCCCATCTTCAAATGTTAATTTAGAGGCAGCCCAGTTCTGTATTTGCTGTTTTGTATAATTCTTCATAGTATGGATGGATATTGTATTGAGGTTTTCAAATACTTTTCGATTCCTGCTTGTCCATAGACTCCACCATATCGTCGCAAGTCTTCCTTTTTGCTCGTGGTTGAGTTTAGTAAAAATTTCGCATACAACATTTTTAATTGATTTGTTTCTAGTGTCAATTTCTCGAATCACTTTTTCAATGTTTGGGTCAATTTTGTGAACCAGTTGTAGGGTGTTGTGGCATTCGATGAAGAGATGGATTGGACTTTCATCTGTTTGGTCACACAAAGTACAAGATAGTGGAACATGAATGCCTTTGTTTGCTAGTCTGGTTCTCGTCGGGATTCCATCTAGTGTTAGTTTCCAGATGAAGTTTTTTACTTTCGGGAATGTGTCTAGGTTCCATATCCATGTCGTGTCACAAGTTCCTTCTGTGTTTTGCTTTGTGATGTGTGCTAGTGCACTTGTCGTGCTGAACCAACCATTTTTACTTGGTTTCCAGTATAGTCTGTCTTCTATTTCGTGTTCTGGTATGTAGATGTCATCGATCTTGATGACCACATCCGTTGGAAGGATGTTAGATAATTCCTCAATTTTCCATTTCTTGTTGATGTCGATGTATTTTTCCGCCTTTTCATTCTCGTTGATTGTGATGTTTGGATGTTGTCGACCTTGTAATGGTTTTCCGTCTAGCCAGATGTCTTTCCAAAAATTTATCGTCTTTCCATTTCCTATTTGCCATATTAGTCCTTTGTCGAATTCTTCTTTTAGTTCCATTAATTTGGCCCATTGCCAAGATGAATTTCCTTTTCGCTGGTATTCAAGGAGAGGGGTTTCTTTCAAATATTTTTCTTTAATCACTTGGACCCATGGGTTACATGGATCTGCTACGATTTTCCAAAGCAGTTTCATTTGTAGTGCTTGGTTCATATCTTTTGTTTTATGTATTCCTGCGCCTCCCAATCGTTTCTGTTTGCACACCTTGTCCCAGCCAATAAGGGGGGAGAAGGATTGATCTTTGTTCCAAAAGAAGCATCTATTTATTTGGTCAAGTTCTTTATGGATTGCTGTAGGGAGCATAAAATTTTGCATAATATAATTTGGCTTAGTTCCCAGATTTGACCTTATCAATGTCGCCCTTCCTTCTTGTGAAAGGGAGTTGGCTTTCCATTTCGTGAGTTGTTGTCTGGTTTTGGTTACTGTTTCTTCAAATGTGGTTCGGTTTACTCGACCATTGATGATGGGACAACCGAGGTATTTATCAAGTGCTATATGGTTTGTGATATGGATCGTACTTTGGATCAGTTGTTTTGTGCTATTCGGGACTTTTGGGGTAGTTTGAAAGGCTGATTTGTGGAAATTGACCTTTTGTCCCGATATGGCACAATAGTCATCAATAATATTCTTCACCATTCGACACGAGTCTTGGTTTGCCTTGGCGAATATCATCATATCATCTGCGAAGGATAGAAAGGGGATTTTCATGCCTGATCTAGATATTTTGAATCCGATGGTTTTGTCTGACTGGTTTGAAGCGACTTGTAGTTTCTTAGCAAGAATTTCTGCTCCTATGATGAATAGATAGGGTGAGAGTGGGTCTCCTTGTCTGATCCCTCTCTCCGGTATGAAGGGGTCCGTGGGGCTATCATTAACCAAGACTGAGAAGGAAACGGTCTGGACACATTGCTCTATCCATGTTCGAAATTTTTGGCAAAAACCGAATTTTTCTAAAACTTTGAATAGGAAGTCCCATTCTACTCTATCGTATGCATTTTCCATATCTAGTTTGACGGCAATCCATCCTTATTTTCCGCGTCTGCTTTTAAATGAGTGGAAGATTTCATGGGCTATTAAGACATTGTCTTGGATCGCCCTGTCAGATACAAATGCCCCTTGGAGGGGGTGAATAATTTTCTTTAAAATCAGTTTCATCCTTTCTGCAATGATTTTGGCTATAGCTTTGTAAATCGTTGAGCAAAGGCTAATAGGTCTGAAGTGGTTTGTCGTTGTCGGGTTGTCACATTTTGGGATCAAAGTAATAAAGGTGTGGTTGATTTGTTTTAGGATTCGACCAGAATGGAAAAATCCTTTAATTGCCTTTATGACTGATGGGCCTACAATATCCCAGTATTCTTGGTAAAATTCCGCTGTCATTCCATCAGGTCCTGGAGATTTATCCTTTCCAATCGAGAAGAACGCATTTTTTATTTCCTGGTTTGATATCTTTTCAGTTAGCTTCAAATTATCATCATCATTGATTTCTTTGTTGATGAGTGAGAGGTAATCGTTGAGAAGGTTATGGTTGATGGGTTGCATCCTAAACCTTTTCTCAAAGTCATTTTTTATTTCTCTTGTAATGTTTTCTTCTCCTGTGGCTAATGTGTCATCTATAGTTTGAATTTCCTTTATGATTTTTCTATTTCTCCTTCCTGATGCCATTCGGTGGAAATAACCTGAATTTGTGTCAGCCAATTTAAGGTGTTTTGTTTTGGCTCGTTGGCTCCAATACATTTTATGGTATGATAATATTTTCTCTCGTTTATTTATAAGTCTATTCTGCTTTTGGTTGTTGTTTCCATTCTGGGATATTCCGTTTCTGTTTTGTAAGTTGATGAGTGAATCATCAATTTCCTTTAGTTGACGGAATATATTTCCAAATGTTTTCTTATTCCATTCTTTAGTCAATCGCTTAAGTGTTTGAGTTTTTTTCACCAGATTGTACATATGCGATCCTGCCGCATTTGATCTCCAAGCGTGTTGGACCACGTATCGGTAATCTTTTCGTGTAGTCCACATTTTTTCAAATTTAAATGGTTGGGCTTTGTATTGTTCTTGGTTATCTAATTCTGTTACAATAGGACAATGATCTGATGATGTGAATGCGTGATTTTTCGTTGAAATATTAGGGAACCAAGTGAGTATTTGATCTTGTATTAAGGTTCTATCAAGTTTTTCCATGATATTGTTGTTGTCAGATCTATTTTTCCTCCATGTAAAAATGTTTCCAGTCGTAGGCACTTCCTGCAGGAAGCAACTATCTTTGAATTCTGTTAATCTTCTATATCTATTCGGATTTGGTTCCATCCCTCCTTCTTTTTCCGAGCTATTTTGGATTTCATTTAGATCTCCCATGATCATGAATGGGCAATCCAAGGATTGGACGTATCGTTGTAATTCGGTCCAGAAGTTGGATTTCTCGTTCTCATGAGGGGTCCGTAGACGAATACGATATTAATAGCAATATTTCTATTTTTATTTTCATATCTGATTACTATGAATCTTTGATCCGAATGTACCATTTCTAGTGATTCGTTCCGAAGGTTATGACTTTTCCATAGCACACATAGTCCTCCAACCCTTCCGGTTGCCGGGACCCAAATCATATGATCAAATCCAGCTTTTTTCCAATCCGTTTCCTTTGGTTGTCGTTCAGTTCTTGTTTCAAGTAAAGCGCAATTACTTGAATTTTCTCAATTTTACAGAATGAGTCTATTTCCGTCCATAGGTTTTTGCGGCTTATTCCGCATATGTTCCATGAGCATAATCTCATTTGAAACTAATTGATTGGGGTTTCTGTTCCATAAGCTTTTCTTGGATAAAGTATTTGTTATGGTTTGGGGCATTGTTTGTATATTCAATCATGTCAATCCATTTCATGGGATTTGCATTAATCTTTTCTGAGGAGACCTCATTTCTTGTCTTCTTCAACACTTCATTATATAGCAGATCAAGTTGATTCCATTCATAGAAAGGGTTAATTACGATAGCATCTTGAACCCAACCATCTGTTCCTCCTTGTATTTCAGATTTGCAAATGAGATTGCTACAATCATCATGGGGTTTCAAATCATAGATTACTACCAGCCATAAATTGCATCGGCGCTTTTGGCCATCTGTTTTCCTTCTTTTTTCTAAGTTCATCTTTGGATCCTCCTTAATCAGAAACTTTTGGTTCCGATCATGGTTCGGATCGCAGCTCTTAATTTTTTCTGTTTCGGTTTTCATCTCATCATTTTCACAGATCCATTCATATTTTATCATAACCCACTTACACAAAAGTGAGTTTTTCAATTCCTGGTTTTTTCCTTCCTGATCGTGTTTCTTCCATTGCTCTCCTTTCATGTTATTAGCACAAAATTGTAGTAGAGGCTTTGGTAAGTAAATCCGTCTATAATAAGATAGTCCTGCAATTTTCTTGATCAAGTTGTCACTTCTATGATCTTTATAGTTTATGAAATTCAAACTGTATTTTGCACGAGCAGATAGTTCAGTAAGATGTTCAACAATCAAGCCTCCATGTTTTCCTAATTCATAGCTTAACAGGCCCTCATTTTCACGAGCAAAATAATTTTCATGTCCAATCCATTCTTTATCGTTTGAATCAATTGAACCTGCTATCCAGTCTACAATGGATAAGGGTTCTAATTTAAATCGAGTTACCCGATGGTTTGCTTCTTTAGTTTTCTCTTCCTGCTGTCTTCTTCTTGAGCGTTGGTCAGTATCTGTATTTTTTCTTTGTCTGCCTTCATTGTCTCTTCCCGTTCTTTGCTTCAGTTTTGTAAAGCTTTTCATCCCTGAAAGAAGCTTCACATATCTTTTCAGGTTTGGAGTCGATTCTTCCAAATACAAGGGAGAAAACGAGAGCAATTTTTCAGCCTTCTTTTCAGATTTTTCTTTTCCATCTGTTACTTGGGAGTAGTGGTTTCGGTTCATATCCACCCACAACCAAAAGACGGAAGGGAGAGGGAGGGTAAACGGCAAGGAACGAGGGTACCTTGACATCAGATCTGGTTTCTTCTTGTCATCTTGCTTTTTCGATTTTGTGAACGAAGCTTCCACTGAAAGATTCCTTGAGTTAGGGCACCAACCGAGCCTCAAAGAGGTAGGACTTAGTCCCGACGCCACCAGGGAGAAGGCGTCGCCGCCAGCAGGGAGGAAGAGACGTCGCCGGAAGGACCACTGCGAACCACGCTGCCAACCCCGAAACCGCAGAAAACGACCCCGCCACCCCCAGATCGAGACTCCCTTTTTCCTTTTTTTGTTTTTCTTTCTTCTTCTTTCCCTTACTTTCTCTCTTGCTCTCTGAAAACTCCATTGTTGATCGATTTTCCTCCGATCCCAGCACAACTCTCTCTTTTTGTTTCTTTTTTCCTCGATCTGTCTTCTTTTGGGGGTGGGTATGGCGGATCTTTGTTTGGATTTCACATTTCTGTAGATTTTTGTGGGGAATTTCGTTGATCGGCGATCGTGTTTGTAACGGGGGTTAGGGGATTTCAGGGGTCGGCGTGGGCGGCTAGGGTTTCCGGTGTGAGTTTTCTCTCTCTTCTCTCTCTTCTCTCTCTTCATTTGTTCATGATAATATATTTTAAACAAAGTATATTTTAAAATATATTTTTATCAAAAAAATTTCTATTTTTTTTACCAAATGTTATAATTTTCCAATAATAATTTATTTTAAAGTATTTTAATGACTAAAATTTCCTTTTTTAATTAAAAACAGATTTTATTTAGTTAACACAAATAGAATTTCTTTTTTATTGCAAAAGTAGAGTTTTTTTTAAGAAAACAAATTTTAATTTTTTTAATTAAATAAGAAATTTTTGGTCATTAAAATACTTTAAAATAAAATATCAACGGAAAATTATACCATTTTGTTGGAAAATGGAAAGTTTTTTTTATTATAAAAAATATTTTTTAAACACATATATTTTTAATATAATATAATTTTTTTACTTTAGTAAAAAAAATATCAAGCAATTACATGTGTATAACCTAACTTATTCCATTAATATACCAAAATACATTGAATCTATATAATTATTTAACACATATTTAACAAATTTACTAATAGAGGGACCAAATGTGTACAATGTATCAAAGTTCAGGGACTTTAATGAACAAAAATAAAGTTCAGGGACCCGTTTGAACATTTGATCAATTTGATGGATGTGATTTGTTCTTACGTTCCCACCCTAAGGGGTGTTCTCATCTGATCCATCCTCTCTCTCTCTCTCTATATATATATAATAGATAAATAAATTATGTTTGAATAAAATTAATATACTTAAAATTTTCTAAATAAATAAATCAAAACCTTGGAATTTTTTTAAGAGAAAAATAAAAAGTACACAAAATCATAGAATAATGTCAACAAATATATCAAATTATTATGTTATTTTTATTAATAATATTTTGGTGACTACCAAATATTGGATAGATTATAGACTTTAGTATAAAAAGATTATACAAAATAGCTTAAGATAAAATATTTTAACGATAATAGTTTTTGTAACAATTTAAGATATGAGATTTCATATTTATATTAAAATTTAATATAACATTTTAATTAAGATAAACGAACACCGACAACTTCATCATGATATATTAAAAAAAAAGGATTAATTGGAATAGCATATCTTAAAACTCATAGTTACTTATCTATTGTGTGTGTGTGTGTATCTATAGGGGGAGGTTCAGGTGGAAACAACCCTTCTCAGAGCATCTTCCCCCGTAGCCTATAATGACTAGGGGAAATAGCCTACCAAAATGGAATATTCTATGAAATATTATCTTTTGGCCTATTGTGCAGTTTGGTTGTTTCCACCGTAGGCCGATTTTGGCAGGCTAATTCTCTATAAATACTCATACAATTTAGAACTTTCACATCTCATTTACGTCACTCGATTCTATCGTTATCATTTCGATTTGAAGAGAGTAATGCGGATCTACCATAATATTAAATGTGACCATGATTCAATAGTTGGTTGTTGCATTTTATATTTGTTTTTTCTTCATTATTACTTTAAGCAACTTAATATTTATATTTTTTATTATAATTTTGATGAATCTATAATAAAAAAGATTAATGTCATTTTCTAAAAATATTATTTGTGCAATAATAATTCAAATATGTCAAATATTATAGTCATATCGAATAACTCTTGAATATCTTAACAATACTACAAATTTTATTTTTAATTGAAAATCATAACTATATAATAGGGTAAAATCCACCTATAGTCCCTGAACTTTGATCAAATGTTCAAACGGGTCCCTGAACTTTATTTTTGTTCATTAAAGTCCCTGAACTTTGATACATTGTACACATTTGGTCCCTCTATTAGTAAATTTGTTAAATATGTGTTAAATAATTATATAGATTCAATGTATTTTGGTATATTAATGGAATAAGTTAGGTTATACACATGTAATTGCTTGATATTTGTTTTACTAAAGTAAAAAAATTATATTATATTAAAAATATATGTTTTTAAAAAATATTTTTTATAATAAAAAAAACTTTCCATTTTCCAACAAAATGGTATAATTTTCCGTTGATAATTTTTTTAAGTATTTTAATGACCAAAAATTTCTTATTTAATTAAAAAAATTAAAATGTGTTTTGTTAAAAAAAAACTCTACTTTTGCTATAAAAAAGAAATTCTATTTTTGTTAACTAAATAAAATCTGTATTTAATTAAAAAAGGAAATTTTAGTCATTAAAATACTTTAAAATAAATTATAATTGGAAAATTATAACATTTGGTAAAAAAATAGAAATTTTTTTGATAAAAATATATTTTAAAATATACTTTGTTTTAAGAAAAATCTATTATATATGATGACTTTTGAGAAGAAAAAAGCTTAATTTTTTACTTTAGTAAAACAAATACCAGGCAATTACAATTGTATAACCTAACTCATGTAATTAATATAAAAATACATTGATTCCATATCATTACTTAACACATATTTAACAAATTTACTAACAGAGGGACCAAATGTGTACAAAGTATCAAAGTTCAGGTACTTTAATGAACAAAAATAGAGTTCAAGGACCCATTTGAACATTTGGTCAAAATTCAGGGACCATAGATGGATTTTACCACTATATAATATATAGATTTATAATTGTATTTTTGTAAATTTACATAAATATTAAACACTTAAAAATAAATAAATAAATAGGATTTGGCCTTCCAAAGTGGAATTTGTTTTGGAATTAGGTCAAATATTAAAGAGTAAATTGCAGATAACCACCCGTAAATTATGGTGTTTTTCACACAACCACCCACAAAATCAAAAATTACTTTAAACCACCCGTAAATTATATCCTTTTTCAAGAGGCCACCCCTTCCTATTGGTTTCATTTATAAAGACGAAAATGCCCCCTATCTAGAACCACTTTCTAGATCTTATCCAACCTTTTGTTCGGCATTTGGGGGAGGAGATTGCCCATAGTCATTGCCTCTGTGCTCACCACTTCAAGCTTTGATTTTCTCTTCTCATGTAAGACTTCCCATGTACTCTTTCCCATATATGTTTTGTTCTTATGCGAGCTTTGATTTCCTCTGCTCACCACTCTTTAAGGTTTTTATTTTTTGTATTTAGGCGTTAAATTTAGGGTTTGTAGTTTGTGCTTTTAGGGATTCAACTTTTCTATTTAGTAAGAATAAAATGCTTTGTTTATGGGTGATGTAGCACAAATTTGTGAAAAGCTTGATTCTTTTTTATGTTTCTTGTCTTTATTCGTCCAAGTTATGGCTTTTTGGAAGAATATTTATGTTGTCTGCTATGTACTGTAAGTGGTCCCAATGAAGAGAGTATAGTGGTTGTTTGGTTGGTCTATTGACACATTTATTATGGTCTATTTATTTTACTTATGTCTACTTGTATAAGAATTTTTTTTTTTATTAATCTTCGTTTATGTTTTTTTACTTGTAGGTAAGAGATGAGTTTGGTCCCAAAGCATCTTGAAAGTGAGCAAGATTACAATGAAGAAGGCGAAGCAGAGGAGGGCATTGTGGTTGGATCAGATTCTTCCTCGGATACAGACTACAAGTTTACTGATAGTGAAGACGAGGACGATGATATATTCCAAGATAATGTGGATGTTTCCTTTGAAGAAGATTTTGGATTTTCTGTTCAACTGAATGAGATTGTGATGACGGGAGAATATGGACAAGAGTTGGAATTAGAAGACGAATCAGACAATCTGTTAAGTTTTAGTGATTCAGACGGTGAGAAAAAAGTAAGGTATCCCGAGTTTAACCCTCTTGCTGATTCAAAGAAAAAAATATTCTTAAAGGCGGGGATGAGATTTGGATCCAATGATATATTCAGACGTGCTCTTGTACAACATTCCATTGAAAATGGTGGTGAGTTCTATTATTTACATAATGATGGTACTAAGATATCAGCTTATTGCAAGTATAAATGTGATTGTGCTATGAAGCGTGGAAGAAAGAAGTGTGTTTGCAAGAAAATATATTGTGGCTTCAAAGCTTGTGCAAGAAGGATGGGGGAAGATGGCACTTTTCAGCTAAAGACATGGATGCCTGAGCATACATGCGGGTGGCAGCATAATAATGCAAGGGTGACATCCAAATGGTTAGCCGAGAAGTACATTAAGCGTTATAGAGATGATCCTAAATGGAGACTAGAAGGTTTTATGGGAACTGTACTTGCTGATTACAAGGTCGAGATTTCATATATGCAAGCATGGAGGGCAAGGTTTCGTGCATATGTGATGACTCAAGGTGATTGCAGTGCTCAATACGCAAGAGTATGGGACTATGCAGCCATAATAATGAAGTGTGATCATGGGAGCACAACATATGTCAAAGTCAACCATGATGTAGTTGAGAGGCCATTGTTTCAAAGGCTATACATTTGCTTAAACTCTTGCAAGAAAGGCTTCATCATGGGTTGTAGGCCGATTATTGGCCTTGATGGTTGCCACCTCAAAGGTTTATATACAAGCCAGATTCTAACTGCCGTGGCTACAGATGGTAATGACAATATTTTTCCAGTGGCTTTTGCAGTAGTAGAGGCTGAAAGGAAGGACACATGGTGTTGGTTTCTAGAGAATCTTATGCAAGATTTGGGACAATTATCCTTTTTTTTTTTTTACAGTAGGCAAGAATTAGGAGCGATTACACAAGTTGTAATCTGGCTCCTTGATCATCCTTTAGGATGATGGTACAAAGTTCCCTATTAAAAGGGATAGTAGAGCTATTACTAATGATACCCTTCCGAGCTATAAAGTCGGCTACTTGATTCGCTTCTCGGTAGCAGTGTCTGTATTGAACAAGGTCAAAAGCAGATTCCAGTTGCTTGATCTTTCCAATGTGATGTATAATCTCCCATCTAACATTATTGTTGTTAGTGATGGCTTTGATGAGCGGCAGATTATCCCCTTCTATTATTACTCTTCGAAGTCCTTTCCTAATTGCTTGCTCTATACCTGTCTGATTGGGACAATTATCCTTGACATTCATGTCCGATAGGCAAAAGGTATCTATTTAATTATTCATATGTTGGTTTGCATTTATTAGTCTTTTTTTAGGCATTCATTTATTAGTCTAGCTATTGAGTTGGATTATTAATTACTTGAGTTTATACCTTTGTAGGGGTTGTTGGAGGCTCTGAATTTAATTGCACCTATGGCTGATACAAGGGTTTGTGTTCGACATTTGTACAACAACTTCAAAGTGAAATGGCCAGGAAAGGCCTTCAAAGATGCTTTGTGGGCTACAGCAAGGGCAACTAATGTGGTTGATTTTGAGGAGACAATGACATACATAAATAGCCTAGATGGAAGAGCATATGCATACTTGATGCAAGAAGACCCTAATACTTGGGCAAGGCATAGATTCAAGTGTTATAGCAAGTCTGACATGCTTTTAAACAATGTTTGTGAAAGCTTCAACAACTACATCTTGAAAGTTAGGGACAAACCGATCCTAACCATGTGTGAGTGGATTCGACGATCATTGATGAAGAGATTTGTGTCTAAAAGATCGGGAATGGCTAGCTATGTTGGATTAATCACACCAAAGGCAAGAAAAAGGGTGGAGAATGCAAAGTTGGAAGCTTTGAGTAATTGCAGAGCTCATTGGGGTGGAAAAGATAGATTTGAAGTAGACCAATTTGGAAGAAAGTGTGTGGTTGACCTTGCTCAGAGAAGTTGTAGGTGTAACAAGTGGGATTTGACGGGGATCCCTTGCCCACATGTTGCAGCTTGCATAATGATGCGGAGAGGAAATCTGGAGGATTTTGTAGACAAGTATTATAGTGCACACACTTACCTGAAGGCTTACGATCACACTATCGAGCCCTTGGTTGGAGAAAAGGAATGGGTTGTAACTGATCAAACACCACCTGCTCCTCCCTTGTTTATTGTGCAACCTGGAAGGCCTAAGAAGGCTCGTAGAATGGAACGAGGAGAGGAGAAGCCAAAGAAAAAAAATTGAACTTGTGTTAAGTACAACTGCAACCATTGTTAGCAACAAGGATACAACAAAAAAAAGTGCAACAATCTACCGAAGGAGCCAGAGCCATCTAAATCGAACAACAAAGGAGGAAGGCCGAAAAGCCGAAAAACCCAAAAACAGTTAGGGTTGCCGGTAACTCTAAGACAAAAAATCATACGAAGGTTTAAGCTTATACCTCCCTTACTATTGATGTCATGATATTTATTGAAATAGTTAGGGATGGTTGCATTACAATTGATAGTGTATGATACTTATGAACAGGGTCAACATCATGATGCTTCATCATCTCAGCTCAATGTGCCTAGAACTAAAGCAACTTATGATTTTAATACTCAAGTATGTGAAATTTTTTTTTCAAAAGAGAAAGGCCATCTTAATTTATGTTATCAAATTACACTCGTATTTGTTTAATATTTTAGGTGAATAAAAATGTTTACTGACTGGCTACATGAATTTTATTTTTGTGAAGAAGAACGAGTATATGGGTTCTCAATCACAACATTCCTCAAGTGCAGTTGCAAGTATGCTTCAAATATCATCAAAAATTGGTCATGGAGTAAGCCAATCAGTTGAAGAAAATCCCCAAGCTCACATAGGCACATAGCTAAAGCTCCATGGAAGCCATAGATGCATAATTGCTGAAGATATTTTGTGCTGATTTTTGTCGTTGAACAGCATGCCTATTTGCTCTAGTCATTTTTATTTTGACAAACTTGAAATGAACTAGTTTTTTTAGCATCTGTGGGTAGCTTGCATATTTGTCCTAGCATGTTAGGGTAGGAAGTTGTTTAATGGCAATGTCTTTTTTTGGGGTCAAATTTTAATGGCAATGTTTAATATTACATTTATGTATTATATTAGCTTCCATTTACTGCTTGAAAGTTATCAAATGCAGATTGGATTAGGGGCATTTTTGTCTTTCAACAGAAAAAAATGGAGCTTTATTATGAGTGGGTGGTCATCTGAAAACAAATTTAATTTATGGGTGGTTTATTGTAATTTATAATTTTACGGGTGGTTATGTGAAAAGTACCCTAATTTATGGGTGGTTATGTGTAATTTACTCAATATTAAAAAGCTAAAATGAGTTTTGGCCTAAGGTGTGAGCAAAATTTGACCAAAACCCATTTTTTGGGTTACCATAGGAGATGCCCTCATAGAAACACTATTAGGGTAAAAACTTTTAATTTGGACCGTTCTTTCTTGATCAATGGTCATTGTGAAGCGGTGGCAATTTTGAAATTTATGTGAAATGTAAGCCTTCTTTGTTAAGCTTATCAAACCCTTCCCACATCTCCCAATCAATCAGACGTGAAACTGAAACCCCTCTCTCATCTCCTCCGGTGATTATCTTTGTTAGGCTCGCCTCTCCCTTCCTCATCAATCGCTGACGCCGCCTCCTCTTCCACTCCCTTGCTGGAAGCCGTCGCCAACCCTCACTTGCCGGTCGACATTGTTGTATCTTCCTTTTCAGTGTCCGACCTTTCCGCCACTCCTGTCTCTTCCTTGCCCGTGTCCGACCCTTCCGCCGCAGATCTATTTTGGGATGAAGACCCGCTGATCGATTTTGTTTGCCTCGATTGCTCTCCGTCCGTTCCCCTACATGCCAGGTTTGGATTTCTGGAAACCGGCCTGAGATTTCTTTCTATTTGTCAAGTTTGGATATTTAATTTCGTGAATAACATTAGATCAGGTTACTTGGTTGTTGATATTTTTCATTTGGTTATCTTAGGAATAGGTTTTCATTTTTTATTGGGGATTTCGCGATCCCCATTAATATTTTTGTGTGTCTTTAATTGACTCAAAGTTCGATTAATCTGATTGATATTCTCTACATTCGATTGAGGTTACCGCTGCCATTTCCTTTTGATGCTATCTTCATGTCTCTATTCGTGGGTCTAATTTGCCATTGATTTGAGCATTCATCTTTGTATGGATGGTGTGATCAATTTGAGAATTCATCTTTGTCTTGCCCTATCTCTCTCAGTCTCCCCTTTCTTTATGATTTGTTTGCTAATTTCCTCAAAAATAAAAATAATTAGCAGTTAGTTTGGTTACTATGAATATGAACTCAGTACTCTGAATTTGTTTACTTTGTGGTTTGGCTTTTTCGTATACTAAACGTGGCTTACAAATTCACCTTATTGGCAAGGTCTGATTGTTTTTACATTAATTTGGTGAATTTTCCTTCAGTTTTTTAATTTAGCCATCAATTCTTTGTGTACCTAAAATACTCTGAATGTTTTTTATTTTTGATTGAGCAATCAAAGCATATTTATATGAAAGCTTATTAGCTCAAAAGGGTAGAGCAATGTGCTATTATACACATGATGTGAGTTCGAATCTCACATAAGCTACATTTCCACACTGATATTGATTAGGATGTGATCATCTATTATTCAGCAAATCAGTGTTGTAGTGAGCAATTAATTCAAGTTTATTTGTTAGAAAATCAAATTTATGGAGTTGTACATTTGTAGACAGCTAGATCTAAATTGAGATTTTCTTAATTTCTAGATAAAAACTTGCAAATACAAGAATTGCCTAGCGAACAAATATTTATCAAGCTTAGAAAATAGGATAACATAGCAAGATGTTAAAGTTCCTTCTGTTTCAGTAAAATAACATAGGTGTTGCTACTATTTCAGCTTTCAGATTTGCTTTTGTTTGAATTTTCATAACTTAAATTCTTGCATTTGTGTTTCTTACATCTATAGTGTAGAGAAAGCCTATATGGGATTCGAACCCACATCATGTGTATAATCGCTCTACCAATTGAGCTAATAGACTTAAAAACCGTCAAAGACAATTAAAGTTTGAATACGCATCATATCATCATAAGAGATATCACACATAAATTATTCCTAATATAGATTCTAGTTTCAGATTCAGTGGAAGGTTTCTCTTTATATTCCTCAAGTGGTATCATCTTCTTCCTTAGTCCTAATTCAAGAAAAAAGCATAAAACCAAAATCTCATCCAGGTGTATATATAGAGCTCTCCGTTCATAAAAAGAGGAGCAATAGGAGCCAATCCAGATCAGAATAAAAACAGAAGAAAGATTGATATCAACAGTCCAGATTTCAAGTTCGTGGGTTCTTGGTTAAAAGTTTCGGAGGGAAAACTTTTAACTAGAGATTGACATGTGGCAGAAACAGTTTCTGCTTTAGTATTGTCTAGGATAGATATTACAAAAATAACAGATATATAAAAATATACATATACCTTTTTTCGGATAGGAGGGCTTCGGCCACCCCAAGCCCCCCCCCCCCCCCCCCCCCCAAATTTTTTTATTAGAGCATCTCCCACCATAGGCCATAAATGTTATTTTAGCCTATTTTCTCTTCCACCATAGGCCATTTTTTATTTTGGCCAAAATTTTGGTAGGCTATTTATAAATCAAAGGCCAAATTTGGCTTGGAATTTTAGAAGGCCAAATATGGATTCCACTTTTTTTTTTAATATTTAAAATTTATATAATTATAAAAACATTATAATTATATATATTAATTGTGATTATAATTAAAATAAAAGTTATAACATTGTAAAATATTATGAAATTCTTTTTTTGGTAAGATATTATCGGATTCATATTTTATATTTGGATTATTTTTGTATCAATTATATTTTAATAAATTCACATTATTTTTCAATATAACATCATCAAAATTATACATTGGATCGAAATAAATACTAGTTTGTGGCCATTCTTACATTTTAAAGTATAAAACCTAAGAATAAATACCAAGTATAAAATGAAACTACAAACTACTCAAACACATTAAAACTTTAAATTATCTAATATTTTATAGACCAACATCTCTCTCTTTATAAACATTCCTTATTTCGAAGACACTACTTAGATCGATTTTAAATACGAATTTATTATGGTTTGTTCTAAATTTATTGGCTAAAAATTGTGAATTTCAAATTTTCATAATCCATATAGCTTATAATCCACCATGGAACTTATTATATTACATTCTCAATCACGATAAATGGTAATGTGAGTAACTCCTTTCTCCGTCTTATTTGAGCATCATCTTCTTCATTTTACTATGTTCCGCTACGAATAAATTGTTATTTGCATACCATTAAAGTAAAAAATCTTGATCGATGGATTCATTGTAGTAAACTAAAATTGAAATATCCGGATAAGTGAGAAATGAGGTATATAATCAATCAATGGTAATATATACATTGATTCATAGAGAATTTTCATGTTTTAGCCTAAAATATTTGGCTTACGGGGGAAACCACAATTTTTCATGATAAGCCATTTAAGAATATTCTATTGTGGTAGGCTATTTTCCATAGCTATTATAGGATATGGGGGGAGATGCTCTTAGTAGGACTATATTTTTGTGTGATAGCCATATATCACTACTAGAAACATGGGATATACCCACGGTGAAATACCAACGAAAGCATTAATCCCAACGGCGTAAGCCGAAAGAAGGGATAGTAACAGTCTCTCCCGTTGGCAACTGGCATGCCCCACATTTCCAACGGGTTGAGTTGTAGTCCAAATAGTTTAACTGACACATTTTTTTTTACGTTTCGGCTATATACACCGCAAATCCACACGTCCTTAAAGACGTAGCCGAAACGTAAAAAAAATGTGTCAGTTAAACCTTAAAATATATTAAAATAAAAATGTGTCAGTTAAACATTAAAATATATTAAAAGACATTATAACATATTAAAAAATATTACCATACATCAAAAGACATTAGAATAAATTAAAATAAAAACATTAAAATATATTAAAATACATAAAAATTAATTAATATTGAAAGACAATAAAAAACATTCAAGGCCATTAAAAGATATTAAAACATTAAAACATATTTAATTAACATTAAAATATAATAAAAGACATTAAAACATATTAAAATATATTAAAATACATTAGAATAACATTAAAATACATTAAAATATATTGAAAAGACATTAATAGCCAACGGATCATAATAACAGGCAGGGAGGCTCATGAGGGGGGATGGTACCCTCCAGCCTATTAGGTTCGGCGACCGGGCAGCGGTCAACCAGATACAGGAGGAGACAGTACCCCACGATCAGACAGCCACACTCGATGATTTGCTGATGTCCGCAGAGGGTTACCGACAGTCGATGGGGACCTCCGCTTTTCCTTCTTGGGTCTCCTTTGTGTCAATCGGCCATCGGAACTGGGCTCTCGCATCATCGATTCGCCGTGACTATGCTCTCGTAGCCTCGCATCGAATCACCGTTGATTCTCCTCCGCCTCGAATCGCCGACCATCACCACCACCGCCGCTAACAACACCAACGCCGCCCTCGATGCGTCTTCGTCTCCTCGCCGACCATCGGGCAAAATTGCCTTCGCCTCCTCGCCGCCAAATCACCCCGATTCTCCTCCGCCTCGAATCGCCATCGAAACGCCATCGATTCACCGTCGCCTGGGCTCTCTTCGGATCCATCGTCGCCTTGGCCTCGCCTCCTCGCCGCCGAATCGCCTCCACCTGGACAAACCTTTCCTCTCCTCGGCTCGCCTCCGATTCGAATGATGTCAGAGCCTCTCTTTTCCTCCATGGGACTATGGGAGAGAGGGATACGGCAAGAATTGTGATGAGGGAGATAAGCGTTTGAGCATTCCACGCGCCAGGAAAGGAGAATTAGGATGGTTTCCACACCTTTTTATGCGGGACCCACTGAATTTTAATTAAAAAAAATAAAAAAACTCCCTTTTAATCTCAGCCATACATCCACACCCGATCAATGGCTAACAACTGTGCACAAAGTACACCCTAAGGGGTGTGCACAAGTTACCTATTCCCTATACACACATATGTATATATATATGTGTGTGTGTGTATATATATATTAGCTGCCTAAAATAAATTGACTCTGTAATAATTTAACTTCTATAAATATCTTGTTCTAAGGTTCTATTTATATATGTGTGTGTGTCTATATATATATATAGGGTGAGGTTAAAGTGAAAAAGGGGCTTAAGATGAAAATTTCTCTTAAAGTGAAAATAGGGCAAACTACACGCGCGCCCCAGTTTAATATATCTCTCTTCATCCATCTCCTCTCCGTACGCTAAGACGCTTGGGCTGCCTCCTCTCTGCCCTGTCGCTCTCGCTCTCATCTCGCCAAGGTCGAATGATTAGCCATGGCGTCTCCCTCCTCCCTCTTCGCCTCTTCGCCGTCCATCGCCGCCCTCGCCACCACCTATTCGGCGACTTAAAGTTGGGGCTCCCTAACGCGCTCTTCGACAAGCGTCCCCATCAACTCCAGTCCTCTCTCCGATATTCTCCGTCACCCTCATCCTCGGAATCGTCTCCCTCCGAGTAGCAGTTCCTCCGACAAATCGAATTCGGGGCCCGATCTCGCCTCCATGGTCTGCACCTCCGTCCAGAGGTGATTGATTTTTCTCTGTTTCCTGGTTTAGCTTTGAATCTGTCGATTTGTTTGTAATTATTTCTCCGGAGTGCGTATTGGCCGGATCTGGTGGTTCTCCGGTTGCCCTCCCTCTGTTGTCGCCGGATCTGGTCCTTCCCGGTCCCTTCTTGCCCTGCTCTACTATATAGGTGTTTGGTTTCAGTCACTGTAAGATTTTTGAGGCTGAGAGCAACCGGATCCTCAACCTTTTTTCAATCGTTAATTCGACTAATTTGTTTCATACCAATCAGACCTCCGAATTCGACAAATCAGACCTCGGAGATTCAACGAGAGGAAGCCCTTGTCGCCAGAAGAGATGTCACCGCCACCCATCGCCGCCGGTTGTGCCGCGCCTCCTGTTGCCAGATCCACTACCCCTGAGGCCGTCGTTGTGTGCCCTCGCATAGCTGCCACCGACGCTCCATCGGCCGGGAGAGATGTCGCCGGGAGAGGAAGTGTGTATTGTATGTGCTTGGAACGAGAGGAGGAAGGAGATGCTAAATTTACAAAAAAATCTCCACATACTTTCTATTTCTATAAATATTGCCCTATTTTAATTGTAAAAATCACATCTTTTAACCCATAATTTTTATTGGGGTTTAAATGCTATAAAGTGCATCTTCAATATTAAGTGCATAAATAATAAATCAAATTGCACTTTATCATTTTATTTATGCACTTTATAATCTTAATTGTGCACTTCATAATCTTATTCATGCACTTCATATTATTATTAATAGACTTTATCATTTTATTTATGCATTTTATAATCTTAATTGTGCACTTCACAATATTATTCATGCACTTCATATTTTTTTATTCATACACTTTATTATTTTATTTGCACAACATAATATTGTATTTGTACAACCTAAAGTTATATTTGCACAATATAATGTTATATTCGCACAACATAATATTATATATGTAAAAGTCCGGATTTTTAAATAATAAATTTCAATAAATGGATTTAAGTCAAAAAAAAAATAATAAAAAAAATTCGGATATTTTAAGGAAAACTCGTCTTTAAGCATCAGTTTTGATTTTTAAATCTTTCCGGTATTGATTTAGAATTTGGATTTTGACGGAATTTGATTCCGCTTTCGAGTTCTGAATTGAGAATTTAGTACGATTTCGATAATCTTAAATATATAATTTGAAAGTATAATTATTTTTATTATTTGGTGTTGGTCAACTAGATAAAATTCTGTCTCACTGCGTGGTAGGAGAGATTCCTTTGCCTGCCTTGCAAATGTACAGTTTGCAGACCTGTTTGTTGTTTTGTGCCCAAACCAACACTCTAAAGCTTTCCTCTACCACACTCTCTCCTCATTTTACTTTTGGTTTGGTTTCAAAAACCCACCCCTTTTCCCTTTTGCTTTGGTTTGTTTTGCCTGCAGCGCGCCCCTCTCCTCAATTTGAGATAACCCTGAGCTACCATTCACCCTCTCCTTCTCATCGCTGTCTTCAAAATAGAAGCCCTCTACTCTCTCATTCCTTCTCTTTTCCCCCTTTCCTCCTTCGTTCTGCCGAGAACAACCCACAAAACCACTCCTTTTCACCTCCTAATGCCGCCAACAACATCCACAACCACCATCACGACCACCCTCCTTCTCGTCGCCTAGCAGCTCCTCGCCGTCGCCGAGCTGCCCAAGAGCCAAGCCTCCCCTGTTAGAAGCAGTAGGATGCCGAGAGCACCTCGCCCTGACCTTGTCTCGATGAGGCCGAGCCAACGCCGCCAGCAACAGCAGCAAGCCCAGAAATCGAGCGCATTCAAGCCTCCATTCCTGGTATGAATCTCCTCCGCCTAAGACGCCTCACCCTTCCTCAACAAGCAGAAGCAACAACATCGACCATAGCCTCCTCTGACGTCCAACACCACCCCGGAGCCATCGCCGAGCCACCTCCCTCCTTCTTCCTCTGTCTTCGATTGTGTGAGGTCGGTAAGCCTCGTCTCTCCTTTCTTTCACTCGAACACACCATAAAGTCGCACCTTTAAGCCATTGTATTCCTTACTAGGCCCGGATTTGTGGGATTCCGCCTCCGACGGAGCCGAATCGAGCCAGATCGGACCTTTTCCCGGCGAGAGCGTCGATCTCGGTGAGCCTCTTTTTCCTCTCTCCTCTCCTTCCGCGCTTGTTTTTCCTTGTGTCGGTGAGGGTCGGATTGGGCAGTCGGTCGGATAGGGAGCGGTTTGGGATGGAAATGCCGCCGGAGAGCCCCTGGGTTCACCTCCTTCCTTCCGTCCTTTTCTTCGTCGAGCGCAGGTGTGCTCTGTTCTTTCAAATTGGGGAAGAGAGACTCTTCTGGGCCTATTTGTTGGGCCTGTTCGACCGGGTCGAGTTCTGAATCCGGGTTTCATGTTTCCGGGTTTTAAAAACGTGGGAGAGATGGTCTGGGTTCTTTTCTTTTCTTTTCGGGTCGGGATCCTCTTTTCATTTCGGATTGGGGCTTTGAATCGGGTTAAAGGACTGGCCTGTTGGTTGTTTTATTTCAATTTTCAACTCATTATCTTGGTTTATAATATGTGATATAACAATAATATACTTGTGATTTTATATGATGGTATTTGCTTATTATTATTACTATTAATATTATTGTTATGATAAATCTGATTTTATGAGAATAAATTTATGAAATTGTTTTATATCATGAATTATTTTAAAAAGGTGTTATTATTGGGATAAGTTTTTGTGTTGATTTAAATACGAGGGTTTGTAATGAAAATGCCAGAATTATTTCTATGATAAGATTTCGAGGGTTTGTTTTTAAGGTTTAGATGTTAATGTCGGGATTTGGCTAAGTACGATTTTAAAAGAATTATTTGATTTTCTGAGTTGACTTAACTTGGGATTTAAGTGTTTGGAAAATATGTTGGTACAATTTTATCAATGGGTTTAATTGGAAGTAAATGATTTTGGTTGATGTTGATCGTATCGGAAAGGTTTTGGAAAACGGTTTTACTATCGGTTGGTTTTGAGTATGTTGAGAACTTGGGTTTCGTGTGTACGAATATTGGTTCGGTAGCTTATGGAAATGGCTTGATGATAGGTGTGTATTGCTTTTGGATTGCTTTGGACTTGAATTTGGGCCCTTGCTTGCGTTATCTTGCTGTTCTGCATCTTCACGTAAGTTCCCTAGGGGGCTTACTCAGGTTGGACATTCATGCCTGTTGTTGCATTTTATGTTAGGTGTTGCATATGCATAAAAGCATGCCATGTAGTATCCTGTTTAGGTTGCACTAATTGAATGAGCATCTGCTTACTTTATGCGTTTGAAACAGAACGGCCGTTATCTGTGATAGTCCTAGAGTCTTTCCTAGGGTCATAGGGTAGCCCAGCCTCATCGGGTACCCTGAGTCAATCGAGTCATAAACTTCCTTATATTATGAGATGCCTGCGGGCTTTATTGTGGAGCGGGTTAGGCATGCGTGCCGCCCGATTATGATGGAATGCATTTACGAGCTGGTGTTGTAAGGAGAAATCGAGTATGAAATATAATGAAATAGATCAAACCAGACTTAGGCCCCAGCAAATAAATACAAGACTCCTCCAATGCAGTAAGAGAAAGTCAGGATCGAATCCACGAGGAAGCACGTCAGCAGTTCTCAGGTAGCTGTAAATTCTCACATAAGCAGCAGAAAAGACAGAAACAGAAATAAACCCAACAAGGGCAACTAAAACAAATGCAAAGAACAAACTAAAGACAGAAAATAAAGCAAAGGAAGTAAAGAACAACGCAGCAAGTAAAAGCAAAGCAAAAACGAAAAGCAAAGGCAAAGACTGGTCGATCTCGACAACAGCTACTCGAGATCGACAAGCAGTGATCAACAGGAAGTGAAAATCGACAACAGAAAGCAGAAAAACAACTCGACTTAGACAAGTCCCTACTCGAGATCGACAAGCACAGTACTCGATCTCGACCAAGGCTCCTCTATGTCGACAAGAAATAGTAAACACAAACTTGCAGATTCTTCGACAGAATTCAGAAATTTGACAGAAATTAACTCAATATATTAAAAGACCTCCAAGGCCAGGGTTTCAACACCACAACGATAACCATGCAAAACAACACATAAAGGCATACAAGATCATGCTTTCCATCAAATAACTTTCGTCATTAACAAATAGGCATATAGAGGCTTTCGCATAAACCCTAATTGTTACTAACCCTTTTTCACATAATTAATCCAAGTTGCATTAAGATCACTTTCGCTTCAATAATACAAACAAGGATCACCTTCAACTCTCGCAAAAGAATCATGCTCATAGGGATAGAAGATGAATTGCACAAAAAGATCTGACCTTTATCGCATCGCCTCACATGGCCACCGTCGGGCTCACCCCAGCCCCAGAAGTGGGTGGACTACTCACACCTCATTGCAATCGCAGACATTGATGTATAAAAAGAAACTTGCATTAACTATATTCAAAGCCTTTTACAATCCTGGCAATCAACTTTCGCAGAAAGTCAAAACCCTAAAAACCTTAGAACTCCTAAACTTCTCTGTGGAACTAACTAATTGTCTCTGAAATTGAATATCTCTGAACTGGAATGAAATAAAACTGAGCCCCATGAGCTTTATTTATAGCCTTCATTCCCTAGCTATTCTAGGAAAGAAGATATCTATCTCTATCTAAAATTATATCTAAAACGCTTAAGGATAAATAAAAGACATAATGGAATTAAATCAACTAGGAAAAGATAAAACTAAATAGGTAGGTCTTCATGTTGTTGATAGATCTTGTCTCCTTGATGATAGAACTTGATGGAATCGGATAGAATCTTCCGCCTTCGGCCCCAAGGAATCCCAAGTCTAGTCGGACAAGTCTCGTCGAGAAGCTGCTGGACACGTCTCTAGTCGACCTCGAGTTGGGCTTGTCGACCTCGAGTAGCATGGTTCGTCGAGTGGACTTCCTCGGCTAGATCTGCTCGATGTGGCTCAGACTTGGTCACTGGTGCTCGTCGACCTCGAGTAAGCCTTGTCGACCTCGAGTAGGGATGATCGTCGACTAGGTCTCCTCGAGTGGCTCTCCTCGGTAAGCTCGGATCTGGACTCAAGGTCTCGTCGATCTCGACAAGGGTTCGTCGAGATCGAGTAGGGCTCTTCCCTTCCGCTTCCGCTCGAGTTGCTTCATCCGCTGGCAGCGAGTGGCCTCTTCCGCGGCAGCGAGTGGTCCGCTGCAGCGAGTGGAGTCGCTGACAGCGAGTCTCGCCTGGTCGTCCTCGGCTCCTCTCCTTGTCCACTCCGGGCATGGCGCTGAGGCTTCGTCGATTTCGACTAGTGGTCCTCGAGATCGAGTAGGGCTCGGAGCTCGGGTTGGTCTGGCTCTCGATCAGGCTCTGCTCGACCAAGCTGTGCTCGGACAGGCTCGTCTATGTCGAGTAAGCCTACTCGAGATCGAGTAGCCTTGATCTTCAGCTTGATTCCGCTGCTTTGACCTTGGACTTCTGTAGTGGTTTTCCGAGCTTTTCCGACCTTCTGTAGAATTGCTGTAAAATGCCTCGATTTCTGCGAATTAAACAGAAACTAGTGTAGATTCCATAATTTGGCAAATAAACATAAACTACATAGATTCTGTACTATCTAAACCCAAATGAATGCAATGTATACAGAAATCGATATAAAAGTTACTGTAAGACATGACAGATTCAGCTCACAACAAACACCTCATACTTAAGCTTGCTTGTCCTCAAGCAATACTTTTAATTGTCATTCAGGGGAAGAATTCAAAACTCTCAACATCTTAGATTCATTCTCATATGTCCCTGCAATCAATTACCATCCTTGAAAAGGTACGAGTGTCACAGATTCATGCATGTGCAAATATGTAAAAGCAACATCTACTCACAAAAGGAGGGATATGCAAAAACAATTCATATGACAACGCATTAATAATCAAGAAGACTTTAATTTAAGCTCATGAAGGAGTAGATTGGTAAAAGGCTAAAGGTGGGCAATTTTTGGCAATGTGGTGCTTTTGATCCGGGGAAATGGAGTACTTTCAAATTTGAATTTCCACATTCCTTCTCCATTTGATTCATCGCCTTTCATAATGCTTTTATTCATAATAATGCTTTTACCTCTCTAACCTCAGCACTGCCTTCTCGCGAGTCGCAAACATGGGTGTCATGAATGGCCCCGGATACTTAGTGCTTTGGACTCCTCACAATGTGTCCCATCTCTCCAAACTATTATCTTAGAGAGCAGGGTCAATCTACCTTTATCTCCTGAGGTGATTGGATTTTCTTTCACTCATTAAATTTTCCATATATTTCAAACAATTTCCCGCCAAACTCCAATAATGATAATAACAACACAACAACCATATAACATCTCCATAATGTAACATCATTCTCAACATAATCCCCGGATAAGGTAAAGAATGAAAATATTTAGATCATGTGGAGCAAATATTGAAATAAGGCATATTATGGCTTTTGTGATGCATAAGCATAGGTAAAGCTAGGATTATAAACATATGAGCATTATATGGAAATATAAAGTCCTCCATCATCTTATCATGCAACATGTCAAAAGCAACATCAAATTTTACCTCATTTTATGGTTTTCAAGAAATAATGCACTTCATTGTGACTTCCCTTTACTAGGCAATTTCATGCTATATCTCTAATGAATCCAATTTTGCATCGTCGAGTTCAATATAAGCTTCCATGACATTTATTCAAAAATTTCAATGGGGGTCATTTTTCTCAAAATTTTGGAAATCATGCATATAAACACATAAATCAATAATGCATTCCAAAATAGCCATGTAGCATTCCAAGAAATAAAGCACCAATAATGTCAAATAAATCAAATATGCATAAAGTAAGCTCTTCCCCCACCCCATACTTAAACATTACAGTGTCCTCACTGTATAAAAACAAGGGTAAAGAAAGAAACTCACAAGACATGTGTGCAGAGCCTCAAAATATCGAATGGAGCACCTCCTAGGCCGAGTTTTAATGTAGCTTGGTTCCATCCATTGACCTGAAAAGTAGAAGACATATACCCATAATAGCAAAACTAAAAGTGTTCAAAACCAAAAACAAAAAACAAAGTCTCAAATGTCCTAAAAAGTCTATGTACAAGCTCTAGATTTTATAGTCGCTAGGCCGACTTTCCATTAACGCTCAAGGTGGCATCTGCAGGGCCCATGTAGCTTGGGCTTCAAATAGGACTCCATTCTTGTCCATCAGCTGTAATCCTCCAGAATGGATTTTGTTCACCACGAAAGGTCCCATCCGCTTCTTGTTGAATTTGTTAGGAAACCAATGATCTTTTGATTTAGAGACATAGAGCTTGTCTCCAACTTCATATTCCTTAGGCTCATCATTGGAAATCCTGCACAATCGCACATACCAAGGCAGACCTCTCCCATGTATAGATAAATCTTTAATGGAAATAGGAGAAGAAAGATCCATACCTTGACTCACCTTTGCAGATACAGAATCGGGGACCACTGTATTTGGTCGATCTCGACTAGGGCTAGTCGATCTCGACAAGACTGCAGGTTCTGGCGGTGTCCTGGTCAAAGATTCAGAAGTTGACGAAGGATAGGTCTTGTCGATCTCGACAAGGGTGGTCGACCTCGACAAGGGTTCCGCTCCTGGTGGCGCTGGGTGGTGGTCGATCTCGACAAGCTTAGTCGAGATCGACGAGGCTGGATCGTCAGGCGGCTTCAGCGTCGAGGAAGAGGGATCTGGGGAAGCCTGGTTGTGGTCGACATCGACAAGCCTACTCGAGATCGAGTAGGGTGGCTCCTCCGGTTTGCTGCTCGACGAATCTGGTGCTGGTGGTGGCTCCGTGGTCTGGTCGAGGTCGACTAGGGTTCTACTCGATGTCGAGGAGCCCTGGTCGATCTTGACCCCATACTTAGTTCCTGTCAAGGCATCCGAAAAATAATGAATCCACAACGACTTACCTTGGTCCGTGTCGATTGGATTCTCTGTGTTCTCCTTGAGGATTGCCATGATCTCCTCCACCTGGGCCTCCATGTCCCTCTTTTCCAGCTCCTCTGGGGTCATATTTCTGACTTTGGGTTCCCCGCAGGTGATGTAGCCAGCTGAGATAGATTTGACCTCTTCCATTGGACCTGTATGCCTTTCAGTTTTATTAAAGGAATACTCAATTACCTCATCGCTGATGTTGAAGGTGAGCACTCCTTTCCTTACGCTTATGTTGGCATCCACCGTCGCCAAGAATGGTCTTCCTAAAATAATTGGACAAGCAGGATCTTCTTGCATATCAACTATTAAGAAATCAGCAGGGACGAAGAATTTACCTACTTGTACTGGGACATTTTCCACCATGCCTGTGGGGATGACCACCGTGTTGTTGGCCATGTAAAGTCTAGCATCCACAGGCTCCAAGGCACCTATCTTAATCTTGGACCAAATTGTTAAAGGCATTATACTCACACTAGCACCAAGATCACATAGGGCATTAATTTTGTATGGACCAAATCCAATAGTTATAACAAACTTACCTGGATCCGACCTCTTCTCCAATATGTCCAGATGGCTGCATTCCTCTGTGATTTCAGCCATCGATCGCTTTTTGCTCAAAATCTCCTTCAGGAACTTGACATAAGATGGCATTTCATTGAGAGCTTCTATGAAGGCGATGGTGACGTTGAGCTTCTGAAGCATCTTGATGA
This sequence comes from Persicaria tinctoria, assembly GCA_037127255.1. Lineage (NCBI taxonomy): Eukaryota > Viridiplantae > Streptophyta > Magnoliopsida > Caryophyllales > Polygonaceae > Persicaria > Persicaria tinctoria. The sequence continues at coordinate 41,272,436 of JBANSL010000005.1, read as the reverse complement.
AGCGCTGAAACTTTTTCTCCGCTGGGTCCTTTAGAGATTTTGTGGGGAAAGGCAACTTATTTTTCTGCGTCGGAGCCAGAACAGATGTCGGAATTGCTGCAGGCTGCTCTTTGTCGACCAGAGGCTCCTCGATGTCGACCAGGCCCTTGTCGACATCGACCAGATTGGGCCCAGTCGAGTTGTTGTGTGGTGCAGACGATGATTCCTGCTGGTTCTCCTCGAGGTCGACAAAGGTCTTGTCGAGATCGACCACGGCCTTGTCGAGATCGACTTGCTGTTCCTCGTCGTTCTGCTGCTTTCCGACCTCTGGCTCTTGCAGTTGATGGCCGCTTCTGAGTTTTATAGCAGCGAAGTATCCAGTCTTTCCCTTAGGATTTGGTTCTGAAGATCCTGGAAGTGTCCCTGACTGTCTTGGGATTCCGGCTGCTAGCTGACCAATCTGTGTATCAACTGATTTCCGCCATATATCAATTTCCCCAAGCCTAGAGTTGACACCTTGCATCTGAGTATAGACGGAGTTGAAAGATTGCCTAGTTTCTGAGTGGTTTCTCCGTATCTCCTCTAGGACTGTCTGTATATCATCCTTTTTCTGCTCCCTTTCCGGGTGTCCTGGAGCTCTGTAGGGCGGGGGGTTCCTAGGGACACCTTGGTTCCATTGTGGTTGCTGAAACCTTTGGTCCCCCATGTAGCGATTGGGTACCCCTGCGTAAGCTACATCTTCATGATGCTCTGCCAGCCTGACTTGCTCTGTGTGTGGGCACTCAGTAGTGGTGTGCCTTTGAGATCCGCATTCAATACAAGGCTGGTTGACAGAGAGATACTTGACTTGCTTGATGAGCTTCTTATTCTGATCTCTGTAGTATTGCTCCCTAACATCAGGATCAATTTCCTTTGCTGGCTCATAGAGAGGCATAGATGGTGCTGGCCTGGCGTATGGGTTCTCTTCATAGGTTGCAGTAGACCAATACTTGTTGTCGTAGGTAGCGAGCTTCTCTAGTACACCCCAGGCGTCACTTGGTGGCATCGTCAGATACTCGTAGCGAGTATAATTGTTGATTCTGTCCCTAGTGACTTGATCAAGAGAGTTGAAGAAGATCTCCTGAATGATGTAGGGTGGCTGTCCATGAGTAGGGCAAGATCGTAGCAGTTCCTTGTAGCGTTCCCATGCCCTTGCCAGCGGTTCCCCTTTCTGCTGTTTGAAGGCAGTGATTTTCTGGCGGAGATGTGCTGTTTTGGCCGGTGGGAAGAATTTGTTCAGAAACTCTTGCTCTACTTGGGCCCAGGTTGTGAGTGATTTTTCTTTCATCCCTTCCAGCCATTTCAGTGCAGGTCCAGCGAGAGACCAGCGAAAAGATTTCATCTTGACATATTCCAAGGTTGTACCTTCTGCAAGAGTACGTCACATATCATGAAAATTAGTAATATGTTCAAGAGGACACTCATTAAATCTACCATAAAAGGCATTATTTTTAAGCTCTATAAGAAACTGAGTGCGAATTTCAAAAGAGTTTTCAGGGATAAGAATCGCCGATTCAGGCATGACGAGAGTTGGGTGCATGTAGTCCTCTGCCGTGGTTGGATACTGGGCAAGCTCATCCTGTGCTTGTTCCCTTTCTGCTCTCTCAGCGGCGATAACAACATCCTTTGCGGCCAATTCCCTGTTAAGCCTAGCGATCAGCTGTTCCTGAGTTTCAGCGGCCGCCATGATCCTTTTGAGTTTGGAGTGGATGTGTAGGTAGCGCTCCGGTTCGTCTAAGCTGTCAAACTCAGGTGTTTGACCAGAACGACGCATACACCTGCAAACTAACTCAAAGAAACAGTGAGAACTGACTACCTAAGGCGCGATTGATTGCTTCCCCGGCAACGGCGCCAATTTGTTGTAAGGAGAAATCGAGTATGAAATATAATGAAATAGATCAAACCAGACTTAGGCCCCAGCAAATAAATACAAGACTCCTCAAATGCAGTAAGAGAAAGTCAGGATCGAATCCACGAGGAAGCACGTCAACAGTTCTCAGGTAGCTGTAAATTCTCACAGAAGCAGCAGAAAAGACATAAACAGAAATAAACCCGGCAAGGGCAACTAAAACAAATGCAAAGAACAAACTAAAGACAGAAAATAAAGCAAAGGAAGTAAAGAACAACGCAGCAAGTAAAAGCAAAGCAAAAACGAAAAGCAAAGGCAAAGACTGGTCGATCTCGACAACAGCTACTCGAGATCGACAAGCAGTGATCAACAGGAAGTGAAAATCGACAGCAGAAAGCAGAAAACCAACTCGACTAAGACAAGTCCCTACTCGAGATCGACAAGCACAGTACTCGATCTCGACCAAGGCTCCTCTATGTCGACAAGAAACAGTAAACACAAACTTGCAGATTCTTCGACAGAATTCAGAAATTTGACAGAAATTAACTCAATATATTAAAAGACCTCCAAGGCCAGGGTTTCAACACCACAACGATAACCATGCAAAACAACACATAAAAGCATAAAAAATCATGCTTTCAATCAAATAAATTTCGTCAATAACAAATAGGCATATAGAGGCTTTCGCATAAACCCTAATTGTTACTAACCCTTTTTCACATAATTAATCCAAGTTGAATTAAGATCACTTTCGCTTCAATAATACAAACAAGGATCACCTTCAACTCTCGCAAAAGAATCATGCTTATAGGGATAGAAGATGAATTGCACAAAAAGATCTGACCTTTATCGCATCGCCTCACATGGCCACCGTCGGGCTCACCCCAGCCCCAGAAGTGGGTGGACTACTCACGCCTCATTACAATCACAGACATTGATGTATAAAAAGAAACTTGCATTAACTATATTCAAAGCCTTTTACAATCCTGGCAATCAACTTTCGCAGAAAGTCAAAACCCTAAAAACCTTAGACCTCCTAAACTTCTATGTGGAACTAACTAATTGTCTCTGAAATTGAATATCTCTGAACTGGAATGAAATAAAACTGAGCCCCATGGGCTTTATTTATAGCCTTCATTCCCTAGCTATTCTAGGAAAGAAGATATCTATCTCTATCTAAAATTATATCTAAAATGCTTAAGGATAAATAAAAGACATAATGGAATTAAATCAACTAGGAAAAGATAAAACTAAATAGGTAGGTCTTCATGTTGTTGATAGATCTTGTCTCCTTGATGATAGAACTTGATGTAATCGGATAGAATCTTCCGCCTTCGGCCCCAAGGAATCCCAAGTCTAGTCGGACAAGTCTCGTCGAGAAGCTGCTGGACACGTCTCTAGTCGACCTCGAGTTGGGCTTGTCGACCTCGAGTAGCATGGTTCGTCGAGTGGACTTCCTCGGCTAGATCTGCTCGATGTGGCTCGGACTTGGTCACTGGTGCTCGTCGACCTCGAGTAAGCCTTGTCGACCTCGAGTAGGGATGATCGTCGACTAGGTCTCCTCGAGTGGCTCTCCTCGGCAAGCTCGGATCTGGACTCAAGGTCTCGTCGATCTCGACAAGGGTTCGTTGAGATCGAGTAGGGCTCTTCCCTTCCGCTTCCGCTCGAGTTGCTTCATCCGCTGGCAGCGAGTGGCCTCTTCCGCGGCAGCGAGTGGTCCGCTGTAGCGAGTGGAGTCGCTGGCAGCGAGTCTCGCCTGGTCGTCCTCGACTCCTCTCCTTGTCGACTCCGGGCATGGCGCTGAGGCTTCGTCGATTTTGACTAGTGGTCCTCGAGATCGAGTAGGGCTCGGAGCTCGGGTTGGTCTGGCTCTCGATCAGGCTCTGCTCGACCAAGCTGTGCTCGGACAGGCTCGTCTATGTCGAGTAAGCCTACTCGAGATCGAGTAGCCTTGATCTTCAGCTTGATTCCGCTGCTTTGACCTTGGACTTCTGTAGTGGTTTTCCGAGCTTTTCCGACCTTCCGTAGAATTGTTGTAAAATGCCTCGATTTCTGCGAATTAAACAGAAACTGGTGTAGATTCCATAATTTGGCAAATAAACATAAACTACATAGATTCTGTACTATCTAAACCCAAATGAATGCAATGTATACAGAAATCGATATAAAAGTTACTGTAAGACATGGCAGATTCAGCTCACAACAGCTGGCCAGTCTCTGCCCTATCGGAAGGGGGTGGAGGTAGGAGAGGTATATGCCATTTGGCATTGTCTTGGGCCCTTTACAGTATTTCTGCACATTATTATACCTAGGAGCATGCTAGTGTGTTCGACTTTCGTACTGCATTAGAGCATCTTTATTAGGTATAACACATACTATGTGGCCTCAGCGAGGACTGCCGGTCCCGCATGAGTGGCTCGATCTGACTCCTTTCCCCGTTCTTTTTTTTAAAGGTATTTTCTGCAGAATCTGAGTGCTCGATGTCTATATGACGGGGTTTCCTTTTGGCGAATTGAAGAACATGACTAATTCTCTAACTTGGTATAAATGGTAATCATTAGCTTACGTTTTGGTTTTGACCCGGCTCTGCCGTGACACTTTGTATCTTAACTTTGTTTCCGCTTTACTTTCATTTGAACTGAATTTCGCGACATAGTCTTAGAACAGGTTAAGGGTACCCAATGGCCCTTCAAGGTTTTTAGGGTTTGAAATCCGTCTTTCTACTAAATTTAAATGAGTTTGAAACCTCGACCCGTACCTGGATTGCAAGATCCGAACAAGGGGTTTTATCCCTTGAAACGTAACCCGGAAATCATAATTCTGGGCCGTTACAATATATGCACAAAGTAACATTGTATTATTAGATATGCACAACATAATGTTACATTTGCAAAACATAGTGTTATATTTGCACAACTTAAAGTTATAATTTGCACAATATAATGTTATATTCGCACAACATAATATTATATGTACACAACATAACATTATATTATTAGATATGCACAACATAATGTTACATTTGCAAAACATAGTGTTATATTTGCACAACTTAAAGTTATATTTGCACAATATAATGTTATATTCCCACAAGATAATATTATATGTGCACAACGTAACATTATATTATTAGATATGCACAATATGATGTTACATTTGCAAAACATAGTGTTATATTTGCACAACTTAAAGTTATATTTGCATAATATAATGTTATATATGCATTATATCATCTTATTTGTGCACATTATCATTTTATTATTGCACTTTATAATCTTATTCATGAACGGGAACACAAAAAAAACAACCATAAATAGCTTATGCGGGATTTTGAACTCGAAACTTTGTGCATGAGCACATCACTATACCATTTTTTTTTTAGCTAATAGGCTTTTAATGACACATGTTGCATTAAAGTACAAAACTGTCATAAAATAGCGGTCCATAAAGAAAATTTTTGGTAGGACACATTATGAAAATGCACATTTATTAATAATAACATTTATTGTATTATTTGTTCACTTTATATTTTGTAATCTCATCTTTTTTCCTTTTTAAAATAAAGACAAAAATTGTGATGTAACATTCTTGTTGTATTTTTTTAATATTATAGTTGCACCTAACAATATTATTTCAAATAAAAATTACGGGCTAAAATCTATAATTTTCATAATTGAAATAAGGGCAATATTCTTATGAATGGAAAGTTTGGGGGAGACGTGTGAAATTTACCCCATAATTAGGGTAATTTAACCATTTTCCCATTTACTCATAAAATTAGGTCCATTTACACCAAAACTAGGCCTATTTGTTCATTACTCATTTAATTAGGCCCATTTACCTTTAAATTAGGTCCATTTACATCCAAATTAGACTATTTTCACTTTAAGAAGGATTTTCATCTTAAGCCCCATTTTCATTTAAACCTTTACCTATATATATATATATATATATATATATATATATATATATATATATATATATATATATATATATATATATATATATATATAGGGTAGGGTTCAAGTGAGAAGTAATCGGTCCGGTGAGAAGGAAAGAAGTAATATGATTGGTGGAAACAGATCTAAATTTTACATTAAAAAAAATCCTCTCACGCGCTTCTACGAGGCCAGGCTCGACTCCTCTCTCTCGGATCTCCGCCCTCTCCTCCCTCCTCCTTGCCTTCTTCTGTCTTCAATTGGTCTTTCCAATGGTTTCCACCAACACCGACGATGTCGTATTCGAGGTCCCCCATTCTTCCATCTAATCCACCAACACCAACAACGCCGGAGAGGTTGAAGACGAAACCGGAGAAGGAGGCGCCATCTAATTCGCCCTCGGTGCCGTCGAACACGGCGCGGCGGTGCTTGCCAAGCGCTTCCGATTTCGAACAACGGTAAGCGCTTGATTACCGCCCGCTTACAGTCCTTCCTACGCCGGCAACGGCTTCCGGCTCGATGGCGGCTGCGGCTGCGGCTGCCCTGTCCCTGTCCCTCTCCCATGGCGATTCTGCCTTGTCCCCCGTTCATGGCGATTCAGCCCCAGAAACTCAATTCAAGGAAAAATTCAAAGAATGAGGACCGAGTTTAAAGATTTGAGCCATAAAATTTTGGCCAATTGAACTTTCCAGTAGTATATGGAAAGATGAAAATCTCAGTTGGATAAACATGGACAAGAGCGAAGAGTAAAAATTAATTTGGTCAATTGAATTTTCCAGCAGTACGTCAATACTCGTATATTTAGATTGTTTGATTTGTAGTCATACTTTGTCTTTGTTTTTTTAATTATTTGTTTAATTCAACCAGTTGAACCATTAAGAGTAACAACTAGTTCTGAGTTTTAATAGTAAGTGATTCAGTGTTTTTATACTAAATGGTTCAGGGTTTAATACTAAGGGATTCAGTATTTTTCTACAAAGTAGTTCGGGATTTTAAACCAAGTGGTTCAGGGTTTTATATCATGTGGTTCAGAGGTTTAAACCAAGTGGTTCAGGGATTTTATACCAAGTGGTTCAATGACTAAATAGAAATTGGTTCAGTGAATAAATAGGTTGGTTCAGTGACTAAATAGAGGTTGGTTCAATGACTAAATAGAGATTGGTTCAGTGAATAAATAGGGTGGTTCAGTGACTAAATAGAGGTTGGTTCAATGAAAAAATAGGTTGGTTCAGTGACTAAATAGAGGTTGGTTCAGTGGCTAAATAGATGTTGGTTCAGTGACTAAATATGTTGGTTCGGTGATTAAATAGAGGTTGGTTCAGTGTGTAAGTAGAGGTTGGTTCAGTGTGTAAATAGAGGTTGGTTCAGTGAATAAATAGACGTTGGTTCAGTGACTAAATAGAGGTTGGTTCAGTGACTAAATAGAGGTTGGTTCAATGACTAAATAGATGTTGGTTCAGTGACTAAATATGTTGGTTCAGTGATTAAATAGAGGTTGGTTCAGTGTGTAAGTAGAGATTGGTTCAGTGTGTAAATAGAGGTTGGTTCAGTGACTAAATAGAGGTTGGTTCAGTGGCTAAATAGAGGTTGGTTCAGTGGCTAAATAGAGGTTGGTTCAATGTCTAAATAGAGGTTGGTTCAGTTGCTAAATAGGGGTTTGTTCAGTGACTAAATATATATTGGTTTATGAATTAAATAGAAGTGGTTCGTCAATTTTATAGTAAATGGTTTGGCACATATCTAGAGAGTGGTTTAGTGAATAAATATATAATGGTTCATAAATTAAGTAGAAGTGGTTCATCAATTTTATACTAATTTGTTCAACACATATAAATAGAGAGTGGTTCAAGAAATAAAGAGTAGTGAAATATTTGATTTAATTTATTTACTATCCTTTTTTAAAATAAAAATAATTATAAAACAAAATATTTTTTAACGTGAAATAGGTACTTTACATGTTTATTACGGTATAATTAAATAAGTGATATATATGATAATAGTTTATTTACGATTAGAAAAAATATATAAATTTAAAGTAATTATTTAGTAAGTAGATTTCTTTAATAAAAGGATTAAAATAAAGTAAATATGCATTAAAGACAAGAAAGTTGGGTTGGTACAATGGTTAGAGGTTTGGGTGGGGAAGGGAGAGGTTTTGGGTTCAATTCCCAAATGTAACAAATGTTTCGGTTTTGGGAGCCTTTGCTGGGAGCGTGTCAGTGTCACACACGCGCCACATGCGAGTGGGGGACGATTTGGGGCACTGGGTGGGAGTTTTTGGCCAGGGGAATTTTGCGCGCTGGCGGGATTTTTTTCCCATTAATTTAATATATGTGGACCAATCAAATTGCTTCTTTCCTTCTTACTTTTGGTGACCTTTGCACCCGAACCCAACCATATATATATATATATATATATATATATATATATATATATATATATATATATATATATATATATATATATAGGGTAGATCATATGTATTCAAGTCTTAACATGTATCATGTGAACACATCTTAACCGTTGATTGAATGATATCAATGGTTGAGATTAATAGGTAATTTTCACTTTTATTTTAAATAAAAAAAAAAGGCGGGCCCCACTCGTTATGTTGCTTACTTGCAAGATCGAGCGCGTGTAGTAGGTTACTCTTGTGTAGTAGCTTTTGCTTTCACGCTAGAATTGGATTTGGGGATTGTATGTGGGGCCAACCTAATAAATACGGAGTATTGTTATTTTTTTATCTTATATTATCTTTATTTTTTTATACTGTTATAAACCCTAATAAATTTAGAGGAAATGGTAGTAAATACCACAATTTGAAAAAAGTTTGCAAAAATGCCACCGTTTTGGAAAAATTGGCAAAAATGCCATTTTCTCCAAAAATTTGCAAAACTGTGTAGGCTGTCACCCCCCCCCCCCCCCCCCCCCCCCCCAAAACCGGCTATCGGTTGTAATTAATGTGAAAAAGAAAAAGAAAAAGAAAATAGAGGCATCATTACCTACCTAGTAGGGGAGAGGCAAGGCGGGAAGGAGTAAAGGCAATCCAATCACCATCTCTCTTCTCCTTTCAAACCGATACAATAGCAAAGAGAGAGAGGCAGTTGCAGAGACGCCAGAAGATAGAGAGAGAGAGAGAGGGCGGTTGCGGTTTCTTCCTCGACAGTTGCATACACCAAAGGAGAGAGAGCGGGCAAGTCCAGCGTCGCCGGAAAGGACACAACAGCGACGACCCGACGACATACAAAACAGGTACGCCCTTTTACTCTTCTCCCTTTGGTGGTAGGGTGCGCGGGTGTGGGTCGGGGAAGGAGTGGGTGAAGGGGTTAGGGTAATGGCGGCCTGAATGGTGGGTCGGGGTGGTGGTTTTCTTGTTTGGATAATGGTGGGTGGTGGTGGCATGGGTGGTTTTCGGGTATGGAAAGGGGAAATCGGTGGTTAGGGTTTCCAATTGGGTGACAGTGGTTTTCGGAATGGGTTAGGGCAACGGTCGGGGAACTATGGATAGGGGAAATTGGTGGTTTGAGGTTCGAGTTGGGTGACAGGGGTTTGACATTGGGTGACAGGGGTTTCCAATTTGGAGAGAAGGGTTTGTAAATGTATTGTGGTAGGCGGAAAACGAGAATTGACGAGTTGTGGAAATTGGGATATGTGGATGTCGTAGGTGTCCTATTGAAGGAGGTTTCAGGTATTGGTTATGATAGGCTTCCGATTCATAATGGGTGACATGGGTTTCACACTGAGTGACAAGGGTAGAGTGACATGGGTTAGTCTGTTAGGTGACAGAGGGAGACGAATATAAATGGTAGAAGCTGACTTTGTTCGTGTGATGGAAATTGCAGGAGAGAAATGGTGAGGACGAAGAATGTGAGCGCGAAGAACAAAGAGCCTGACTACCTAGTCCCCGAAGCTAGGCACTTCCGGGCCCGGGTCAACCAGGGCTCAAGACTGTCAATGCTGAACAACATTGACGATTATGTTGACCCTAGGGACTGGCAGAAGCTGCTTGACTCCCAGCTTGGTGGGGTTGTGCAGCTGGCGCACACTGTGAAATTTTCTTCACAAATGGTGCATTATGCACTCCAGCGACAGCTTGCAAGCGAAAAGGAGTGGGAGACGTGGTACCGGATTAAGGGGAAGCTCAGGAGGTTCTCCCTCAAGGAGTTTGCCTTAGTAACTGGGCTGCGGTGCAGTCAACCAGCAGCTAGTGACATGGAGGACGACGAGAAAGCTATCAAGGAGTTTTTTGGAAACGAGAAGATGGCGGTTGGTGACCTCGAGACCGAGCTGAAGAACTCAATAATGGTGTTGCGGAGCCCGCGAAGACGATTCAAGCTAGTGATTCTGTACATTGTGGAGGGCGTTTTGTTAGGGGAGGAGCAGAGGAAGGGGCTGAGGAGCTGGATCGTCCGATTGGTGGAGAATGTCGATAGGTTTTTGGCATTCCCATGGGGGAGGGTCATCTATGCTGCAACACACGTGTCGCTGAACGGTGCCGTAAAGCGTCGGGAGGCTGAGATAAAGGCAGAAGATCGAAAGAAGCGCAATGGTTATGGCCTGATGGGTTATCCGGTATCCTTTCAGGTAACCTTCTCGACCACACCCATGATCAATTTGTAATTCATATGCTGAAAATGTATTAATTTGAGTGGGGATACGGTGCAGATTTGGTTGCTGGAATCCATGCCGAAATGGGGGGTCCGGTTTGCGACGAAGGTATCGACGACGACATTCCCTCGTTGCATGAGATGGGCCCTCAAGGACGAGAATCTCGCTTATAAGGATATAGCAAGCCGCACCGAAGCTGAGGGAGAGGAGGCCATAGAGATTGATGATAACCCAATACTCATACCTGAGGAGGCTGAACTGGAGCTGATGGATAGCTGTGTGTACGATGATGAGAAGTCCGACCCCTTTTTCGACGACCTAGTTGCACCCTTCCTGACACATTTCGAAGCCCCTGGTGGGAGGTCCCCAAGGACGGGAAGAGGAGGCAATGAGAAGGATGGCTGGGTGGGGGACGTGGCCAAGACTTTGGAACAAGTTATGGACAAGCTTCAGACAATGTCAACAGGGATGGAGAAGATGGATGAAAAGGTACGCAATAACTTCCCAATTATTCGTTCTGTGGAGACTCGGGATAACTGTGAACTAGGGTAAATCGACTCCTGACACGTGAAATTGGACAAGTGACACGTAGTGTAGATAATGAACGAATGTGGTATGAAGGGTGAATTGTGTTGAATTTTCTCACCTTATGGTAATATGAAGTAATAATTTGATCACATGCAGCTGAAATTATTGGAGGTGGCCGTGATTGAGCTGCGGGATGGTCAATGTAAGGGGACGGCCTGGCAAGAAGCAACCGATAAAGAACAAGGTGGAGATGAGAAAAAACGGGATGAGTTTGTAAGTTTATTTTTGCGTGACATGAGTTTCGATGTTTAGTCCTGTTTGAAATCGGGGATTCAATATCAAATGTTAATATATATTTTACAGGTCGAACTTGATGAGTTGATAGAGTCAATTGCGGCTAAAGCCGGTGAAGGTGGACAATGTGGTAAAGTTAGTTGTTGGTAAACATCACAAGATTTGTTATTTTCAGCGACACTGGAAGAATGTGACAGGAAGATTGTAGCTGTGTGACATGATTTGTTATGTTAAATGACACTGGAAAGTTTGAGGCATAATTCAATTTTGATTTCATTTGCAGTTAAGAGGTGCTGTTGAGAAGGGAAGTGAAGTGGATGATGGCGGGGATAAACACACAGAAGTTGAAACTGTGAAGGCAAGGGATGAGATATCAGGAGAGAGCAAGCTAGCTGGTCATGATGTCGGGGACAAGCATGATGAAGCTGAATCTGTCAAGGCAGGGGATGTGGGGGAAGGAAAGACCAACTAGGTGAGGTTTATTTATGAAAAAAGGTGATTATATATGTGACATGAAATTATATGGCAAGTGACATGAGTATATCTGTTATGTGACAAGGGATAGTGTAAATCTTAGCTGAAGTTTGATATGTTTGCAGTTGGGAGAGGTTGGTTTAAAGTTCAACTCTCAACTCAATCCAAAATGATCTATACATCGTGAATGTCATTACTTGCAAACAACATCATGAGGACTTTTATAGGATTGTAATGAGGCTTTGGTAGGAACATTAGGCATGGGAAATATTTTGGCTTGTGGTGCTAAAAATCCGGGAAAAAGGAACAACAACCAACCAGAACAACACCAAAACTTCCATGCGTCGCAAACCATTCCAATAACATAAACTCCAATACACATCAATAAGCACTTTTCGAATTCAATAACCATACACTTATGCATTTTTTTTTTTATTTGGATGATGACTTTTTTTTTCTTTTATGCTTACTTTTGCCCCTAAGTGAATTTTATCCTCCTTAGGTCCAAGCTTACTAGACTTTTACTCCTAAGTGAATTTTATCCTCCTTAGGCCCCTAGTAATAAGTCATCTCGAAGGGTTACCTTATTTTGGCTATGCCTCTCGCAATGTACAACCTTACATACATCATCTTTACTCAAAACAACTCCAACATATAAATTTTTCACCAATTCTACTCCTAATTCCCGGATAGGGTCAGGCTAATCATTGGCTATGATATATTTTTGTGGAGCTACCAAAAAAATAGGCTTTAAGGCTCAGACGGGCTTCAAGCAGAGGATAATGCAAAGGGTAGATAAGGTATAATATGGCTAAAGAAAACATGCCTCAATCATTTTAAATTCACAAGCAACAAACATGTGCAATACGATATTGAACTACAAGCATATGGAGAGTATAATCACACAATAAAAGCAAAAGGGAAATAATTATGAATAGTCCCTTATAAGGCCAAAACAAACTCACAAGGGTTATGTTTTTTAGATTTCAATTAAACCTCAACTATGAATCATACTTGCTCAATTATATTCTCAAATCATGCTCCAAAAATCATTTTCATGCAATTCAATCAAATCATGGGATTTATGCAATTAAGATCATAAAAATAAATTAGAGGACAAACTAAACCAAGATGGGTAACACCTAAATGCAATGCATAACAAAAAAAAAACTAACATAAATATATAAATACGGAGCTACACTTGAATTCCCCACCCTATGCTTAATATCTTACTTTGTCCTCAAAGTAAAGAAAAAGAATGAAAGAAAGGCAGAGAAAACTCACAATGTAATCAGGCATTCAGAAAACCATTTAGCTCAAAAGGAGAGGTACTGGTGTTGTAGCCACTGAACAGACCATAAAATTCAGCATTTCTCATAGTTATAGGACCTGTCCAATACCAAAACAGCAGAACAAACCAGCAAAACTAGAATAGAAATCAGCAGCAGATTCAATTTAGTAACAAAGAAATATCAAATGCAGAAAATTCAGCAAGATAAGAGACTATTACTACGTACTAACACCCTTAAAACATTAGAAAAAAAAATCAGAAATTACGGCCCTGGGTGTTCAGCAGAAACTTTCAGCAACTCTTGGATGTAATTGACACTCGTGAACCTTATTGGAGTTGGATAAATATAGGCCTATCCTCTTTGCAAAACGTCTAGCCAAGACACAAAACAAAAAGAACGCACCACAAGAACCACATTCCAACCACCAAGAAAAATATATCATCCAATCCAAGAATGAAGAACAACAAGGATCGGTCAAACACAAATCAGCCCCTTGCAAGTCATGCTCAATCACTTATGTCAAACTAAAAACATGGAGTTCAAGTGATCTCAGGGAGCATGAGACAAGCAAGTAAACAAGAACCGGTCATAAAAATCATTTAGGCTGGCATTAAGCACAACTAACCAATTTAGAAAGTAGCAAAATTAAATTAGCTGATTTTAGACATGATGGGACTAAACCTGACCAGCTATAAAGAGTTCAAGGCATAAGATTTTCAAAATCAACATTAAGGCATCTCAACAAAATCAACAATGAAATTACTCAAGAGCAAACAGACTCATATAAAAAATCTCATAGCACACAAAATGTAGTCCAGGAGAGTGCTCAAGAGCTCGAAAATCATAACACCTACTCCCTAAACAAGCTCATCACAAAACACACCTAAAGTTCATCGAGCGAATCAAGCAATTATATAACAAATCTGCGTACCAAATTGCGATACTCCTATCAAAATTTCATGCACCAAATTGGGTCTTTAGATAATTCATTGATTCAGAAGGACCACAATCAACCCAACACATAGTAAATCCTAACAAATTAGCAGCAGATTTCACTCGATACGTTCACAATCGATACATCAACAAGATAAATCCACTCAATCCACCCCCAAGCAATTGACTTCCCATCTCAAACTAAATATGTGAATCACAGTTTCCACAAATATCACATGGACATAAGTCGCATAACTGGGTAAGTTGAAAAACAAAACAAAAAAAGAAAACAGACCCGAACTTACCAGGAATTGACGGGATCCCGGCGAGAGGGGAGCGGGGTGATGCGGTGAAGAATGGCTGCTGCTGGCAGATGGTGATTGCTGAGCGTGTGTAGGTAGCGCCGTAGCGGTCAGAGGCGGGGGAGACGGTCGGGAACACCGGCATCGGAGGAGAAGGGCGGCAGCGAGATCGGATGGCGGCCTGGAAGAGAAGAGAGAAGGGAAGTGGAGGAACCGGCGGAGATCGGAGACGGTGGATGCGGGTGGCGAAATCGGAGGCGGTGGATGAAGGACGGAGGGCGAAGGGGACGGTGGCCGGTCGGCGGCTTCAGATGGCCGAAGACGGTCTGGAGTGGAGAGGAAGCAAGACGGAGGGGAAGGTGCGCAATCCGGAGCACCGGTGGCGGAAGTCCGGCGATTAGGCGGTGGTGAAGGACGGTCCTGAGCGGGTTTGAGAAGGCCAGAAGGACGGGAAGAGGGTTTCCTTTTTTTTTTTTTTTTTTATTACGACAAAATAAAATAGTAATCCTAACTTAAAATAAAAGGAATAAACAAAAACGTACCTTGGTTTCTACCGCCCTTTCTAATATCAGACATGGTTAACGCCCTCAACAACTTGTCAAACTCTTGGACACTTATTCCACATAAACGGACGTGGCTTTCTGCAGATGATAGGTAATACCACCAATTCAGTTCCATTGGTAGCTTCTCAAAATACGCGCTCATCTTTTGTCATATCTTAGCTCTTTGTCCATTTGCACCCTCGTTAAATTCAAACAACAGAATCCTCTTTGTTAAATTTTCCTCATCTTGCTCATCTATCCAATCACCTAAGATCTCTTCGTCAAGAGAGATGATAGCGCAGTCGTCACTAGCAACCACCTCCGTCTGTCTAGGAAAAATCTCTGAAATAATTGGAATTATAATTTGTTGAGCCACTCGGATCCGCTTCATCTCGTTATTGAAATCAGTTTGGATCATTAAAAGTTGGGACTCCATTGCAGCAAAATGCTCTTCCATACGGGGGCAACATGGACAATTCTTGTGATGTTTGCGGAGCTAGACATGGAGGTTTTAATTGTCCGATTTGGAGCTCTAATTGTGCAATCTCATGTATGATATCCACTTCACGAGAAAGTTGAGTTTTGCACAATTGATATACTTCCTTAACCTTTCCAATCGGAACCCTGAACACTGGACAATCTTTAAATATATGATTAGAAAGTCCGCAAAAATCACAAAATAAATCATGAGTCATCTTTAGAGGCACACACCTAGACACACAAACAAAAACAGTTAGTAGCACAAGTGTTATGAACCGTAAGATAGGCTCACAACAAAATTAGTTATATACAATAATCGGCAAACACACAAACAAAGAAATAAACTTTGAGTCCCCGGCAACGGCACCAATTTGATGGACGGTTTTTAGTCGCGTTAACCGTATCAAAATAAATCCGAACCTACCTAACTAATGTAGTGTGGTAAGCACGAGTCGATCCCACAGAGAATCAAGTTATTCCTAAGTTAAGTTTATTTACCAATTAGTATGAAACATGGGTTTTTGAGTGGTGAAAATAAGAAATAAAATAAAATAAACTATAAACAAATTAATGCAAAGCAATTTAGATAAAATCGTTCCACCTAATATAGTTATTTACCAATTAGTATCAAACGGGGGGTTTTTGGGTGGTGAAAATAAGAAATAAACTAAAATAAACTATAAACAAATTAATGGAGATACCGGTTAATAAAATCGTTTCATCTACAATTTTCCACTTTATTTGGTTGAAACGATCATTGTAACTTCCTCTCGTCCTTTTATGTTTCCTATGAATGCCCTTGTCCCGACCTAATATAGTTACTAGTCCAACCAGTCCTAGAAACCCTTATCAATCGAACAGTCCCTAAAGAAGGATTTAACCCAATTGATAGCTTTAAATTCAGAGATTAACCAAGGTATTTGCAGTCCCTAAAGAGGGATTTAACAACACATTCAACTTCCTACTCATTCAATTAGTTCAACCAGCCCTAAAGGAACAAGTTTGCCACTTGGGTTAAGGTTCACAACCAGGAATCTACAAAACCCTAGCAATTGAATTGATTCTAACTAGTTGCGCGGGCTAGAAAGAATAAAACAATAGACAATCAAGCACAAAGAAGTCGAAACATTCAAATATAGGAATTAAGGAACAAGATTCAGAAACTCACAATCAATCCAAACAAAACTTCAAATTGCAGACGAAACGGGAGAGTTTAAGTCTCCATAAAAATAGGACAAAACATAACTAGGGTTTTAGGGTAAAGTCACGGCCGGTTCTTGCGTATGTTCGGCCTCACATCCCGGCTATGCCATATGAATGTATATATATAAAAATAAAACCTACACTATTCTATCTATACTAGTATAGATCTATAGATATAATATTACTATATAACTAATTTACTTAATATTAATATAATAATAGCTTAACAACAGCTATTTGCTTCGAGCATTCCAATCACGTGGGCTGTTGTCTCCTTGGATGAACAGGCCCAAAGGAAGAATCAGGCCTAACGAGTAACGATCAGCTCCATATATAACATCTGCCCATTCTTGCATCTTTCCATCTTCTATATAATTTGTCCAATGTTAATTATTCCAGACTTCCTCCAAAATACCTGAAATATATAAAAACACTAGTGTAGACTCCGAAAACCAAATAATATAAATTAACTATAAAACATGTAAAATATGCTCTAAATTAATATATAAATCTATACTAAAAACATGACTAAAATATACTCTATCAGAGGCAGTTGTGAAGTGAAGGGAAAGAGGAGAGCCCGTACCGGAGAGGGAGGAAGACGCCGGAGAAGCCCGTACTAGAGAGAAAGACGCAGGAAAACAGGTACAACTCAATTGGTTATTGAAATTCGTCCTCACCCATCTCTTCTACTCTGAATCTTCACTTAATTTGCAATCTTCCCCACTTAATTTGCATTCTCTCATTGTTTCGTACCGAAGAGGGAGGTAGTCGCTGGATAAGGGACCAAGACGCTGGAGAAGGCAGTACCGGAGAGGAAGGCGCAGGAATACAGGTACAACTCAATTGATTATTGAAATCTGTCCTCACCCATCTCTACTAGTCTGAATCTTCACTTAATTTGCAATCTTGCCCACTTCATTTGCAATCTTCCATTGTTTCGTTGTAAGGCATGCAATTTGGGATTGGACAAAAATCGGAAATTGGGGATTTGGAATAACGGTCATGTGGGGAATTGGGGATACGGGGAAATACAGATCTGGGGTAAAAGGGGTGTGGGGAACTGAGGAATTGACAGATAAGAGCGAGGGAGGTTGAAGAAGAGCGTGGGAGGCTTGCGGGTCCTTTAACCCAGATTGTGAGAGTGGAGAAAAACCCCTGTCACTCTGTCAGAAACGGGTACTGTAGGACAATTGGGAGAAGACAATTGACATTCATGACATGAGCTTTTCTGTTTGGTGACAAGGGTTACTTCAGTAGGTGACATGGGCCTTTTCTCGTGAAACAGTCGCAGACAGACTTATTCAGTAGGGGGTTACTTTGTGTGGATATTGATATTGTTCATGTCCACGTAATTGCAGGAAGAACATGGTTCGGTCCCAGAATTTGAGGAGGAAAGGTGTCCGGGCACCGAAGAAGGTGGAGCCCCGACTCGCAGTGCCGGAGGAGAAGCATTTCCGAGGCCGGGTCAACCAGTCTTCCAAAGTGTCTCTGGTCGTCAACATGGACGACTGGGTCGACCCCGTCGATTGGGAGAAGCTGCTGCGAAGCCAATTTGGGGGTATTGTGCAAATGGCAAACGGGTTCAATTCTCGTTGCAACTACTGCATTACCTGTTACAAAGGCAGCTTGTGACAGAAAAGAAGTGGGAGACTTGGTACATGCTTCAAGGCAAGCTGCGGCGATTCTCTATCAATGAGTTTGCGCTCGTGACTGGGCTGCGATGTGGTCGAGTTCGTGTGGAAGACATAGAGACGAAGGATGACAAGAAGACAAAGAAGGCTCTCAAGGACTTATTCGGAACGGACAACATGAAGGTGGGTGAGCTGGAGAACGCCTTCAAGAACTCCATCTTGAAGGAGCCGAGTGCGAGAAGGCGTTTTAAGATCGCTCTCCTCCTCATCGTCGAAGGAGTTCTGCTGGGGGGAGAATTGTGAAGCTTGTGGAGAACGTTGATCGATTTCTGGATTACCCCTGGGGGCAAGATTGTGTACGAGGCCACCAACGAGTCCCTGTCAGGCGTCATAGAACGTCGTGTCGCTGACTTGAAGCCGAAGGCGAACGACAAGGACGATCGATATGGATATGGGCTTATGGGTTTTCCGTATGCGTTCCAGGTAAGCTACTTGACCGAAGTTATGCTTGAACTATTACGCGCAATTGATGGACTCACTCGAGTGACATGTGTGGTTGTTTTAGATTTGGTTGTACGAAGCTGTCCCGGGGATTGGGGAGGCGTTTGCGAACCGGGTGTCGACCACGGCGTTGCCTCACATGCTGAGGTGGACAGCCGATGACGACAATCTAATGTATGAGACGATCCAGTCCCGCATGGACCCTGAAAAATCGGATAGAATCAAGGTCGAAGACAACCCGATACTAGTACCGAAGGCCGGCGAGTATGAATTGATGCTCGGGTGCTTCTACCAGCATGAGGAGCCTGACCTCTACTTTGATGACATTGAGGCTGCGTTGGCTCCGAGTTATTACGGTGAAGGCTCTAGTAAGTCCGGCCCGAGTTCGGAGCAACGAGATGGGACAAGGGAATCCTGGGAGGATAAGTTGGGGAAGACAGTAGAACTGATCTTGGAGAGGCTGGGAACCATGTCAACATGGATGCGGAGCATGGATGACAAGGTACGTTTAACATTTCTGGCAATTGTGACAGGGGTATAATTTATATGTGACACGGGTAATTGTCAAAGGTGACACGGGTTACTTATCTCCCAATGCCGAATAACATTGGCTAACCACCCCTCATTGATGTACTTTGTGTATCAGATGAAGGTGTTGGAAGGTGTTGTGAATGGGATGCGAGATGGCCAGTCGAATGCAGGAGGTGAGCAGAAACCAATGGGCGATGTCCGTGGAGAAGATAACGACCAAAAGAACGGGGGGACAGAGGGACAAACTAAGGTGGAAGACCAACCACCAGAAGGAGAAGAGGAGGTAAATTGGTTGTTACTTGACATGGTATTTTCTGAATCCACGGTGAAGGGGTAATAGAATCAACAATTTATAATATGTCAATATTTTGTACACAACTCACACGGTTGTTAAAGTGAAGCGACACGTATTAATATGGAAAGTGACAAGGGAACAAATATATTATCTGAATCACAGTTGAAATAATCGTAACCAATTGCCAGATCTTAGAGGCGGTCAAAGACGAGACCGTCGGAGGAACTGGGGGAGAAGTCAGTGGAGAGAAAGTCGGGAACCATAGGGATGCTGAGGACAAAAGCGTTAAAGTTGGTTCAACGGAGGTACCACCTACAGTGAACGACCAACCAACGCCGGAAGGACAGGATGAGAAGAAGGTAAAATGCATGTTGCTTCACATTGTCATTTTAATCTATAGTAGTACGTAAGTGACAAGTGTATCAGTGTTAGCTGACACGAGTACAGATCGGGGTGACACGGGGGTCAAAACATTTGTTCCTTCACCGTTGAAACTGTCTAACCAATTGGCAGATCCCAGAGGCTGCAAGAGCGGAGCCCGTTCGAGGCAGGAAGAGTAAGAGAGGTCCAAGAGGTAAAGGAGAAGTGAAGTCCCCACCTCAGAAGAAAACGCGGGGCCGAAAAGGGAAGAACGTTGTCGAAGGCACGGCCGCAATTAAGCTGGGTCTTGTTTCCGTGTCAGACAACGATGGGTTCATCCGCTGGATGGATAGGTGACACTCATCAGCAGACGTACCCAAGTTATTGGATAGATGACTCCAATCCCCTAACATTGTGGTTGTGCAGCGGGGATGAGGACACCTGGAAGACTGCATACGGCATGACGGTGAGTAAGGAGTTCTTCACCGCACTAAAAACGGCCACAGTTTGGCTAAACTCTGAGGTACGAAACCTCCCTAAGTGAATATCTTTGTCTAGTGAATGACACGGTATGTACTGTAAAAGGTAGTGGAATAGTTTTGGATTTTGACTAGGGTTGTAATCGATGCAGCACATGGAACAAGCATGCTATCTTCTTCGGAAAGGGGTAACGGAGAGGGCCGACGACATTGGCGGTCGAGTTGTCGTTGTGGACACATATTTCGGTCGGTATCTGCAGACCGAGTGGGGCAAATACAAGAGCGATGCGGGTAGCTACCAAGCCGACGAGAAGCTGCTTGGCTACTTCAACGGGCGGTCCCCGGCGACGATAGGCCGGGCGTGGAAGGGGCGGAACTCATCCTGCTACCTTTGAACGTGGACAGAGTTCACTGGATCGCCGTAGCGATCGATTTGGTCGGGTGGCAGGTAAGGGTTTATGATTCGGACGTCTACATCGTGAGGGACCGCCATCTGCCGACACACTTAAGCTGCATCACCCACCTTATCCCGGTACTGATGAATGCCCACCCCGCGTTGATGGCCACCTACGTCGACAAGCTGCCAAAGTCGTTCGCCCTTAGTCACGAGAAAAGGATTCCGAAAAACAAGCAGAGGTAATTTTTGTCCAACACTTAAATATATCTTCGTCTCATAGTTGCATCCGGCTGTAATGAATATGACTCCGACGATTCTCTATTGCAGTGGAGACTGCGGTCCTTACACGATCAGGTTCATGCAACTCCTCATGAAGGACGCCCCCACCTACGACGGTCTTGACGACGTATTCATCGGGGCGTACAAGCACATGCTCGCTGTTCGCATCTTCAATGGTACACGGTTATGATATAAGTTGTGATCACCATTGGCCAGTGTTATGAAATTTTATGTTATGTTATAAGCTTCTTATCAACATCGTTTTTATTATGTTGGATATTTATGAACATGGTTCCTGGTTCTCACATTTAGTTGTGGACGGTAGTTCACTAGGTTGGTATTTTAGTACGTTGGTATGAACTGTTTCGCATTCTTTATCTTCGGTGAGTGGTTATGTGTTGTGGACTGTTACATTATTTGTATGATAATTTGTAAGCAGTGAGTGACCATGTTGGCATGGTGAAAACATTGGTTATAATTAGTTCAGAAATATCCCGTGTCACCAAACTAGCAATCCCGTGTCACCTGACGTGATTATCCGTGTCACTGATGGTGAGTAGGGTGATTTTCTAACCTTGTTTAAGTGTTGGTAGGTTCATATACGAATTGTGACAAGGCCCTATCATAGGAACCACATAATTTTACTTTTTGTCATGGATAACTGAATGTAATGTGGCAACCAACGTACTCGGTTGAAAGCCATATTATAAGTTGTAAGGAAATATCCCGTGTCACCAAACTTGCAATCCCGTGTCACCTGACGTGATTATCCGTGTCACTGATGGTTAGTAGAGTGATTTTCTAACCTTGTTTAAGTGTTGCTAGGTTCATATACGAATTGTGACAAGGCCCTATCATAGGAACCACATAATTTTACATGTTCTCATGGATGATTGAATGTAATGTGGCAACCAACTTACTCGGTTGAAAGCCATATTATAAGTTGTAAGGAAATATCCCGTGTCACCAAACTTGCAATCCCGTGTCACCTGACGTGATTATCCGTGTCACTGATGGTGAGTTGGGTGATTTTCTAACCTTGTTTAAGTGTTGATAGGTTCATATACGAATTGTTACAAGGTCCTATCATATGAACCACATAATTTTACATTTTGTCATGGATGATTGAATGTAATACACATGCATAACACCAACAAGTGGAAATGTAATAGACATGCATAATATAGGAGGGACATTGCCTTATACATACCATATCCGATAATACAGGCACCATTAATAACGGTGCAACCACACTCGGCTTTCCAAAAAACGACAACTAACCGAGCGTGGGTGAGACATTGTTTCTAACTACCCTTACATAGGCCCCTAACTGCAACAAATGGGGGCCATCTGCCACATACGGAGTTGTGGTGGAGTCCAAAAAACCACAGCTGTTTGGGATCACATCAGTATTTTGCAACTACTGCAAGAACATCACAAGTTTTGGCAAAAAACAAAGGGAACTAGCTTCGCAGCTCCTAAGCCCCGGTGACCAGACGCACCATAACTCCCATCATCAGGACGAGAATCCACCCCATCAGCCTGTTCCAGCGGGTGAGTTGTCGGGTGCGGAGCTGCTCGCTAGCGTGCCCGACCCACTGCCCACAGAGGAAGGAGGCCACCTCGCCCAACCGCTGCGCCAGGTGCTTGTTGCTAGCCTCGCTCCTCACCAACTTGTTGGCGAGGACCAAGTTCTCATCAATTGTGGCCTGCAGCGAGCTCTGGGTAAGCTCCAACTCAGTAGTTGTGGCCTCCAAGGTGGACTGGGTGGCCTGCAGCTGAAGAGTGGTTGTCTGGACATGCGTGTGGGCGGCCTCAAGTTGAGTGCGCTGTGCGGCCATAACTCCCTCCCGGGCAGCATCCCGGTTGAGCAGCGACTGAACTCGCTGGCGAAGGTCGGTGAGCTCTTCGGCGGCCAAGTCCCATAGCGCGTTGTCCTCAGCCACCCGGTCGGGGTCTCTTGTCTCTGACTGATCATCATCCTCGTCCTCATCACGACGGTCACGACGGCTCCTCCCGTAGTCGTAGTCTGAATGCAACCAGAAGTACCTCCGGTCGTCACCACTCTGGTAGCTCCGATCGCTGTCGGAGTCTGTGTCAATGTCGCTGTCTGAGTACGGCCACATTATTCCTACCAGTACAAGGGAAAATAAACGTCAGGTGGCAGAAGAAAACCAAACACAAGAACATACGTACATATGAAAAATATGTAAGCATGTTTTATATTGGAGACAAGTACATATATGTGAAAAATATGATTGGGAGATTGAGATGATATGTCACCAAACAAGTAAAGGAGAATGTCAAATATAAGGTAAAAAAATGTCCGAACCTTAGAATGTTGAGAAGGAGAGATCTATGTGCAAGCAAAGTTGGAAATGGTAAACACAAGTGTGAATATGAAACTCATATCAATGAATTAAAGTTTTGACAAAGTTATATAACAAATGGAAGAAATAACCCGTGTCACCAACTTTGAAATCCCGAGTCACCAAAATTTGAATCCCGTGTCACCAATTATATATACTTGGCAGACATCCTACTAAGAACCTTCACAGACAAAGAGAAAGGTTGCAACTTTCATAGGCTTAATCATATTTAAGCTTTAGATTCACACAGAAAGGATGCTAAATGTGCTATTTCTTTTTCAAGCCTAACAAGTACATATATATGAAGAAGATGAATGGGAGAGGGAGATGATATGTCACCAAAAAACTAAAGGACAATGTAATATATAAGCTAAATTACTGTAAGCACCTTATAATTTTGATAAGGAGAGAATTATGTGCAAGCAAATACCAATTACAAATAGGTGGTTAGAAATCACCCGTGTCATCAAAGTTGTAATCCCGTGTCACCAAGTATATATACTTGACTAGCTACTTTCTCAGCCCCAATTCAGCAAATTCCACAAACTAATTGCATATATGAAGCGTAAACCAATAAACACATATACGAACTCCAAGAAACTACTCAACTTAAGTATGTACTAAGCACATGCAAGATAAGAGACAAATTGACATTTTCACTACACAAGGCACAAACCATTAAACAGTGAGCCATGGACATATTCACCCAAAATTTGCAGCATACACAGGCATAAACCGTAGCCCCTAATCAGAAAGCTTTGGATGTCGTCAATTAGTACTCTATGTCGAAAACCCTAGTAACAACACATATTTCATTCACCACAAACTTCTAATCGACAAAAACCCTAAAATACAAACAGTTGTTTTTCAACACATATGGCAATCGGGGTTGTACTTACTTGGAATTGAATGCTTTTGGATGAGGATGAGCACCACTGGTAAACCAAACACGATGGCGTCGCTTCTTCTTCCCGATTTTTTTTGTGGCTTGCAAGAGAAGAGTGGAACTGAAATGACCGATGGAGTGGTATTTATGATGAGAGAGGGGCTCCATCGGGAGGGGGGGAGGGGGTTTGGTGAGGGTCACCAAATTTCGAATCCTGTGTCAAGTAACATAATAACCCCTTCTACTAGGGGTGTTATTCGAGCCGAACGAGTCGAGCCTGGTATGTTCAAGCTTGTTCGTTTTTTATATGAGCTCGAGCTCGAGCTCGAGCCGAGCCTAATTTTTAAACGAGCTATTTATTTTGTTCAAGCTCGGCTTGTTTAAGAAATGAACGAGCTCGACCCGAGCTTTTTTCGAGCTTTAAGTAGTTATACTTGGTTATAACATGTTAACTTAAAGGAAATTTTAGAAATTCCATATAATTCGAGCTATTCGAGCTTTATTTGAACGAGCTGAGCTTTCAACCGAGCTTAAAATTTTGTTCAAGCTCGGGTTGTTTAAATAAGTGAACGAGCTCGAGTCGAGCTTTTTCGAGCCGATCCCGAGCTGTTCAGTTCATGTAATAGCCCTACCTTCAACATTAAATATAGGTCAATTTACACTAATATACATTTCAATATGGTAACAAGGTTGATATTTTTGTACGTTGCTATGAAGTACTACCTCCGTTCCGGAAAACTTGTCAGTTGACTATTGACGCACGCTTATTTGTAGAGAAAAAACTATACAAAATATCTACTTTCGTATTTATTTGTAAAAACAATTTCGTAGCTATTATTATCAAGTACGAACTTGTTACAAAAATTTTATGAAAACGTATATTTTATTTATTTATTTTAATTATAAATAAGGGTGCTTGAATAGGGAACGATAATATTTCCCGAACGACAACTAAGTGTTTCGATTTCTTTATCCCTTTTTTTACTCTCTGTATGCGGTAATTTTTTACTCTATATTGCACTCACATA
Source organism: Persicaria tinctoria (assembly GCA_037127255.1). NCBI lineage: Eukaryota > Viridiplantae > Streptophyta > Magnoliopsida > Caryophyllales > Polygonaceae > Persicaria > Persicaria tinctoria. The sequence continues at coordinate 41,247,216 of JBANSL010000005.1, read as the reverse complement.
TATTGATTTTATGGTTGTAAAATATATTTTTAAAAGTTATAAAATTTAATACACCATATTTTAACATTTTACAAACCCTAACTACTTTCCCATGCAATATGCATGCAAAATACATGTATGGATTTAACTTTTGTACTTAATTTCATGCAGTAATGTTTTACTCTCTATATGCGTTATAAAATTTATTTTACAGCGTTATAAAATTTTATCAAATAATAAATTGATACAAAACCCTGAATACTTAATCCGTTAATTTTTTGAATAAAGGGTTAAATTTTACACTTTCATCCGTTATAAAATTTTATCAAATAATTAATTGATACAAAACCCTGAATACTTAATCCGTTATTTTGTTGAATAAAGGGTTGAATTTTAAACTTTAATCCGTTATTTTTTTAAAACAAGGGTTAGTAAGTGTTGTATAGGGTTAATCCTTTATACATATAATATATTTGTTAAGAATATCACATATCAAGATTCTAACCGACAATAAATTGAAGAAATAGATAATTGAAGAAAAAAATTAATTAATAGATTGAGATTAAAACCACGACAGTTATTTAAGATTGAAAATCTCTTCCGCTTCCTCTTCCACTTCCACTTCCACATCCACATCCATTGCGTTTCCAGTACATTGCACTTGCACACGTCTCTTCCGCTGAATTACATTGCACACGTCTCGTCTATTCCTCTTCCGATGGCAGTTACGTTCTCCATTGCATTGTTAAAGCCAACCCATTCTCCCTTGAATTGCATCATCTCATTCCCTTCAATTGCATCATCCTCCCTTACCAACTAGAACCGAAATTAAGATAGTTGCAATGGATCAAGGAAGGAACGTTAGGGCAAGGACAACAGAGGCATTGACGCTTCTAACACTACCATTCGATATCCTATTGGATATTGTCGGTCGATTAGCAATTCAATCTATAGAAGATGTCTTCAGATTACGGTTAAGGTATTGCCTCCACTTTTGATTTCGTTAATTTATGTATTCGAAAAAAAATTGATTCACTTAATTGTGATGCAATTGCAAAACTTTTGATTTGGTTGGAAAACACAATTATGTGCTTGCGAAGATGGCAATTGAGTACCAGGATGACTGGGGAATTTCGGTTGTAGTTGCATCGAGAAATGATAGTCATGCCAGAGGCTTTCTAAATCAATGCGTCAACGCGGGAAACATAGAGGCAATCTTTTAGCAAGGAATGGTAAGACGTTGATTCTGGATCATTGGTTCGGTGTATGCTTTATCATAGCTCCTCATAGCTTCATTTCAAAATGCAGGTTAAATTCTTCACAAATTGCGATCACGATGCAGGCATTCAAGATCTTGTAAAGGCGTCGGAGTTGGGACACGACGTGGCAAGCTATGTTTGTGGCATAGCTATGTATTGTTGCGGATCTGAAGAGCTCAAACCCAAAGGCTTTGCATTACTTAATAGTGTGAAACATAAGTTGGGCTATAAAATAATATCCTGTCGCCGGAGAGTTGCTGATCTATTTTATGATATTCTCGTAATTGCTCGAAGACCTTCCTTCAAATGGAAGCGGAACACATGTACACATATCACCAATGGAACAACAATTCGGAGTTGTCGAAGATCAAACCCCTGGAAAAATTTTCAGCTCCTTGCTGAAGATAAAGATGATGCTTTTTCTTGTGAGGAATGCACGTGCACAACATAGTCCAACAACAACCCAATTGCGTATACAAGGGCAATCATAATAAAATGTGAGAAATACAATATACCTCTGAGTTGATCCAATAGCGGGGCGTCTGGAGGGTGGTAAAAAACTCCTTCGACAGGTCCTTGCCGCAAGCCGTCGACAGGTTCTCACCGTCGGCACTGGACCGTACAATGGAGTGGAATCAATGAAAGGGTAACTGTGCCGTATAATGAAGACTGAAATGAGACGATGGGTTACCTTGCGAGCCACCCCTGTAGGGCCTCATAGTCGGCCGCAGAAACTAGTCCCATGGCAACGGCTTCACCGGGAACGATGGCGTCCTTCCCTTTAGAGGCCCGCGGTTTCGTAATCTTCCACGCCTTGCTCTCACATTCCTGGTCGACGAACAACCTCTGAATTTAAACAAACATTTCCCATTTCACATAACAAAACGACCCCTGTCGCCTAGCTAATATCCCCATGCCACTATTGAAAACATAACGAATGAATGGCACGGGCCACAAGGAGCGTACCTTAGCAACTTGTCGGGGCTGCTCCACAGCTTCAGTACGAGCCCCCTTTGGTACATCAAGACTTAGATGGATTCCAACATGTACAAACTCCTTTTTACTATCCCTTACTCTTTGTTCCTTGCCTCTTCCAATCAATTTTCCATCCCGCATTTCATGGACCTTCTCCTCCAACACTTTTATCTGCACACAAGAAGTTGTTACAATAAATCTACCATCTCCTCCAACAGTTTTATATCCTATGTCACTTTCACGTACTGTATGTCCCATGTCATTATTCTATTTACCGTAGTCACTGAACTTAAGAACAATATGAGAGTGAATAATGCGAAAGACTGAAGTACCCTATCATCCATCTTCTCCAAGGTATCCATAATCTTCTCGAGTGTCTTCCCCACGAGATCCCTAGCGGCGTCCGTCTCCTCGATGTAGTTGGCGATGTTGGCAAGCATCGACACACTCGACCCTTCGTTTACCCGTGCGCGGAAGCGCTGATTTTGTGGCTGTGTAAATTTTGTCCGAGCCATTTGTTTCCTGCAGTTTAAGAGCAACCATAAGTTATCGAGAAAGTGTATAGTCAATGTCACCAGCTTTGTAAACCCATGTCACTCAATTTGAAAACCCATGTCACAAATGTCAGAACGTTAATTCCTAAACCAATGACGACATACATTCCACATCAACTCCCAAAATCTGAATTTCAAAATAATGGAACCCCGAATCATCCCCATTCCCAATCAAACCCCTAATCTACCCCATTCCCTATTTCGACCCCCACCGTAGCCATCCTCTTCGGGCTTATTAAACCCTAACCGTGGGTTTTCCAATCCCCAAAACCCGGCTCCTTGTCCTTCATTCGCAACCACCTCCACCATCGACAAAACCGCCCTCCTTAACGTTCAATCCCTTACCACCATAGTAGGTTGTTCCATCCACCCACCCCGAACCCCGGATTCGAAGATAACGGACAACAGAGATAGGGGGCGTACCTTCTGAGTTTCCTGGCGGCGTTCTTCTCTTATCCGACAGTGCCCGGCAGTCTCTTCTTCGACCCGTTGTTCCTCGTTGCCGGCGTCTCTTCTTCCTCCCCCTTTCGAACGGTTTTGAGTTATGCAAATTTAGAGATGGAGTCCCGATGAATACAGAAAGAGAGTGTGGGGTGATATCCGGGACGCGTGTCAACTTATTCTTTGTTGTTTTCTTTTTGTTTTCTTTTTGTTTTGAGCTACGGGCAACATTTTCGACCAAAATGGGAAAGGGTCAATTTATCCAAATTATCCCCCATTGTGCTATTTATGCAAGTTTGGGAAAAATTTGGTCTATCTTTGACCACTGGTTGACTAAGTTATTATTGTCGAAACTTTGGTTATAAGTTGTCAAGAAATCACCCGTGTCACCCAATTAACAATCCCGTGTCACCTTACATAATAACCCCTTCAACATTGTCATGAAGGTGATTTCAATTTGTTCACAATGGTGAATTCCTAACACCACTACCACAAACCACTCAGGACTGTAAACACGTTGTCAAATAAGTGCCAATGCATTGTTGAATTCATTATCATAGCTTCAACCACCGAAATGTCTACCATGAAATTGAAAGCTGTGACATGATAACCCCTACTACCTGACACGGGAATACAAATAGGGTGACATGGTTTTTGTTCTGAAACCATCCCCAAAAGTACTACGAAGTTCTTCACCACTTAACTGTAGTGTGGAAACCCTTCCCAAAAGTACATCAGCCTACTTACAGTTTGTCATATGCACAAACACCCTAATTACACTACCAAATACGTTGCCCGTTCAAAAAATAACATAGACGGAGAATGGTCCAACCACTGACCCGATACGGAAAATGCAAAACAGAAAGGATGCTGCTGAGGTCAGGCGTTGGACCACCAATGGAGGAACACATCTAAGAACGACGGCGCTTGGAACGGCTAAATTCTCCTCGAGATGGGTATCGACAAGTCTTAGGGCGACCAGGGCGTCGCTTCACGTCCGGGGGGAGACACACCGCGGTGGACATGGCTAGGGGGATTCGCCACTCTTCTCTTGGAGGAACCGGATATAGCACATTCTCATAACACGCCTTCCATGCTGCGACTTTGTAGAAGTCATTCACGAGAGAGAAGAAATTGCTACCTCGATACCTTGCAGCCGCTATGGCGTGCTGGCACGGAAACTGGTCAATGTCGAACCGCTTGCATGTGCAGGTCCGGGCACACAGGTTCACAACCCAGGTGGCGGACCCTCTGCGGACAGTGTACTCGTGTGAGCTGAGGGCTCTGACATCCAAGAATGTTGCCAACGAATAGCTCATTTGCAGATCACCTTGAACGTAATCGCTGACCGTTGACGCCGATTTGGTGCTTTTTTCCCGTCGATCGTAAAACCACTTGGATATTGTTTCGATGACAGCATCAATCAGGGCTGTGATGGGTAGGTCGCGGGGCTCCTTGAACACCGAATTCAGACACTCGGAGTTGTTCGTCGTCAATATGTTGTAGCGCATCCCCAAGAAGTATGCCCGCGCCCAGTTCTGGATTCCAGCCTCTCTTAGATATTGGCCCGCAGCGGGTGCCTGAGCGCAAAAAGCAGCAAAGTGCTTCTCGAACTCTGCCCTCGTGTACGCCTTCGCCACCTTTAAGTACAATGTGTGCAGGGCCGTCACCCCCCTGTACTTAACCCTGGCATTCTGAAACAGATGCCATTGGCAGGCCCCTTGCTTAGCAAACACATAGTTGTCCTTCAAACCTTTGACGATACTAAGATGCCGATCAGATACAAACATTAAGTCCGGTGTATCCTCGACGACATGTAGCATGTTCTTGAAGAAGAAGCCCCATGACCCGTGATTCTCACCATCGACTATCGCAAAAGCGATCGGGTATATACTGTGGTCTGCATCTTGGGCTGTGGCAAATAGAAGCGTGCCCCTGAACTTCCCTTTCAGGAAACTCCCATCAACTGAAATCACCTGGACATGGATATCGACACCAGTTGGTTAGGTGACATGGTTATGTATATTAGGTGACATGCAATATTATAGTACCGACACGGGGTATTACCTTTCGAAGGTAGTGAATCGCCTTGCGCCATACCCCGAAGCTAATAAAGGCGTACTTGAATCTTTGGGATACGTCCAGCTCTAACTTAGTATATGTCCCGGCGGGGTTAGTCTGCTCCAACATGTGCAAGTATGGAATAATATCTCGGTAGCTGTCTTCGTCGGTCCAATGCTTCACCTCCCTCGCTGTCAGTTGGGCCCTTCGTGCCTTCCAGTAGCTACACGATACTGCATACTCGGACTTCGTCATTTTCTGGACTTGCTCGGGAACGAGGTCCTTTCGAGTCCCGGTGAACCTGCATATAATGGTGTCATGGTGTGTTACGTCATGTGACATGGGGAATAATGTTTTGTGACAGAAACAACTGTTCGCAACTAAATTAACACTTACGTGGTCACGAGGTTGCGTCCAATCATGTTCGACGTAGCATGTCGGCTATGGTTGTGCATCATGCTCAGGTCACATGTATGCTCCTGGACATACTGTCGGATGCACCACATTTTCGTGCGCCGGTAAGTCGACGCCCTTAACATCCACGTGCACTTGCTGTCCAAACAACCAACTAAATAGGTTTTGTTACACGACCTCTTCACTACAAACTCGAAGCACTTCTGCACTGCAATCCACTTCAGGCAAGTATGCAATTCTACCTTCGAGCCGAACATTTGTCTCTCCAAAATTTCTGTCAGATTCCGTCGTGGTTCTTGGGTCCGAGGCGTTGCTTTGTCCAACATAGCTTCTACGTTCTCCATCGACGGTGGAGATGTGCTGGACCTAGGAACCCGATCTTCTAGTTCCCTAATCACCTCCTCCTCAACTTCGTCCTCCTCCGACGACACCCTCATACCCTGGTCTTCCTCATAATCATCCCAGTCATAATCATATGAACAATCTTCTTCCCTCTTCACTCCGGAATCGAAGTCCTCCTCCTCACTGCTAATGGTTATGAGATCCACCCCCTTATACTTGTCACCTTCACATTTTTCCGTGTCATCTGGAGATGAGTCCGTGTCACCCAGGTGGATAACATCTAGACCATCACACATGTCACCCTCAAGAATATCCATGTCACCAGTTCCAGATCCTATGTCACCTTCGTGCTCTTGGGTCTTCCCTATCACCCCACCCAACTGGATCATTTCCGGACCTTTACCCTTGTCACCTACACTCTTAAGCTTTTCACCAATTCCAAACCCGCTCTCAGTAGCGTCCTCCTGTCTCTTCCCTATCACCTCATCCATGTGGTTCGACTCTGGACATTTACCCTTGTCACCTTCAAAAATACGTCTGTCACCAGTTCCAAAACCCATTTCAGTAATGTCATCCTGCCTCTTCCCTATGACCTCAGCCAAGAGGATCACCTCCGGATCCTTACCATTTTCACCCTCACATTTATCTTTGTCACCCAAACCCAACCCCGTTTCCACATTATTTTTCACCCTTATATCGTTGGTCATCCCTATTGACTGGATATCCCCTCCTCTACCATATAACCCCACATCTACAACCATAGGGTTTGGTTGTGGCTTACCTTCTTCCTCCAGCTTGTCCACCTTTTGAGAGTTACGAGGCCCACTCAAGCATTCTTCCCCGACGCCGGGTTGTGGTACTTGAAGGCTCTCTTTCACCACTGGACCAATATATATCGCTATGGGCCATGGATGTTCCCCAGACATCGAGTTGAGAAACTTATAAGCCTCAAGGTCGTCGTCATCACCTATCGTTATCGGATGACCCGCTTCTTCCCCCTTTGGCATGTAACACAACCGCCAATCTTCACATGAACAATCATGCCCGACCTTCACCCTCAACAGTTGAGTCAGAGAGGCGAAGTCGATGCCCTCTTCAATTATCACATTCTTTCGCTCGGTTTCACCATAATACACCCACCCCGCACCATCGAACAACCAACGGCCGTTGAAGTTGAGAGTGACACATACTTTGGCGTTTTGCCCTGCAATTGAAAACTCGGATCAGCACTATTGGTAATGGGTATCTACTCTTCACGAAACACGAGGAGAAATAGAAGAGAAGCCTACCCATTGCAACTAAGAATTAGGGTTTCTCAGATATCTCTGTGACACGGAAGTTTACGAATACTGACACGAACGAATTAAGAGCCCGACACGTGCTCACCAACTGGACCTTAATGCGGATGGGTTCTTCTCCAATGGTGGCCTTCTTCTCCAGCTCTCTTTTCCACAGGAACACCGAAAATGATGGCCTCTCTCCTCCTCTCTTACATAATAACCCCTTCAACATTGTCATGAAGGTGATTTCAATTTGTTCACAATGGTGAATTCCTAACACCACTACCACAAACCACTCAGGACTGTAAACATGTTGTCAAATAAGTGCCAATGCATTGTTGAATTCATTATCATAGCTTCAACCACCGAAATGTCTACCATGAAATTGAAAGCTGTGACATGATAACCCCTACTACCTGACACGGGAATACAAATAGGGTGACATGGTTTTTGTTCTGAAACCATCCCCAAAAGTACTACGAAGTTCTTCACCACTTAACTGTAGTGTGGAAACCCTTCCCAAAAGTACATCAGCCTACTTACAGTTTGTCATATGCACAAACACCCTAATTACACTACCAAATACGTTGCCCGTTCAAAAAATAACATAGACGGAGAATGGTCCAACCACTGACCCGATACGGAAAATGCAAAACAGAAAGGATGCTGCTGAGGTCAGGCGTTGGACCACCAATGGAGGAACACATCTAAGAACGACGGCGCTTGGAACGGCTAAATTCTCCTCGAGATGGGTATCGACAAGTCTTAGGGCGACCAGGGCGTCGCTTCACGTCCGGGGGGAGACACACCGCGCTGGACATGGCTGGGGGGATTCGCCACTCTTCTCTTGGAGGAACCGGATATAGCACATTCTCGTAACACGCCTTCCATGCTGTGACTTTGTAGAAGTCATTCGCGAGAGAGAAGAAATTGCTACCTCGATACCTTGCAGCCGCTATGGCGTGCTGGCACGGAAACTGGTCAATGTCGAACCGCTTGCATGTGCAGGTCCGGGCACACAGGTTCACAACCCAGGTGGCGGACCCTCTGCGGACAGTGTACTCGTGTGAGCTGAGGGCTCTGACATCCAAGAATGTTGCCAACGAATAGCTCGTTTGCAGATCACCTTGAACGTAATCGCTGACCGTCGATGCCGATTTGGTGCTTTTTTCCCGTCGATCGTAAAACCACTTGTATATTGTTTCGATGACAGCATCAATCAGGGCTGTGATGGGTAGGTCGCGGGGCTCCTTGAACACCGAATTCAGACACTCGGAGTTGTTCGTCGTCAATATGTTGTAGCGCATCCCCAAGAAGTATGCCCGCGCCCAGTTCTGGAATCCATCCTCTCTTAGATATTGGCCCGCAGCGGGTGCTTGAGCGCAAAAATCAGCAAAGTGCTTCTCGAACTCTGCCCTCGTGTACGCCTTCGCCACCTTTAAGTACAATGTGTGCAGGGCCGTCACCCCCCTGTACTTAACCCTGGCATTCTGAAACAGATGCCATTGGCAGGCCCCTTGCTTAGCCAACACATAGTTGTCCTTCAAACCTTTGACGATACTAAGATGCCGATCAGAGACAAACATTAAGTCCGGTGTATCCTCGACGACATGTAGCATGTTCTTGAAGAAGAAGCCCCATGACCCGTGATTCTCACCATCGACTATCGCAAAAGCGATCGGGTATATACTGTGGTCTGCATCTTGGGCTGTGGCAAATAGAAGCGTGCCCCTGAACTTCCCTTTCAGGAAACTCCCATCAACTGAAATCACCTGGACATGGATATCGACACCAGTTGGTTAGGTGACATGGTTATGTATATTAGGTGACATGCAATATTATAGTACCGACACGGGGTATTACCTTTCGAAGGTAGTGAATCGCCTTGCGCCATACCCCGAAGCTAATAAAGGCGTACTTGAATCTTTGGGATGCGTCCAGCTCTAACTTAGTATATGTCCCGGCGGGGTTAGTCTGCTCCAACATGTGCAAGTATGGAATAATATCTCGGTAGCTGTCTTCGTCGGTCCAATGCTTCACCTCCCTCGCTGTCAGTTGGGCCCTTCGTGCCTTCCAGTAGCTACACTATACTCCATACTCGGACTTCGTCATTTTCTGGACTTGCTCGGGAACGAGGTCCTTTCGAGTCCCGGTGAACCTGCATATAATGGTGTCATGGTGTGTTACGTCATGTGACATGGGGAAAAATGTTGTGTGACAAAAACAGCTGTTCGCAACTAAATTAACACTTACGTGGTCACGAGGTTGCGTCCAATCATCTTCGACGTAGCATGTCGGCTATGGTTGTGCATCATGCTCAGGTCACATGTATGCTCCTGGACATACTGTCGGATGCACCACATTTTCGTGCGCCGGTAAGTCGACGCCCTTAACATCCACGTGCACTTGCTGTCCAAACAACCAACTAAATAGGTTTTGTTACACGAAATCTTCTCTACAAACTCGAAGCACTTCTGCACTACAATCCACTTCAGGCAAGTCTGCAATTCTACCTTCGAGCCGAACATTTGTCCCTCCAAAATTTCTGTCAGATTCCGTCGTGGTTCTTGGGTCCGAGGCGTTGCTTTGTCCAACATAGCTTCTACGTTCTCCATGGACGGTGGAGATGTGCTGGACCTAGGAACCCGATCTTCTAGTTCCCTAATCACCTCCTTCTCAACTTCGTCCTCCTCCGACGACACCCTCATACCCTGGTCTTCCTCATAATCCTCCCAGTCATAATAATATGAACAATCTTCTTCCATCTTCACTCCGGAATCGAAGTCCTCCTCCTCACTGCTAATGGCTATGAGATCCACCCCCTTATACTTGTCATCTTCACATTTTTCCGTGTCATCTGGAGATGAGTCCGTGTCACCCAGGTGGATAACATCTAGACCATCACACCTGTCACCCTCAAGAATATCCATGTCACCAGTTCCAGATCCTATGTCACCTTCGTGCTCTTGGGTCTTCCCTATCACCCCACCCAACTGGATCATTTCCGGACCTTTACCCTTGTCACCTACACTCTTAAGCTTTTCACCAATTCCAAACCCTCTCTCAGTAGCGTCCTCCTGTCTCTTCCCTATCACCTCATCCATGTGGTTCGACTCTGGATATTTACCCTTGTCACCTTCAAAAATACGTCTGTCACCAGTTCCAAAACCCATTTCAGTAACGTCATCCTGCCTCTTCCCTATGACCTCAGCCAAGAGGATCACCTCCGGACCCTTACCTTTGTCACCCTCACATTTATCTTTGTCACCCAATCCCAACCCCGTTTCCACATTATTTTTCACCCTTATATCATTGGTCATCCCTATTGACTGGGTATCCCCTCCTCCACCATATAACCCCACATCTACAACCATAGGGTTTGGTTGTGGCTTACCTTCTGCCTCCAGCTTGTCCACCTTTTGAGAGTTACGAGGCCCACTCAAGCATTCTTCCCCGACGCCGGGTTGTGGTACTTGAAGGCTCTCTTTCACCACTGGACCAATCATGCCCGACCTTCACCCTCAACAGTTGAGTTAGAGAGGCGAAGTCGATGCCCTCTTCAATTATCACATTCTTTCGCTCGGTTTCACCATAATACACCCACCCCGCACCATCGAACAACCAACGCCCGTTGAAGTTGAGAGTGACACATACTTTGGCATTTTGCCCTGCAATTGAAAACTCGGATCAGCACTATTGGTAATGGGTATCTACTCTTCACGAAACACGAGAAGAAATAGAAGAGAAGCCTACCCATTGCAACTGAGAATTAGGGTTTCTCAGATATCTCTGTGACACGGAAGTTTACGAATACTGACACGAACGAATTAAGAGCCCGACACGTGCTCACCAACTGGACCTTAATGCGGATGGGTTCTTCTCCAATGGTGGCCTTCTTCTCCAGCTCTCTTTTCCACGGGAACACCGAAAATGATGGCCTCTCTCCTCCTATCTTATTACACTTTAAAAATGGAGGGAAACCCTTTCCGATCACCTCACCTCCTCTCTCTCCAATTTTGGCGCCAAAATCCCCCACCCAATCCAATGTCCCATCTCTCTCTCTCTCTCTCTCCCCCCCCTTGGACAACCTGCAACCGGTTAAACAATTTGCCCCTCCTATTTGCACTAATACCACATATGGTATTTTTGCAAATTTTCTAAAAAAGTGGTATTTGTGCAAACCCGGCAAAAAAGTGTATATTTGTGCAAATAGCCCATAAATTTATAGTTGTAAACTTTTCAAATATTATGTAATCAAAATTTTCCTAAAAAATAGATTATGATTTGGTTCTAATTAATGCTCCATATTATTATTGTGAATTTCCCCAAAAAATAGATTATTCAAAGGTATTGATAGATTATTCGAAGGTATCGATAAATTATTCGATGGTATTGATTGATTATTCGATGATATAAATAGATTATTTGATTGTATCAAATAATCTATTCGATGGTATTTCATGATTATTCAATGGTATTTCATGATTATTCAATGGTAGCGCTTGATTATTCAATGATTTTGATGCATTTTATTCGGTGGTATTAGAGCATATACTATATTATTTGAAGGTTGGTCTATTATTCGATGGTATAGGTGGATTATTCGATGGTATCGCTAGATTATTCGACTATATCAATGGATTATTCAGTGCTACGACCGACTTTACGTTGTTAATAGATTCTAACATAAAAAAAACCCATCTCACAAAATTGGTCCATACATTTGAATAATTCGGCTTTTCCTGCGAATACCTCTGAAATTATATAGAACCACACAAATTCGACGTCTATTCACACACAATTTAATACAAATCCTCACAAAATAAATGAATAGTTGACAACAATAATACACACCGCAATTGGGATGTCAACAATGAAGCACAAACGATTGAACAGGGGCGGTGAGAGCGAGAGAGAGGAAATCAAAGAAGATTAGGTGGGAGAAGCAGAGACTCGTCGCCGGAAAGAGCCTCTTCGTCGGAAAGATAGGAGGGAGAAGCAGAGATCGGGGCGGCCACCAGGCGTCTTCAACCTATTCGACTAGTGCGGACTCGCCGATGGAAGGGGTTCAATCGATAGATCTTGTCTTTCAGAGGCGTACATAGTGCTATGCAATTGTAGATCTTCGCTTGATCCTTGAAATTTTAGGTTTTGATTAATTTAGAATGAATATAATTTTTTTTTCCAAGAAAAGAAAGTAAATTAGAAGAAGTGGGTTTGATTGCACGCGCACTACAACGTGCTTTTTCTACCATATTTTTTTTTTTCATATTAAATTAATTACCAAAACACAAATAATCTCAGGCCTTGATTTATCCTCCTTCAACGATCTAGATTTGTTCACATGATACACGATAAGACATGTATACCCCCGAATCAACCTCTCTCTCTCTCTCTCTCTCTCTCTCTCTCTCTCTCTCTATATATATATATATAGACTTACACACACATATATAAATAGAACCTTAGAACAAGATATTTATAGAAGTTAAATTATTACAAATCAATTTATTTTAGACAGCTAATTAATATATATATATATATATATATATATATATATATATATATATATATATATATATATATATATATATATATATATATATATATATATATATATATATATATATATATATAAGGAAGCTTTAAAATGTAAAAACTCCTTAACGTGTAAAATCCGCTTAACGTGTAAAATCTAATTTTTTTTAATAAATCAACACGCGCTTCATTGGACAACGTACATCGGTTCTCTCTCGGCCTCCCGCTGCCGCGCACCCACCTCACGTCGAGCCACCTCCGGCCACCACCGCCTGGCCGCGCTTGAGCCAACCCCTGGGCGCACCCCTCGAGCCCTGACTTGGCTTTGTTCGAGCCCAGACGCGCCCACCCTGCCCATCCGAAGGCTCACGTCGTATGTTCGCTCGTCGGCCTCCCACGCCACCCACGAGCCACCTCCGGCCACCAGCCCCCAGCCCCCACCAGATCCAACCCCCTCCCTCAGGCGCACCCCTGAGCCCGGAACCCCCATGGTTCGAGCCCAGCCGAGCTCACACCGAGCCCATCTCTCCCGACAGACCTGTTCGAAGTTTTTGGCTCGATTTACCTTCGAAAACCCGATTTTCTCTTTGTTTCAACTCGAATTTGGTATGATTTCTAACCCTAAAATTGTTTATTACAATTATTTAGATTGTTTGAATGATTTAGGTTGAGAATGAAAATCTAGGGTTTGATTTAGGAGCGGAATTTGGGGCTTTTCGCCAAATGCCAAATTGATTGAAATTGATGATATGGTTGTGTTGTTGGGTTGATTTGGAGCTAATTTCATGTTCATATCATTGTCAAATTGTTTATGGATCATGAGCTAATTGAGTTTTAGAATTTTAGGTTGTGATATGTTTTAGAATTTGGGGCTTTTTGCCAAAAGCCAAATTGATTGAAATTGATGATATGGTTGTGTTGTTGGGTTGATTTTGAGCTAATTTCATGTTCATATCATTGTCAAATTGTCTATGGATCATGAGCTAATTGAATTTTAGAATTTTATATTGCGATATGTTTTAGAATTTGGGGCTTTTTGCCAAAAGCAAAATTGACTTAAATTAGTGATATGTTGTGTTGTTGACTTGATTTGGAGCTAATTTCATGTTCATAGCATTGCCAAATTGTTTATGGATCATGATCTAATTGAAGTTTGGAATTTTATATTGCGATATGCTTTAGAATTTGGGTTTTTTTTGCCAACAGCCAAATTGACTGAAATTGATGATATGGTTGTGTTGTTGGGTTGATTTGGAGATAATTTCATGTTTATAGCATTGTCAAATTGTTTGTGAATCATGAGCTAATTGAATTTTATAATTTTATTGCAATATGCTTTAGGTCGATTAGGTTCTTCTATTTTAGCATAAAAATCATAATTTAGGCTATTAGCTCAATTGGTAGAGCAATGTGCGTTTGCACAAAAGATGTGGGATCAAATCCCACATAGGTTACATAATAGACAAGAGCGCAACAATCGCAAATTGTTAATCATGCACATTATAATCTAAGTTATGCACTTTTTAACCTTAATTATGTACATTTTAATCTTATTTATGCACTTTAATTTTAAAAGCTTATACGTAAAAAAATCGATTTCAAACTTACATCTATCAACCTAAATTATCCGAGAGGTGAACCCAAACTCTCAAAAGTAAAAAAATAAATAAATTAAAACATCGATTTCAAAAGCACATCTTTTGACTTATTAATGCACATTATGATTTTACATTTGCACAATTGTATTCTTAATCTGCACAATTGTATCTTACTTTTGCACAATTGTAGTTTAAATTTGCACAATTGTATCCTACTTTAAATTTGCACAATTGCACAATTAAAGTTGCACAAATACACTTTACAGTTGCACAAATGCACTTCACAGTTGCACAAATGCACTCCACAGTTCCACAAATGCACTTCACAGTTGCACAAAAGGTATCGAAAACGGGAAAAAGTGCATTTACCCATAAAATTAGACATATTTACCAATTTACCCATAAATTAAACATATTTCAATTATAAATTTTTATGATTGAAATAGGCACATTTACCTATTTACCCCATAATGAATTATTTGTTTGCACAAAATAAACTTATATTTGCACAATAAGATGTTATATGTGCACAAAAGCAAGTTATACATGCACAGCAGAAAGTGTTACCACGAAAAAAAAAATTCTGGGCATAAAAAAAAAAAAAAATCGGGTCCGAGAAGGGGGGGCAAGGGGGGCACACGCATGGGCAAGGGGGGGGGGGGGGGGCAGACATTCTACTAATGAAATTAGGCCCATTAGTAATTAAATTAGGCCTATTAGTAATTAAATTAGCACATTAGCTAATTAAATTAGGCCTATATATATATATCCTCTAATATATCCATGTATCATCTTAATTATGTCAACTTATTATTATTAAATAAAATTAAGAAAATTATTAGAATAATCAATTGAGTAAATTGGAGAAGAAATTTAAAAGAATAAAATAAGGTAAAAACTAAAAGAATAAAATAAAATCATTTATAGCCAACGGATAAAATACAGAGAAAAGAAAAAAATGTTATTTACATTTTACTAAAAAATTATTAGAATAAATATGATATAGCCATATAGAAAACGGATAGAGAATTAGAGATAGATTAATTTAATTTATTCGGTAAAATAAGATAAAAATTATATTTATATATGTAGCAAAAAAATTAAATTATAAAATAAATATGTTTTTAAAACTCACTTTGATACGGGGTTAGCCGCAGGATGGCCCGATCTTCGACAATCAAACAAGAATTAACAAGAACGGAAGCAAAAGACTCAAGAACACCACTCGATGTCGACCAAGAAATATAAAAGACACAGCAAGACTCGACTAAACAATGGACAAACTCGATATCGACTACAAGAGTAACAAAGACTCCATCAAAGAAGCAATAAAAATTCGCAATTCAAAGAACAAGACCGATAGTTGGATGATTCGAACTAAAATAGAACGCGATAAAGACCCCAGGCCTCCTTAGAGGGTAGGAACCAAATATCAACGACTACAAAGCCCGTCTCTACAACCTTGCACAACTAAGCGGACAACTTGGAGGCACAAGGAGGGGACTTGTGAATACCAGGATCACCAAGCTCTCGCGAGGTTGATGAACTCTAAGCAAACCAAGCTACATCTATACCAATTGTGCAATCGATGAGCCCTGCTTCGAATCGATTGACTTTGAACGCTCAATGTGTCTCACACAAGAGAAAACTTTCATAAAATTCAACCAAGTTCTACAATGGTGTTCGACCGACTATATAACCCTAACAAGCTATTTGTTTCGGCCGAAAATAATAAAAATATTAACTTAAAGAAATTATGAAAAAATAACCCCTAAAGTTTCATAAAATAACTTAAGTAGAAAAGTTACTAAAATAGGAAATAAAACAAGGTTCCAACAATTAGAGTATTTCGGCTATACATGTGCCTAGGGTGGATCGACCATGTGGATGCCAATGCACATGTATGTCTTCAATGTAGGCTCCGGGAGTTGAACCGTGCTCGAGAACAAGGCATGACTCACAAACATGAATGAGTCGCGTTGAAGCTTCTTAGCTCGAGCTCGAGTCATTGGTCCGTCTTCGAGTATGATAGGCGTGTCCGGAGGTGTAGAAGATGGTCCCACATCAACCTCCCCTTCTTGGAAAGGATTTGACCACGAATCCAAGTCCTCATCCACGGCAAAATAGGGAATGAGATCCGCGACGTTGAAGGTTGCGCTCACGCCATATGTTCCAGGAAGCTCCGGCTTGTAGCCATTGTCATCAACCTTCTGCAGAACCTTGAAAGGTCCATCTCCTCATGGTGCAAGCTTTCTCTTCCGCTCATTTGGAAACCTCTCCTTTCTTAGGTGCACCCACACGAGATCCCCAGGCTGGAATGTCACCAATCTGCACGCGCCCCTTGTTGGCCTTATTGGCGTTGTATTCAGCCTTTTGCATAAGATTCTCATGCGTCCGTTCATGTAGCTCCTTGACGAACTCGACATGCTTACCTACTTCAAATGATTCTTTCTCTCTCATAGGATATGGAGTAAGATCAAAAGGGGATAGTGGATTAACACCATATACACATTCAAATGGAGTGATTTTGGTTGAGGAATGCATAGTCCTATTATAAGCAAACTCCACATGAGGTAAGACTTCTTCCCAAAGCATCAAATTCTTTCTTATAATGGCTTTAAGGACAGTGGTTAAGGTTCTATTGGTCACCTCAGCTTGTCCATCAATTTGGGGGTGACTAGAGGTAGAGAATAACAATCTAGTTCCCAATTTATTCCATAAAGTTCGCCAAAAATGACTAAGAAACTTAACATCTCTATCACTAACAATGGTTTTAGGCACACCAGGCAACCTAACTACTTCTTTAAAGAATAAGTATAGGCAATCCTACAATAAAATGAGCCATCTTAGAAAATCTATCAACCACCACAAATATAGAATCCCTCCCCTTCTTAGTTCTAGGCAATCCTACAATAAAATCCATAGATACGTCTTCCCAAGGGGCTAAGGGTGTAGGTAGTGGTGTGTATAATCCATGGGGCATGAGCTTAGACTTGGCCTTTAGGCAATCAATACATCTCTTAAGGCAATGTTCTACATCCCTAAGCATATGTGGCCAATAAAAGTGTGACTTAAGTGTATGATATGTCTTATCTCTCCCAAAATGACCCATTAATCCTCCACTATGGGCTTCATTAACCAATAATAAACGAAGAGAACACCTAGGTATGCACACTTGATCTTTCCTAAATAAGAATCCATCAAAGATATAGAAATGGTCGATAAGACCCTTATCTAGGCATTTTCGAAAAGCTTCCCCAAAATCCACATCATTCTCATACAATTCCTTAATGTAGACAAAGTCTAAGACTCTAGAATCCAAAATGGTTAATAACACATATCTCCTAGATAATGCATCAGCTACCACATTGTCTTTGCCTTTCTTATACTTTATATCATAAGGAAATATTTCTATGAATTCCATCCATCTACCATGCCTTCTATAAAGTTTATCTTGGCTCTTAAAATGCTTTAAAGATTCATGATCAGTCCTAAGTATAAACTCTCTAGGCCAAAGGTAATGGGACCATGTCTTAAGGACTCTAAACAATGCATATAATTCTTTATCATAAGTAGAGTAATTAAGACATGCACCTTTTATTTTTTCAGAAAAGAAGGCTATAGGCTTACCTTCTTGCATGGGAACTCTGTAACAGCCCGGGATTATGATTCCCGAGTTACGTTTCGAGGGATAAAACCCCTCGTGAGGATCTTGCGCTCCGAGTACAGGTTGAAGGTTTGAAACCGAAGATTTGTAGTTTAAAGCGGGATTTCTCACCCAAATCCGTAAGGTCCATTGGAGACCCCGGGGTAAACCCCTGTGCATGTCCTAAGTCTACAACGCGGAAAATGCATTTAGGCATGCAACCATCATAAGTGAAGTTAAATCAAAATACAATCCCAAAGGTGCCACGGCATAGTCAGGACAAAACAACGTAAAATAGAGGAAGTCTAGTGGTCTCTCGAGCTCTCAATCTAACGCCAAAAGTCTGAACCCGCCAAGCATCCATATAAGCAAAGATAGCGGCAAGCGGTTACCTGAATCTAAAAAAAATGAGGGGGATCTGGGTCAATCATCAGGCCACTCATGCGCGTGTGTAAACACACTCTGAGAGGCATATAATAAGCATCATATTCCTAAAATGAAATGCGTAATGCAAAGCGGAACTTAAACAGACAAGTATACGGATAATTAAGTGCTGACATAAATAAAGAGGCGCGCAATTACAAGAAATGCCAAATAGCATGTCCCTCTAGGCTCCTAAGGAATCCTCTAGCAACTCCCTTCAAAGGGAACTACCTCACCCATGGTGCAGGCCGTCCCTACGTAAGGAGCCTACTAACTATGAAGGGAAGGCAAACAACGACACCCATATAAGGCCTAATGCTCTAAGAGTCCTATGGCGACTTATTACAAAAAAGCCTACCTCGCCCATCAAGTGCAAACAACTTTCTATAATAAGCCCCACTAAGATGACAAGAATAGCGAAAAAGGTCACATCCAATAAACACCTATAACGGCCGTTTTCTAGAAAAGACATATAGAAAATCATATGGTTTCCTTTTTAGATCCTAAGCGTGATTCTAAGTCGTATGGTGCATGAACACTAGCCTACTATATAACACCCAGTGCATAGAGCGCCCATCATGAGTAAGTTCAAAGAACTTACCTGGAGAAGCGCAGAATCCAAGCAATATAGCAATCAAGCAAATCCAGGCAGATTAGAGCTCACCTAGAAGATAAGTAACATAATAAGTCTAAGTCTAACTTACACAAAGCATATCAAATAACACACACAAGATTCGCATAAAGCATATATAAGTTAACTATCCCATCAACAACAACATTAATGTCTCAAATCAATTTCTCATCTCGTTTCACCATCTCATATCGTTTTCATCATAACTTGCCAACTCATCATCGTAAGATAACCTCCATATCATACTTAGTCCAATTCGCATATTACCATTTCATACTCTCACTTAGCATATGAATATATATCATCCTCATCATCGGTAACCAATATTTAATCTCTTATAATAAATCACCATAATCATGCTATTAGTCACACACACATATCTTATCGTTAGTCAAACGATCATGCTAGTTAGTCATCGAACAAGTATAATTCACAAGTTAGTTCTAAAACCGTTTTGAAATCCGAATCAAACAGTTAAGAATTCCGACCTTTGAAATTATTTGCTAAATTCTTTTTCACTCAATAATATATTTTAAGTCCCAATAATATTATAGATATTTTAAACACCATTTATTAGAACACCTTTATAAAATATTTCCGGATCCCCTAAAATCCAAACCATTTTTATTTAATAAAATCAACCCTTATAATTCTCCCAAAATAATATTTTATCTTTTAAATCCTCAAATATTATATAATAATTTAAATACCGCTAATTAATTAAATAATAAACGGACTAACCCGAACCGAACCGAATCAAGTTAGTTAATCCCCAAACCAGTTTAATAAAAAAAAATTTTTGGTAGGAACCGGTTTAATAAATAAATAACAATTATATATACTACGTATAAGTTAGAGGGGGGGCCCACAACCACGTCAGCCTCCCCCTACCTCCTGAATTCGAAAGGAAGGAGTCCCCGCCGCGCATGTGCTTCCTCGCCCGCGGCCACGGCTCCGACTTGCTCGACCTCGCTTCCTCTCCGCGCCTTGGCTCCGGCATCACTCGCCCGACCAGCTCTGCCTCACCACCGGCCTGGGTCACTCGCTCGCGCTCACACAACACTGCTCAACCTGTTGCTCTCTCTCGCCTCTGCTCAGCTCGCCGATGCTCGTCCCCGCCGCCTCTAGCTCGCCGTAGCTCTCGCCTGAGCTCACGAGCTTCCCCCGACGCCCCACACTCAGCTCACGCACACTCAACACTCGCCCACACCCCGACCCAAGTCAGAATCGAATTGAAACAGAGGAAGAAAAAGGCGGAACTCACCGATGAGGTTCGCGACTTCGGAGCTCTCGATCGGAGATCTGGGCGTCGTCGGTGGCTCGCGATGGCTCGTCGGACCTGCTTCGGACATGGGTGTGTGTGATGGAGGAGCTCGGGGGTGATTTGGATCGGAAACGAAGGAGAACGACTTACCAGAACATGGCTCAAGCTAAACAGGGGAAACGACGGTTCGGTGGCTCCTGGATGGCGTTGATGGCTCCTAGGCGGCCCTGGGGTGGCGCTAGACGTCGGTGGAGGGGACTCGCGGTGCTGTTGCTGCTGCTCTTCAAGGAACAAGGAGGGACGAAGGTGGAAGCGAGGGTCCTGGGCTAGGGAAAATAGGGGGCGGGGAGCTTGGAGCTGCCACTGGTGGTGCTCAGGCGTGGTGGTTGTCGAAGCTGCTGCTGCCGGTGACGGGGAACAGGGGAGGTGGTGGCGAAAGAGGTGGTGTCGATGGGTGATGGAGGAGGAATGATGGTGGTGGCGAGTTGAGTCGGTGATGGCGTGAAGGAGGGAGTGGAAATGTGAATGATGGGGAATGGAATGGACGATGATGGTGAATGACGGTGTAAGGGGTGGGTTGAATTTGAAAGGTACGGTGGGTGATGGGAGTGGGTGAGAATTGTGTGTGAAATTGGTTAATCAATACCCGAAAACAAATTTCGAATACGCGAATTTTGAATTCCGCAATTAGTTTTCAAATGTTAGTTTCTCCGAGTCTCGCTCTCTCGATTAATTAGATTTTTAAAAATCGACAAGGATATCGTTATCCGATAATTATTTTGAATTTCCGAGGTAAAAAGACGGAAATTGTTCGTTAAATTTATACTCCGGTCGGAATCCGCTAAACAAGTTTTAAAACCGATTTAATTTTGTTTTTAATTCTCTTATTCCAGAAAATTAGGATTTAAAAATTCGAGCCTTTACAAACTCCACCAATTCCAACTCCGCTAGCGTCACATTCAACCTCAAAAGCCCGAGTGAAGTCAGGCAGAGCAAGCAATGGGGCTTGCATGAGCTTCTCCTTGAGCATTCAAAATGCTTCATCTTGAGCTGGACCCCAATTGAACTCACACCGCTTTGTGAGTTCCGTGAGAGGGGTTGCGATGGAGCTAAAGTCGTGCACAAATCGTCTGTAGAAGTTCTCCAATCCTTGGAAGCTCCTCACTTGGCCGATGTTAGTAGGGGTCAGCCAGTCTTGGATTGCTTTGATCTTTGCTTCGTCGACTCGCAATCCACTCGAGCTCACTACAAATCCAAGAAAAGACACTTGATCATTACACAATTCACATTTCTTTAACTTTGCATACAAGTGTTCTAATCTTAGAGTAGAAAGTACTTCCCTTAAATGTGCTTCATGTTTCTTAGGTGATTTGCTATAAATAAGAATGTCATCAAAATACACAACAACAAATTTACCTATGAAATTTCTAAGCACATGATTCATTAATCTCATGAAAGTACTAGGAGCGTTAGTTAAACCAAAAGGCATAACCAACCATTCATAGAGTCCAAATTTAGTTTTAAAGGTTGTTTTCCATTCATCGCCTTCTTTCATCATAATCTGATGATAACCGCTTTTTAAATCAATTTTAGAGAAAATGGAAGAACCATATGCAACTCATCTAAAATATCATCAAGGCGGTGAATAGGATGGCGATATTTCACAGTTATGTTGTTAATGGCTCTACAATCTACACACATTCTCCGTGAACCATCTTTCTTAGGGACTAGTAACACAGACACAACACAAGGACTCAGATTTTCCCTTATGCATCCCTTGTCCAACAGTTCCTGAACTTGGGATTGAACCTCTTGGGTTTCAGTGGGATTCATTCTATAAGCAGGCCTATTAGGCAAAGAAGCCCCTGGAATGAGATCAATTTGATGCTCAATTCCTCTAACAGGGGGTAGACCTGCTGGTATGTCTTCGAGGAATACATCCTTATACTCTTCAAGAAGAGATAGGATGTGAGGAGGGAGGGTTCTCGAAGCTCCTCATTCAACATATTCAACCCTTTGCATAGGAGCATGAGGGTTGTTTCCCCATCCGCAAACTCATCTAAATATGCACTCTTGGAAGCCAAGAATACATCCTTAGGCCGAGTAGGGGTAAACACATGGCTCGACTGAGCTTCCTTAACTAACTCACCTTTACTTACCTTTCGCTTCTCAATCTCGTCAGCCACTTGTGTTGGCGTCATAGGCTTGAGAACTACGTTCTTTCCCTGAAAAGTAAAGGAATAACGGTTAGTAAAGCCATCATGCGAGACCTTATGATCAAATTGCCAAGGACGACCTAATAATATATGACAGGCTTGCATATGTACAATATCACATAACACATCATCCTCATAATGGCCTAGTTTGATATGCACTTTAACTTGCCTATTCACCTTTAAATTACCACATTCATTCATCCAATGCAATCTATAAGGCCTAGGATGCTGAATTGTAGGAAGTTGTAGTTTATCAATCATTTCCTGACTAGCTAAGTTACAACAACTTCCCCCATTAATGATTACATTAACAACCTTTCCCTTTACTAAGAATCTAGTATGAAATAAGTTTTCACGTTGATTGTCATCACAAGGTGCAGGAACAACACTTAAGACTCTCCTAACAATCAATGATTTACCATGTTCATAATTAATGCCATAATCATCTTCATCATAAGTAAGAAGGTTAAGGTTTTGATCATTATCATTAGCATGCTCTTCATGTTCATCACAAGAATTTTCAGATTCATATTCGCCTAAGTGATTAATAATGAAAGTTTTCTTATTAGGGGAATCCTTCATAACATGACCTCTACCTTGGCATTTAAAACACACAATGTCACTATATCTAGTAGTAGAGGGGTTGGGATTACTCCCTTTGGGGCCAGTAGATACCCCAGACGAATCTCGTTCGTACATAGGCGCATTGCCCTTGTCGAGGGCCTGCTGGGTTGTTCGGCCATCTCCTCTCCCCTGTGGTTGGCTCGGCCGATTGTTATATCCACCTTCAGGCCGCTCTTGGGGCTGATGTGGCCGATTCTGGCGCCATCCCTGGGGCTTCCCACTGGACATTCTCCCACCTTGGTTTCTGTATTTAGCTCCTCTTTCAACTTTAATAGCTAAATGCAATAATTCAGTAGGAGTAGAGTAGGGAAAATAATCTATTTCATGAGCTAAGGCGGGGTGCAATATCCTAAGAAACCTAGCATTTGTATCTTCGTAGGGTTCAACTACATTAGCCCTAGCCATGGTTTCTTGCATTGCATTGAAGATTTCCTCAACAGTTTTGCTACCTTGCTTAAGATTTTCTAATCGTTGTCTAAGCTCTCTAGCATAATGTTGGGGAACAAACCTACTTCTCATAAGTGCTTTTAATTGGTTCCAAGAAGCGATTGGCGCATCAAGGGCTCTTTGTCTTTCTTTAATCAGATTATTCCACCAAATTAAAGCAAAGCTAGTAAATTCTAATGAAGCTAGTTGCACTTTTTTAGCATCTGAGAAGTTATGACAATTCCAAATCTGATCCATTTTAGTTTCCCAATCAATATAAGCATCTGGATCAGTTTTACCTTCAAATTGAGGGATCTTTACCTTGACCTTAGCTATTCCGCCCTGATCAGGATATCTAGGGTCAATGTATTGGTATCAACCTCCTCTATCGTTCCTCCTCGGGCGCTGCTCCCAATACTCCTCTTCTTGGAAGTCTTCGTCGCGCTCCGAGTAGTAGAATTTCTCCCGGAAGCCTCGGCCTCTTCCCCTTTCTCGTCCTTGCCCCTGCACATTAACAAACCCATTATTCCTACCATATCTCTCCCCTCGTGGAGAGTTGTTTTCATCAAATAAAGGGTTATCGACATTGGGGTTAGGATTAGGGTTAGGATTTCAGACTTCCCTTTCATCGTTAGGCATATCGTCACGCCTTTGATTACCTTGACCACCAAGGTTATTAGACGCACTCGACCTAGACTCCATAGCCGTCACCCTTGCACCTAAGGCCGCGAAATTCTGGTTGATGCCATTGAGAATGGCCACCAATTCGGGTTGCAAGGTGGAAGTGTTGTTGGAGGTGTTGTCGTTGTTGCCGTTGTTGGCATTGTTATCCTGATTATTAGACATCAGAACTAAAAGAAACAAAGAACTATGTAAAGGTTAGAAAAATATAAACAACTCACAATGTGTTTCGCTCACACTCTTCTCTCTAATTGGTATGTCACACTTGTTGTTTCAATCCGCCTTGGGCAAATCAACACTCAAGCTAAAACCTAACAATCAAGATATATATGAGAGAATGAATGAAACAAAATAAGTTGCACACGACAAGAGCAATAGAAGCACTCGACAATGGCTCAACAGTACTCGATATGGCAAAACAAGTACTCGACAATAGCAAGAACCACTCGACAAACACAACTAGAGCACTCGGGATAGCAAAGAGAGCACTCGACAAGCAAGAGAACACTCGACAACAACAATGGTGCACACGACGGGGTCAAGAGAACTCGACAGTAGCAAAAGCAAAAGAGAACTCGACAAAAGGAGGAAGAGTACCCGACAACTCAAAGAATCAAGGCAAAAGCACTCGGCAAGCATAGGTAAGCACTCGACAATAGTAATATGCACTCGATTCAAACAATAGAACAATCTACACAAAGAGGAATGTTCGACAATGGAGAAAAAATAAAAGAAAATAAGGAAAAGAAAAGAAAACTTGGAACTTTTACCTCTTTTTGATGTAAACCCTTAGTAAGGATGTTGTAGTTGCAAGAAAAGGGTTCAAGATATGTATTTTGTGGGAGGTATTAGGGCTTTCGACTAGGTTAGATCAAATCACCAATTAGGTCCTTGAAGTTTCTTGCACTAGATCACAATCCTTTTTTTTTGAACTTACTTTTGCCCCTAGTGAATTTTTCTTCTCAGGTCCAAGTTTTAATTGTCACTTTTTTTTTTGACATTTTTAGACGATTTTTTTTACTAATGCAAGAAAACTAACACTGCAATAAAGGACTTGAAAATTTTAAACTATGGTGAAAGAAAATAAAATTTGTAGCCCTAATGAAATATATATAGTTGAGGTTTGACTATCTTTGGTAAGTAGATCTATTAAAGCCTTTTATAATCTATGATAGATAAAAGCAATTATATCTACCACAAAAATCAGAAATTAAATAAGGCAATCAAAATAGATAGATCTAGGATGAAACAAGATATATAGAAGCAAGCAACAAACTAGGGTTTGTAAGAGCAATAGAGGCGGCCGAACTCGACTAAGGAGAATGCCGTTGACTAGGTGATGCTCGAGTAGTTGTAGTCGGCTTGCAAGAGACTCAGCTAGGCTTGTGTTTAGGGCTAGCAACCACACACATTCACAAACAAGAGGTTAGTAATAATCGAATTCAAGAATTCAAGAAGTAAAAACCAAGAACAAAGAAAAGACTCTATTTTTGTAGGGTTTTGTGTTTATGAATAATAAAAGACACAACTCGATGTCGGAAACCAAAACTCTGATACCAATTTGATATGGGGTTAGCCGTAGGAGGGCCCGATCTTCGACAATCAAACAAGAATTAACAAGAACGGAAGCAAAAGACTCAAGAACACCAAGAACACCACTCGATGTCGACCAAGAAATATAAAAGATGCAGCAAGACTCAACTAAACAAAGGACAAACTCGATATCGACTAGAAGAATAACAAAGACTTGATCAAAGAAGCAATAAAGATTCGAAATTCAAAGAACAAGATCGATAGTTGGATGATTCGAACTAAAATAGAATGAGATAAAAACCCTAGGCCTCCTTAGAGGGTAGGAACCAAATATCAACGACTACAAAGCCCGCCTCTACAACCTTACATAACTAAGCGGACAACTTGGAGGCACAAGGAGGGGACTTGTGAATACCAAGACCACCAAGCTCTCGCGAGGTTGATGAACTAAAAGCAAACCAAGCTAGATCTATACCAATTGTGCAATCGATGAGCCCTGCTTCGAATCGATTGACTTTGAACGCTCAATGTGTCTCACATAAGAGAAAACTTTCATAAAATTCAACCAAGTTCTACAATGGTGTTCGGCCGACTATATAACCCTAACAAGCTGTTTGTTTCGACCGAAAATAATAAAAATATTAATTTAAAGAAATTATTAAAATAACCCCTAAAGTTTCCTAAAATAACTTAAGTAGAAAAGTTACTAAAATAGGAAATAAAACAAGGTTCCAACACTTAGAGTATTTCGGCTATACACGTGTCTAGGGTGGATCGGCCATTTGGATGCCAATGCACATGTATGTCTTCAATGTAGGCTCCGGGAGTTGAACCGTGCTCTAGAATAAGGCATGACTCACAAACACGAATGAGTCGCATTGAAGCTTCTTAGTTCGAGCTCGAGTCATTGGTTCGTCTCCGAGTATGATAGGCGTGTCCGGAGGTGTAGAAGATGGTCCCGCATCACACTTTCAAATGAGTACAAAATAAAGTTACTTTCAAAATAAACCATTAAAAATTATATGATTTAAAAGTAAACCAGTGCGTAACACGGGATCGTCCACTAGTAAATATATAAAAGAAGCTTTTCCTCACTTTGTAACTATTAGAAGAAAAAAAACTTTTAGATTAAAAATAATAACAATTTATCTATTTAGATTAACCATTTTAAAATTAATATATCATTTAAATTTACATAAATGTCATTTTTTTATTAAAAAATGAATATCTTAAATTATAAAAATGAACCAAATTATATCTTTTTATTATTGATTTAACATAATATATATATTGAACCAAATTATATCTTTTCTTTTATCTACAATAAGATAAATAAACAATTTACACTATTTCTTCCTCCCTCCGATCCAAAATAAGTGTCGTTTTAGACTTTTGAATTTGATTCAAAATAAGTGTCGTTTTATATTTTCTAGGCAATTTAATAGATTGATAAATGAAAATTGTATTTGTTGACTACTTTTTCGTTCAAACTCTCCACTTATTGGTTGAAAAAGGTGGTTAACATTTAATAAACGATAAGATTTAGAAAAAAAAATGTATAAAACCAATAATAATTAATACTTTACTTAAAAATTGTGTCAAGAGATAAAACGACAGTTATTTTGGATCGAAGGGAGTATTAATTTAACATAATCTATATATTGAATCAAATTGTATCTTTTCTTTTATCTACAATAACATAAATTGAATCTTTTCTTTCCTATTTGTAATATCTAATTACTTGATCCATAGAATTGCTTTTCTATTAATAATTTACACTTTTCAAATTTTACTCATCGAATTATGGAATTTTTTAGAAACAAATTTGTTTCTATTTTTGAACAAATCATTCTATAGTAATATTTAAAATTAGGAATTTATTTTCAAATAAAAATCCACAAATCAATCATTCTATAGGAATAATTTTTTATGAGGATTTATCACCATATTAAATGTTGTTTTTTAGTAACGAATAAAATTAATCTATAATATTTATATTTATATATACTAATTTAAATTAGAAATTTTTTATTTTAATAATTTTAATAAATAATTCCAAAATGATAAGGAGTATTTAGTTAAACCTTTAAAATAATATTACATTGATAGTAATTTTTTTCTTTCCAATAAAATGATTTTAAAATGTCTATATTTATATGCTTCTTTAAATGAGATACACTTTTTTACGAGGTATTATCATCACATTGATCTTAAATTTTATTAATTTTATTAATTTTATAATATTATTTTATAATATCATTATGATTTAAAAAAAAGAGTTGCGCAATGGCGCGGAGACTATAATAGTAGTAATTTCATGTTTTAAATTGAACCATTTGAATATTTGATTAGAAAATGTAGAATACAAATAATAAATTTTATTTATTTATTTTTCCCAATTTGTTATTATATCTTTTTTTAACTTGTCATTTAAATTTTTTACATAGTTTGGCCAAAAAAAAAAGAAGCTTGATCCGTGTGCTGTGTTTTTTATAGCCAAAACTATCTTACAACCGTTGATAAGTTTAAGGCTTTAATTAGAGGAGTGTCATAGTTTTTGTAAAAATTGGTGGAGTGTCCATTTTTATTAACTTAATAAAAAATAAGAAGAAAAAAAAACAAGCGCCTGGATCTGGATCTGAAGGAAATCGATATCCTAATCTTCATCCTCCTCTCTCCGACCTCCTCTCCTCTCTCCTCCTCTCTCCGACCTCGATCTGAAGCAATCGAATAAGTGCCTGGATCTGAAGCAAATCCGAGTTCTGGCCTCCTCTCTCGCCTGGATCTGAACTCCTCGGCCACCAACCTCATTAGTCGCTTCTCAGTTCTCTTTGTAATCAGAATCAGGAGCCATGTCGGGCGGGTCTATGACAACGCCGGTGGGAGTCGGAAAGGAGAGGGCGGGGAAGTACCAGTGTCATCACCTCCGAGGAAGCCTGCGGGTGGTGCCGGTCGTCGAAGATCTAGGGAGAATCGTTCAATCGCCACTGAAATTGGTTTCAATTAGGCGTTTTTACTAGTGCGAGCGCATCAACACCGATGCCAAATGCTGGGAGATCTTCACGTCCTAGGGTCACTCTTGGACCCCTATTTGGCTGCTACTACACTGATTCATGGCTTATGAAGTAGCTGGAAGCCTATCAACACCGTCGTTGGTATGAATCCTTTCTTTTTCTTTCTTTGATTTTGTTCTGTGTTCTGATTTTACTACCAATGCTAGGAGATCTGATCTAAATGAGCGAACCAGAACTTGGAATCTGTTGAATGTTTGTTTGCTCTGTTATTGGCTTAATTGTTAATTAGTTTAAAGGTAATAGACTGCATATTTGCTTCCAATTTTCCGAATCTCTGATTGTTCTGCGAATGAGATGCTATTATGGTATTGAATTCGCTTCTCATCCAATCTGTTCACAACGCTTGCTTTCCCCAATTTGTTTCCTATTCATTGTTGCAAACATCTAGCAGTAGTTGTTGTAGTTGTGAAGCTTGTAAATGCTGACATCTTCAATGTTGACATCTTCAATGTTGAGATCTTTGTTGTAGGAGAAAATCGAGTTCAATAAATAATATTATAAATCAAACCAGATCTTTCCCACGCAAATAATTGCAAGACTTTCTTCAGATGTAGCAACAGAAAGTCAGGATCGATCATCGAAGAAGCTGGTCAGCGGATCTCAGGTAGCGGATAAATCTCACGGGCAGAAGTCGACTCCAAAGTACTCGACCTCGACTAAGGGTGGTCAACAGGGTCCGGGCACAGTCGAATCCGAGCGGAAGGCGTCACTGAGGGTAGTCGATGTCGAGGAAGTTACTCGACGTCGAGGAACTTTGTCGATGTCGAGGAAAGCTTGTCAAATTCGAGTACCTACAGTGACAAAAACGAACGCGATCTTGCTCGATCGAATATCAGTAGTCGACGTCGACTAAGGTTGGTCGAAATCGAGTAAGTAACAATACGTAAATAAAAACCAAAGTTCGCAGATCACGAAATAAACAATGTAAAAGAAGACTTCCAAGATGGGGGTTTGCAACAACGATAACCAAACATGCATAAGGCAAGATAAAGAGAAATAATCATGCAAATCACATCAAAGAATCAAGCTTTCGCCTTTTCCAACAATTAGACAACTCTCTCAAGAAACCCTAATTGTATCTACAAATTTTATGTTTATAATCCAAGTTGTTAACCTGAATCTCTATTAGATAGGTAATAAACATATAAAAGGTAGTGGATGATCAAAACACAATAAAGGTCGAATCTTTACCTAAAACACGCTTGGCTATCGCTGGGCTCACCCCAACCCTAGAAGTAGGTGGACTACTCGCTTTTCATCATAGCAAAAGACATCAATAATAAAAAGGAAATAACTACTTGCATTAAAATAAACCAAAGCTTACAACCGATCGAAGCCAAATTGCTCTCGCTCCTCTACTCCTCTCGGCCTCCACCCCCTCTCTCTCTAGTCTCTACTTGTGTTCTCTCTATCTTTGAATGAATAAAAAACTAGCCCCATAGGCTTTATTTATAGGCTTTAATCCTTGCTAGTCAAGGTAAGCAAATTCTATCTAATCATAAAGATATAAATTTAGATAAAAGAAACATTAATCTAAAAGGAAAATATCTAAATCTTCATGTAGTGGATAAATCCTTCCTTCCATAGATAGATCTTTGATAGAATTGGATGAATCCGGCCTTGCTTTGTGCCCAAGTAATTCCCACATATGCTCGGATTGGCCCAACGGATTCGCGGCCCAAAAACAGTCTGGTCGACGTCGACCAAGTTTGGTCGACATCGAGTAACGTTGTCGATCTCGGGTGGTCTTCGCGGATTCTTGAGTGACTTCTCCTTCTTGAGCTCAGTCACAGGTTTTGGTCTTGTCGACGTCGAGGATATTTGGTCGACGTCGAGTAGATGTGTCAGCTCTCAACATTCTGCTCTGTTCTTGAAATGCACTTTCCTGAGTCCTCCTTTGTCCGATTGACGCATATGAGTATGCGTTGGAAAGCTCTTTTTTAGGGCTACAACTCTCATGAAGACATCAACGCTTGATTCATAATGCTGGATATTTAAATATGGCATTTTATCCAGCTGCACCATCCTTAGCTTCTTCATGAGTTTCCTTTAAGCTCCAAAGTGCGTCCGAATTTTGCGAAATGTAACAAAAACTAGTGTAGACTCCATAATTTGGCAAATAAGCATAAACTACACAAATTCACTATATTCCCAACCCATAATACATATGACGATAGAATAAGGAGCTGAAATAAGCATAAAAACATGACACAAATCATGGACATCAATCTTCAATGCTGACATCTTTTGAAAACTTTAGAAATTCATTAAAATCTTTTGGAAATAAAATATTTTGGAAACAAAACACATTCGAAACTTTAGAAATTCATTAAAATCGTAAGTCAGTATTGTATCTTGTAGTAGCTAATGATTTTGTTTTGTTAATTTCTTGTTCAATTAGAACATGTCAGCACAAAAATTAGGACATGTCAACGCAGAATTAGACCATGTCAGCAAACAAATTTAATCACCGGTTGCAATCCATTGCATAGTATTTGAGGTTGAAATTAGTTTTTGTCTTAGCATATTTGAGGTGGAAAGCTGAACTTTTTTTTTTTTTAGTTATGTGAGAACATAGAAGGGTTTTATACACTAGATGAATAGGTTTTGTGCTAACATGAGTTTTTGAAACTAGAGATGCTTTCCTGCCTATTATGCGGTCTCGGTAGAAGTGATATCAAGCATCCGGTGTCAGATTCTCTATTATGATACCTTTCCGGATAGGGAATTGCGCCACAGTTTAGGCCATCAGAGATCATTTCAGGGCTTAAAATTGAGTTTTTATGTTTTTTTTCGACATTATCAACATTTTTTGTTATTTTATTTTTATCGCTTAACAACTAGGGTTTGTTTCCACTTTTCCAATTTAATAACGTGTTTGTGTATTTACATTGAAGTGCCTTGTGATTTCTGACTTATGTGGAGATATTAGCTAGTAGCTCTACAAAGTTTAATTGTGTGCTGACATGTTTCTTTTTTATTTCTAATTGTGTGTTGACGTTGTTCTTTTTTATTTCTAATTGTGTGTTGACATAGTATCTTTTTGTGCAATTCAAATTGATGTATATGTTTTTTTTTGTCAGAATGTATAGGTTCTTTTTTATTTCTAATTGTGTGTTGACATTGTCTCTTTTTGTGCAATTCAAGTAGATTTATAGGTTCTTTTTTTATTTCTAATTATGTACTGACATGATCTCTTGTGCAAATATAACATGCTCAATTCCAATGTGTAATTAACTTGATTTGACATTTGTATAAAATTCATCTAGTACTTTAAAGTGTGCTTTCTTTATTTTCCATGTCATTTTTTCGCAATATTCTTGATTCATAACTCATCTTTTTGAGATTTACACTTGCATAGCTCTTTACTAGACTTATTGCTGGGAGGAATATGATTTTTCACATTATTAGCTTAAAATTAAGAAGGAATAACAATCTTGCTGACATCCGGTGTCAGCAGTTTCAATTTTCATAACAGATTGTTATATGTGTATATCATAAAGTTATATTTGCATAACAAATTGTTATATTTGCACAACATAAACTTCTTATTTTTCACTTTTTTTTAATTACCTTCCTCTTTTCTCTGTTTTTTTTTGTTATGTGAGAACATAGCAACATTTTGTGATTTGTTTTGCTAGTTATGCTATATTTATCCCATTCTCCCTATGAAGTATTAATTCTCTTGCTAGTTATTCTATGTTTTATATTGATTTGACATTTATTGTTCACATGTTATTGCTCTTGCTAAAAGCTACTAATATACTGTAGAATTTGTTAACTATGTTGATTTGAAAATAGATAAACAGAAAGAAAAGATACGTGTGCTGACATGATCTCTTTTTGTACAATTCAAGTTGATGTGTAGGTTTTTTTTTATATTTCTAATTGTGTGCTGACATGGTCTATTTTTGTGTCCAATTCAAGTTGATGTATAAGTTCTTTTTTATTTCTAATTGTGTGCTAACATGACCTCTTTTTGTGGAATTCAAGTTGATGTATATGTTCTTTTTTTTTGTTAGAATGTATAGGTTTTTTTTGTTAGAATGTATAAGTTCTTTTTTATTTCTAATTGTGCTGACATGGTCTCTTGTGAAAATATAACATGCTGAATTCGAATGTGTAATTAACTTGATTCGACATTTGTATAAAATTCATTTAGTACTTTAATCTTTGTTGGAGAATTATGCAAGAATGGAGGAGACACGATATTAAAGTGCGTTTTTTTTTAATTTTCCTTGTTATTTTTCGTATTATTCCTAACTGATGAGTCATCTTTTTGAGATTTAAACTTGCATAACTCTTTGCTAGACTTATTGCTGGAGAAATATAATTTTTCACATTATTTGCTTAAAATTAAGAGGGAATAACAATCTTGCTGACATCCGGTGTTAGCTGTTTCAATTTGCATAACAGATTGTTATATTTGCATAATAGATTGTTATATATGCATATCATAAAGTTATATTTGCACAACATAAACTTCTTATTTTTCACTTTTTTTTAATTAACTTCCTTTTTTTTTTGGTTCTATGAGAACATAATAAGTATTTGTGATATGTTTTGCTAGTTATGCTATATTTATCCCATTCTCCCTATTAAGTATGAATTCCCTTGCTAGTTATGCTATGTTTTATATGGATTTGGCATTTATTGTTCACATGTTATTGCTCATGCTAGAAGCTACTGATATATTGTATAATTTGTGTAACTATGCTAATTTGAAGATATATAAATAGAAAGAAAAGATATGTGTATAAGGTTTGATAATTTCTTCAAATTTCTTTGCGAATTAGAGCCTGTTCAGCTTCATGTCTTTTCTGTAGAGCGATGTTTTTTTCCTTTTTAATCATTTTTTTGTAGGGTTATATTGTTTATCTGAATGTTATGTTATAATATAATTAAAAGCTTTTTAGCTTAACGGTAGAGTGATGTGCTTATGCGCATATATGTGGGTTCGAATCCCGCATATGCTAAAGTTTATAATAATTCTAGTAATTTACAAAATATTCTAATAAATGTTCAATAATAAGATATATTAGTGCAATTTTAAAATATAATTGCATTACAAAATGTTCAATAATAAGATATATTAATGCAATTTTAAAATACAAATGCATGTGCATATTCTTTCCGTAAGGTTGTTTAAGCTTGCATAACATAATATTATATTTCCATAGCATCGGGTTATAGTTGCATAACATCGGGTTATATTTGCATAACAGAAAGTGTCGGCATCATCGATGTCGGCGTCAGCCGACATCTCCGTTGTCAGCGTCAGCAATGTCAACGTCAGTGTTAACACAAAAAAAAGCGTTGACACGAAAAAAAGCATCTTCGACGTCGGCGTCAGCAGCGTCGGCAACATGTTTGACGTCGGCGTCAGCAACATCTGATGTCAGTGTCAACATCTCCGATGTTGACGTCAGTAACATCAACATTAGTGTCGGCATCTTCGATGTCGGCGTAAGCATCTCGGATGTCGGCATCAGCGACGTCAGCGTCAGTGTTGACACGAAAAAAAAGCGTTGACAAGAAAAAACGCATCTTCGACGTCGGTGTCAACAACATCGGCAACATCGATGTCGATGTCTGCCGACATCTCCGATGTCAGCGTCAGCATCTCGGATGTCGACGTCAACAATGTCAGCGTAAGTGCTAACTCGAAAAAAGAAGTGTTGACACGAAAAAAAGCTTCTTCAACGTCAGCGTCAGAAGCGTCAACATCTTCGATGTTGACGTCAACAACATCAACGTCAGTGTCAGCATCTCCGATGTCGGCGTCAGCAATGTCAGCATCTTGGATGTCGGCGTCAGCAATGTTAATGTCAGTGCTAACACGAAAAAAAGAAGCGTTGACAAGAAAAAAAGCATCTTCGACGTCGGCGTCAATAACGTTCGCATCACCGATGTCGGTGTCAGCCGACATCTCCGATGTTAGCGTCAGCAGCGTCAACATCTCCGATGTTGACGTCAACAACATCAACATCAGCGTCACCATCTACGATGATGACATAGGCAACGTCAACGTCAGTGTCAGCATCTTCGATGTCGGTATCAACAATGTCAA
The DNA here is from genome assembly GCA_037127255.1 of Persicaria tinctoria. Taxonomy (NCBI): domain Eukaryota; kingdom Viridiplantae; phylum Streptophyta; class Magnoliopsida; order Caryophyllales; family Polygonaceae; genus Persicaria; species Persicaria tinctoria. Next base: position 41,212,187 of record JBANSL010000005.1, on the reverse strand, counting down.
CGTCAGTGCTTCTGACACAAAAAAAGCATCTTCGACGTCGGCGTCAACAGCTCCGATGTCGGCGTCATGTGCATATTCTTTCCATAAGGTTGTTTAAGCTTGCATAACATAATATTATATTTGCATAACATAATATTATATCTGCATAACATCGGGTTATATTTGCATAACAGAAAGTGCTGACATGTAATTTGCATAACATAATATTATATCTGCATAAAATTGGGTTATATTTGCATAACAGAAAGTGCCGACATGAGCGTCAGCCAACATGAGCGTCAGCATCTCCGATGTCGGCGTCAGCCGACATCCGCGTCAGCGCTGACACGAAAAATGTTAGTGATGTTTGCAATGTTAGTGGTGACAGTGTCAGCAGTGTCAACAATGTCAGTGTCACCGATGTCAGGAATGTCGGTGTCAGCAACATCGATGTTGACATTAATGCAATTTTAAAAGCCTCTTAGGTCAATCAATGGTAGAACGATGTGCTTATGTGCAAATAAGATATATTAAGGCAATTTTAAAATACAAATGCATGTGCATATTCTTTCCATAAAGTTGTTTAAGCTTGCATAACATAATATTATATTTGCATAACATAGTATTATATCTGCATAACATCGGGTTATATTTGCATAATAGAAAGTGCTGACACACGCGATGGGGGGCCTGGGGGGCACCGAGGATGGGGGGCGGGGGGGGGGGGGGGAGGTGGATGGACACTCCACCAATTTTTACAAATTTTTGGACACTCCTCTAATTAGAGCAATTTTTTTATAAATTTTACATATAGCCCCAAAGTTTAATCTAACGGTTAGGATAAGTTGTTTGACCCGATGCACCTGCTCCCCTCCTTTTATCCGCCTTCATCCTACTAGGCAACTGCTTCTCTCCTAATTCTCACATCCAGATCTAATTTCTTCTCCATACCCCTTCTCGCAAACACAGTGGCTGAGCAAGAGCGCTCGACCCAATGCCGTCCTCCTCCCCTTCGCACCTACACCTACTGCCGGGTCACCTCCTATTCGTAGGTTTCCGTCACCGGGTCGCCTCCTCTCGCACCTGTCACCAGGTCCAGCAACTCCAGCTTGCCTCCGCATTTTTGATGAGTCATGCCTGCCTCCATTGTTGTCGACCGTCAACGCCTCCACTCCACCTTCTCCTGCTGACACCGGGTTGTGGACTGTATGAAGGCCTGCCTCCACCTTTCCAGATCTAATGGTTATTCAATCTTTTGAATTTCCAAGCAATTTCAAGGGTTTGATTTGTAATTTTTAAGATTATAGCTTTTTTATCTATAAAAAAAATCAGATTGATGTTCTTAATTTTTTGGCCTTGAATTTATGTATTTGGGAGATTTCTGTATTCGATATATATATATATATATATATATATATATATATATATATATATATATATATATATATATATATATATATATATATACTATAGTATTAAATAGTACTGGAATAATTTTTAATTTAATTTAATACTCAGTAATTAATTTTTGGGTTGTATTCCGTATGTAAAATATTAATATAATACTACCCTTTTTTTTTAAAGAATAATAGTATTAAAAAATTATGAAAATTTTTGCGAAACAAGCACTTTTTTTGGATAAATTGGTGAAACGTCCACGTTTTTGGACAAATTAGCAAAATGTCTACTATATATACTTATTCTCGCTTGTACGGACATTTGTTTCTGTTTGTCGAAAATCCGAACGCTCTCTTCGTCTGAACTCTCTCTTTGCGCTCTTCATCATTCGACGGTTGTTCGTCTGTTTTATTCGGTTTTGTTCGTCCTGCTTCCTTCAATCTGTGCTAAAGCAGGGAGTTTTCGGCCGATTGTTGTTCATTGTTGTGCTATCTGCTTCAATGTCGTCTTCTAGGAGTTCTTCAGGTATCGATTTTGGTTGTTTTTGCTAACTTTATCGTGCTAGGGTTTTGGATTAAGTTTATTTATGTTGATTTTATTGATTTCTTCTTTTAATTTTGAACATCTATGGTTAAATCGATGCTTGATATGCATAAATATGTGCGATTTTGAGTGTTGTAGGTGTTGTTGCAGGAGTAAATCGAGTATTGAAATAGATATGAAATATAGATCAGACTGACTTCCCTGTCTCAGCAAATAAATACAAGACTTCCTCCGGTTGTAGTAAGAGAATAGTCAGGATCGAATCCACGAGGAAGCACGTCAGCAGTTCTTAGGTAGCTGTAAATTCTCACAGAAGCAGTAGAAAGACAGAAACACAGAAAGGAAAGAAACAAATAAACTCGGCAAGGGCAACTAAACCAAAAGCAAAGAAATAAAGCAAAGCAGAAACTAAAAGCAAGGACGCAGAAGCCACTCGACCTCGAGTAGCTGTCCTCTAGATCGACAAGATCTCCTCTGCATCGAGTAACAATGCAGAAAACTTGTAAATTGCAGAATTAAAGACAAACGTAGATTTTTGACAGAAATAAACTTCAATATATTAAAAGACTTCCAAGGCCAGGGTATCAACACCACAACGATAACCAGGCAAGGTAACACATAAAGGCACAAAAGATCATGCTTTCCATCAAATAACTTTCGTCATTAACAAATAGGCATATAGAGGCTCTCGCATAAACCCTAATTGTTACTAACCCTTTTCACATAATTAATCCAAGTTGCATTAAGATCACTTTCGCTTCAATAACACAAACAAGGATCACCTTCAACTCTCGCAAAAGAATCATGCTCATAGGGATAGAAGATGAATCGCACAAAAGATCTGACCTTTATCGCATCGCCTCACATGGCCACCGTCGGGCTCACCCCAGCCCCAGAAGTGGGTGGACTACTCACGCCTCATCGTAATCGCAGACATTGATTGATGAAAAGAAACTTGCATAAAATAAACTCCAACTTACAACCTCTCTTTATGTAACTAACTAATTGTCTCTGAAATTGAATAATAATGTATAAAACTGAGCCCCATGGGCTTTATTTATAGCCTTCATTCCCTAGCTATTCTAGGAAAGAAGATATCTATCTCTATCTAAAATTATATCTAAAAGTATAAAAGATAAATAAATGTTTTAAGGAAATAAATCCATAAGGAAAGGATAAACCTAATTATGGTAGATCTTCATGTCTTGATAGATTGCGTCTTCCATAGATAGAACTTGATGTATTTGGATAGAATCTTCCGCCTTCGGCACCAAGGAATCCCAACTCTACTCGGACAGGTCATCGACGACGCGTTTCTGGGCACTGCTCTAGTCGACCTCGACAAGGCTTGGTCGACCTCGAGTAGGATTCGTCGTCTGGTGCTCGATGTGGCTCGTCATGGCTTCCTGGGCTCGTCGACCTCGACAAGACTCTTGTCGACCTCGAGTAGGAATCCTGGTCGACTTGGCTTGGCTGGCTTCTCTGCTCGACAGGCTTGGACTCTGGCTCACGGTACTCGTCGATGTCGAGTAAGGTCTCGTCGACCTCGAGTAGACCCTCGTCGATGTCGAGTAAGGTGGTTCATCAACTAGGTCTCTTCGGCAGCGTCGGGTAGATCTCCTCGACATGCTCCTCGATCTCGAGTAGCTTTACTCGATCTCGAGTAGAGTCGGTTTTCAGCATTCTGCGCTGTTCTTGAAACGCACTTTCCCGAGTCCTCTTTGTCGGATTGATGCATATGACCATGCGTTGGAAAGCTCTTTCCGAGGGCTACAACTCTCATGAAGACATCAAAGCTTGATTCAGAACGAAGAATGGTGAAAAATGGCTTTTTCTCCAGCTGCATCATTTTTAGCTTCTCCATGAGTTTCCTTTAAGCTTCAAAGTGCGTCCGATTTCTGCGAAATATAACCAAAACTTGTGTAGACCTCCATATATTGCAAATAAGTGTAAACTACACATATTCTGTATTATTCTAACCCAAATGCATGCAATGTATGCAGAAATCGATATAAAAGTAAATGTAAAACATGGCAAATTAGGCTCACAACAAACACCCCATACTTAAGCTTGTTTGTCCTCAAGCAATACTTTTAATTGTCATTCAGGGGAAGAATTCGAACTCTCAACATCTTAGATTCATTCTCATATGTCCCCTGCAATCAATTACCGTCCTCGAAAAGGTACTTATGTCACAGATCGATGCATGTGCAATTTAAAAAGCAACATCTACTCACAAAAAGGAGGGTTATGCAAAAACATTCATAAGTGACAAAGCAATAATAATCAAGAGGACTTTAATTTAAGCTCAACAAGGAGTAGATTGGTAAAATGCTAAAGGTGGGCATTTTTTTGCAACGTGGTGCTTTTGATCCGGGGAAATGGAATACTTTCCAATTTGAATTTCCACATTCCTTCTCCATTTGATTCATCACCTTTCATAATGCTTTTATTCATAATAATGCTTTTACCTCTCTAACCTCACGAGTCGCAAACATGGGTGTCATGAATGGCCCCGGATACTTAGTGCTTTGGACTCCTCACAATGTGTCCCATCTCTCCAAACTATTATCTCAGAGAGCAGGGTCAATCTACCTTTATCTCCTGAGGTGATTGGATTTTCTTTCACTCATTAAATTTTCCATATATTTCAAACAATTTCCCGCCAAACTTCAATAATGATAATAATCACAACAACCATATAACATTTCCATAATGTTATCATCATTCTCAACATAATCCCCGGATAAGGTAAAGAATGGCAAATATTTAGATCATGTGGAGCAATATTTGAAATAAGGCATATTATGGCTTTTGTGATGCATAAGCATAGGTAAGGCTAGGAATTAACAATGAGCATTATATGGAAATATAAAGTCCTCCATCATCTTATCATACAATATGTCAAAAGCAACTTCAAATTTTACCTCCTTTCATGGTTTTCAAGAAAATATGCACTTCATTGTAACTTCCCTTTACTAGGCAATTTCATGCTATATCTCTAATGAATCCAATTTTGCATCGTCGAGTTCAATTAAGGCTTCCATGACATTAATCAAAAATTTCAAATGGGGGTCATTTTTTCAAACTTTGGAAAACATGCATATAAGCACATAAATAATGCATTCCAAAATAGCCATGTAGCAATTCAAAGGAAATAATGCACAAGTAATGTCAAATATGGCAATTATGCACAAAGTAAGCCCTTCCCCCACCCCATACTTAAACATTACAGTGTCCTCACTGTATAAAAACTAAGGTAAGGGTAAAGAAAGAAACTCACAAGACAGGTGTGTAGGGCCTCAAAATTTCGAATGGAAGCATCCCTCGTCCGAACTTGATTTGGTTCTATCCATGGACCTGAAAAGTAGAAGACATATACCAAAAAAAATAGAAAAAACAAAAACCAAAAACAATGTTCAAAACCAAAAACAAAAACAAAGTCTCAATGTCCTAAAAAGTCTATGTACATGCTCTAGATTTTAGAGTCGCTAGGCCGACTTTCCATTTAGCTCAAGGTGGCATCTGCATGGCCCATGTAGCTTGGGCCTCAAATAGGACTCCATTCTTGTCCATCAGCTGTAATCCTCCAGAATAGATCTTGTTCACCACGAACGGTCCCATCCGCTTTTTGTTGAATTTGTTTGAAAACCAATGATCCTTTGATTTAGAGACATAGAGCTTGTCTCCAACTTCATATTCCTTGGGCTCATCATTGGAAATCCTGCACAATCGCACATACCAAGGCAGACCTCTCCCATGTATAGATAAATCTTTAATGGAAATAGGAGAAGAAAGATCCATACCTTGGCTCACCTTCGCAGAGACGGAATCGGGGACCACTGTGTTTGGTCGATCTCGACTAGGGCTAGTCGATCTCGACGAGTCTATTGGTTCTGGTGGTGGTCTGGTCGAAGAGGCAGAAGTCGACGAAGAAGTCTGGTCGACCTCGACAAGCCTACTCGAGATCGAGTAGGGTTCTGGCACTGGTGGCTGCATCGTCGAGGAAGAGGCAGTCGAGGAAGATGTGGCCTTGTCGACCTCGAGTAGGGTGGTCGAGATCGACAAGGGGTCTGCTCCTGGTGGTTTGCTCCTCGAGAAAATAGGGTCTGGTGGCGCCGACTTGTGGCCGACCTCGACAAGCCTACTCGAGGTCGAGTAGGTTTCTGGTCCTGGAGTCGCGAGCGTCGAGGAAGAAGAAGCCGACTTAGGGTTTTGGTGGTCGACCTCGACGAGGGTGTGGTCGATCTCGACTCGACTTGGCTTGTCTGGTTCGCTGCTCGACGAAGTTGGCTCTGGTGAAGTCTCCTTGGTCTGGTCGAGATCGACTAGGGTTCTACTCGATGTCGAGGAGCCCTGGTCGATCTTGACCCCATACTTAGCTCTTGTCAAGGCATCCGAAAAATAATGAATCCACATTGACTTACCTTGGTCTATGTCGATAGGATTCTCCGTTTTCTCTTTGAGGATTGCCATGATCTCCTCCACCTGGGCCTCCATGTCCCTCTTTTCTATCTCCTCAGGGGTCATATTTCTGACCTTGGGTTCCCCGCAAGTGATGTAGCCAGCTGAGATAGATTTGACCTCTTCCATTGGACATGTATGCCTTTCAGTTTTATTAAAGGAATACTCAATTACCTCATCGCTGATGTTGAAGGTGAGCACTCATTTCCTTACGCTTAGGTTGGCATCCACCGTCGCCAAGAATGGTCTTCCTAAGATAATTGGATAAGCAGGATCTTCTTGCATATCAACTATTAAGAAATCAGCAGGGACGAAGAATTTACCTACTTGTACTGGGACGTTTTCCACCATGCCTGTTGGAATGACCACCGTGTTGTTGGCCATGTAAAGTCTAGCATCCACAGGCTCTAAGGCACCTATCTTAATCTTGGACCAAATCGTTAAAGGCATAATACTAACACTGGCTCCAAGATCACATAAAGCATTAATTTTGTATGGACCAAATCCAATAGTTATAGCAAACTTACCTGGATCCGGCCTCTTCTCCAATATGTCCAGATGGCTGCACTCCTCTGTGATTTCTGCCATCGATCGCTTTTTGCTCAGAATCTCCTTCAGGAACTTGACATAGGATGGCATTTCATTGAGAGCTTCTGTGAAGGGTATGGTGACATTCAGCTTCTGGAGCATCTTGATGAAGCGCTGAAACTTTTTCTCCGCTGGGTCCTTTAGAGATTTCGTGGGGAAAGGCAGCTTCTTTTTCTGATTCGGAGCCAGAACAGACGTCGGAGTTGCTGCAGATTTCTCGACTTGGGGCTCCTCGATATCGACTACAGTCTTGTCGATATCGACTGGATTTGGTGCTGTCGAGTTGCTGTTCGGCGCAGACGAAGATTCCTGAAGCTTCTCCTCGACATTGAGTAGACTCTGGTCGACCAGCTGTTCTCCGATGTTCTGCTGCTTTCCGACTTCTGGCTCTTGCAGTTGATGGCCGCTTCTGAGTTTTACAGCAGCGATGTGTCCGGTCTTTCCCTTAGGATTTGGTTCTGTTTGCCCAGGGAGCTTGCCGGACTGGCGTGGGATCTGCGCAGCAATCTGTCCCATCTGAGTCTCAATTCCCCTTTTCCAGATGTCCAGTTCTCCAAATTTGGTGGTGATGTTCTGGAACTGGTTGTTGATGGTGCCCTGATTTCGTCGCATCTCCTCAAGGATCAGCTGTAGATCATCCTTCTTTTGATCCCTTTCTGGATGCCCTGGAGCTCTGTAGGGTGGGGGATTCCTAGGGGGACCTTGGTTCCATTGCTGTTGATAAGGCCTTTGATCTCCCATATAGCGATTAGGCCCCCCTGCGTAAGCTGCATCCTCATGATGTTCTGCCATCCTGACTTGCTCTGTGTGTGGGCACTCAGTAGTGGTGTGCCTCTGCGATCCGCATTCGATGCACGGCTGGTTGATAGAGAGATACTTTACTTGCTTGATGAGCTTCTTATTCTGGTCTCTGTAGTACTGCTCCCTAACATCTGGATCAAACTCCTTAGGTGGATCATATAGGGGCATGGATGGTGCTGGCCTGGCGTATGAGTTCTCTTCATAGGTTGCAGTAGACCCATACTTGTTGTCGTGGGTAGTGAGTTTCTCTGGCACTCCCCATGCGTCACTTGGCGGCATTGTCAGATACTCATAGCGAGTATAATTGTTGATTCTGTCCTTAGTGACTTGATCCAGAGAGTTGAAGAAGATCTCCTGAATGATGTAGGGTGGCTGTCCATGAGTAGGGCAAGATCGCATAAGTTCCTTGTAGCGCTCCCATGCTTTTGCCAGTGGTTCTCCCTGCTTCTGTTTGAAGGCGGTGATTTTCTGGCGGAGATGTGCTGTTTTGGCGGGTGGGAAGAATTTGTTCAGAAACTCTTGCTCTACTTGGGCCCAGGTTGTGAGTGATTTTGCTTTCAGCCCTTCCAGCCATTTCAGTGCAGGCCCAGCGAGAGACCAGCGAAAAGATTTCATCTTGACATATTCCAAGGTTGTACCTTCTGCAAGAGTACGGCACATGTCATGAAAATTAGTAATATGTTCAAGAGGACACTCATTAAATCTGCCGTAAAAGGCATTATTTTTAAGCTCTATAAGAAACTGAGTGCGAATTTCAAAAGAGTTTTCAGGGATAAGAATCGCCGATTCAGGCACGATGAGAGTCGGATGCATATAATCCTCAGCAGTGGTTGGATATTGGGCAAGCTCAGTTTCCGCTTGCCTCGCGCGTTCAGCTGCTTGTTCCCTTGCTGCTCTCTCAGCGGCGATAGCAGCATCCTTAACGACTAATTCCCTGGTAAGCCTAGCGATCAGCTGTTCCTGTGTCTCTGCAGCTGCCATGGCTCTTTGTAGTTTAGCTCTGATGTGAAAAAGGCGTTCCGGTTCGTCTAAGGCGTCAAACTCAGGTGTTTGACCAGAACGACGCATACACCTGCAAACTAACTCAAAAAAACAGCGCGATTGATTGCTTCCCCGGCAACGGCACCAATTTGTTGTTGCAGGAGTAAATCGAGTATTGAAATAGATATGAAATATAGATCAGACTGACTTCCCTGTCTCAGCAAATAAATACAAGACTTCCTCCCGTTGTAGTAAGAGAATAGTCAGGATCGAATCCACGAGGAAGCACGTCAGCAGTTCTTAGGTAGCTGTAAATTCTCACAGAAGTAGCAGAAAGACAGAAACACAGAAAGGAAAGAAACAAATAAACCCGGCAAGGGCAACTAAAACAAAAGCAAAGAAATAAAGCAAAGCAGAAACTAAAAGCAAGGACACAGAAGCCACTCGACCTCGAGTAGCTGTCCTCTAGATCGACAAGATCTCCTCTGTATCGAGTAACAATGCAGAAAACTTGTAAATTGCAGAATTAAAGACAAACGCAGATTTTTGACAGAAATAAACTTCAATATATTAAAAGACTTCCAAGGCCAGGGTATCAACACCACAACGATAACCATGCAAGGTAACACATAAAGGCACAAAAGATCATGCTTTCCATCAAATAACTTTCGTCATTAACAAATAGGCATATAGAGGCTCTCGCATAAACCCTAATTGTTACTAACCCTTTTCACATAATTAATCCAAGTTGCATTAAGATCACTTTCGCTTCAATAACACAAACAAGGATCACCTTCAACTCTCGCAAAAGAATCATGCTCATAGGGATAGAAGATGAATCGCACAAAAGATCTGACCTTTATCGCATCGCCTCACATGGCCACCGTCGGGCTCACCCCAGCCCCAGAAGTGGGTGGACTACTCACGCCTCATCGTAATCACAGACATTGATTGATGAAAAGAAACTTGCATAAAATAAACTCCAACTTACAACCTCTCTTTATGTAACTAACTAATTGTCTCTGAAATTGAATAATAATGTATAAAACTGAGCCCCATGGGCTTTATTTATAGCCTTCATTCCCTAGCTATTCTAGGAAAGAAGATATCTATCTCTATCTAAAATTATATCTAAAAGTATAAAAGATAAATAAATGTTTTAAGGAAATAAATCCATAAGGAAAGGATAAAACTAATTATGGTAGATCTTCATGTCTTGATAGATTGCGTCTTCCATAGATAGAACTTGATGTATTTGGATAGAATCTTCCGCCTTCGGCACCAAGGAATCCCAACTCTACTCGGACAGGTCATCGACGACGCGTTTCTGGGCACTGCTCTAGTCGACCTCGACAAGGCTTGGTCGACCTCGAGTAGGATTCGTCGTCTGGTGCTCGATGTGGCTCGTCATGGCTTCCTGGGCTCATCGACCTCGACAAGACTCTTGTCGACCTCGAGTAGGAATCCTGGTCGACTTGGCTTGGCTGGCTTCTCTGCTCGACAGGCTTGGACTCTGGCTCACGGTGCTCGTCGATGTCGAGTAAGGTCTCGTCGACCTCGAGTAGACCCTCGTCGATGTCGAGTAAGGTGGTTCATCAACTAGGTCTCTTCGGCAGCGTCGGGTAGATCTCCTCGACATGCTCCTCAATCTCGAGTAGCTTTACTCGATCTCGAGTAGAGTCGGTTTTCAGCATTCTGCGCTGTTCTTGAAACGCACTTTCCCGAGTCCTCGTTTGTCGGATTGATGCATATGACCATGCGTTGGAAAGCTCTTTCCAAGGGCTACAACTCTCATGAAGACATCAAAGCTTGATTCAGAACGAAGAATGGTGAAAAATGGCGTTTTCTCCAGCTGCACCATTTTTAGCTTCTCCATGAGTTTCCTTTAAGCTTCAAAGTGCGTCCGATTTCTGCGAAATATAACCAAAACTTGTGTAGACCTCCATATATTGCAAATAAGTGTAAACTACACATATTCTGTATTATTCTAACCCAAATGCATGCAATGTATGCAGAAATCGATATAAAAGTAAATGTAAAACATGGCAAATTAGGCTCACAACAGTAGGTAGTTTATGTTAGTTGCATGTGTAAATGCGTTGATTTTAACTGTTTGTTTGCTTCAATTTTTGTGATGCAACACTTTGTATGTGTTTTTTTAGCGTTATTCACGTAGGTCAATCTGTTTTTCCATGCTTGTATTGGCATATTGATTCAATGCAATTAAGACAAATCGGAACAACCCTAATGAACCCTAATCGACATATCCACAACATAGATCAATTGAAATCATCTAATAAAAAGACAAAGAAATATCACTTCTTCAATACTTTGTTTGCTATCAATAACACACTAACGAATTCATAGCTAAGATGTAATTCCTAACATGGTGATCAATCATAGAAAGGAACACAAATATAATTAATAAGCACAAGATGATAACTATGAATATGAAAACTAAATAGAATCAGATCCAAACAACCATGTCTTCGAATCACAGGCGAAACTATGAGTTTAACAACTGATAGGCCAATTCTCTCTAATGGTGTTCATAGTCTCACAATAGTCTCTCTCTCCCCCCCCCCTCTCTCTTTCTTTCTCTGTCTCTCTCTCTCTCTCCTAATGAACTGAATAAATCTAATAAAGACTCTCAAAGAGTCGACAAAACCCTAATAGAAATAATAATAAAATAATAGGAAATATGGTCTTCGGATCCAAAATCGCAATCGCTGGAAAACGGCCCATGGCGGATGCCACCCTTACAGTGAAGGAATTCCCTCGATTGACTTCAATAATCTGCAATCTCGTGTCTCCTTGCTTTTCTCTAGTTTCCTCATCAGCCTCCATATGCTCTAAAACATGTCTCTTAAGCTCTTCCAAAGTCTCTTCAAGGTCGGAATGTAATTCTGCATAATAAACACTAAAAGATTCCGAACTCGAATACTTCACAAGCAGTACACGAAACTAGACTCAAATATAAGCAAAAACACTACCTAAACACAATAAGAAATAACTATAATGCATATATGAAATATGCATTATTAACCATTCCAGAATGGCTCACCGGAAAGGATTTTTGGGTAGTACCCATAGGTCCTCGGTTCGAACCCCGGAATGGCCGCTCTTTATTTACCAATTCAAGAAATATGCATTATTATTCATATTTAGGAGTACTTCCCTAAAGTGTACTTTCTGTTTTCGAGAATGTTTGAACCCTTGCCAATGGAATTACATCTGGGAACACTAGAGAGATTTTCTAATATGGTGACTCATAAGCTTCAAAATTCTCCTTTTATTTTTGTTTATGTGCACTACCTCATATGCATTGCATCCTAATTCTGTCATAGAATTGCTTAATTGTATAAGTATTTCCTTTTCTGACATTGCATACATACATACTCCATGGTTATATATATATATATATATATATATATATATATATATATATATATATATATATATATGTACATTACAAACTGTCATTACATACTTATTCAGATATTCAGTAAATATGTTACCATATGTTTACCTATGATGTCGAATGAATTTGATTGCATGTTTCGATTAGGACTATGGGAGACTCGAATGATAGTTGGCCTAGTGGTTTCCCTGAGAAGTGTTGTAAGAGGAAATCGAGATTGCAAATAAAATATGAATAAAATAAAGCAAACCGATTCAGTTCCCAGCAAATAAGGTTCAAGACTTCCTCCCGATATAGCAACAGGAAGTCGGGTTCGATCCTCAAGGAAGCTGGTCACGGATCTCAGGCAGCGGAGAAATCTCACGTCGAAATCGACCTCAGGGGACCACTCGATATCGACCTAAGGCAGTCGATATCGACCTGTTCCAGTCGATTCTGGGGTTCTGCAGACGTCAGGCAAATATCGACCAGGGTGACTCGATATCAACCTAGTGCAGTCGATATCGACCAATTTGCTCAAAATCGATCTGGTCTCTACAGATACACAAACAAGCAGCGATCTTTCTGGATCAAAAATTAGAAGTCGATATCGACCAATAGGTGGTTAATATCGAGTAGGGGACAGTAGGAAATTAAAAGAACAAAGCTTTGTAGATTTCGAAATAAACTGATGTAAAAGAAAACTTCCAAGATCGGGGTTTGCAACTGCAATAACCATGAAAGAGGAATCATAAATCACAAAAGATAGCTACTTTATCGATAAAGGAGAAGGCTTTTCTCCCAATCCGACAAGTAGGAATATAAATCTCGCTATAAATAACCCTAATTGTATCTATTCCTTTTCATAATTAGAATTTATAATCTTCCGAATAAAAATCCTAATTACTACTCAAGCTTCACAACATGAGTTCTTCAATTTCTCAATCAAAGATGAAGCACAAGGAATAGAATAAATAAGATAAAATACCTTCTTTTGCAATTTGCTAATCCACAAACATGGCTATCGTCGGGCTCATCCCAACCATAGAAGTAGGTGGCCTACTCGCGCCTCATCATAGCAATTGACATCATTGATGTAAAAGAAAATTGCATTAACTATATTCAAAGTCTTTACAATCCCGACACTCAAACTTTCGTAGAATGCCAAAACCCTAAAACCTTTGAACTCATACACTATGTGTGGAACTACTTCTCTAGAATTGAATCAATAAAAACTAGCCCCATGGGCTTTATTTATAGGCCTTAATCCTTGCTAATCAAGGTAAGGAATATCTATCATCTACCTAAAGATAAATCCTATAGGGTAATTAAATGTTCCACCCTTAGGATAAATAAAAAGATAAAAAGATAAAATCTCTCAAGTCTTCATGTGCAAGGAATCTTCTATTGGCAATATCTCCATTGGATTTTGGATAGAACTTTAAGTAGAGCTCGAAATCGATCTGGACACGTCACTGGATGTTGGTCGATATCGACCAAAGTGGGCCGATATCGAGTCACTTCCTCGGTTTCACTTCAACTCAGTCGATCTCGGCTTCTGGGGCAATATCGAGTTATCTTTGGTCGATATCGACCACTATAGGTCGATATCGAGTGGCTTCTTCCTTCCTTGTGTCCACTGGTCAATTTGAGTCGATTCTGTAATTTTCGACCAAGATTTGGTTGATATCGAGTAGGCTTGGTCGATATCGACGAGTCTTCAGTTCTCAGCATTCTGCTCTGTTCTTTAAACGCACTTTCCCGACTCCTCGTTCGTCCGATTGATGCATATAAGCATGCGTTGGAAAGCTCTTTTAGAGGGCTACAAGTCTCATGAAGACATCAGAACTCGACTCAGAAGGATGAATGACGAAAAATGGCCTTTTCTCCAGCTTCACCATCCTTAGCTTCTTGATGAGTTTCTTTTAAGCTCCAAAGTGCGTCCAAACTTTTCCAAATTAGCTCTAAGCTCACGAGAACCACATTAAACTTGTGTGGACTCCATATATGGAAATATTAAGCATAATTACACAAATTCGCTATATTCCCAACCCAAAATAATAGAATAAGAAGCAGAAATAAGTATAAAAACATGGTACAAAACATGGCCATCAAGAAGTATTAGTGAATTGGAGGGGATGAACCCTTCGAGCAATTTCCTGCAAAGGTATTGTGTACCTAAACACATGCTTTGTCATCATGTTCTAGCTATTCCATTTGGTCACTAACTACGGACGTGATTCACTTTATGTGGCTGCAGTGGGTGGGGGGGGGGGGGGGGGGGGGACAGTGAACAAGAGAAGGTGGACGTTGGGGACAACTTTGACAACAAAGCCATATCTGCAAACCAGGATGACTCTAACACGGTTGAGAATCCACGAATCATCGAGTTTGAAGATGTCACACGAGACCTAATCGAGCGCTTCTATGAAAATGAAGAAATCAGGTTATGCCACGATGCGAAGTTGATGAGAGTAACCGTTATGATGAACTTGTCCAAAGGGTTACTATCCTACCCCCCTACATTTGTAAGGTATTTAGTGCCATTTGACCCATAGTAAATATTTATATTGTATCCTTTTATTATGACATTCATTTCCTCTAAATCTAAAGTCAATTTACCTACTTAAACATTTTAAGTTGCATCTTCATGTTCCCCAAGGATATTGCAAAATAGTTCGTTATTGCTATAAGCCAATAAGATTTTAGATTGAATATCTCCATTTTTTCATCTAGGCATTTATCATGACTTGTGTGATTCTATAACATGTTGATGTTGCTATACTAAGGAAATGATGTGTGGGGCTGGGCGAAGTTGCTCGGGAAAATTTTGGACAGATACTTTGGGTCGCAGTACGACGTGTGCAAGCAAATTGGGACGTTAACATTCCTGAAAGGCAGGCAACACTCATGGATGTGAAACAAGCTGCTATTTTGGGGGGTGACAAGGTGCATCTAAAGTCCGATGACTTGCATCTGATTAAGACCTAAAAGGTTGAGACAGAGTCCTACTTATACACAAGTATGGTTACTTCAGACATTTGGGCATGTATGCCGTAGTGGTAATACGTTAGCACATTCGGTAGCAAGACTAGTTCCATCGATCGGTGTTGATCATGTATTTCTTGCGCCTTTTCGCAAAGTTTGATTGAGCTTGCAGAGATCGATCTGTTGTTATACTAAAATGTGCCACCTTTGATTCAAACGAAAAAACAACAATCATTAAATATTCACAATAATTGCGAACGTGTGACAAAATGAGGAGTTTTTCATGCCTTGGAAACACTCTTAAGAAACACTCTTAAGGGAACAAATGCCCCATCTTTGGATTCACAATATAATAAAAGTGAGATATTTCTTAAATGATGATCAAATTTACAAGGTCTCTTTGGCAAAATAGACATAAACATTACACTAGAATGACTCTAAATATGACGTCTAATGGCTTATATATGATGTTTACCAACTAGTTATCCAAAATTAATTCTAGCCAAATCATTTATTCAAATAAGTCGGTATGATATATGGAAATATATGAACTTGTGAAATTGTATTGTGTCAAATTATGTAAACTTCTTAGCTTAGGTGACAAGTATTGTTGGTATGTGGTTAATTTGCTCGAGTACTACCAAAAAAAAAACATGAAGAGGTCAAATTAAGCATGAAACTTTCTTAAAATAAGCATCATCGTTACGATTATTAAATTCTGTGAATTATTTGGTGAACCTTCTCATCTACGACATTGACAAGACTGAGGAAATTGTCGAGACAAGAAGGATACTTTCGCTTCTACTATCATTACGAAGATGCCATAACATGGAAGTTGCATCAATCCCACTAACATGTACCTGCACAAATTATTATGAATTATTTAGGTCGTAAAATTAAAATTACATAAGTTTACACTATATAAATATGCTAAAATATGCAAATTAATTTACAATTTTACTAGTTATGTTGAAATGTAATTCACATTTTATTTCTAAGACTAAGTTTATGTTAGTTGGTTATCTTGTAATTGAAGTTAGTTCATTTTCAGTAGTTTAGCTGTCGGTTTTCTTTGGTGTCAACTCACTACTTAGGAGCTATGTTAGTTGGTTAGTGGTCTTAATGTTTTAGATTTCATGTAGTTACCAAAATCTGTAGGAGGTTATGTAATGTGTTTGTTGAATCAATCAAAGGTGTGAGGCTTTTGCAAAGCGTCGAGCTCCGTGTATTGCCAAAATTGTCATTGATTCTGGGTTTGGCTAGCTAAGAGCTTGATTTGAGTGTGTTGTTTGTATATTTGGTAGATCAATTGACCCTCCATTGATGTGTTAACAATTGGTACAAAAAAACACAAGTTTGTGTTGCAGGGTTTGGATTCGGAACTGAGTGAAATGAGATCAAACACAAAAGGAAACACAATGAGTGAAGTACTTGCTAAATATGCAAAACAATATCAATGGAAACACTGGCAATCCTCAATTGCCAATATATCAGAGGCTCAACTAACATTTTTGGAGTTTGAAGATGGCAACTCTCTTCAAATCTCAAGAGGTATGGAACTTTGTTGATTAAGGATTTGAAGACACCCAAATTGGAGAACCTGATCAGCAGTTGAGAGAGAATAGAAAGAAAGACTCAAAAGCCTTGTGCATGATACAAACAGCTCTGGATGATGAGATCTTCCCGACGATTGCAACCTCAACCACATCACATGAAGCCTAAGAAACTCTTAGACTAGAGTATATGGGAGACAAAAAGGTGATTACTTAATAAGCTACAATCACTGAGAAGAGAGTTTTAGACTCTATTAATGTAGGAAAAGGAGATAGTGCATGTGTATTTGTCTCGAGTCTTAGGCATTGTGAACCATATGAAAGCATATGGTGAGAGAGTAAGCACTGAAACAGTTTTGAGCAAAGTTCCGAGAAGCCTCCCAAAGAAGTTTCATCATGTTGTAGCTACTATAGAGGAGTCAAAGGATTTGTTTGTGTACAAGTTTGAGGAACTAACAAGTTCCTTACAAGCTCACGAGGAGAGACTGAGTAGAACCAGTGAGCAGAAGGAGGAAAAAGTTTTCAAAGTAAAGGAATAGATCACTTCCAAGAACAAGCATGAAAACTCATCAAGTAGAGGTAGTCATAGAGGAAGAGGAGGTTATAGAGGTAGCTATATAGGACGTGGTAGAGGATCATCGGGTGGATTAGGAAGGGGTCATGGTCCTGACTCGAGAAGAGATCAATGGAAGGAGTCAAATAGAAATAGAGGAAATGAGTCAAGATCTTACAATAGTAACATTCAATGTTACTATTGTAAGAAGTATGGCGATAAGGAAGCTTTTTGCTGGGAGAAACAAGAACATGAGTAGAAGAATGCCAATTACTCAAAAAATTCTGAGAAGGAGGATAGGTTGTTCATGTCATTCTCCTTGGTGTCTAAAAATGCAAATGATGTGTGGTATCTTGAAATGGATGTTCTAATCACATGCCAAGTTAAGGAGTTTGCTTACAAAGCTTGATGAAGCTAAGAAGGGCAGAATCAGGCTTGGTGACAACAAAGTGTTGCCATCAGAAAGAAAGGGGACCACTGCCATCAGAGGTGTTCAAGGTGGTGCAAAGGTGTTGACTGATGTACAATTTGTGCCTGGGTTGGCACACCATTTGTTGAGTGTGGGACAATTGCAGGGAAGTGGATATTCCTTGTTGTTTGATGATGATTAGTGCAAGATCAAAGAGAAGAACCATCATAAGTAGAAATGTGGGTTTTAATGAAGAAGTTGAATGGGATTGGATGAAGACAAGTGTGGAACAGTGACAAAGGAGATCATTACAGTAGAGAGTCTTTCTGAGAAGTTGAGGCTCTTGATGATATAGATGGTGCTGAAAATTAGAATGTTGAGCCTCCTGCAACACCAGCCACTCAAGACAGTTCATCCAGCAGTCAGAGATCATCTCCTTCAACCTCATCTAGTGACTCTCCTATAAGAAAATTTAGATCTCTAATAGATATCTATGACAATTGTGGGTTTGCATTAGTAACTACAGATCATGAGAGCTTTGATGAGGCTAAAGATGAAAGCAAATGGCAAGCTACTTAGGAACTGGTGGAGTTACCCGAGGGAACGAATGCAATTGGGTCGAAGTGGGTTTTCAAAATGAAGTACAATACAAATGGAAGTGTGCAGAAGCATAAGGCTAGGCTTGTGGAAAAAGGCTATGCACAACAAGAAGGAATTGACTATGAGAAGACATTCTCACATGTTGCAAGGTTTGATATAGTGAGAGTTGTTCTATGTTTGGATGCCCAATGGAAGTTGCCAGTCTTCCAGGTTGATGTGAAATAAGGTTTTCTAAATGGAGAGTTAGAAAAAGAGGTTTATATTAAGAAACCTCAGGGCTTTATCAGAGATGGAGAAGAGATGAAAGTATACAGGTTGTAGAAAGCATTGTATGGCTTGAAACAAGCTCCAAGAGCACGGTACAACATAATTGAAACTTTCTTCTTAGAGAGTGGGTTTGAACGGAGCGAAAAATGAACCAAATCTTGATGTGAAGAGGAAAGACAGAGGTGAGTTCATTGTGGTATACTTGTATGTAGATGATATCATGTACTTCATAGATGAGTTGAAAGAAACTATGATGAAGGAATTTGAGATGACAAATCTCAACTTGTTGCAATACTTCTTGGGATTGGAGATTAAGCAAGGCAAATATAAGATATTTCTGTGTCACTAGAAGTATGCCCAAGATCTATTGAAGAAGTTCAAGATGGAAGGGTGTGAAGTTGCTCACACACCTATGAATACTGATGAAAAACTTCGAAGCTAGAGATGATAGTACAACGAAGGCTAATGAGAGATTATATAGAAGACTTGTTGGTGGACTGAATTACCTTACTTATACAAGACCCGATATTGCAAACTGTGTAAGTGTGGTGTCAAGGTATATGCACAGTCCAACCAAGCAGGATCTAGGAGCAACAAAGAGAATTCTGAAGTATGTTGCTGGTACTCTAAAATTTGGCATTTGGTATGACAGAGTGGAAAAGTTCAAGTTGCAAGGTCATATTGATAGTGATTGGACTGGTTGTTTGGATGATAGGAAGATTATTTCTAGATTTGTGTTCAATTTGGGTTCAGGAGCTATAACTTGGAGCTCTAAGAAACAGGAGACCATAGCTCTTTCATCCTCAGAGCAGAGTATATTGCTGCCGAAGCTACTGCTAGACATGCATTACGGCTTAAGAAGTTGTTGCTCAATTTAGGATGTGGCCACACAGAGCCAATTCACATTTGGTTTCACAAAAAAATCAGCCATATGCCATGACAAAGAACCCAACATTTCATGCTCGGACAAAGCACATTGATATGCAGCATCATTTCATCAAGGAGCTCGTGGCTAAAGAAAAGAGTGTTCTCAAGTTCTGTGGGACTAATGAGCAAGATACAGACCTGTTCACGAAGGCCTTAAGTGGATCCAAGCATCACTTCTTTGTGGAGAAAATTAGGATGAAGAAAATGTGAATTGAATAATTCGCATTATTAGTATTTTATCTTTCAAGTGTGGAATCTACGCTATTTTCTTGCTTATTTGCAGATTAATGTTCCGAGACTTGGGAGGATGCATTTATGAATTTGCTAAGGATGAGCATGAGGAGCTAGGAACTTGAGGAAACCATTATAAATGCATGAAGAGACGTAGGAAGGAGATGAGCACGGATACAAAAGCAAATAGATGAAGGTTGTCGCTACCGATGATGCGGTGCCCTCCGCCTAGAAACCGGCGCCCGCCGGTCAACACGGACACGAGATCTTCCGAATTCTATCTTTGGATAAATTATTATGTTTTAGGTCATTTTGTTTTGACTGACTTTTGGCAAGGAGGTTGTTCATTCATTCAAACCTAGTTTGAGAAAACCTAATGGAGAGATTGAGAGGAAAAAATCATATGAGGAACTAAACCTCTTTCGTTTTGCCTATAATTTCTATCTATTATATGTTTGATTTATTCAATATCTTTGTTCTCTAATTGAGTGATTGCATATATTCCCACTTGACTGGCCTCCTTGACGGAATTTTCTCTCTTGCTAAGATTTGATTATCTCTTGCAATTTAATTGAATCTAGGTAGAAAACATAGTCAATCGATCCCGTGAAAGCATCGATTGAGTGTGTAGAGGAAATTGACAATTAGGCTTTATCGATTGCATCGATTAGGGTTAGGAAGTTGCGCCTCTATCTTTGATTGTTTATGTTATTGGTATTGTTTAATTGCTTGGGTTTGGAGTGATCCAATGTTAAATGAATCAAATAGGAATAAGTAGAATGGAGTCAATGATTAAGGACCTAAACATTGTTGATGAATTGTAGGGGAAACTATCTCATCATTATTAATTACCATAAATTCACCATTACTACTTCCATCTTATTCAATTGTCTTTTCATCCAATTATACTTTGTTCTCATTCCTTTTGCTAGCAATTCAAGTAGACAGGAAATGTATTCTCTCTGTGGGTTCGACCCCTTACTTATCCGCTATACTAGTTTACTAGTTAAGTTGTTGGTTTAGGTTATTACTTTTAAAGAGGTGGAAACTTAACAACAATCCTCCCACCATATTTTGACACCGTTTCCTGGGAGAATTACTTTATTTCTTTTGTTTATTTTTATTGCTATCTTTAGTGTGATTCACCTTGGTGAATCGCTCTTTGTTTATTGATCAATCTTTGTTGAGTCTTTGAAATGTTAGGTAAAGATGTTTGAAACCGATGATCCCCCTCTCAAGGGGACATTGAGAGACTTAAGGGAACCTGATCTGAATTCGTAAAACCTTGCGATTACATTTCCTGAACTCTCTGAAGGCTCCAAACTAGGATACAAATCTGATTCGTTGTTTGTTCTTCCATTTTTCCATGGGATGATTGGAGATGAGCCTAATAAGCATCTTACAGAATTCGTTAGTGTATGTGATAGACTCAGACCTCAAGGATTTACCGACGATAAACTAATATTGAGGTTGTTTATGTTCACCCTGAAAGACGCCATGGTTGATTGGTTAAACTGTATGCCTACAGGAAGCATCAGCACTTGGTTGGAATTGAAAAAATCTTTTCTACTGAAATAAATTCCTGCCACACGTTTGAGTAAAGTGAAGAAGAAATTGACTAGCATAAAACAACTCCATGAGGAGAGCCTCTATGACTACATTGAGAGATTCAGGAGACTCATAGAAAGTTGCCCACAACATGGTATTCCTGAAGAGGATTTAATTATCTATCTTTATGAGGGGTTACTTGATCATGAGCGTACTGTCATCAGCGCAACTAGCGGAGGAGATATTCCGGATAAGACACCGGAAGAAGCTATGCAAATCATCGATGGGTTAGCAAACTCAACTCGACAGTATGAGAAATTTTAAGGTGTAGGAGGTCCTCAAGGACTAAATGACTCTGTGAAGGGTTGCGAAGAGAAAGTTGCACAATTGACAGAGATTTTGATGAAAATGGCTACATCGAATGTTCAAGGAAGAAATGAAGTTAAAGAATCAAATCATATAAGCTCTGAAACTCTCAAGGAAGGTGCCTTGAGATATTTGATGATAATGGTAAGGAATCACGGAGAACTCATGCGACATATGGCTCGAGAGTTACAAGAACTCAAATTGAGGGTTTCGAGGAGAAATTTGTTAGGATAGTCCTCAGAGGAATATTCTATGGAGATGATCCTTAGAGGAGGAAAAGAAGCGAGTTCACCCACTTGACGTGGGTGAGGAGGCTGAAAATAAATCGGATTCGGCGTACAGTAAGGCCGGCACTCGCCACTTGACACTGAGCCTGAGCTGATTTTTGACGTTGATCAATCCACGGAGAAACTATCGAATGAGTGGTCTTCTAAGGTTCAAAGACATGCATGCACCCTTTCCTAATGCCTTGAACCTTGATCGTAAGTGGGAGAATGCAAAGGAACTATTTGATACTTTCACTAAGTGTCAGGTAAACATTCCTCTCCATAATCTAGTTAAATCCGTTCCTCGATATACAACATTCTTGAGGAAGTACGCACATTCAAACGAACACAACGGGAGAAAGAAAAAGAAGGTAAGGAACAACAAGAAAACTTGTCGTTTGTATTTCAAAAACGATTTCCTGAAAAATGCGGAGACCCATGTATGTTTATTCCTTGTACGATTGGTGAAGTTAAGTTTAAAACCGCCATGCTTGATCTTCATGCATCTATTAATGTGATATCGTACAAATTATACAATGAGTTAGGATTAAGGCCTATGAATGAAACTAGAGTTGTTATACAACTGGTTGATCGCTCTCAACTTCATCTTAAGGGGTAGTTGAAGACATATTGATTATGGTGGATGACTTGATTTTTTCTGATGATTTTTATGTTATTGATATGGGACTTGGTGTACCTAAAACGCCTATCGTACTAAGTAGACCTTTCTTGTGAACCGTAAAAGCAAAAATTGATTGTTATGGTCCTTATCCATGGAAGTTGATGGGAAGAAGGTTGGATATTTAATTCTTGACGGGAAATACGCTGAATACTCTTTGAATTTAGTTGATGTGGAAGAAGTTTTCACTAAGGATATCGTGAATATTGATCGTTTTGACAAGTTACAGGTTGTTTTGGAAGCCCTTTTTGGTGAATTATCTCTTGATTATGCTTTGCCTAACAACCTGCAGGAATTGTCTATGGCTATGGATGCCAATCCAGGGAATTGGTCCCCTTTCTATAAAATTGAACCATTGACTCCTTCTTGTGAGAAACTTCTTCTGTCTGTCATTCAGGCACATGAAGTTGAATTGAAACCCCTATCTCATCGTTTAAAGTATGCATTTTTAGGAGAGGGTAATACACTTCCCGTGATTATATCTAATAAGTTTACTCTTGACCAGAACAAAGGCTGGTGGATGTCCTTAGGGAACATCGCATTGCTTTGGGATGGACCATTGCTGATATTAAAGGAATCAGTCCTAGGTTGTGTATGCATCACATACTCATGGAGGACGAAGTAAAACAGACAAGACAACCTCAGCGATGGTTGAATCCACCGATGATGGATGTCGTAAAAAAAGAAGTCTTAAAGCTCCTTCAAGCAGGTATGATCTACCCTATTTTTGATAGTCAATGGGTTAGTCCTACAAAGGTAATCCCTAAAAAGGGAGGTATCACAGTCTCTCAGAACTGGAAAGGTGATATGATACCTATGAAGGTACAAACAACTTGGAGAATTTGCACTGATTATCGCAAACTCAATGCTGCAACACGTAAGGACCACTTTCCCTTGCCTTTTATTTATCAAAGGCTTGAACGCCTAGCCGGTTGTTCCTATTATTGCTTTCTAGATAGTTATTCAGGATACTTTCAAATTCCTATTGCACTTGAGGACTAGAAGAAAACCACTTTTACATGTCCCTTTGGTACTTTTACTTATAGTAGGCAGGATGCCTTTTTTTTATTATGCAATGCGCCTGATACTTTTCAAAAATGGATGATGAGTATATTTTTCGAATATGTTGAGCATTTCATTGAAGTATTTATGGATGATTTCACTGTGCATGGAAATGATTTTGATTCTTGTCTGAATCATTTATCTTTAGTGCTTAAGAAGCGTGTTGAGACTAATTTAGTTCTAAACTCTTAAAAGTACAATTTTATGGTTGAACAGGGGATTGTCCTTGGTCACATTGTGTCCAAGAAGGGCATTGTGGTAGATAAAGCAAAGATAGATCTAATTCAGTTTTTAATACGCGTGGAATCCGTTATTTCTTAGGATATGCATGATTCTATTGTAGGCTTATCAAAGATTTTTCTAAGATAATCTTGCATTTAAGTGAGCTCCTTAAGAAAGATGTGTCTTTTATGTTTCACAATTGTTGCAAGAAAAGTTTTCATGAGTTTAGGAATCAGTTGACCTCAGCACCTGTTATCCAAGCTCCAATTTGGACTTTACCCTTTGAATTGATGTGCAATGATAGTGATTATGTTGTTGAGGCTGTTTTAGGACAAAAAGTTGATAAAACATCTCATGTAGACCTGTCAAACGGGTCATTCGGGTCAGCTCATTTCAGGTCCCGAGTTATACGGATCCCGGGTAATACGGGTTTCGGGTGTTTTCGGGTTGACTCGAACCCGGGTTCGACTACGTTTTGGGTAATTTCGGCTTGGTCAATTTTTTATTTTTTAAATTAAAAAAAATCATGATTTGATAATTTTGCGATAAATTTAAAATTCTAAAATTAAAGACGTTGTACAGAAGTTCTAGTGCTTATAATTATATACTATATCGGATCTAAAATATTTGATTTTTTATTATTTCTCGTAATTTTTAATAAAATGTAATAATATATAAATATCAACATTTTAAATAATTTTTTAAAAAATATTTTTTTAAATTGATAGTTTATATATTATTACATTTTATTAAAAAACATTTAATTTTTACTATTTCTCATAATTTTTAATAAAATGTAATAATCTAAAAAATATAAAATTTTCAAATAATTTTTTAAAAATAATTTCATGCAATTAGTAATAAGCGTAGAATGGTTTTAATATTTTAATATTTTTTAGAATTTTTATCTTCTTACAAAAGTATGTTGAAAAATTAAAAATCAAATACTATAAATCTGGTGGAGTATTACACAATACAAATAAATATAAAAGTTGATTTGAAAATGAAAGATCAAATGATTGTAATTATAAAATGTAATAAATTTGAATCTTCATAAATAAATTAATCATATATAATTATAAATCAACCGGGTCAATCGGGTCACCCTGTCAATTGGGTAAATCAGGTAAAAATTACCGGGTCACCGGGTTGAAACCCAGGAAATTTCCGGGTTTTTGTGTTCGGGTTAAAAAAAATTTCCGGGTTCAGATATGAAATTGTTCGGGCGTTCGGGTCGGGTCGACCGGGTCAGGTTGTGTTTTGACAGGTCTAATCTCATGTGATATATTATGCTTCTATGATGTTGAATACGACCCAACAAAATTACACTACTACATAGAAGGAATTGCTAGCCATGATATTCGCTCTGGAGAAATTTCGTCCTTACCTATTGGGTGCTAAGGTGGTGGTTTATAGCGATCATTCAGCACTCCGCTATTTGATGAAAAAGAAGGATGCAAAGCTTAGGCTAATTCAATGAATTCTACTCCTGATGGAATTCAATTTGGAAATTAGAGGTAAGAAGGGAGCAGAAAACTTGGTAGCCGACCACCTATGTAGGATTTACAGAACTGATGGTAGGTGAGAACAACCACATAGGCTAGGAGAATTTCTCGATTAAGGGTTGATGATAATTTCTTCATATGGCAGCCCTGAGGACCCGACGCTAGTCGCCCCCAATAGCGGCGCCCGCCGCTCTAACGGTTTGCCGACTTGTGACTTCTTTGACGAGGAAAGCAAGGAACCACTTGCTTCGCTTATGGGTATTGAAACTAAGCAGCCTTGGTTTGCTGAGATCGTCAACTACTTGGTAGCCGGAATCTTTCCTTCAAATTAACTGAAAGCTAAGAAGGATAAATTTTGGCACGATGCTCGCTACTATGTTTGAGATGATCCTTTTCTATGGAAGCATTGTGTTGATGGAATCATTCGTCGATGTCTTCTAGACAATGAGGTAACATCTGTTTTGAGATTCTGTCATTCACATCCAAGCGGAGGACATTTTGGACCACAACAAACAGCTAGGAAAGTCCTTGAAGTCGGATTCTGGTTGCCTCACATCTTTCGCGACGCTCATGCTTTCTACAAAACTTGTGATATATGTCAGCGCACAAGAAATATTTCAGGCAGAAATGAGTTGCCATTATCTTTGATTATGGTGTGTGAGATCTTTGATGTCTTGGGTATCGATTTCATGGGATCCTTTCCTAGTTCATTTGGGAATGTCTACTTATTGCTTACAGTTGATTATGTGTCTAAGTGGGTTGAGACAAAGGCGACTAAGACCGATGATGCTCACACAGTTTCTAGTTTCTTGAAGAGCTTATTTGTAGATTTGGGATGCCTAGAGTTGTTATCAGTGACAAGGGAACTCATTTCTGTAATAAGATTGTTAGCGCTCTGCTGGGGAAGTAAAATGTAACTCATAGAGTCTCAACTGCCTATCATCCTCAAACCAATGGACAGGTAGAATTGTCCAACAGGGAAGTAAAAAGGATTCTGGAGAAGACGATTGCACCGAATTATAAGGACTGGAGTCTCAGACTGGAGGATGCTCTATGGGCTTACCGTACTACTTGTAAGACACCCACTTGGATGTCATCGTTTCCCTTGGTTTATGGGAAGTCTTATCATTTGCGAGTTGAGCTCGAGCACAAAGCATATTGGACAGTCAAAAAGGCCAACATGGATGCATTTGAAGCAGAAGACTTGAGAAAGCTTCAACTTCAGGAGTGGGAAGAAATCTGTTGGGATGCTTATGAGTATGCCATGATCTATAAAGACAAAACTAAAGCTTGGCATGATAAACATATCTTGAGAAGAGACTTTCATCTAGGAGATAAGGTTTTGTTGTATATTTCACGCCTAAAACTTCACGCAACGAAGCTCAAATCTAGATGGACATGTCCCTACATCGTAGTTCATGTTTATCCCTATGGTGCGGTTGACTTGTAGAACCCGACTGATGGTCATAAGTTCAAGGTGAGTGGTCAAAGGATCAAGAAATATCATTTGGACATCGTTGGACAAGTTATGGACTCTTGGCAATGGGACGATCTTCCGGAGGAATAGGAATTACCTCATTACGTCTAGGAAATGATGTAAAAACAAAGGCGCTGCTCGGGAGGCAACCCGAGGTAAGTTTTCCTGTCTTTTCTTTTTATTTTCTTTCATTTTCTTTCATTTTAGTATTAGGTTTATTAGTTCACTGCATTTTGGGGATACACACAAACAGAAACTGGCGCCCGCCGCTTTAAAATTGCCGCCCGCCGCCCGGGTTGAACATCACGTAATCGGCCCGCCGTTTCGTTTGAGGAATGGAGCCCACTTTTATTTTAAAACCCTATTGTAATTAAACCCTCATTTCTTCATCCCTAACCTCCATCGCCAATCTTCACATTCCATCCAAACCGTTTCTCTAATCGAAATTCCGACCGCATATTCAGAATCTGTACGCCTTGATCTATTAGATTTTACCCTCATTCTTCATTTTCCATCACTTTCAAATTTCACCGAAATCCCATACCACTACCTCTGACCACTTTCCGTTCGAAATCAGTCTCCCAAGGTCCTAAGGAATAACTTTTGTGAAGCCAAGAAGGAAAAACGGGCTGATTCCGACGTCAGAGGAGGGATTTCCGGGAAGAACTATCATGCCCACATCACTCAAAAGAATCGGCGCCCACCGCTCTTGTCATGGCGCCCTCTGCCTCCTCAGAACTCCAGTTTTTTGGCTATTTCTTGTATGTTTCGATCTTTTTTCATCAATTTAATTCATCATGACTTCATATCCAAACATGATAGTACCAGTGGACCTTACTCATGATGGATCCGAGAAATGGGAAAGCTTGAGGCTTAGAAAATACTTGACGACTAAGTTTTTCAATCATCTAGCTTTAGATCAGTTAGGGTTGACGTAACCCTCCGCCTTTTTGGATAAGGGTAGTTTAAGGCACTTTATTATCATGCATGGTTTGACCTACCCAGATTTGATTAGAGAGTTTCTGGCTACTTTGGAGGTTGCTCATGATGGTTTTGTAGCTTTTCTATGATGGGGCAGGTTTATGAGTTATTTAGATTGCATCTGAGGAGTTATCTTGGTGTTACTTGACCTCCTACGGCTGATTGGAGGACGAACATGATGAGGCCCCGACCTTCTGATACATGGTCCGCTGCTACGGGTACCCTCTGGATTTCTGGAAGGGGTAACTATAACTACTCCCTTACCAATCCTGCTCTGGGTCTTTGCCACAAGGTGCTGAACAACACCTTCTTCGGGCAAAATGAGCTGAACAAGGTCTCGCAGAAGGTGTGTGCGGCGTTGTATTGTTTCACTTCCGAGGCAGAAGTTATTCCTAATAAGGTTCAACTTTTCTTAGATGATTGTGCTGACATGATGGTGGGTGGTCCTCAGAGACACACACGTACAATAGGCTTTGGAGGACTCATTACATTGATTATTGTGCGCTGTCGAGTGAGAGTTACTGATTTAGTTCCGATGGATGATGACTCACGCATCTCAATGGAGATGCTAATTTGGATGATGCATCCAGAGGGAAGTTTTGCCCCTCATATCTGGCACTATGGTCATAGGAATGACCACATCATCCATCTGCTCGCTCAGCATCCTATGGGTCCGACGATCGCCGACTTCAACATCCTATTGGAATGCTGTGGACCTTTTTGATAATGACGATGACGAGAACGACTAGGATGATGTTGATGTTGCTGGGTGGAACTTTCCACTGTCTACATTCATGAGAAGAGAGTCCAGCCGGGCTAGGGTTGGAGATTCTGACACTGACATGAGCTATGTTCCATCTTCTTCTTCTAGTCGCTCTGGTCGTGATGATCACCGACTGGACGAGATTCATCATCTGCAGATTGGTCAGGGCACAGAGTTCAGACAGTACCACTACGATCTCCATTAGCGGCAGGATGAGATCTACCAACGGCAGGAGGATCATGCTCGTGCATTCTTCGGATATCAGAGCAACTTTGACTCATTCGTTCAGGATTTCCAGCAGCACTATCCATTCCCCCCACCGCCTCAATGAGTCATATCATGACCTTCTTTATACTTTATTCTGATTATTTTATGCTTTTGTCCTTGTGTTTAGGCATTAAGTACAATTCCATCTTTAAGTGTGGGGTAGGGGTATTATGGATTTCGGAGTTTATTTGAGTCATCTTTATATTTCTGTTTTTATTTGTTTGGTCTGTACTTGGATATTTCATGTGCTTGGATATTTCTGTTTTTGTGTTTGGTTATGTTTATGGTTATTACTTTTAGTTATTGTGTTAGTTGTTGTTTTATTTCGAAAAAAAAAATCTGAAAAATGTCAAAAATCACAAAAATACCATGCATTGCATATATGTTATTATTTAAACACCCACCTTGGTTAATAAAAAATCTAAGCTTTATTGTGGCATGAACTTGTAAATCCTACGAATTATTTGAAATGCTTAGCCCTATTGCTTTAAAATGTTTTCTTGAGGAGCATGGTTGGTGATGTAATTGAACATGTATGATGAAGATTGAGTATGATTGAAATCCTACACAATATGACCCTTGTGAGATTGTTTTTAGCCTTATTGGATTTATTCATAATAATTTTTGCTTATGTGTGTGATTTACTCTCCTTATGTTTCTACCTCTTGATATTGATTTCATTATCTATTGTCAATACCGATTCACATGTTTGTTGCTTTCGGATGTTTATGTTTTATGTTTTTATTTGGCTTTAGTTGCATGTGAGAATTGAGTGAAATAAGGTGGCAATGGTTGAATTGAGACACCTAGGAACCGGGTCTACGCATGATACCCATGGGTATGATTCGCGCAAAACAGTCTCAAAAGCTACCCACTAACACTAGTACAAATATAGGGGGTGGAGCACGGTAAGATGGGTACGGTTTTTGACAAGCGTGCTTATTTTTTTATTTTAAGCACGGTTTTATATTAAAAGTGTGTTCTCAACCCCAAATTCAACTAAAAGCAACACGCTTTTTCATAAAACCGTTCTCGTTTATTTCTAAAAAAATATTTAGACCGGTTTTCGTGTAAAGCGTGCTTAAAAAAACTTCAAACAAACACGGTTTAATTTTCAAAGTGTGTTCCCAAAACAAGATTTGACTCAAACAAACACGCTTTGCTATAAAACCGTTCTCGTTTATTTGTAAAAAAATATTTAACCCGATTTTCGTGTAAAGTGTGCTTAAAAAAATTACAACGAACACGGTTTAATTCTCAAAGTGTGTTCCCACAATCAAATTTAACTAAAACGAACACGCTTTTCTATAAAACCGTTCTCATTTATTTCTAAAAACTATTAAGCTCGGTTTTCGTGTGAAGCGTCCTTAAAAATAAATTAAAACGAGCACGGTTTCATTTTACAAGTGTGTTCCCAAAGCCAACTTGAACTTAAATCAACACGCTTTTCTATAGAACCGTTCTCGTTTGTTTCTAAAGGAATAATTAGCTCGGTTTTCATGTAAAGCGTGCTTAAAAAAATTAAAACGAACCCGGTTTTATAAGAAAAGTGTCTTCCCAAAACCAAATTTAACTAAAGGGAACACATTTTTCTTTTAAAGTGTCCTGATTTATTTTTATAAACCGTTCTCGAATTTTTTTTATATATATATTTAGAGTTTTTTTAGTAATTAGATTAAGTAAATGCACAAAGTTACAACAAAATTCCGTAGCTCGGGTGGCAGGAGTGTAAAGTGGACGAATTCAGTATGAGGGTGCAAGAGGTCTTGGGTTCGACTCTTGGTTCGAGTGCGCAAGAGGTCTTGTGAGAAATATGAAAGAGCACACCTTTTAATTTAAAGCGTGCTTACAGAAATATGAAAGAGCACACTTTTCATTTAAAGCGTTCTTATTATTAAGCACGGTTTGGAAAAAAGTGTGCTAAAACTTTTTTTTAGCACACTTCAATTGAAGTGTTCTTATAATTGGTCGTATGGCAATTTTAAGAACGCTTCAACACAAAAGAGTGCTTAAAATATGGGATCACGGTTAAATAGTAAGTGTGCTTGTTTGGGAGCGCACTCACTATAAGCACAGTACCAGAAGTGTGCTCTCATGCATTAAAAAAACGTTCTCTGGTCCCCCTTTTTGTACTAGTGTAATAAAGAAAGTTCGATGATTGAGTAACCGAGTTCATTCATGATACTCATGTTTGCAACTCGCGTAAAAAGATAATCAAGTGGACTTTGCTCTAATAAGTTGAGGCATCGAAAGATACCAATATTGAAAGAAACTAGAAATAAGAAAAAAAAAGTGAAAAAATCGAAGAAAAATTAAGAAAGAAGAATAAGCCCTCAAAAGCATAGACCTAACGATGATAAATTTCACCTAGGGAAAAAAGTAAACTAGAAAAAAAAAAGTGTATTGCTAGAGCCAAATTGCTTATTTTTATTGGTGGAGACTTGGTGATATTGTTGTCAATTTCTATGAGCTTAGTTGCATTTTGGATTGAGTTGAGAGTTGATCTTAAAAGCCTAAACACATGAGAGCATGAGTGACACACATATCATTTGTGAGGTTGGATGATTTCTACTTTGGTTCTTTGATCCTTAAATACATGCGACGATGTTTATTCACTTGATCATGTGCTCCTTGAAATCTGAAATTCGATTTGTTTTTGTAATATGAATTATGAGTTCGTAGGTATATTTTGCTTTTATTATTCGCTCGAGGACTAGCAAAGCTCAAGTGTGGGGGAGTTTGATAATTAATGCATACTTTAGATAGGCATTATAGCTAATTGTTATTGCATTTAGATGAGTATATGGCATGATTATTGAGTAATTCACATTATTAGTATTATCTTTCAAGTGTAGAATCTACACTCTTTTCGTGCTTATTTGCTGATTTATTTTCCGACGCTTGGAAGGATGCATTTATGGCTTTGCTAAGGATGAGCATGAGGAGATAGGAACTTGAGGAAACCATTATAAAGGCATGAACAGACGTAGGAATGAGCTGAGCATGGATACAAAAGCAAGTAGATGAAGGTTGTCGCTACTAATGATGCGGCGCTCGCCGCCTAGAAACCGGCGCCTATAGGTCAGTACGGACACGGGATCTTCCGAATTCTATTTCTGGATAAATTATTATGTTTTAGGTTATTTTGTTTTGGCTGACTTTTGACAAGGAGGTTGTTCATTCATTCAGACCTAGTTTGAGAAAACCTAATGGAGAGATTGAGAGGACAAACTCCTATGAGGAACTAAACCTCTTTCGTTTCGCCTGTGATTCAAAGACATGATTAGATGATTTGTGAGACTTAATTTCTATCTATTCTATGTTTGATTTATTCAATATCTTTGTTCTCTAATTGATTGCATATATTCCCTCTTGATTTGACTCATTGACGGAATTTGCTCTATTGCTAAGATTTGATTATCTCTTGCAATTTAATTGAATCTAGGTAGCAAACATATAGTCAATCAATCCCGTGAAAGCATCGATTGGGTTGTGTAGAGGATGTTGACAATTAGGCTTTATCTATTGCATCGATTAGGGTTAGGGAGTTGCGCCTCTATCTTTGAGTGTTTATGTTATTGGTATTTTTTAATTGCTTGGGTTAATTTGGAGTGATCCAATGTTAGACGAATCAAATAGGAATAAGTAGAATAAAGTCAAGGATCAAGGACCTAACCATTGTTGAAGAATTGTAGGGGGAACTATCTCATCATTATTAATTACCATATATTCACCATTACTACTTCCATCCTATTCAATTGTCTTTTCATCCAATTATACTATGATCTCATTCATTTTGTTAGCAATTTAAGTAGACATGAAATGTATTCTCTATGTGGGTTCCGACCCCTTTCTTATCCGGTAATTTAGTAGTTAAGTTGTTGGTTTGAGTTATTACTTTTGACGAGCTGGAAACTTAACGACATTCCTCCCACCAGGTCCATATATATATATACACTAGTATGAACTCGATCCTGAATATGGTTTTTAATGAAAACTATATTCCTCCATCTCGGTTGAACTTTATCTTTGTGGTTTTGAGGAAATATATTGATGATTTTTTTAGCAAAATTGATTGTCAAATTTCACACTATATTCACTATCTCTACCCTACCGTATAATTAAAATCATTCCTATTGATAGATTTTTAGGGTTAAATGGGTTTAACAATGTGATTTATGATTTATCACTATTGAGCATTTCTCTTAGTGTAATTCTTTAATGCAGTGCTATGCAATATATTCTTTTTTACTAGTTGCAAGTATCCTATCCTATTTTTCAAACTTACTAAACAGATAAAGTAATAGGATTCCAAAATAATTAAGACATGAAACATAAGATTCAAAAGGTTATATAATTTAAAAAAATTATAGTAAGAACCATATACTACCTATATTATTAACCAGGTCCCATACAAAACCGTACAAGTTGACTTGATATAGCTCATCATTAAAATAATTAGAAAGCTTACCATAGTGGAGAAAAAGGAGATGACAATTCAAGAAATGGATATGGCCACCTGCAGTGGACAGGAGAAAAATAATACTCCGTATTATAATAAAGACATGATATTTATTATTTAGGGTAAAACATTTATCCGTTGATCCCAAACTTTGCAAAAGTAACAAACGAGTATATTTATATAAATAAAGTCGTCATTAAACCTTGGAGCTTTGTATCAATGTAGTTCTTCAATTAAAACACAAACACAAGAAATATGAAACAGAAGGAGTACGTATATAGTTAGGGTCTTGTTCGAGATTTTGTCTTAAGCTAATATATTAAGAGACTAGAATTGACAGAAACAAAAATGAAGGATCTATGAATTTGTAATTTATTAATTATGCAGAATTTAGAGAATGTATTTGAACATATATAATTATTAATTAATGTGGACACGTAGATTGAAATTAAGGAAAAAAAGGTAAGAAGTATAGGATAGGATGGTTAATTACCGAATGGAGGCACATGCATGAATAATCCATTGGGAAATCACAAAGATACCGGTCCATAAAACAAAGTAGGAGATGCGAAACCAAGGAAATGACTGCAGATCGATTAATAATTAAATTTGGGTTAAGTTATTGGTGTTGGAAAAATATTAATTAATGTGGAAGAGGATAGGGTTGTACCAAACTATTTAGGGCGATATCACCGAGGATGAATATAAAGTTGACAGAATGCATGAGATAAGTCATCTGAAATCAGCAAATGAAAATTGAATTGGTAGTCAATTTCTCAAATTAATAAGCCTGATGCATGATATGTGAGTCGAACGAGTATATATATATATATATATATATATATATATATATATATATATATATATATATATATATAGGGCTTAATTACCGTATGTAAATCATAATCATAAATAGTGAGAAAGGGAAATATTATTGACCAATAAACACTGTCCGTAAGCATCACTGCCCCTGCAGTCAACTGTTATAATAGAGAAGAGATTGGCATAGATATATATAAGTAAAAATCAGATGCTGGATTAAGTAATGTAAAATTAATTTGAAACGTACAAATTAAATCTCAACTAATTACGTACGTACTTGAAATAAGACTTGTAAAATATGGCCCCAAATTCGAGGTTGGTGATCAACATGTAGACTAGTTGAGTTGTGTTCCAGCAAGTGTGAATTACTGCTAAATGCCTCCCCATATGATAGTGGGAAATAAGATCCATGTGTTGACCCCAATATTCCTCCTCCTGATAGTTGTGAATTTACCATAACACTCATCTGATCACCTATTTTGTTACGCCGTTTGTAGCATCCATACAAGGAAAGTATAGATGCCAGCTACAACGTACGTACAAATTAAGATATATATATATATATACTCCGTATTAGTATTAGTATTAATATCATATCATATCATATCCATCCAGTGCGCTGTATCAATTTAATATAATATCTACGGTAATAATTAATTCAGTAAAGCTGACTTAATTAATTACCTAGCTAGCTAATTCAAATTAACGAACACTTACATTTACGTACTTCCATGATCAGAAATCAGAAATTTAAAACAAACGCATATACGTACCCCAAAATATATTGTAATTAAAGTAAATGTCCACCTGTATATATAGCAAATCAAAATATTATATATCCATATATATTAATTATATATACAGATATAATTATATATTATAGGGGAAAAAAAGGTTAAGTTGCTAGTTGTTAATTACTTACTGGGTATAATAGAGTAATAATTTAGATCCATGGATGATGAAGTCAGTAGTGAGGATGAGTGAAAGAAGAAATAGAGAAAGAAGACGGTAAGCAAGCAACCAAATGGGGTGAATTTGAGCAAGGCATGTTCTCCAAGCATCATCATCATCATAAAGTAGGGGTAGTTGATGTTGATGTAGTTGTACATGTACATGTACTGCAGGATGATGAGGATCACTTTGTTTCCTCTTATTAGCTTCGAATTCATCACTTGAGGTTGAGGTTGAGCCTTCTTTTTTCCATATTATAAAGGACGCAGATGCCATTGATCCCAAAACCCATATTCCACATATCAACACCCTCCAGTTTAACCAGTATTCCATTTTCCTTGTGTCGTCTATATCTTCCATTTTATTCCCGGCCTCTATTCTATTTCAACTTGACAGAATTAATTGCTGCACCCTACATATATAGTACGTACGTACCCTTCATCATCATATATTCATTAATGCAACCCAATTCCATAACTAAATTACACACAAAAATTGATCCTATCACTCCAATTCAAGTACGTACGTTGTACAAATATAATTTTCATGAATTGAAACCCTTCATTTCTTTGAGCTATACTAAGAAATAGTAATAAAATCTGAAAAACAACAACAAACAAATTATAAGGCGATGATCAGCGTGAAACATAAAGACTTTACAGGTTAAATATATATTATATATTCCTTAGGCTTAAATAAATACGGAAATTGGAAATATGCTTCCCACCACTAAGCCTCAAACGATACAACAAGGGAGAATCCCTAATAATAACATTTTAGATTTTAAAAAATAAAAAATCTCAATCCTTGGTTGAATTCGATCCCCATAAATTAAACAACAAAACTGGCAAAGAACACTCCAAAATTCGATCGTTTTTCTAGGTTCTAAAAGAAATCCCTATTGTTGAGACGATAACACAAATTATATATGCATTAAAATTAAAAAAAAAAAAAAAAAAAACGGAATTCACTGATCATTTGATTATACCTGATGGCCTGGATTCGTCAAAATAAAGAAAAAGGGGCCGGGGGGTTTCTTTCTGTCTTTCTTCGTTTGAATTTGTGCCTCTGATGTAAGCATATATGGCATATGTGACACACACCCTAGGCCCCGATCGATGGAGGGTATATTGCACGTACATGCAAAATCGAAAATGGAAACATATTTCTATTTTACACTTTTTTCAACTTAATTCCAAGGCTTTGAGGATCAGAAATTTGGGTAAACGAAGGTGACACGTGGTGAAGATTGGTTTTCACGTCCAGAAGATGGGAGAACTACGTACGTAGTACTAGGCTGCAAGTGTTTTTTATTTTATTTTATTATTATTAGGAAATAATTTGGGTGGACAAGTCCTATTTTATTTTATTATTATTAGGTTAAGAAGACCTGGGTCGTTGTTAATATCGACTCATCGGACAGAGTGGCTAAGGTGTGTAACCTTATCCGCCACTCTATTACCCATACGAGGAACATGAAAGAAAACAACTTCTTTCAAAATCTATAGCAGAAATTGTACATCAGAAAGGATTAATTCGATTTCCCACGGACAATTGAATTTCCTGTTTGTAATCCTATGCGTGTTCTCGATTCCACATATCGGGAACCAAGAACGGGGATTCGAACTAGAACAAACCAGAAAACGCAACTTGAAGATCAAACACAAGATTTTACGTGGTTCGGCCGAAGCCTACGTCCACGGAGCCTTAGCCGAACGGCTTGAGAGCACAAATCCACTAATCGATAAGTAGGTTTACAGAACAGGTTGCCCTAACTAAAGACTACGGCAAATACAAGCACAACACAGAGAACAAGAGACATGTGAGTGCAAGGAAGAGATAACGAAGCTGACAAAGGAAGAAAACACCCTAGATCCGAAGCTCGGAGTCAGATCGCCGTCGGAGTGAACCAGAGAAGAAGATCTTCGCCAGAACGGTGGACAGACACCTTCTTCTTCTTCCTAGAGGCCGGATCTAGAGTCTCCGAGGGAGATTCGCTCGAGATCGGCCGCCGGAGCTTTGCTGGAGCTAAGAGAATGGAAACCCTAGCAGAGACTCTCTCTCTTCTCTCTGTTTCTCTTTCTGGATTACCTTAGAAGCGCCGTGTCGAATGAGCTCCCAAACCCTAGCTTTAGGCTTATATAGAGAGAGCCCTTAAGTGAAACGCAACGTTCCAGCAACCGGACTTCACAAGCCAAGAAGCCAGGTGAACAAGGGAGCTGGGCTAGGTATGGGCCTTAGTGTTGGGCCGAGTCTACCAGTTCGGTAAGAATGTAAGCATACATAATATATAACATATCACATATAACATGTTCGGTGTGTGTGTGTGTGTGTGTGTGTGTGTGTGTGTGTGTGTGTGTGTGTGTGTGTGTGTGTGTGTGTGTGTGTGTGTGTGTGTGTGTGTGTGTGTGTGTGTGTGTGTGTGTGTGTGTGTGTGTGTGTGTGTATTTTGCATTAATCTACCAAGTAACCTAAGCTAGGGCCATCCAATATTCCTAGCTAGAACTAATGTTTAGATTAAGATAGACATTACAATTTGCCCTTCTAATCCAAACATTAGGTCTATTAAAAACACAGCCTACTAATCAGTGGATATATGATCGCAAACCATTCAACATCATCATCGGCTCAAAAATACATTTACCTAAGGTGGTTCTCCAAGATGGAGAAAATCCCTGTAAAACACAAACTTGTTAGCAGGGATTACCTTTGTCCCAAAATCAGCAGGATTGATATCGCCTTTAATCTTCTTCACTTATAACTCTTGATTTGCAACGCAGTTACGTATAAAGTGAAAACGTACGTCAATATGTTTAGTCCTTTCGTGATACATGAGATCTTTGCACAGGTATAGTGCACTTTGGCTATCCATATGTATAACGGGTTTTGGTGGCTGTGTAAGGATTTCTTTTATGATTCCTTTGAGCCATATAACCTCTTTGGCAGCTTCTGTAGTAGCCATATACCCAGCTTCAGTTGATGGTAAGGCAACAACTGTTTGCTGCTGAGATTTCCACGAAACACAGTTACCGGCCCACGTAAAGAAGTAGGCGGTAGTGGACTTGCGGTTATCTTTGTTACTGGAAAAGTCAGAGTCTACATATCCATTTAGCTTATCAACAAGCTCATGTAAACCATAATGCAAACAAAAACTCTTAGTACCAGTAATGTAACGCAACAAGTATTTCATGGCAGTCCAGTGATCATTTCCAGGATTAGACATAAAACGACTAAGCACAGAAATGGCAAATGCAAGGCCTGGGCGGGTGCACAACATAGCATACATAACGGACCCCACAACTACGTCGTAAGGGACCTTAGCCAATTCTTTAACATCTTCAGGCTTAGTGGGGCAGCTTTTCTGGGTGAGCTCTAGGTGCCCTCCTCGGGGTATGGATGTAGGCTTAGAATTCAACATATTAAACCGATTTAGAACCTTAAGAATATAGTCGTCTTGAGACAACCATATTTTCTTATTAGGTCGGTTTCTAATTATGTTAACACCAAGAATCTTCTTGGCACTTCCTAAGTCTTTCATGTCAAAGTATTTCTTAAGATCCTTTTTAACAGTACTATTAGGAATAATAGAACTGCAGATCAATAGTATATCATCAACATATAATAACACATAGATCAAGCATGATTTAGAAACACTTTTAAAGTAAAGACATGAATCATAACTGCTACGAGTAAACCCAAGTTTCTTAATCACGACATCGAATTTGAGATTCCATTGTCTAGGGGGCTGTTTAAGCCTATAGATGGATCTCTTCAGATGGCAGACATGATCAGGAAATTTGGAGTTTACAAACCCTTTGGGTTATTTTATATAAATGGTTTCATCAAGAGTACCATGTAAGAAAGCAGTTTTAATTAACATCCATTTGTTCTAACTCCCGGTCAAAAATAGCACACATAGCAAGCATAATACGCATGGTTTTATACTTAACAACAGGGGAGAAAATATCATTATAGTCTATTCCTTCTCTCTGGGTGAACCCTTTTGCCACAAGGCGGGCTTTAAATCTAGGAGGCTCTCTAGGGTTTAGACTTGCCTTAAGCTTATAGACCTATAAGCCGGGTCTTAGAAGGTCTTGGAATCAGACTCCTTGTTTTATTTGTATACATGGAGTCCATCTCTTCTCTCATAGCAGTTAGCCACTATTTGACATAACTATCCTTAAGGGCAGATTCATAAGACCTAGGAGTAGTAGGATTCCTAACAATATCAGCAGTAAGAAAGGCATACTCCACAATATAAGAGGTATACTTCCTATTGGGGATGATGGTTCTAGCTTCTCTATCCCTAGTTAACTGATAATCATGCAAATTAGGTATAACAGGAATATCAAAAGCATGTGAATCAGAAGGGAGGGAGGATAAAATAGAGGACTCTCTTTGCGAGTCATTAGAAAGGCCATTTACATCACCAGAAGTAGAAGGATGAGAAGAAGAAGTAAGAGAAGTAGAAGAAGTAGCTTGCTCAGTGTTCGGCTGAGGCTCGGTCTCCACTTGTTCAGGTTGAGGATCTTGTTCTTCATTTTCCTCTTTTTCTTCCTCTTGCTGCCCCCCTGTAGTGTGGAGTGTGTGCCCTTCAGGGCTGCTATTAAGGTCCTACTAGTGTCGTGCTCTTCATCATCAAAGGACTCAACTTCTTCAGGTAACAACTGCTTGGTCTGCTCAGGGGTACCTGTGAACTCAAGGAAAGATGTTAGCTTAGTTTTTAAAGGGAAATCTAACTCATTAAATCTCACATTCCTTGCTGTGATGACCTTGTAGGGTCCAGGTTGCAAAAGGAGCACCCTGAACCCCTTTACTCCATCAGGGTAACCAAGAAGAATGCCCTTCAGGGCCCTTGGTAGCAGCTTACCATCACTGATGTGAGGGTAGGATGCACACCCAAAGGGCTTAAGGTATTCCAAGCTTGGTTGCTTACCTGTCCATTTGAACTGGGAGTAACAAAATCAAGCACAGAGGAAGGAGATCTATTAATAAGATAGGCAGTAGTTAATACAGCTTCACCCCAAAGAGTATTCTTAAGGCCAGAACTAATTAACATGCATCTCACTTTTTCTAACAAAGTTCTATTCATTCTTTCAGCAGTCCCATTTTGTTGTGGAGTTCCAAGTATAGTTAAGTGTCTCTAAATCCCATGTTTTTGGCAAAAAAGTATCAAAATCAGTATTACAAAACTCCAAGCCATTGTCAATTTTTAAGCACTTCAGTTTATGATTGGACTGACTCTCTACCATTACATTCCATCTTGTGAAAGCATCAAAGGCCTGATCCTTTGATTTCAGAAGGCTTACCCAAACTTTCCTTGAGTAGTGATCAATGAAGCTAATAAAGTATCTCATGCCTCTTG
This sequence comes from Persicaria tinctoria, assembly GCA_037127255.1. NCBI lineage: Eukaryota > Viridiplantae > Streptophyta > Magnoliopsida > Caryophyllales > Polygonaceae > Persicaria > Persicaria tinctoria. The sequence continues at coordinate 41,171,769 of JBANSL010000005.1, read as the reverse complement.
TAGTAGGGACTGGTGAAGGGCCTCATAGATCAAAGTGCACATATTCTACAGGAGACTTAGCAACATATGAAGACACATGAAATTTAACCATGGCAGACTTGCCCAAAACACAATGCTCACAGAATTTGATATCAACAGGTTTCTTAGGTAATAGGACAGATTTATGCAACTTTATTAAGCCCTTGTTGCCTAGCTACCAAGCCTGTTATGCCAAACCTTAGTCTCATATAAATTCATAGAATTAGAAGCAGAAACAACATTCACTTCAGGTTTCGAAGAGAGAACAAAATACAATCTTTTCCTTCTAACAGCTTTAACAATCACAGTTCCATTTCTGAAAACTGTTCTCACACCATCAGAAGAATTAACACTGCATCCTATTTCTTGTAAAGCAGATTCAGACATCAAACTTCTTCTAAGACTGGGAACCCACTTAACATTGGTGAAGACTCTAACAATGCCATCATACATGATTAAGGGAACACCTACACCTTTAATATGCAAGCAAGTATGATCACCCAACATGACATCCCCACACAGACTCATTTAAATTTCTAAAGAAATGCTTATGAGGGGTGGCATGCATTGTACAACCAGAATCTAATATCCATGCATCAGAAGAATCAACAGATGAAATCTTAGAACACATGAACAATTCAGCAGAGTATTCACACATATTTTCAAGCACAATAGCAGACAACTCAGTGTTATTTTTCTTACCAAGATCCTCAACCCTTTTTTTTCCTGCATTCCTTAACCCACTGACCCACATTACCACAGTAATTACATTTTGAATTACGGTCAGATTTCTCAGATTTCTCATTTTTAGGCTTGTCTTTCTTTTGCTTCTTTTTTTTTTTTATTCTTGTTACCCTTTTTATCATTCCCTTTAGTGAACAAAACCTCATATTTATCATCTTTGTCAGTTTTAAGACCCTTGATCTTAAAAACATTCATAATCTCATTCTTTTCAATAATGGATTCAATCAACTTATCTTTAGTAAGTTCATCATGACTAAACTGTATGACATCTTTAAAATTGTCAAATTGGGAAGGTAAAGAGTTAAGAAGCAAGATAGTCTGGTGAGAATATTTTATGTCATCATTACAACGTTCCAATTCTAGAGTCATCTTAAGAAATTTGTCAAGATTATCATCCAGAGTCATGAAAGTGTTCATTTTATAAGTAAACAGACGACACAATAAAGAAATCCTGGAGGGCAAGGATTTAGATAGAAAAAGCTCCTCCAGGGCATGCCAGAGTGTAAAAGTGGAGGAGTATTTTACTACTTAACAAGCAATGCCATTAATGAGGCGTAGCATCATCTCAGAGTGGACTTAGGTGGTGTGGATCCTCATTTAACCTTTTTCAGCTTTTGTTCTTCAGTGAGCTTAGGAGGATCCTCATCATTGATGCTCAGTCCCTTAGTAAGGGTGGTCATCTCAGAGGTTGTTGTTGCTGGCATCAAAACCGCCTTCCAATAACCTTCTTTGATGAGAATAAATCTCATATTGACTTGCCACATGGCAAAGTCTATAACACCATCAAAGGGAATAACTCTCATATTGACTTGACACATGGCGAAGCCTGAGCTTTTTGAAGAACTACCTGATCTCCTGCCTCCGATCCCGCTCCTTGAGATTCAAGAATGGCACATGTAGGTAAGGAAAGGGACACCCAAGCTCTGATACCACTTTGTAATCCTATGCACGTTCTCGATTCCACAGATCGGGAACCAAGAACGGGGATTCGAACTAGAACAAACCAAAAAACGCAACTTAAAGATCAAACACAAGATTTTACGTGGTTCGGCCGGAGCCTACATCTACGGAGCCTCAGCCGAACGACTTGAGAGCACAAATCTACTAATCGGTAAGTAGGTTTACAGAACAGGTTACCCTAACTCAAGACTACGGCAAATACAAGCAAAACACAGAGAACAAGAGAAATACGAGTGCAAGGAAGAGATAACGAAGCAGACAAAGGAAGAAAACACCCTAGATCTGAAGCTCGGAGTCAGATCATCATCGGAGTGAACCAGAGAAGAAGATCTTCGCTAGAACAGTGGACAAACACCTTCTTCTTCTTCTTAGAGCTCGAATCTAGAGTCTTCAAGGGAGATTCGCTCGAGATCGGCCGCTGGAGCTTCGCTGAAGCTAGGAGAACGGAAACCCTAGCAGAGACTATCTTTCTTCTCTCTCTTTCTCTTTCTTGATTACCTGAGAAGCGCCGTGTCGAATGAGCTCCCAAACCCTAGGCTTATATAGAGAGAGCCCTAAAGTGAAACGCAACGTTCCAGCAACCGGACCTCACAAGCCAAGAAGCCAGGTGAACAAGGGAGCTGGGCTATAGGTATGGGCCTTAGTGTTGGGCCGAGTCCACCAGTTTGGTAAGAATGTAAGCATACATAATATATAACATATCACATATAGCATGTTCGGTATATATATACTATAGTTTGGATATATATCATATATGAGCATAGGTTTATACAACCCACACTTCTAACATATGATATGACTAAGTACAATATATATATATATATATATATATATATATATGCGCTCCGGTGAAAACCAAAATTGCGGTAGAAACCCGTGAGGACCGATTTTTAGCTCGGGTCACTTGCTTTATAGCCCGGTTGTGAATAGAACCGATCTATAAAGGCATAAATTTTAGCCCGGTTTTGAATTAAACCGAGCTATAAAGTCACTCTGTAATTTTTAAACATGAGTTTGTTAGCACAATTTTTAGGCTTGACCGAACTATAAAGTCATGTGTTATTTTAAAATTGGAGTTTTTAGCACGGTTTTTAGGTTGAACCGAGTTGTAAAGTCACCGTGTGATTGAGGTTTTTAGCACGGGTTTCAAATAAACCAAAATATAAAGTAGTCCTCACGGGTTTTTACCACAATTTGAGGTTTTCACCGGAGTCAATCTGTATGTATGTATGTATGTATGTATGTATGTATGTATGTATGTATGTATGGATGGATGCATGCATGCATGCATGCATGCATGCATGCATGCATGCATGCATGTATGTATGCATGCATGTATGTATGCATGCATGTATGTATGTATGTATGTATGTATGTATGTATGTATGTATGTATGTATGTATGTATGTATGTATGTATGTATGTATGTATGTATGTATGTATGTATGTATGTATGTATGTATGTATGTATGTATGTATGTATGTAGTAATCTAAGCTAGGGCCATCCAATATTCCTAGAACTATTGTTTAGATTAAGATAGAGATTACATTGTTTAAGTGTTTTCAATGATTATCTTAGAGTCTCATTCGATATGGATTTTGTCTATATTGAGTTGACGTACTTGTTGGATTTTCATTTTAAGAGCGAGAGCTTCCGTAGTAAGTGGGTTTTGTTTACCTAGCCTCTGGTGACAAACAGAAACAGGAAGACCTTCCTAGTCTCTGATAATTGCACTAGCTGAGCTCTCTTTATTTGTTATTGTTGACCCATCAAAGTTTATTTTTAGCATACCCCACGGTGGCTTACGCCAAGAAATATTTTTTTGTCTATTATTCTGCTTTAGAGGTTTGGGGCAAAGGGGGCGAACCTCCTCCTCAAAATCAACCTCTACTACAGAAGTTTTATTCCAATTGTCTATATGTGATTTAATCAGATGTAAGGCTTTGTCTTTGTCTGGGATGGTCACCTTCTGAAACAGATGTTGATTCCTAACATACCATGTAGACCACCAAGAGAAAGCGAGGCTCACCAGAGCCGATGAGTTTAGACTCTTCCCAAAAACAGATAGAATGGGCTTAATATCACGTGACTGGGCAATCAAGCCGGCAATAACTGATTGGATATGGGAAGGAAATTGGTGGATGGCTTGAATGAACGGACATTCTAGAAGAAGGTGGACCTCGTCCTCGGGTGCCCCATTACATAGGAAAGGGTGGACGGGACTGAAGTCCCCCGACTAGACAGCTGAGAATCAGTTGGCAGGCCATCCTGAGACACTTTCCAATGAAAGTTTTTAACTTTCGGGGGAATATTAACCTTCCATATCTAGGCATTATTGTCCGAGAGTAGAGTTGACTGATCTGTTATTAATTTATATGCCCTGGCAGTAGAAAACCAACCCTCCCTATCAAGCCACCAGTATAAACGGTCTTGAAAATGCGAGGCGAGTAGCACAATGTCTAGGATTTCATGCATTAAACAATTAGGTATTACTCCCTGCAGTTTTTCCTTCCACCATTTGCCCCCCCAAAATGTAATCACTAACAGTCTCATTCCGATTACAATCCTGAGGGCATTCTTCCCTGGACAATAAATAAGAGGCTGTGATCCAATTATCCGACCAGAACTTAATTGATTGCCCATTTTCTACTGACCAAATAAGCCCTGATTTAAAATTTTCAAGTAAGGCAGTGAGCTTAGTCCATTGCCAGAAGGTAGACCCCATTTTTTTGTAGTAAAACATATTAGCAGAACGAAGGTATTTATTTCTAATCAACGAGACCCAGACATTACTAGGCTCAGCCAGAATCTTCCAAAGTAGCTTCATCTGGAGAGCCACATTCATGTCACAAGATTTCCGAATCCTCAGCCCCCCACATTGCTTCGGTTTGCAAATCCTATCCCAGCTAATCAGTGGCCAATACTGAAGATCCTTATTCCAAAAGAAAGAGTTATGCATAGCCGTGGGAAGCATGAAGTTCTGCATACAGTGAAGTGGCTTAGCAGAAAGATTGAAGTTGATTAAGATAGCACGACCTTGTTGAGAGAGGGCATTATCCCTCCATTTAGGTCAGTTGTTGTTTAGATTTACAAATAATTTCTTCAAAAGTAAGTTTGGTTACTCTACCATTTATAATAGGGCAGCCTAAATACTTTTCTATTGACTTTTCATTTGTACTACTAAGGCAGTTGTGTAGCTCAAGGATCATATGGTTAGGAATACCCCTCGTGGTCTGGAAACTAGATTTATGGTAATTAACCATTTGGCCTGACACTTTACAATATGAATCAACAATCAACTTCATTTTGCGCCCAACATCTAGGCTACCTTTCGAGAAGATTATGATGTCGTCGGCAAAGGATAGGAAGGGAATCTGAGGGCCAACTTGTCCAATCGAGAAACCGATGTGTGTTTTATTCAGGCTACCCTCAACGGGTAGTTTGCAGGCCAGTATCTCTGCACCTAAAATAAATAGGAAAGAGGATATCGGGCCCCCCTGACGGAGTCCCCTAGAAGGGAAGATCAGGCATGTGGGACCATTGTTGACTAACACTGAGAAGGATACCATCGTGATGCATTCTATGACCCATGAAATAAACGTATCGTAGAAACCAAATCTTCCAAGCACCTTTTTTATGAAATTCCAATCGACTATAGCGTATGCTTTTTCCATGTATAGTTTTATTGCTAACCAACCTTCCCGACCCTTTCGAGATTTGTAGGAGTGAAAAATTTCATGAGCTATCAGTACATTATCTTGAATAGCCCTGTCTGATACAAAGGCGCCCTGTAGAGGGTGTATAAGTTTTCCAATTATTGTTTTCATTCTATCGGTCAAGATTATGGATATAATTTTGTAAATATTGAAACATAAGCTAATTGGACGGTAGTTGCTGGTAGAAGTTGGATCGTCTCTTTTTGGGAGGAGGGAGATGAAGATATGGTTTATTTGTTTGAGCATTTTTTCTGGAATGGAAAAAACCTTTAACCGCTCGAATTACAGATTTACCAACTATATCCCAGTATTTTTTTTTATAGAATTCAGCTGTGAAGCCATCAGGACCAGGGGATTTATTTTTCCCTAAGTTGAAAACTGCAGTTTTAATCTCCGTGTTGGGCGGAAGGTGTACAAGAAAATTGTTTTCCTCGGGCGAGACAGAAGAATGTATTAGTTCCAGCAACTCGCTAAGGAGCCTGTCGTCTATTGGTTCTTTCTTGAATCTCTTCTCGAAATCCCCTTTTATCTCATTCCGAACATTTTCCTCGCCCACGAATAACGTTCCAGTGGAAGAGGCGATGTTGCGTATTTGTTTCCTATCCCTTCGACCAGACGCCACACGGTGAAAATAAGATGTGTTAGAATCTGAGAGTTTAAGATGTTTATTTTTTGCTCTTTGGTTCCAAAACGTTTTTTGGAAGAGAATGAGTTTCTCCTTTTTTGTGATTAGGCACTTTTCCTTGTTATGGTTTGCTTGTGTATTTGTCCCCGGACCAGTGGATTGAATATACAGGAGCTCAGACTCCACCTCTTTCAGCTGTCGGAAGATGTTCCCAAAACTCGTTTTATTCCAATCTTTTGCCTTCTTTAAGTATTTTTTGTTTAAACATTTATTGGAACATGGAAAAGCCAGGGAAAGTGGCCCGCCATGATTGCTTGACTATCTTTCGGAAATCTTTCTGAAGTAGCCAGACATTCTCAAATTTGAAGAGTGGGGCTTTAATGATAGAGTCAACCTCAAAGGAGATTGATATTGGGCAGTGATCTGAGGAGGAAAAAGCACAGTTATATGTGATCGTGTTAGGAAATTTATCGATAACCTATTGGTGGACAAGCACCCGATCAAGCTTTTCGCGGATGTTGAAATCTTCCTCCTGATTCTTCCTCCAAGTAAACGGATTACCAAAGGTGGGGAGGTCTAACAAAGAACACTCATTTTTGAAGGAGATAAGTCTAGAAAACCTGGAGGTACGGGTAGAGGCCTCCGCCGAGCTTATCAGCACTACATAAAATTTAATTTAGATCACCTAAGACTATACACGGGATGGATGAATCATTTACAATCGTTTTTAACATTTCCCGAAACTGTTCTATTTTATTTGGGGCCGGAGGGGTATAAACAAAAAGGACGAGGATCGGGAACCCATCAAACATTCTTTCAAATTTGAGACCAATGATACGCGGTGAGTGGAAAGCAATGGAGATCGTAAAATTTAATAGTTGGTGGGATTTCCATAGAACTTTTATTCCTCCTGGTTTCCCAATAGCTGGCGACCAGACTGCTTCATCAAATCCAATATGCTTCCATAATTTATCGTCGGGAATATTTTTCGACTTAGTTTCTGCTAGCGCCATAATTTGAATATGCTCATTTTTACACATAGAATCAATTTCCATCCAAAAAGTTTTTTTTCCTACACCCCTACAATTCCAAAAGCAAATCTTCATGTATAACTTTTGATGATAAAAGGACAGGTTTTCAAAGTCCTTAAATCAAGATGATTTTGACAATTTATTTTGGCATGAACAACATCTGACATTTTAGATCGGAGATTGTCGTAACAATCTAAACGGACCGCACTAGGCCAATTTTTAATCCACGTATTACTTCTCCTGATTCTCCACAAGTGTATGTGACCCTAAATGGGAGTTGTTTGTACATGTCTAGAGTAATTTGGAATTGAGAACGTGCTCAAGGAGATTATGTAGACTAGTTTTAAAAAGTAGTCAAGGAGGAAAAACACAAAACAAACCCAACACAACCAAACAATCTGCATAAAACATATACATACAAAGTTAAGTGAGTATGTTGGGTAGAAACGATCTTGTTTACAGATGCTCTGAATGACAAGAGCAGAGCATAGAAGAAACTTAGCCCACTTCGCAACCATCGATTTCTGAAAGCCCTTTCCAGAGGCGAGGGTTTAGACAAAACAATTCTTCTTCACGATTTTTTTCACACATCCCGAAAGAGTGTAGATTTTTCTCAAACATAGCAGACAAAGCAAACCATATGTCAGCACAGATAATTTCTCAAAATAGCTGAAATAATCAGGAATAGAAAACAGCCCCAATTGCTCAGAGACTAGTGATTCCCTTAGTATGCCCATATTTTTAGTAGAATTGCTTTGTACGAGTAAGAACTGCTTGTAGTATTTGGATTTATTAGTGAAGCAAAAAGACTCCATCATTGAATCAGCAATGAGGTATTCATTAGAGTGTTTGAATCGGATGATTAGCTTGAGACGGCATAGAAGTTCACAATGATATGAATGAGTTTTATCCATGGAAAGGCTAATTTGAATAAGTTTTTGGCAAACACCATCCGAATAAAATGGAACCAGCTTTTCATTCAAATAATTTAACCATAACTTACGTAGCTTACCAAACATTAACTTTAGTCGATCCAAGTTGGTCGGTGGCTTCTTCGTTTTCTTCTCATTCTTCTCGAATTTCCGTTGGATGTTATCCTCACAGGGGTGGGAAGACCCCCCAGATTTTTTGCTCTCAATGAGAGGTTTAGGGCCCTTGCGGGGTTTGGATGGGGAGAGAACAAGGTTCTCAAACCCCAAGGTTTTTTTACCTAGACACTTGTCCGAGGTTTTCATGCCAAGACAAACAAGAAAATTGGGGTTAGATATTTTATTCAAGTAAGAACGGTGCACCAGAAAGGCCGAAGCCCTCCTAATACATAGTTACACCAAGGAAGTTGTGTCATCATCGAGAGGGAAAGTGGTTCCCTCAGCGATCATGACGACAACCAATTTTTGGGGGCCCTTTCGGGAGGTGAGGGGTGGAAGGGCACAAAGCACCTTCCAATTTTTGATCAAGCACCAAAATAGGATATCCCTTTGATCAAGCAATAGACATATAATGAATGATATGAGAAATTTGAGATTCAGCAACAGATCTGAATAAAACAACCCATTTTTGCAGTTGAATAAACAACACTTAGACACAAAGTAGTTGAAACTACCATTTTTTACAATGATAACCAAAACGGCGTTCAAACTGAGGAAAGGGACCATAATAGCCCCAATCACACCAATTGTTTCAAGGCCCGAAAATCGGGGAGTAGGGGGTGAAGAAGCATAAGCCTCTAGCACTGGATTTTCCAACCACCAACAAGCAATGTATTTTCTCAACATGAGACTACAACTAAGTAAAACCAGGTAAGATATTATGTAGTATAACCTGTTTAAAGGCGATGGAGCCAGGAATGTGGAGTTGGGAGAGGCAGAATGATCGCCAACACAAGTTGACGAAAACAGATCATAGAAAAGAAAGGACACACAAACTAAGTGAGGCATGGGCTCCACGACCGAAGCCCAAAGCCACCGAAGCACAGAACTACAACCAACTTTAAAAGTGGCGGCAACGCGAACATACAACAACTCCACCTCCACCTTCGTCAACATCGCCAACACTGCCGTGGGAACCGAAAGCGACCTCGAAGCCATCGTCGGAGGCTCCACCACATGCACCTCCACCACCACCACCTCCTCGGCAATGCTGACTGCATCGATGCGAGAGGAGAGTTTGCAGAGGTGGGACGGGGAGGAGCGGAGCAAAGCGTCTTCGCTGAGGCAGTTGACACTAGACAAATAAGAGGAGACCCCGGATCCCAGCTTAACTATAGTCGGTCGAAAGAAGAGCACACCGGAAGAGGAGCGGAGCAGTTTCTTCTTTTTTTTTTAAGAAATTCGTCACCCTCATGTCCTTAGATCTCCACCCAAGCGACAAGCACATGCCTCACCATCCACCAAACCACTAGCCCAAGGCCGATCAACGCCGAGGGAGGAGAAAGCAAGGAGAGCGGCGAACTGAGATTGAAAGCCACAACGGTTGATTTGCAATAAGAAAATGGACTGATTTTGCGAATTTCGGCATTAATAGGCTTAATCCAGGAAGGATTGGCCGATTGGAAACACCAAGAAGATGAATCAGAGTTGATTTGTGCTTATGATAGGGTTTAGGGAGAAAGGGGACGAGGAAATGGATGGGGCGCGTGGAAAGCGCATAGTTTGGCTCACAAGGGAGGTTTTTCCTTTTAAAAAAGGTAATTAGGCTGCAAGTGTTTATACTTAGGTAAATCAGAGAAAACCACCTATTAAATATTACTTTTTTTTAGTTAAATCACCCCTTATAATAGAAATTACATAAAACCACACATTAAAGAGGGTATGTTAACAAAACACCACACAAGTGAAGCTTATGTTAGAAATTATTTGAAATGACTAAAGTGCCCTTACATATTAATAAAATTTTCATACTATTGCCACTGAAATCGATATACAAAAACTCTCAAATCAATCTTAAATCTAGGCCATAGGGAAAAAACATCTCACAAAATAATTGTCTCCAATCAATTAAACTTACACCTTTAGAGAGGGGATTGAACCGCCTAGCCAACAGATTGGCACACCTTGGTCTTTATACATTATGATGGTGTGTGTGCTCCCATTCGTATCAACTACGTCATCCGTCAGGACGCCCTCGAATGCCCTTGGTCTTTGTCGTGCTTTCGAGAATGTCACCTTCACACGCACCTTTAGAGGGAGAAACCGCGTAACTCACATATTGACACACCTTGGTCTTTCTGTGCATTATGATGGTGTGTGTACTCCAGTTGAGATCGACGATATCGCCCATCAGAACGCCTTTAGGCATTGGTTTACTAAGGTTGACCACTCCCAAATCCTTGCCTTTTATTAAATAAATAATAAATAAACTAACACGTACAACCAATCTATAGATCTATAGGTTACAATTTTGATTTTTTTCTTTCGAAAAACATATCAAATTTTCTAGGGTTTAGGAGAATGTAGAAGATCCTGTTAGTACTTCTCTTTATTATTATCGATAAATTATTCGATTAATTAAGGAATAATAAATAAATTGTTCAACAAACTATTATTTTTGTTTGTATTATTCTATCATTTTCATACATTGTCAATTTATTATGTTCATTTTTTAATATATCATTACCTTAACTTTCAAAAGTACTCGCATTAGAAGTTTAGATTAATGTTACTCAAAATTTTAAACAAATACTCATGTCTTAGACACAGGACTCATGCATACTTATTAACCTAGAAGCAGTCTGTGTAAAAAATTGCCCCACGTGGCGAAGAAGCCCAATTTGCAGGACACATTCTCTTCTTCAACCGTTTCTTCACGTTCTTCCTCATAATTATCTTCCTCCTAGGAATTGGTTAGGGGCGGGTTGGAGACGGTGCACAATTTGTGAGCGGTCAGAGGGTGATTGACCACTGTTTATACGTTCCACCGTTCGAACGTGTTTAATTTCGCTGAGGTTTTAAGGCTGAGAGTTTTGGCATTCCATTGCCAATGATGGATTCATCCTCCTTGGGGTCTTTGTTCGTGCTTGAATCTGGGGGAAAATTCGAATTCTCTCATTAGATTTGGAAGTGACGTTCCAAAATTGAGAAAAGATGGAGTGAAGTTTGATTAACCATATCGGGGTGGTTGAGCCAGAAAGGATCTCGGGGTAGTACCAGATGGTCTCTGTTCAACTCATAGACATGGCCGCTCTCTATTTAGCAAAGCAAGGGGTGAAGTTTGATTTTATGGTCAAATTTCGGGCAGATCTGGATCTTCTTTCATGAGCTTTGCTTCAATTTTTTGCGTCTTGCCTTGGATTTGAGTCAGCTTCAACGGATTTGGGTGGTTGGAGATTTCATGTTTGGAATGGTGGTATGATTCACGACAAATTGTTGTAAATGAAGGCTTTTGGAGGGGATTTCAATGTGATGAGATTTAGACTACAAATTCAAGGGGATTTTGAATAAGATGTTGCTAATTTTTGTTGTTGTTCATTGTTGTTGGCTAGTTTCAAAGTCTATTGTGAGTTGCTTTTGGAGCTTTTTTTTTAAGAGAACGACAAGAGAATGCTCTAACTCTTCATTCTCATTGTTTTTTAATATATTGTATATTGCAGATAGATGATTTAAGTGTTGTGTTGTGGAACTTGATTCTTTCAAATGTTTTGAATAGGAGTTTTGGGAAGGGTTTTAATTGTTTGTGGTTCCTAATGTATTAGAATTTGTTTTTCCCTTGGATTTTTCTTTATATATGGTAAGGTTGTGAGGTGTACTAATAAGGCTATGTTTCGTGCGAGAAAACACAATCAAGATGCGTGTTGCTAGATGGAAGCGAATAAAAAGAGTAGGTAGCTACATAAAGCTCTTGGAAAATTACAGATATTGCCCTTGTGCTTAATGTTAATTGAAAAATTCCATCTTGATAAGAATCATAAGGTAAATTATTTTCATCAAATCAAATAGCTTCAAAATTCAATTACCGAACCTTAGCAAGGATTTGGGGATAGTCAACCCCTATTGATCCATCGCCCAATAGCGTCCCAACGGATGAAATATGCGATCTCAGTTGGAACACAGTTGATGACGAAACACGAGGACAAACCCAGTTGCGCTAACCGATCTGCCACCTGGTTACCCTCCCTGAACATGTGCACGAAGGTGACACTCTCGAACGATCGACAAAGTCTAAGTGCGTCCGAAATCATCATCTCGATCTTTCACGGGCACTACCAAAGGCCTCGCAAGACATTGATGGCGGTCATTCAGCCGCCTTAAACTACAGGTCGAGTGAATCCCCGGTTCGAAGCTTCCTGAAGACTAATAATAAGACCATAGCATTCTGCTTGCACAGTAGACACCATACTGTCGCTATGGGCACCACAGGTAAGGACCCTTCCATGGAAATCGCGGATAACAAAGCCATAAGCAGCACTGTCCGACCTAATTCAAGCACCATCAAAATTAAGCTTAACGGATTCCTCAGCTGGTTTTTTCTATTTCACAACTTTTTGTTTTTCCATTCTCTTCTTTTGGAGGTTTGGTCTTAATGTGCCAATGGCGTCTTCTTGTTCCTAGTTTATGCACTTCTCCATGTAATCCTATATTGTTTTATATTTTTTTATCCATTCTTCCATCGTGCTGATATCATTGCTTTTAAAAGTTATTTTGTTTCTCAACGACCATATACCCTAAAGAGTGAAGGCAAGGATCCATTTGTGTTCCAAAGATAATTGGTGGAATATTTATGAAATTATATCCTTATATAACTTGTTTTATTTGTCAGTGTTCCGAATCATACGTTCAATCTATCTATCTAATCTCCCGATGAATGGCTGGGATATATGAAATTCAGTAAAGAGATGTGTGTTCTCTTCTTCATGATGGGAGCAAAAGGGGCATTCTAGAGGCATATGAGTTCCATTACCTTGTAGTCTGACTTTTGTTAGCGTTCCGTTTAGTAGGTTTTTCCAAAGAAATTTTTTAATCGTAGGCAAACAATCAATTTTCCAAATCTAGTCTAGTAGGTCTGAATTGATCCTTCTAGTTCTCGTGATGTGGTTTAAAGCGCTAGCAGTAGAAAACAACCCATTTTTACTTGATTTCCAGTATAACATATCTTCAATTTCATTAGAAGGGATATATATGTCTAAAATTTTATCAACAATATCCGATGGGAGGTAGTTACTTAATTTTTCTTTGTCCCAAGTTTTGTTTGGTTTCATGAATTGATCAATAGTTTCTTGTTCATCAACCTCATCCAAGATGCATTTTTCTCAAAGGTTTCCTTCACTGTGAAGCCAATTGTCCTTCCAAAATCTTATAGATTTCCCTTTTTCCATCTGCATATAATTGCTGCACATAATTCTTCTTTGATATCCATTAGTTTCGCCCATAGTCAGGAGGAGTTCCTTTTCCGTTGATAGTTCCAAATATTCTCATTTTTAAATATCTCGGATGATTTTAACCCATTCATTTTGAAGCTCTGCAAGGATTTTTCAAAGCCATTTCATTTGCATAACTTTGTTCAATTCTTTAGTCTTGCGTAGTTCGAGCCCTTCTTCTCTCTTTGGTCTACAAATTTTATCCCATCCAATAAGAGGCTTTGAGGGAAGCGTGAAATTTTGCATTATATAGCTTGGATTCACTACAAGGTTTGCTTGGACAAGGACCGCACATCCTTGTTGGATGAGTTCATTAGCTCTCCATTTTGTTAGTTAGTTCTTGGTTTTCCTAATGACTTCTTCAAACGTGTTTTTCTTCACTCTACCGTTAATAATAGGGTACCAGAGATTTTTTTTTCTAAACCATGGTTGGTTATTTGTAGGAAGGAATGGATTTGGTGTCTTTGTTCATGTGTAATTCCTTTTGTCGCTTGGAAGGCGGATTTTTGAAAATTTACTTTTTGGCCTGAGATCTCGGAGTATTCATCAATTATAGTTTTTCACTATTCAGTAGGCTTTCGAGGTTACTTTAGAAAAGATCATAATATCGTATGCAAATGAGAGGAAAGGGATTGAAGGGCCACCCCTAGAGGTTTTGAAACGGATATTGTTCCTCGATTGTTCACTTTGTCGTTGTAATTTTCGTGCTAGGATTTTTGAGCCTATGATGAAAAGGTAAGGGGAAATATGACCAACCTGTCTTAGACCCTGTTGAGGCCGGAAAGTGTCAGTTGGTCTGTCATTTACTAGAATAGAGAAGGACATTGTTTGGATACATTCTTTAACCCAACCACAAAATTCCTGGCAAAATCCAAATTTGGACATAATAGAAAACAAAAAATCCAAGTTCAGTCTGCCATATGCTTTTTCTATGTCAAAGTTTGATCGCAATCCAACTCTCACGACCCTTTTTAGAGCGGAAGGAGTGGAAAATTTTGTGTGCAATGAGTACATTGTCTTGAATTGCTCTGTCTAAAATGAATGCTCCTTGGAGTGGGTGGATCAATTTTCCGAAAACCGTTTTAAGTCATTCTGCCAGGATTTTGGCAATAGCCTTATAGAGTGTAGACCAGAGGCTAATTGGTCTATAATTTTTTTTTGTTCTTGGGTTTTCTCATTTAGGGATAGGGGATATAAAAGTTTGGTTAATTTGCTTGAGCATTTTTTCGGCATAGAAGAATCCTTTGACTGCTTTTAAATGGATGGTCCAACAATATCCCAATATCGCTCGTAGAATTCTGCTGTCATTCCATCTAGTCTTGGGGATTTATCTTTTCCTATAGAACAGAAGGCATTCTTTATTTCCTGGTTTGTAATTGGTTTGGTGAGGAATTCTTTTTTCTGATGAGTAATTTCTGTATCTATTAGTTCTAGATACTCATTTAAAATCGTTGTGGTTCTCTCTTCTGATGCTTTCTTCCCCTATAATAGTTGTTCCTCCCGTTGTTACGATTTCTCTAATGATTTTTCTATTTCTGCGCCCTGTAGCTACTTTTTGGTGATATCCTGAATTTGTATCGGAGAGTTTTAAGTGTTTTGTTTTCACCCTTTGACGCCAGTGCGTGTTGTGGTATTATATGAGCTTGCTTTTCTTTTCTATAAGTTTTTGTTGTCTTTTGTTGTTTTCATTTTGGTTTGTTTGAATATGATCATGTTGCAATTGAACTAGTTTTTCCTTAAT
Organism: Persicaria tinctoria; assembly: GCA_037127255.1. Classification (NCBI taxonomy): domain Eukaryota; kingdom Viridiplantae; phylum Streptophyta; class Magnoliopsida; order Caryophyllales; family Polygonaceae; genus Persicaria; species Persicaria tinctoria. Next base: position 41,156,580 of record JBANSL010000005.1, on the reverse strand, counting down.
TTCTTTTAGTTGTTGAAAAATATTTCCGAATGTGGTTTTGTTCCATTCTTTTGTTAGTCTTTTAAGTACGTAGTTGGGGTTTTTTTTTTAACTACTTGAAACATTTGAGAACCTTCGCATCTCATTCTCAATGTCAGAATTACTATGTTTATGTAGTCTTTTCTGTGGAGCCATATTTTTTTAAACTTAAATGGTCTCGCCTTTCGGTTTTCATGTGATTCGATTTGAATCGATATAGAACAATGGTCTGAGGAGGAGAATGCATGGTTTCTGGTGGCTACGTTTGGGCACCATTGAAGTATTTCATATTGCACTAAAGTTCTATCAAGATTTTCGTTAATGTTATTTATGTCCGTTCTATTTTTTTTTCAAAGTGAACTCATTTTCTATTGTCTGTATATCAAGAAACTTACAGTCATCTTTAAGTTTTAACAATCGTTTGAATCTGGTTAGGTTTGTTTGAGATCCCCCTGTTTTTCGTTTATATTCTCTATCTCATTTAGGTCCCCCATTACAATAGTAGGGATACCAAAGTCACAAATATGGGTAATAATTTTATTCTAGAAATCATTTTTCTTATTTTCTTGAGGGGGTGTGTAGACAAAACAAATAGCAAAATTTGTTTGTGGAGAGGTATCTTCAATTTTCATTGTAATGAAATGACCATCTGTTGTCATTATTTCAATTTGAACATTTTTTAATTAATAGTTTTTCCATAGAACACAAATTCCTCTTGATCTACCCACAACAGGAGACCATCAGATCGAATCGAAGCTAGCTTTTTGCCAAACTGCTTTTGAAGGAATAATCTTCGTTTTAATTTCCATTAAAGTCATAATATGTATGTTTTCTAATTTGCAAAAAATTTCAATTTCCATCCATAGATTTTTTTTTCCGATCCCACAATAATTCCATTTGCATATTCTCATCTCGGATATTCTATTTTTATGTGTGTTGTCGTCTTCCTTCTGTCTTTGTGTTTATATATCACTGTGTATATTTTTATTCTATAGCTTTGTTGTTCTCACATTTGATTCGTAGTCATTGGGTTCACGAGGGAGTTGGATCGAGATTTTTTTTTTTCCTTTCTTATTTGCCATGGGTTCAAAGGCAATATGTTTGTTCAAATGGTTGATTGTGTCGAAACCTATCACCAACCTCGCAAGATGAGAGATGATGCAAACCTTCAAAAAGTAACCAGAGTCTAAGGAACCGAAATAGAAGAAGAGGGAAGTTGTTAACTTTTTTGTCAAATGTAACATCATTTGTCCCATTAGATATTTCAAATTAACCCTTCATATCTCACGTAGTCCCAAATCTGTATCATAGCATACACAGAAAGGATCATAGATCGAGGGAATCCTTTTCGGGTATTCTTTAAATGTGTCGAAGTCCAAGAGACAATGAGTGACAAAAAAAGAGACTTTGGTCAAGACTCCTACATGAAGGACCAAGTAGAGGTCATAGAAAAAATAAGGATTACCATCGCTTAGGTTCATAGATTTTTTTTGGAAAATAGTTAGCCACCACTTGGTTTCAATTTTTTCCATGGGTTCCTTTGTTCATGAGTTTTCCTTTGTTAACAACCTCATCTGAGTCAAGGAGTGTAGATGCCCACAAATATATCACAATTTTAGGGATCCTATTATCTTTTTCATCAAACAAATTCAAGTGCCAAACACATGCAAAAGTGAGAATTATTGGAAGAAATAGGGGCTCAACCCAAGCAAATTCATTTTTCCCAAGAACTTCAAGAGAAAAGGACTCTCCCAAACTCTTTTCTTCATTACTTCTAACTTGTTTCACCATGCTTCCATATTCAAGAGTCAAAAGATACCAAGTAAAAACCAAGTATAATTCATCTAGGAGAAAGCTTTCAAAATCAATATTCCTGAGTCTATAAGCATTTTCGAGAATACAAAAATCCAAAGTCTGGTTATACACACTAGAATAGTTTCTAAAAGATGTACAACTATTATTTTTTCTCCAATTTGCACCACATCCACGAAATTTCAAACAGATTAATCATGTGCACACACCAATGGGTCAAGTTGGCAGCCAATGCCGTCACTAGTCTAACACCAAATTTTAATGTTTAGGGTTCCAAATTCAGATTACTAATCTTATCATATATCATGGTTTCAAGTAGAAGAGCTTTAAATAAACAAGTAGGGGAGGGAGAAAGTCGGCCACTTGAAAAGCCTGAGAAAGAGAGGGTGAAGGGGACCACAATCGCAGCACGAAGGTTGAGCCCAACTCAACCAACTGCACCGCCACCAGCCCCGACTCCATTACCAACCCAAGCGACGCAAGTAGCCTTCAACAGCAGGAGAACGAGTCGACCAGAAACCCAAGGCAACAACTGAGAAAACCAGGAAGAAGGCGAGCCCAGTCACCATCAGCTTAGATCTCGAGCGAGTTTCAACTAGATCATTTTTTTCAAACTCAAATTCATACCGTCATCTGCGCAAAGAGGGAAACAACCCAAATAGGGTACACGACAACACTTGACAACTCAAATTCATACCGTCTATCACTCGAAACCTTCGATCTAAAGCTTCTTTTTCTTCTTTTTTCCTTTTCCTCCAAATTTTGAATCATTTCTCTTTGATCTCCTTCTCTACCAACAACCTGGGTTTTTTTTGGTTCCACCTCGCAGCATCTACCCTGGGTATCCCAGATCTTCCATCCGGTCTTCTTAAGTTGAAATTTTGGTATTGAGGGTGGCGACGCCGGGGTTTAGCATTTCTAGGGTTCTTGGGCTCGGGAACTTCTCTCTCTTTTTTCTCTCTCATTTTCCTCGGGCATGTTTACATGTTCAATTTTTTTTAATACAAGGAAAATAATTAGAATACAGCTAACGTTTACAAAAGCAACTATATCCTAGAGCGTCCTTTTGGACGAGAACCCTGAGTTCTTGATCAGCTAGCAAATCCTCATCGGCAGGGATATCGTACGCCATGTGCGCGACCCGATCGGCGACATCATTGGACTCCCTGAAAATATGTCGAATAGAAACATAATTAAACCATACAGACAAAGACCTAATTTCATAAATGTGTAGTTTAATACTCCAGGGGCAACAAACATCGCCCAAAACCGAGTTAAATAACAACTTGAAGATTGACGCCCTCAATAAGTAGATTTCTGATGCCCAATACCCTTTCCCAAAGCACTCCGTTGCGTAGAGCAAGTGCTTCAGCATATAGGGCGGATGCATTGTTACAGAGGCCAGAGCCTGCTGAAATCACGGTAGCAATAGAGTCCCTAATGGTGTAGTCGAAAGAGCCATCACCATTCACCCTGTATGATCCGTCAAAGTTAAGTTTGAAAGCCTGATCAGGAGGTTTTTACCGATGAAGTTTGATTCTCTTAGTCTTTAGGTTGTGCCCAGCAGCAGTGTTAGTTGCCACTAAATGAATCTTAAACAGGGTGAACGACTCGGTAGCCAACTCAAAGCAGCTTGCCTCATTCCAAGTTTGTTTGGTAGATAGCATTTGTATTTGAATTTGAGTTATTGTAACTGTAGTGACAGAACCAAATACCAATTTGTTTCGATAGAACCAGATTGCCCACCAACAATGAAAAAGGTCTATCAAATCTGATTTTGTAACTACAGTAAAAAGGTGTTGTAACACATCATTGGGGCAACTGGAGTAAAAATTACCTAGACCTCCGCTTGGTATGCTAAATTTTAGAGTATTTAGTACCCGATGGGTCATCGGGGAATAAAAAAGTAAGTGCCGAGTTGATTCAAAGAAACAATCACAAAATACGCAATGCAAAGGGACGCTCACTTGTGATCTTTGGAGATGTCCTTTGGTCGCAAGAGAGTTAGTAGCAAATTTCCAGATGAAGTGCTTTAGTTTGGGTGGAGCACTTAATTTCCATATCCAATTACACTGGAATTGTGTATTTTGAGCACCATTAGGTACCAACGAAACTGCTGATGTGGTGGTAAACCAACATTTAGGGTCAGGTCCACAATCGTGTCTGTCTAAAAGGTTTGAGATAGCAAGTGGTAAAGTGCTAATTTGTGTGATAACATGTGTTGGTAGTATACTCTGCAAATAAGATGTTAAGAGAGATAAATTCCAATTTTTAGTGTTTGTAATAAATGACCCATTCCAACTTAGCTGATCTGTTGTCAAATTTGAAGCTGTAAGGTTTGCAAGGCCCTCCTCTAGGACCCAATGGTCGGTCCAAAAAAGAATGTCTTTGTCGTTGCCGATGCTCCACCGACCTTTTCAAACAAAGAGCGCAAATTGAGTAGCTTGGACCATGCAAGGAGGATCCACCGACCTTTCTGTAAGTCCTAAGGGATGATGTTTTGAGATATTTAGCCTGAACAACCTATACCCAGGGATTTAGTGGTTCAACAAGGATTTTCCACATGAGTTTTAACTTTAAAGCTGTATTCACTGTTTTTGCTTTTTAAATTCCTAGCCTACCATTGTGGGTGTCTGACCAAATTTTATCCAAGTTGATAAGTGGTGTGTGTCGACCTTCTTTGTTCCAGAAGAAGCGACGGTAAACCTTATCTAATTCAGTATGAATTGAAGCGGGAAGCATAAAAGATTGCATCAAGAAAATAGGTTGGGCACTCAGGTTTGCCTTAATAATAATCTTCCACCCTTTAGCCGAGAGTGAAGAAGCCTTCCACCTAGTTAATTGACGTTTAGTCTTAATAACAACATCCGAAAATGTGTCCTTATTGACTCTGTCATTTATGATCGGGCAGCCTAAATATTTTTCCAAAACAGTAGAACACGGAATACCTAAATGGGATGTAATGGTTGCTTTAGAAGCAATAGATGTGTTATTCGAAACTTGATAAGAGAATTTGTGGTAGTTAATTTTCTGTCCAGAAATCCTGAAGTAGTCATTTAGAATAGAGGTAATAGTTTAGCCCGCTTTTGCTGAAGCTTTAGAGAATATCACCAGGTCATTTCCGAAGGCAAGACAAGGAATGGTAGGCCCCATTTTAGTAAACGGGAAGCCTATCTTAGGATTCATAGAAGAAGCATTTTGCAGCGACTGAGCAAGAAACTCTGAGGCCGGCAATGATGAAAAGTAGGGGCAATAGCGGGTCGCCCTGTCGAAGTTCTCTGTGGGGGGAAAACTGCTTGGTTAGAGTATAATTAATCAAGATAGAGTAGGATACAATTATGACACATTTCATAATCCACTTAATAAACGTACCATGGAGGCCCTATTTGTGAAGAACGGCATGTAGATAAGGCCATTCAATTTGGTCGTACGCCTTTTCTATGTCAAGCTTAAGGGCTAGCCACCTGACTTGCCCTTCTTAGCTTTAAAAGAACGGCCTGTAGATAAGGTCATTCAATTTGTGAATGCCCCTTGTACGTGGTGGATGAATTTGGTAAGAATTGGGGCTAGTCTAGTCGTTAGGATTTTAGCAATTATTTTGTAGACAGCCGAACAAAGACTAATTGGACATAAGTGATTAGTAGAAGCATGATCATCAATTTTAGGAATCAATGCAATAAAAGTATAGTTGGTTTGTTTGAGTATCTTTCCCGAGTAGGAGAAACTCTTAACTACTATGATGATTGAAGGGCTGACAATGTTCCAATACTATTGATAAAAATCAACAGGCATTCCATCCGGTCCAGAGGATTTGTCTGCACTAATAGAGAAGACTGCAGTCTTAATTTTAGAATTAGAGATGGGTGTTGATAGACATGCTTTATCGTATTGGGAGACACTATGATTGAGGATCCCAAGCTTGTCAGCTAGTATAATCGACGGATCCAGGGTGGATCGAAATCAACGCTCATAAGCGCTTTCGAACTCGGATCGAATAGCGTCAGGATCAGCTCTAAGGCTTCCATCATGTACGGTAATCGATTTATTAAGTTTTCGGTTTCGTTTAATAGGTGCAACTCAGTGGAAGTAACCTGAATTAGAGTCTATAAGCTTTGTATGCTTAGCTTTGGCTCGCTGGTGCCAATAGGATCGTTGGAAGTCAAGAAGTCTCTCTCTTTTCTCCGGTAGACGCTTTTGTAAAAGACAAGTCCTATTTTCGAATGAGACAAGTAGTGCCGCTTGTATTGCTAGGAGATCTTGCTCAGATTTCTCTAGTTGAGCTCATATATTACCTTGTGTTACTTTGTGCCTTTTTTTAGCTAGTGTTTTAAGAAGTTTTGTTTTGTGCACGAGTTTAAACATATAACAGCCAGCTTTATCAAGCCGCCAAGTCTGGCAAACAATGTTTGCAAAACCAGCTCGTTTGGTTCAAGCCATCTTAAATTTTAAAAGCCCTGGCAACGAACTGAATGTTGTGGTGGAAATCGATTCTAATTGGGTAGTGGTCGGATGATGTAAATGCGTGGTTATGAAGTTGAAGCTTGTCGAAGGTGCGTAGCACGTCTGTATGGACTAAGCACCAGTCGAGCTTCGCATAAGAGTTATCAAGTGCACATGGATTTTTACACCAAATGAACTTCCCCCCATCAGAATAAACATCGCATAGATGTAGGCTGTCTTTGATTCTCTATTGTTGATTGAGTTGCGATTGTAGTGGGTTCTCATCAGGAGATTGGATGTCATTTAGACCCCCCATGATAAAAATGGGGATAGAGAGGGCGTTAACATAAGTTTTGAAGAGATCCCAGAAGAGATCTCTTGCTCTGGGGTCCGGTGGCGGTGTGGGGCATATGCGATGAACATAATAGTTGTTGTATGAGAGTTAGTGTCATGGTAATTAAAATGAATAAATTTGTTGTCAATCCGAACCAGGTCGATCAATGGATCCATGAGAGGGCGGTAGGTTTTTCCAGATGACACAAATGCCACCCGCGTAGCCCATAGCCGGAGCAAAGGCAATATTCGCAAATCCTTTTTGCTTCCATAGAATGTCAGACGGTTGTTGATCTGTTTTCATTTCTAGTAGGGCCAAGACATTGATAGAATTTGATGAACAAAAGGTTTCCCCAGTGGTCCAAAAGTTACGTTTACGTAAGCCTTGACAATTCCAAGTGCATATATTCATAAAAAAAACTTTGATGAGAGGACGTTGTGTTACAAGGTTGTAACAAGAAAGTAGTCTCCCAATATCAGTAGAATTGGTAAAATATTGAAGTAGATTGGTATTCTTGGAGGATACCAAAAATGTAGTCCGTTTGAATCGAAGTATAGTAATCAATTTGTATGTTTGATGCATTGTTGTTGTGAGCCTAATTTGCCAAAAACATTGACTTTTACAACGATTTTTGTATGCATTTCATACATTTGGGTTAGAATAGTAAATAATCTATGTAGTTTATGCTTCTTTGCCAATTATGGAGGTCTACACTAGTTCTTGTTTAATTTCGCAGAAATCGGACGCACTTTAGAGATTAAGGGAAAGTCATGAAGAAGCTAAGGATGGTGCAGTTGGAGAAGAGCCCATTTTTTCCATTCATTATTCTGAATCAAGTTCTGGTTTCTTCATGATAGTTGTATCCCTCAAAAAGAGCTTTCCAACGCATACTCATATGCGTCAATCAAACAAACAAGGACTCGGGAAAGTGCGTTTCAAGACGGACCAGAATGCCGAAAGCTAACAGAACTAGTCGACGTCGACCACTTTGGTCGATGTCGAGTACTTTGGACAACAAAATCACCCGAGATCGAGCAGTCAGTCACTCGAGGGCACAATTCTATTTATCCACTTTAGATATAATTTCTTTAGAGATTTATTTATTTTATTTCCAAGTTTTATCTTAAATCTTAAGATAGATATGATATAGATAGAGTATTCTTTCCTTGGATAGCGGGGAGAGAATACTATAAATAAGGCCTTAGGGGCTGATTTTAGAAATCATCCAAGCCACAAAGCAATTGTGTTCCACCATAGTTAGAGAGAGTTTTCGAGAGAGCTTGGAGCCGAGTATGAGTTGGAATTTTGCAAGAGCGGATTTGGCTTCGATCGGTTGTAAGCTTTGTTTATTTTTATTAATGCAAGTTAGTTTCCTTTTATTATTGATGAGTTTCTTTATGATGAAGAGCGAGTAGTCACCCAACTTCTAGGGTCGGGGTGGGCTCGATGGTAGCCATGTAAGGTAATCCGATAAAGGTACAATCTTTTGATGCGATTTCGTCTTCTATCCCTATAAGCATGATTCTTTTGCGATAGCCGAAGCTGATCCTTGTTTGTGTTATTGAAGCGAAAGTGATCTTAATGCAACTTGGATTAAATATGTGAAAAGGGTTAGTAAAAATTAGGGTTTATGCGAAAGCCTCTATCTTCCTACTTGTTAATAACGACAATTATTTGATGAAAAAGCATGATCTTTTATACCTTTTGCATGATTCTTATATGGTTATCATTGTGGCGTTGATACCCCGATTCTGGAAGTCTTTTATATTATTGAATTTTCCAAAATTTTCGTATTGCTTCTGTTCTATTTCTGTCTTGCGAAAGGCCACGTTTTTACATCCTGCACAACTCGATTTGGACTGAAATCCACTCGAAGTCGAGTAGTTTGGTCGATGTCGAGTACTCTGTTCTACTCGATTTTCTTGGTTTTTGTGTTTCTGTTCTTCTGTTTTGCAGGATTAATCGACTGGGTAGTCGACATAGAGTACTTTACTAGACATCAAGGACTCTATTGGTCGAAACGAGAGGATTCTTGGACTGAAAAGGCGAGCGTTGACATGCTTCCTCGTGGATACGATCCTGATTCCCTTCTACTATAGCGGGAGGAATTATTATAATTTATTTGAGCTGTAAAGGGATTGGTTTGCATTTATTTTATAATTGTTTAATTAATTCTTCCTCCTAACAAATTTTGGCGTCGTTGTTGGCGAAGCAATCAATCGCGCCCATTTTAGTTCATTTTACTCTCTTTTTTTTTCTTTTTTTTTCCAGATGCATGCGAAGAACTGATCACACACCTATAGACCCAAATCTCGAGCCTGCGCGCTTCTTCCACCTTCAACAAAGGATAAGGAAGATGTCGCAAACTAGCAGTAATAATGAGAACGAGGTCCATCTCACACCAGCGCAAGAGTTTGAGCAACTCCGCTTACGAATTGAGGAGTTCACCACCAGAGAAGCAGAATACGCCCGACGAGAGGCGAAATATACACAGAATCAGCAAAGGTGGGAAGCAAGGGTAGATCGCGAGGTCAACACCAGAAGGGAACTTGAGGAACATATTGTACATGTCCCAGCCAACGCAAAGGAGTATCTGCATCCTACTCTGGAAGTTCCAAAATCACCAATCGTTTTCCCCCTGTTAATTATGGAATTCGTCCATCTTTTATAACTGAAATTAGGATGAGTCAATTTAAAGGAAGATCCAATGAATGCCCTTTCGAACAAGTTACAACGTTTCTAGATTTATGCGAAGCTATAGCAGATAATAATAATCTATAATATTTAAAACTAAAGCCTTTTCGTTGGTCCCTTGCAGGAATAGCATCGCAGTGGCTCGAGGGATTGCATGCACGATCAATCCGCACATGGAATGAAATGCAAGACTTGTTTCTTAACAAGGCCTTCCCTCCTGCCAAAACAGCAGCGCTCAGACAACAGATCACGACTTTCAGACAAAATTTAGGGGAGACATCAACACATGTCTGGGAGCGCCACAAGAGACTTCTAAAATCATGTCCTACGCATGAACAATAACCCTATGTGATCCAGGAGATCATCTTCAACTGCCTGGATGCACCAACTAAGGATCGGATCACCAACTACACCGCTTACAAGTATCTCGAGTACACCCCACGGCGTGCTTGGGAAACTTTTGAGACACTGACAAACTATGACAATACTTATGGGACTTCTGCAGCCTCAGGTGATGAAAGGTATGAAAGGCATGCCCCATCTAGGCCCTTATATGTGCCACCCAAGGAAGTTGATTCAGACATTAGGGATCGGCTCCATAACAATTAGGTACGTTGTCTTACCAAACAAGTCAAATTCCTTTCTAAAGATAAACCTTGTTTGGAATGTGGGTCTGTGAGGCACAACACCACTGCGTGCCCACACGCCAATCAGATACTAGTAGCTGAAACCCACGAAGAAGCGGGGTATGCGGGGGAAAACTACGCAAGGCAACACAAGCAACAAAACTAGTGTTGCGGAGGTCCTGGTCACCCTGACAAGGAAGGTGAGAAGGATGACATACATGTTATTTTTGAGGAGATGTGGATGAATCATTGAGACAACAAGCAATCGATCAATTCCATCCACACTCAGCTGCATGGCATCAACACTAGACATTGGGAGATTGATATCCGACGGAAATCAATGGAGACCCAAATGGCTCAATTAGCTCAATCAATCCCCAAGAAATCAGGCACGCTCCCTGGATCCTCTGAACCTAATCCTAAAAATAAATCTATAGGACAGGTAGCTGTGATAAATCTAAGGAGTTGGCTTCAGATGCAAACACCCAAGCAAAACACGGAGTAGAAAGATGCAGAAGAGTACTCGATGTTGAGTAAACCAGTCGATGTCGACCAGAGTGTACTCCATGTCGAGGAACCCGTATTCGATATCGACCAGAACTCAACTCCTGCACAAAAGTCGACCATTGTACTCGACGTCGACTAGCCCCAGTCGATGTCGACCAATCTTCTGACAACGTCGACAAGACTCCAGCACCTCCAAAGAAGAAAATGGTGCCATTCCCAACAAAGTCTTTGAAGGACCCAGCAGAAATGAAGTTTCAACGTTTCGTGAAGATGCTTCAAAGGCTAAATGTCACCATTCCTTTCACAGAAGCTCTTCATGAGATGCCATCATATGTCAAGTTCCTCAAGGAGATTCTAAGCAAGAAGCGGTCGATGGCTCAGATTGGAGAGGAATGCAGCAAGATGGACGTAACAGAGAAAAGGCCAGATCCGGGTAAGTTTTCTATAATCATTGGATTTGGTCAATATAAATTTAATACTTTTTGTGACTTGGGAGCCAGTGTTAGTATAACGCCTTTATCAATATCGACCAAAGTTAAGATAGGTGCTTTAGAGCCCGTAGAAGCGAAGTTATACATGGCAAACAACACAGTTGTCATCCCAACAGGCATGGTGGACGATGCGCCAGTACAAGTAGGTAAATTTTTTGTCCCTGCTGATTTTCTAGGTATTGATATGGCAGAGGACCCTGCTTGTCCAATTATATTAGGAAGTCCCTTTTTAGCGATGGTGGATGCCAACGTATGCGTACGGAAGGGAGTGCACACTTTCAACATCAGCGATGAGGTAATTGAGTACTTTTTCAATAAACTGAAAGGCATACAGGTCCCATGTAAGAGGTCAAGTCAATCTCAGCTAGGTACATCACTTGGGGGGGGGGGTCAAAGGTAAGAAATATGACCCCCGAAGAGCTAGAGAAGAGGGAGTTGGAAGCACAGGTGGAGAAGATCTTGGGCATCCTAAACGAGGAGACAAAAAATCTACTCGATATCGACCAAGGTAAGTCGACGTCGACTAACTTTTTTTTGGATGCTTTGACAGGTTTTAAGTATGGGGTCGATGTCGACCAGAAGTACTTGACATCGAGTACTCTAGTCGACGTCGACCAGAACCAGCCACCCCAATCGATTGCACCTTCATCGAGCAACCTACCCGGAGCCGAGAAGTATTCAACATCGAGTAGACTAACGACGTCGACTAGTCCTCCATGCACTCGACTTCTCCTTCCTCGACGAGTAACCCACCCGAGCCAGAGAAGTACTCGACGTCAAATAGACTACTCAACGTCGACCAGTTCATCCACTCAACTTCTCCACCTCCATCGAGCAGGCCATCAAACAAAGCAACGTACTCGACGTCGAGTACTTTTACTCGATGCCGAGTAGATCCCGTTGTCCTGAATTGCGAATCAGCGAAGGTAAGCCAAGGAAAAGACATCTCTTCTCATATTTCAATTGAAGATTTATCTATACATGGGATAGGTTTCCCTTGGTATGTGCGCTTATGCAGGGTTTCCAATGATGATCCTAAGGAATATGTAGTCGGAGACAAAGTCGATGTCTCCAAATCAAAGAATAATTGGTTTCCCAACAAATTCAAGGAGAAAAAGATGGGACCTTTCACGGTGAATAAGATCCATTCGGGAAGACTGCAGCTGATGAACAAGAAAGGAGTCATGTTTGAGGCAAATTCTACATGGGCGTTGCAGATGTCACCTTGAGCTTAAACGGAAGAAGTCGGCATAGCGACTATAAAGTCTAGAGCTTGTAACAAAACACTTAGATTTTGGATTTTTAGACATCTTTACTTTTGGTTTTTGGTTTTGAATAATTATTTTTAGGTTTTTCTATTGTGGATTTTATCTAACTATGCTTGCAGGTGCCAAAAAGACGAGTTGCAGAAGTACTCGACGTCGAGTAATGTACTCGACGTCGACTACCCCTATCGAGCAAAACGGAGTATGTGATCGACGAGAATCACCCTGGAGGCTTTCTGAGTACTCGAGATCGAGTAACCTAGACGACATCGACTACTCTTCCTCGAGATAGACCACTTCTGCAGCCATATCAGCACTCGATTCTGATGTTCTTTACATCTGTCTAGTAAGTTTCTTTCTTTACCCTTGTTTTTATACAGTGAGGACACTGTAATGTTAAGTATGGGTTTGGGGAAGGGCTTACTTCATGCATATTTGACTATATTTGACATTATATGTGCATTATTTCCGAATTGTTTATACATGGCTATCTTTGGAATTGTTTATTTATTTATATGCTTACAAGTTGTTTTCCAAAAATCATAAAAACCACCTCCATTGAAAATTTTGATTAGTGTCATGGAAGCTTAAATTCAACTCGACGATGCAAAATTGGATTCATTAGAGATATAACATGAAATTGCCTAGTAAAGAGAAGTCATAATGAAGTGCATTATTTTCCTAAAAATCATGAAAGGGGGTAAAATTTGAAGTTTCTTTTGACATGTTGCATGATAAGAGGATGGATGACTTTATATTTTCCATATAATGCTCATATTGTTTATATTCCAAGCCTTACTTGTGCTTATGCATCAAAAAAGTCGTATTAAGCCTTATTTCATATATATATATATGCTCCACATGATCTATAAATATTGCCCATTCTTTACCTTATCCATGGATTATGTTGAGAATGATTTCACATTATGGATATTATTATATGATGTTTATGTTGTTGTCATATTTGCAGTTTGGCAAATATGACAACAACATATTTGCATATTTGTTGTTGTTATATATATATATGTTGTTGTTATATGATGTTTATGTTGTTGTCATATTTGCACCTCAGAAGATAAAGGTAGATCGACCCTGTCTGTGTTGAGATAATAGTTCCGCAGGATGGGACACCAAAGTGAGGAGTCTGAAGCGCTAAGTATCCAGGGTCATTCGTTACACCCATATTTGCAACTCGCGAGAAGGCAGTGCTGAGGTTAGAGAGGTAAAAGCATACAAGTTAAAAAGAGTAAAGAGTGAATTACGAGAGGATAAGTGATGTGGAAATTATTGAAGGGAGAAAGTGCATCAAAGCAAGAAAACAATGTTTGAAGAGTTCTCCCCGGATTTAGCACTACATTGCCCAAATATAGCCCACCACTTTACCTTTTACCTAATCTTCACCATGAGCTTAAATTAAAGTCCTCTTGATTATTAATGCTTTGCCACGAATGAATGTTTTTGCATAACCCTCCTTTTGTGTGTAGAAGTTGCTTTTATTTACACACATGAATTTGTGGCATTAGTATCTCAAGGATGGTAATTGACTGTAGGGTTATATGAGAATGAATCTAACATGTTGAGAGTTTGTTTCCTTCCCATATATGACCATTAAAAGTATTGCTTGAGGACAAGCAAACTTAAGTATGGGATGTTTGTTGTGAGCCTAATTTGCCATGTTTTACATTGACTTTTATAACGATTTCTGTATGCATTTCATACATTTGGGTTAGAATAGTATATAATCTATGTAGTTTATGTTTATTTTTCAATTATGGAGGTCTACCCAAGTTCTTGTTTAATTTCGCGCCTCCGGTCATCCCTCCTCCCTCGTGCTCACTAGTTGTCACCCGCCACCGTCAGCGCTCCCGTGCTCACCGCCAGTCCCATTGCTCTCCCACGACCAGTTGTAGCCTCCCATCGCCAGTTCGCCACCGTCCTTGCCCTTCGCCGCTCGTCGCTACCGCCCTCTCTCTCCCCTCTCTTTTTAGATTTGTATGTATATTTTCATATTTATAAAAAGGTAATCGATTTTAGTTTTTAGATTTAGAGAAATCTTATATATCCATCCCAATTTCATATCTAGATCTAGGGTTTTAGAAATTTTTTCAATTTGTACTTTAACTTTCAGATCTAGTTTCGATTGTAGGGAATTTCAAATTGTATTTTGTACTTTTGATGATTTGATATCATGTATGAGGCCATAAATGATTGAATGTAGGCCATGGGCATGTATTTTCACTTTTACAGAGACTTGAATTAGGGATTTTAGGGTAGTGCCGTTGTGCATTTTTTTTTTGTTCACTCAACTAAAGGCTGCAAGAATTCCGGTCCTAGTGTTCCAAACGGTCCGCGGACCGGAAAAATCGGGTCCATATATTGCGATTCTGGTCCGATCTGCGGTCCATGTTCCTAAAATTTCCGGTCCATCGGTCCTGGACCGGACCGGAATTTTTGGTCCTGTCCGGTTCGATCCACACCGGAAGCCCGGTCCTATTTCCAACGCATACTCATATGCGTCAATCGGACAAACGAGGACTAGGGAAAGTGCGTTTCAAGACAGAGCAGAATGCTGAAAGCTGACAGGATTAGTCGACGTCGACCACTTTTGTTGATGTCGAGTACTTTGGACTACAAAATCACACGAGATCGAGCAACTAGTCACTCGAGAGCACAATTCTAGTCGACTTCGAGTAAACTACTCGAAGTCGAGTACCCATGTCAAGTCCAGAAGATAGTCGGGCTCGAGTGGAATTCCGAGGAGCAGAAAAGTCCTCGACGTCGAGTACTTTACTCGAAGTCGAGTACTATATATCTAGAAGCAATCCGTGTAACGGCCCAGGATTATGATTCCCGAGTTACGTTTTGAGGGATAAAACCCCTCGTTAGGATCTTGCGCTCCGAGTATAGGTTGAAGGTTTGAAACCAAAGATTTGTAGTTTAAAGTGGGATTTCGCACCCAAATCCGTAAGGTCCGTTGGAGACCCCGGGGTGAACCCATGTGCCCGTCCTAAGTCTACAACGCGGAAAATCCATTTAGGCATGCAACCAGCATAAGTGAAGTTAGAGCAAAATACAATCCCAAAGGTGCCATGGCAGAGCCGGGACAAAACAACGTAAAAGAGAGGAAGTCTAGTGCTCTCTCGAGCTCTCAATCTAACGCCAAAAGTCTGAACCCGCCAAGCATCCATATAAGCAAAGATAGCGGCTAGCGGTTACCTGAATCTAAAAAAAATGAGGGGGATTTGGGTCAATCATCAGGCCACTCATGCGCGTGTGTAAACACACTCTGAGAGGCATATAATAAGCATCCTATTCCTAAAATGAAATGCGTAATGCAAAGCGGAACTTAAACAGACAAGCATACGAATAATTAAGTGCGGACATAAATAAAGAGGCGCGCAGTTACAAGAAATGCCAAAATAGCATGTCCCTCTAGGCTCATAAGGAATTCTCTAGCAACTCCCTTCAAAGAGAACTACCTCACCCACGGTGCAGGCCGTCCCTGCATAAGGAGCCTACTAACTATGAAGGGAAGACAAACAACGACACCCATATAAGGCTTAATGCTCTAAGAGTCCTATGGCGACTTATTACCAAAAAGCCTACCTCACCCATCAAGTGCAAGCAACTTTCTATAATAAGCCCCACTAAGATGACAAGAATAGAGAAAAAGGTCACATCCAATAAATACCTATAACGGCCGTTTTCTAGCAAAGACATATAGCAAGTCATATGTTTTCCATTTTAGATCCTAAGCGTGATTCTAAGTCGTATGGTGCATGAACACTAGCCTACTATATAACACCCAGTGCATAGATCGCCCATCATGAGTAAGTTCAAAGAACTTACCTGGAGAAGCGCAGAATCCAAGCAATATAGAAATCAAGCAAATCCAGGCAGATTAGAGCTCACCTAGAAGATAAGCAACATAATAAGTCTAAGTCTACTTACACAAAGCATATCAAATAACACACATAAGATTCACATAAAACATATATAAGTTAACCATCCCATCATCAACAACATTAATGTCTCAATTTAATTTCTCATCTCGTTTCACCATCTCATGCCGTATTCAACATATATAATCCGCCATCTCATCAGCTTAAGATAGCCTCCATATCATACTTAGCCAAATTCGCATACTATCATTTTATACTCATACTTTGCATATCATCACCGGTAACCAATATTTATCTCCTCATAATAAATAACCACAAGTCATGCTATTAGTCACACATATCATGCCGTTAGTCAAACGTTCATATTATCATGCTAGTTAGTCATGGAACAAGTCAGATTCTTAAGTTATATCCAAATCCATTTCAAAATCCAAATTAAACATTTAAGAATTCCGACCCTTGAAAACGCTCGTAAAATTCCTTTTCCAAATTATTATCTTAAATGTTTTTCCAACTTTGAAATTCTTTTCCAAATTCCTTTTTAAATCTTTAAGTCCAAATAATATTATATCTTTTAAATCCATAAATAACATTAATTAGTTAAATAAATAATTAAATAAGTAAACGGTTAAACCCAAACCGAACCAAACTCAATTAAATCCAACCGAACCGAACCGAACCCGCATAAACTATAAACCCAACCGGTTTAAATAAATAAAATAAACTTAAGGAGATGGGGCCCACGGGAGCCACATCAGCCTTCTCCTTCCCTGGATTCAAGCTTCCCGCCCCGCCATGGCTCCTCTGACCGTTCGGAAGAGACTCATAGGCGACTGGATCGACTCCCTCCTCGCACCTACTGGCTCGTCGTCGAGACACACCGGCTCCGCCTCGGCCTTGGCTCGTCCAGCCCCGCCTCGACCTCCTACTCACCCGGATCGTCCCAGCTCGAATCTCGCACCTGCTCGGGAGCTCGCCGAAGCTCTTGAGCCCACCCGATCGTCCTGCACTCAGCTCACGCACACTCACACTCGCCCACAACCCGACCCAAAACACAATCGAATTAAAACAAAGGAAGGAAAAGGCGAAACTCACGGAGGAGATTCGCGACTTTGGAGCTCTCGATCGGAGGTCTGGGCGTCGTCGGTGGCTCACGATGGCTCGTCAGACCTGCTTCGGACATGAGTGAGTGTGATGGAGGAGCTCGGGGGTGATTTGGATAGGAAACGAAGGAAAACGACTTACCGGAACTTTAATCGCGCTCAACAGGGCAGGTGATGCTTCGGTGGCTCATCGGCGGCTCCGGTGGTCCCTGGACGGACCTGGGTGCTCGTGGACATCGCATGGGGTGGCTCTGCCTGCTGCTCGTCAAGGGAAAGTGTGGAGGTGAAGGCTGGTGGTGTCGGTTCTGGGCTCGGCAAAACAGAGGCGCGGTGGAGGGGACGGTGAAGAACATCGGTATGGTGGTGGTGCTGAAATGGTGATTGAGGCGCAGAGAATGGAGAAGGAGGAAGGAGATGCAGGGGATGGCGCTAGAGGAGGTAATGTAGGAGACGTTGGTGATGGCTCGGGAGTTGGTGGAAGTGAGGGTGACGATGGTGAATGACGGGGAGAGGGGTGAGGGATGGGTTTCATTGGAAGGGTAAGGGGAGTGATGGGAGTGGGTGAGGAATTGTGTGTTGAATTGGTAAAACCAATACCCGAAAATAAATCTCGAATACGTGAATTTTGAATCCCAAAATTAGTTCTCAAGTGTTAGTTTCCTCGACTCTCGCTCTCTCGATCAATTAGATTTTTAAAAATCGACAAGGATATCGCCATCCGATAATTATTTTGAATTTTCGAGGTAAAAGGATAGAAAGTATTCGTCAAATTTTATATTCCGTTCGCAATCCGCTAAACGAGTTTTACAACCGATTTAATTTCATTTTTAATTCTATCTTTTTTTTTTCTTCCGTAAAAATTAGGATTTAAAAATCCGAGCCTTTACAATCCGAGCCGAGATCGAGTGGATATCCGAGCATGTGGATTACTTGCAAGCTAAGGCACGAGATATTCTATCCATTCAAGCGAAGATCTATCAAGAGAAGGAAGATTTATCCACTTTAGATATAATTTCCTTAGAGATTTATTTATTTTATTTCCAAGTTTTATCTTAAGTCTTTAGATAGATAATTTTAGATATAAACTAGTCCTATACCCGTGCTACGCACGGATTCAACAGTTATCCTAATATGCGAAAAAATTATCTTCCTTGAAAAAACTTTTTTTGGACAAAATAATACTCAATGGGTTTGAAAAGATACTTATTAAAACAAAAATAGTTCCATATCCATTCACTAAATTTTATTTTATTTATTTTGCTGTCATAAAGTGTGGGAACATTTAATTTGATTAGTGAAATAAATATGGTTTGCTAAAAATATTATGTCATCAAAAATTAAAAAAAATCATTTATAAAAATCATTAAAGTTATAAAAACAACACTTACTTATTATTCTTTTAAACTTCATTTTCAAATTCTTGTAAGAGAACTTCGTTGTTATTTTGCAAGGGCTGACCCATTTTTTTAATATTCTATTTTTTAATACAGGTGAAAAAAATATTTTTTAATATTCTATTTTTTCTCATGAATGTAAAACAGTATGCTTAAACACTTAAAAACGCATTCTTATTTTGCAAATTTATCCATATAAAATACTATAATCACTTAAATAAATTTATTAAAGTAGCATAAGTTGTTACTAAAAAATCACCCGATTTTGGGTTTATAACAAAAAATTAAAAGACAGAGACCTTCTTACACTGTTTGTCATTGACTCGAAATATTCAATAAATTAATAATTCATCACAAATGAATTTTTTTACATATAAAGTTTACTAAACATTTTATTACACATAAATATAATAATACATAATATCTTAATCATTTATATGACATATGTTTTTTACCGAGGCCCTACACGATAGAGGGCCCTAAACTACTGCCCCTTGGGCGTACCACAAGTACTGACCCTATCATTGAGCCCATTTGAATAGCTCTCCCAATCGTCATCACCAATTCACACTTAACTCTCTTTATCTGAAACAATAAATTTGGTATCATGCCTATTGTGACATCACAATTGAATTTTATGAATTTTTTCATGGGTTTACGCCATTTCATCGCTTTCACCCGGCATTCAATGAAAATGTATGAAGTGTGATCTCTTTTGGATGATTAAATTTTTTACATGGTTCTTAAGTACTGTGCTTGCATGGCCGATTATGGCTCGTGGTTCACCCCTTCAAAGAGACAATAGTTGCGAACCTACCAAAACCATATACCAAGTTGTCCAATATGTTGCAACCTTAGTATCAATATAATGTATCATTGTCTACCCTACTATACCAAACTAAGAAAATCTCGACTCAATATCTCAAATCGTCCATGATTCCAAATTGTCTTAGCCAAAAAATACTTTAATTAAACCTCTATTTTAATTTGATATTTTCAAGATTAAAAATGATAAGTGGTTGTTATAAAAACAAATTCACTACAATACTCATTTCAAGATTAAAATTTATATATTATAGATTGTTTCACTACTCTATATATAAAATATTAGAACAATAAAACTTCTAATGTTGATGCCATATGGATTGCAATGATTTGAAAACCAAGTGAATAAGTATTATACACATTGTCATAAATAATAAAATATACTGTAATAAATTAGTTATGAAAATAAATAAAGAAAAAATAGGTGGCAAAAATTTGACACATGATACAATATTAGTAGTTAAAAAAAGGCGGGAATTTTTTAAATGAGAACGCGACATGTGGCAGAGCCATCTCCTACTTTAGTACTATTGTTTAGGATAATAAAATATTTTTAAAATAATACAAAAAATAGATCGTTCTATTTATATATATATGACATGTGATGCGGTATCAATTATAACTTTAGTATAAAATACTACAAATATATGATATGATACGTGTTATTTGGGTTGTAGACTACAATATTGCTTGCAATGTACTACATTTTAATAGGAAAATACATAGGAAGAAAATAGGGCAAATAGAAAATATTGTTAATGCATGATCGATTGGCAAGAGAAAAGAGTATCAATCTTAACCAATGATTTTGTATCAAGGATAATGATGAAATGAAACCATGCATAGGACGGAGAATGTAGTTTAATGTCAAATGTATAAAGGAAATAATATTTAATATTATTGGGGAAAATTATAATCTATATATAGCTTGCAAAATCATATCCATATATAGCTTGCAAAATCAGAATCCATTATTAATGGAGAAAATCAAAATCTCTCTCTATATATAAAATAGTACACAAATCATGTAATTACCATATATGACAAAATAAATATTAAAATAAATAAATCAAAAATAGGTGGCAAAAAATATACATGTGGCACAATATAATTGGTTTAAAAAAGGCAGGAAAATATTGAACCAGAAGCTGACACGTGGCAGTGCAGCTTCTGTTTTAGTATTGTATAGGATATAGGATATAAGATATAGGATAGAGTATTATTTCCTTGGATAGCGGGGAAAGAATACTATAAATAAGGTCTTAGGGGCTGATTTTAGAAATCATCCAAGCCACAAAGAAATTGTGTTCCACCATAGTTAGAGAGAGATTTCGAGAGAGCTTGGAGCCGAGTAGGAGTTGGAGTTTTGCAAGAGAGGATTTGGCTTCGATCGGTTGTAAGCTTTGTTTATTTTTATTAATGCAAGTTAGTTTCCTTTTATTATTGATGAGTTTCTTTATGATGAAGAGCGAGTAGTCACCCAACTTCTAGGGTCGGGGTGAGCCCGACGGTAGCAATGTAAGGTAATGCGATAAAGGTACAATCTTTTGATGCGATTTCGTCTTCTATCCCTATAAGCATGATTCTTTTGCGACAGCCGAAGGTGATCCTTGTTTGTGTTATTGAAGCGAAAGTGATCTTAATGCAACTTGGATTAATTATGAGAAAAGGGTTAGTAATAATTAGGGTTTATGCGAAAGCATCTATCTTCCTACTTGTTAATAATGGCAGTTATTTGATGAAAAAGCATGATCTATTATACCTTTTGCATGATTCTTATATGGTTATCGTTGTGGCGTTGATACCCCGATTCTGGAAGTCTTTTATATTATTGAATTTTCCACAATTTTCGTGTTGCTTCTGTTCTATTTCTGTCTTGCGAAAGGCCACGTTTTTACATTCTGCACAACTCGATTTCGACTGAAATCAACTCGACGTCGAGTAGTCTAGTCGATGTCGAGTACTCTGTTCTACTCGATTTGCTTGGTTTTTGTGTTTCTGTTCTTCTGTTTTGCAGGATTACTCGACTGAGTAGTCGACATCGAGTACTTTACTAGACGTCGAGGACTCTGCTAGTTGAAACGAGAGGATTCTTTGATTGAAAAGGCGAGCGGTGACACGCTTCCTCGTGGATACGATCATGATTCCCTTCTACTACAGCGGGAGGAAGTCTTGTAATTTATTTGAGCGGTTCCGGGATTGGTTTGAATTTATTTTATAATTGTTTAATAAATTCTTCCTCCTAACAATTGTGTATTGCCTAAAGCAAGGATTAACCAAGGAAAAACATGGTCGGATTGCCTTGACAAAAATCGAATAGGATGCGCACCATATATGCTCAGCCCCAAGACAAGTAATCGCCCGGCTGATCTGGAATCATTAGAGTATGAGATCAATGGTTAACCAAAATCACCAAGTTAACTATAGTTTGCAAGCACCCTTTGACAGAGTATAGATTTAGGGCGTGTTTGGCGCGGGGTGGAGAAGGTGGAGGAGGTGGGCAATTTTTTTGGGGCGGCGTGTGCGCGCGTTTGGCAGGGGATGGCGGGGGTGGCGGAGGTGGGGGTGGATGGGGTGGCGGGGATGGAAAAGAGGTTGATTCTCCTACCTTCGTTTTCCAAGATGGACGGGGTGTAAGAATTTTTCCACCCCCATTCTCCAATTTTTTCCTTTCACTGGTCTCGGCGGTTCCTTTCCTGATCTGGGCAATTCCTTCTTTCATTTTTCATTTCCTTCTTCCATCCCCTTCCTATACTTGCAACAATGGCGGAATTCGCTCCGGCGCCACCTCGGATGGAGCAACTGCCGGACGTAGCAACTGCAATCCGGGGCAGTGGCTGAAGCACTCGGAGACAGAGAGTCCAATACGACGGGCTGAAGAAACTGCAATCGTCAGCCAAGAAACTGCAATCCGGAGACGAAGAGCTTGAGGTCGGCCATGGCGGATTTCTGGGATCTCTCGAATGGATCTCTCAAATTGCTCACCCCGTCCCTCTTGAATTGCATCAACCCATTCTTGCTAATTGGGCTGCAGTTCCAGGAATTGATTCAAGAATTGATTCAAATGCCCTACTTTGCTACAATTCCATGAAGTCGGTCGGGGTTTTGATCGAAGCTAAACGGAGAGGATGAAAGATTAGGGGTATAGTTGGGGGTATTTTTTACTTTTAACTTTATTCTATAAAAAACCTGTCTTCATCGCACCAAACACGCAGGAGATTATTTTCCAACAAGTATCTTCATCTCCTCCACCCCAAAAAGTATCTCCATCACCTCCATCCCCAAAAAGTATCTCCACCTCCTAAAAAAAAATTCACTCCCAAACACGCCCTTAGTAATGTGAGAGTGTGGCCGGTTAGAGGCCATTGGTACATTGTTTTTTTTATTAGGTAAAAATTCGGATGGAAATCCGATCCGAATGCATCCTACAGAACGATTCAGACAGAAAACCCTAACCGAAAGCATCCTGTTGGATGAGGTCTAGAAGACTTGTATGATGGTATAACTCTGGCCTCTTGGTAGAGTAGCAAAGGTGTGCAACCTTATCTGCTACCCGGTTACCAATGCGGGGAATATGGGATGTACTGACGTTATTTACTCCTTTGAGAAGAGCTTGGATATCATGCATCACCATTTCTATTTCCGAGGGACATCCAGTCTTTTTACTTAAGTGATCCGTGATAATTTTTTAGTCTCCTTCTATTATTAGATCCATAATATTTAGTTCCTTGGCTTTTTCTACCCCAAATCGTAGTGCTCGGGCTTCCGCCATGAGAGGGGATTGTCCGCCTATGGTGTTACCTCCAAAGCTAATAGGATTTCCCTGCCAATCTCTAATGATGTATCCAATTGAGCTATTCGAGTTTGATATAAATGATCCTTCAAAATTTAATTTGTATTTGCCCATATGAGGTTTCCTCCGGCGGTAGGTTTTTTTTTTGTCGTTTTTTGCGAGACAATTTCCCCCTTTCTGTTTTGGTAGATCTTATGTGTCAGATGTGTCCCAGTTGCTAGCTCTTTTCCAATTTTCAATATTATCTCCTATCATTTTCTTAATCCCCTCAGCGGAGGGGGTGTTGGCATTTCTGAAGATAGTTTGGTTTCTTATAAACCAAATAGTCCACCATCTGATCGTTATGTATTGTTTTCTGTCCATCGGAAGGGAGGAACTTAATATTTGTAGAATTTGATTCATATCTCTATTCTCCGATAGTAGAGTGTCAACTCGTTGAGCTAAGTCTCTGGGAAATTGTTGTTGGAAATTATTGATAGGGCACTCTATGAATAGGTGGATATGATCTTCCTCACATTGATTGCAGAAGATACATGTATTTAGCACCGCAATCCCCTTTTGAGATAAGCGGCAGGACATGGCAAGGCCTTTTTGTTTTATCTTCCAATTAAAAAATTTGGCCTTTGGGCTGTGTCAATTTTCCAGATCCATGAAAATTTGTTTGATGTTCTTTGTGACGTGCATGTGATTAGGTTGTAGGCACTTGTAGTGGTGAACCAACCCTTTTTAGCTGGCCACCAATACAATCTGTCTTCAAAGGGGGTGATCGACAGAGGGATTTTCATAATTTCTTCGGCTAAAGAGAGTGGGAGAACGGATAGTAGCTTCTCCTGCCACCATTGTTTTCCAATGATGAATTCGCTAACAAAGTCATTTAGATTTATATTATCATGAGAGTCAACTCTATCGATAAGAGGTGTCGTTGTTACCCAATTGTCTTTCCGAAACTTGATTGATTTCCCATCCCCCACCAGCCAGATGAGCCCTGATTTAAACTTCGGAACCAATGAGCTTAGTTTTGATCATTACCAAGATGCATTGCCTTTTCTAGAGTAGGAAAGGATGTGACCTTCTTTAAATATTTGTACTGTATAATTTTGACCCAATTGTTTTCTGGTTCCGCCAGGATTTTCTATAGAAGTTTTAGTTGGAGTGTTTCATTCATATCTCTGGTTTTCCGTAGTCCTAGTCCTCCTGCCGCTTTTGACTTGCAAATTTTCTCCCAACTGATGAGTGGACTATGTTGTGCGTCTTTGTTCCAAAAGAAAGTTCTGTTGATTTGATCTAGATGTTTATGGACCGCCACTGAGAGCATAAAACTCTGCATTGAATATAGAGGTTTTGATGACAAGTTAGATGTTATTAAGGTTGCTCTGCCTTGTTGTGATAGGGCATTTGCACGCCATTTGCTTAGCATGATCTTTTGATTTGCATATAATTTCTCCAAATGTTTCTTTGGTAACCCTCCCATTTATGATCGGGCAACCTAAGTACTTTTCCAAATTCCGCTCTAGGGGTATATTAAGAATTCCTTCTAGTTGTCTTGCTCTTGATCTAATAATTCCCGGCGTGGTTTGAAAAGACGATTTATGGTAGTTTACTTTTTGCCCAAAATATTTGCAGTAGTCCTCAATTATTTCTTTAACTTTTGTACATGCTGCATTACTTCCTTTGGAAATTATTATGTCGTCCGCACAGGCAAGGAAAGGGATGTAGGGTCCCGAGTGGCCAAATCTAAAACCGACCCTTTTGTTATTAGATTCTGCCTCCGCCGAAAGTTTTTGAGCTAGGACTTATGCACCGAGAAGGAAAAGAAAAGGGAAGAGGGGGTACCCTTGTCTCAAACCCCTCGTTGGTTTGAACAGGTCTGTTGGTACATTGTTTACTAATACAGAGTAAGATACTGTAGTCACACATTCCATAATGATTTCTACAAATTTTTGGTGGAAGCCAAATCTCTGAAGCACTGATTTCGTAAATTGACAATATACTATGTGATAGGGTTCATTTTAGTCATGTAATTGCATATTATATTAGCTTATTTTCATGCATATTTTACATATTTTATAGTTAATTTGTATTATTTAATTTTCGGAGTCTACACTAGTGTTTTTATATATTTCAGGTATCTTTACAGACTTGATCATATGAATTTGGAGGTTTATCATAATTTGGGATTATTTTGCCAATCAAAAGGCGAGATGGGCCGGCTAGGATCGATACACAGGCAAGATGAGTCACCTTGTGCAATTGAAGTTCTGAAGCTGCAAATGCTGATTATTACGTAGTATTACTTTCCATCGATACATTCCATTGACGAGATTAGATATATAGAATTAGATATATTTATATTAAGGATAAATTAGGATAGATAGATTATCTTGTGTTTTAGAAATAGCATACACTATATATTCATTCGTACGGCAAAGGAAAGCGGCAACTAATTGGCCGACGGACTTTGGAGCTCTTTAACCCTAATTATGTTTTGTTTTATTTAAACTCTCCTGTTTCGTCTACGAATTGAAGCTTTGGTTTGATAAAGTTGTGAGATTTCTATTCTTCTTCTATTCCTATTGATTCGTATTGATTCTTTTGCGAATATTGTTGATTTCTTCTAGTCCGTACAACTAGATGAGATTATTGCTAGGATTTTGTAGATTCCTCGTAGCGAACCTTAATCCATAGTAGCAATCATGCATTTTTAGGAATCGTAGGACTTAACTGGTGTGTAGAGAATCAATTATACGTTGAATGCTGACTCGTAGCTTGGTGTTGCATATATCCTGGTTAATCCTTAATCTTAATGCTACTATTAGGTTGAATCTTAACCATGTTAGGGTTATCTAATCAGTAAGGGTTACTAGGACTCGTATAACTAGTAATTTACACAAGATCATGACAGGAACAATAATAGGACGAAAAGAGAACTTGAAGAAGAATCGATGATCAACCGGTCAAACTAAAGTGGATATTTATAGATGAAACTTTATTCTTAATTGTTATCTCTGTTAACTTGTTTATAATTTATTTTATTTTCTTTCTTATTTTCACCACTCAAAAACCCCTGTTTTCTATTAATTGGGAAATAGAATTAACTCAGAAATAACTTGATTCTCTGTGGGATCGACTCGTACTTACTACACTACATTAGTTAGGTAGGTTCGAATTTATTTTGATACGGTTAACGCGACTAAAAACCGTCCATCACTATGTCATATGCTTTCTCCATGTCGAGTTTTAATGCAGTCCATCCCTTAGATCCCTTCCTGGTGCGGAAGGAGTGAAAGATTTCATGTGCTATTAGGATGATATCTTGTATTGCTCTATTGGATACGAAGACTCCTTGAAGTGGATGAATAAGCTTTCCCATAATTGTTTTCAGTCTTTCAGTTATTATTTTAGAAATAATCTTATATAACGTGGAACATAGACTAATCGGTCGATAATGTGTAGTCATAGAGGGGTTGTCATTTTTTGGTATTAAGGAGATAAATGTGTGGTTGATTTGTTTTAATAGGTTGCGCCCTGATGATATCAGAGCCCACAATGTTCCAATATTTTCCATCTCGTGCCCCTGAGATAAAGCCCGTGTCCCTAGTCTTGAGAGTTTGTTGATTTGAGATTTAGGATTTCAATTGGGGGGTTTTCTCTCCATTAAAGCACCCTTGATGGTTTGAATTTGGACCCTCAGATGCAATTGCCTTGGGATTAAGGGTGTGTTTTCCTGCACTTTGAAAGGGGGTAGATGTGGTGGGATTGTCTGTATATTTTTCATCATCCATTGGAAAAAGGTTACCATATTCAATTGTGTTGATATTGCCAATGCACTTGTATATTTTTGTCATTTATATCATTTGGGGCATACCTACAATCATACCTAGTTAGTGAAGTATTCCCATCTTCCCTTGGCTTAAGCTGAGTCAGTTCACATGTTACTACATTTCAGACGATGGTAGAACTTCTTCCCTGTAGAAGGTAAGTATTAAGTACTCGTCAATATCAGAGGTTGATAGAACTTATTCACAGTATAATTTGTGATAAGTAGATTTTGGTGGATGAAATTATTTGTGTAAAACCAAAGTCTTAACTTTATTCTTTCAGCTTACTGAGTCAATCGAATATGCAGTTGTTGCTTCACAACAGGTGACGAATGTCATCGTATGTTTGGCTCTCTACAATTTTTTTAAATGCAAAGTTGTGATCTGTTATAAAATCTATTAATTATTCATTTGCAATCGTTATAAAAATTCATAGCATTTTTTCATTTTATCTGGTAAAACGTAGTGTGGGTAAATTTTTATGTTTGGAAATTCAGTTATGATGTCAATTTGGTATGTAATAATTACAAGTCTATTAGCTCAAAAGGTAGAGCAACGTATTAATACACATGAATGAGGGTTCCAATCCCTCAAAGGCTAGATTTTCGTAAGTAAAGAAGAAACGTTAATTTTTTATTCGAGTTATGAGACCTATGATTAATGCAGTTTGAATTGAATATGTTGCTACTATCATGAAAAAGAAGAAGAAGTATGTGCAGACTAGACACCACTTACATTGTATTGGCAGTGAAAAGTTTTGTTTATTTCACTCATATATTTATATGGAGTATAGAAGCAATTTAAAATAGGGGAGAGTTGTTGTCATACGAAGTGAAAATTTTGACTTTGTGAGAGTAATTCTAGTTGATGTATAATCTAATATCATAGTTTATTATTATTGTTACTACTATTAATATATTATTGATCTCATATATATGGTTAACAATGGATCTTGGAATGGAGATGGAATAAACACTTGGTTATCCAATAAGAACAGAAACCATATTTTCACTCTTGCTTCCATGAAACTAATAAAGATGCGACCTTACATATCCATCCTAAAACTAAGTAGCTAATTATTACTGCATCACCCTCGTTGATATTGCCCCAAATGCGATTATCTCTTGCTAGCTGTCATAGAATGCAACGTTACATACATATATGAAAGCTGATTTTTATTGAAAAAAGATCTTTAACTTATCCATACACATGTAATGAATTGAACCCTAGCTATCATGCAGAATTAAGATTTTTCAATTAATATAGCTAGTAGCAACTAGCAACGCAATGTCTAAATAGCCTATGTGGGATTCAAACCCACATCTTTGTGCCTAAGTACGTTGCCCTACCTATTAAGCTAATAGGCCAAAATATTCAATAAATAAAGTGCGCAAATAACCTACAAATTGGAAGCCATCTTCTTTAGTCAATTTTCCCAAGGATGCAAGTGTATCAACCGACAAGGAAAGATCACGTCTATAGCATTTCCCCTTAGCGAAATTATATAGTTCACTTTCTTAGAGTAAAATCATCTTATCTGTTTAATTCAGCGTACAAAACCCAAACAACAAGCAACTGGCAATTGGCTACTTGCTGAATTAGAGTTTTATAGTTCCAAACAGCAAGCAGTTGGCGAGCTGACATATGGTTGTATAATTTTCTCCCAAACGCTACCAATACTTGCAACAACAATCATTGAACAAAATCAGAACATAGAAGACAAATAATATTAAAAGGAAACATATATAGTCAAACTGAAGTCACCATATAAAAATTCCCAGGACGTTGAAGCTTGCTCCGCGTCGGGCATCCGTTCGTAGCACGAGCCTCCCGGATCGAATTACTTATCAAGTCCCAGGACGCTGGAGCTCGCTCCACGTCGGGCATCCTGTCATAGCACGAGCCTCTCGAATCGAATTACTTATCAAGTCTCAGGACGGTGGAGCTTGCTCCGGGTCGGCCATCCGGTCGTAGCCCGAGCTTCCCGGATCGAATTACTTATCAAGTCCCACGACGTTGGAGCTTGCTCCGCGTCGGGCATCCGATCGTAGCACGAGCCTCCCGGATCGAATTACTTATCAAGTCGCAGGACGCTGGAGCTGGTTTCTCGTCGGGCATCCAGTCGTAGCACGAGCCTCCCGGATCGAATTACTTATCAAGTTCCAGGAAGTTGGAGCTTGCTCTGTGTCGGGCATCCGCTTGTAGCACGAGCCTCCTGTATCAAATTACATATCAAGTCCCAGGACGCTTTAGCTCCCTCCGCGTCAGGTATCCAGTTGTAGCACGAGCCTCCCGGATCGAATTACTTATCAATTTGATTTGTATAGTTGCAATCTAACAAAAAAATCCCCCAATTCGAAAAAGCCCAAAATCTCCAAACCCTAAATCTCAAAACTAGTCTCGAAAGGAAGAAAACATACCTTCACCTGCGTTACCACGGTCTGCTCACCGACGTCGGCCTCCTCTCATCTGCATCGACTTCGGCGTCGATCTCCTCTCGTGACTCTCGTCACATCCTCTCTCCTTCTCAAAGTCTTCTTCTGAACGATGTCTTCTTTCTCTTTCAAACTTTTGATTTTAGTTTCTTTTTATTTTTTTAACGGAAAATCTAACAGATATAACGTAACTGTCCTGGGCGAAAAAAATTAAAAGTTCAGGGATACTACACGAAATATGTCAAACTTTGGTATACCACGTGAAATATTCCTTATGAATATCACGCGAAATTTCCAAAAAAAAAAAAAAAAAAAAAAAATCTCCCGGGGTCCCGAGTCCCGACCCCTAAACCGGCGTTTGTTTTTTCCCTTCCTCTTTCCCACAAGCAAACACCTTCTGGAAAAGCCTCCCCCGAAAAATTCCCCTTTGAAAAAGCCCCCACCCCCCTCCTCCTCCGACCCGTCCAAACCCTAGACCTCAAAAATCTACCTTTAGGCTCCAACCTCCCAAGTTCCATCCATGGCGACCTTCAGCGAAGCACCAACTGGTAACCCCAAAGCTGGAGAGAAGATCTTCAAGACCAAATGCGCTCAATGCCACACCGTCGAGAAAGGATCTGGACATAAGCAAGGTTTCTTTTCCTCCCTCTCTGCTCTCTCTCGCCATTTCCTTCCGTAGTCGCGTGATTTTTCCTTTCTATTTGATATTATATTCGTTAAATCTGTGTGTCTTCTCGTTAATTTGATGGTCGACATGTCCTTTCGTTATTACTCGTGTACCCCTTCGAGCAAAGGTGAAGATCTGATTTGTTTGGACCCATTGCATCGTATGTTGAATTTGTGATCGACATTTTTATTCTCTTTTTATTTTCTTTGGGGGGTTGGATTTCTGTGTAGTGTACTCTCCTTCGTGTTGATTTCGTTGTGATTTTAACGTTTGGACTTTAGATCAATCCATATTTGTTTATGAATCAGAGTTTTGACTCGGTAGTTGATCACTTCCGTTGCCTCCCCAAAATTTCAATTATTTTTAGATCCAATTTGGTATTTTTGCCTCTGAATTTGAATTATTTTGAGCCAATATCTTAAGCTTTCTGTATATGTATTGACTCGAATGCGAATGCGGAGCCTTGACCTCTTTGTTTATGATTTTCTCAATCTGCCGTAGTCCTCCTCCTAATTCCCGTAGTTATAAGGCTACCTTGTGGTTCTTTGGTAGATATGGCGTGGAAGGTAGCTGTGTTAGATGCGTATGCTTCTGATAATTTCATCTTGGTGTTGAATTCCCTTAGTTTCATTTTTTCAGGTCCTAATCTCAATGGGCTTTTTGGGAGACAATCAGGAACCACTGCTGGATACTCCTACTCTGCAGCTAACAAGAACAAGGCTGTTACTTGGGGAGAGGATACATTGTATGACTACTTGCTGAATCCAAAGAAGGTACGGGCCCTTTTGCAGCTTGTTTTGTCTCTTAACAATGTTGAATTCTCATGTGCTAGCCTGCTAGGGTAAGTTAGCATGTAATTATAGTATATTTGGTGTATTAAATTATTTAAAATTTTCTCATATTTATGCATCATTTTCTGAAATTGGGAATGGGTTAGTATACCAAATTCATACCGAATTTTATGTTTGGTTAATTGAAGATTTGAAGTGTTGGAATATTCATAGTTAAGTTGGAGTATCAATATGAAAATTGAAAAGATGTTTTGAGAATGGGTTTATAGGAAACTCAATGTCCAATATAATGAGTGGTTTATGGCCTAAATGGCAACAGTATACATTTTAGAGGTTTTTGCTGAACACAACACTATTTTATATTTGCAGGTGAGTTCCTACTATAATACAATGATGATTTGAGTACTAAGAAAAATCTGAACTAGATTTTAGTTGCATAGATTGTATAGAGGGCTTATGTATCATGCCATGTCTGGTGTGGTGCTTATGTTAGTGGAAACAAGTGACTTCTTGTACATCTTTGCTTTGTTTATCATCTAAAGGGGGGTAAGCCCGGCTGCACTAATGCATTTTACTAGTCAGTAGTTATCATTAGTTAAGGCACCATCATTTGTTAGCTCTTTAATTAATCACTGTGCGATGCAGTACATCCCTGGAACGAAAATGGTTTTCCCTGGATTGAAGAAACCCCAAGAACGTGCAGACCTCATTGCATACCTGAAGGAATCAACACAATAATCTCTCTTTTTGCAAACACCATTGTTGGCTTCTGTTCAGGAGAAGTGGCCGAGCTCAGTTCTTTTATAGTCACAATTTTCTCTCATAGGAGACCTGATAGACTTTCTTCTTTTGTCAAATAAGATTTATTGTGGTTCAGGCGGACAAATATGAGAAAACATGATTTTGTTGAGTGACCGGAATTTTTTCCATGCGGAAGTTCTTTATCATGCATGTGTTTGTACTCACTCTTTACTGGTGAAGTTTATGAGGAGTAATCGTTTAAGATCCCCTTCAAGTTGGCTTAACCGGTATAGATCCGATTACTGGATATTGTGAGAACAGAGAACTGTGAATTCTTTGTGGCCTGTCTGACTTTGTTGATGTTAATCATGTTATTATAAACTTCGATGGGTATTTAGTTCTTATGCTGGTTGTCAACTTAGAAGTTACAAGGACCAAAGTACTCTGACATCAATACAACTTTGGAGGTCTACAAACCTCATTAAATCATCAAAGTGTGGTGATCGGCTTACATATGGAGAGTAGGATGTGGGTATAACGTTGTGAAAGTTGTCTTATAGTTATTTTGTACAAGTTGTGGTTTGAAGTTTGAAGAGCTAATCAAGATGTGGACCTTTGTCATGTGTTGATGACAAGTCCAGGGCATGGTGTGTGTTTTTTTTTTTTATTAAATCTCGCCCCAGTCGGGTGGTCCAATAGTGGTGTGGAGCAAGGCCCTTGCTCCACACCACTATTTTTGCCTTCGTCCCTGTCCTTGGATGAAAATCTAATGTTTTCCTTACTTGGTGTATGGTTCTTGTTAGCAGGGTCACGTGCCAGGGATTTATTACCAAAGGTCGTCATTTTTTTTTTTTTTTTTTTTTTGCATTATATCATGTGCTATTCGGAAAAAAAATCTATAGTATTCTACCTGTTTCACTTTATGGTGTATTATGTATAATTTTATTCCTATGAATATGAATTTACAGATCCTATCATATGTTTTGCAGCTGCACGGGCAAATTTTGATCTTGCATTCAACTCCTGATGCAAACTTTCTCAATCAGAAGCTGAATTGCAGTTTACTTGATAGAGAGAGTATAATACTTTTGTGTCAAGAAGAGAAGGCTTCTTCCTCCTCATGGAAAGCAGGTTTATATGCTTTTAAGTACCGTAACTTCGGTTTCCAGTGCCCCTCAGAAGAACATGAACGAGTTTCACTAAATCGACGTTTTCTTTGTATTTCTTGGCAGTTGTTTTGCATTTACAGAGTCTAAAAATGGACAGAATCAATAGCATTATTTTGTGCAAGCTATATATAAAAGGTAACTTGCATGCATGTTATGACATTATAGTTTTTTGCATTGCTAGATGAAAAGCCTCTTTGTTGGTTTGAATTATTCCATTGGTTCATTGTAAGTTGATACGAATCATAAGATACAACATTAAAGGGATGTTAGCATGTTGGTCGGCAAAATCCACCAATTATTCGATATCAAATGGTTTAATGAACTTTTTCTCATTTTAGCATGTTGTCCCATTCCATGCGAAAGAGAATCCTCTTCTAATAAACCCCTTCTAATAACTTCCTAATAAAACAATCTCAGCCATTGAAAAAAAATAAGGGGATGTGATTAATTAATCGCAAAACCAAAACCCTCTTCCTCTTGTCTCTATGTGAGTGAGTGTTTCCAAAAAGCGATTGAATCCCTCTTTCCTCTACCACCTTTGTGTGATTAAGTCGAAAGTGTGGTCCATCGTCGATCGAGGTTCATCTCCAACGCCGTCGTC
This sequence comes from Persicaria tinctoria, assembly GCA_037127255.1. NCBI lineage: Eukaryota > Viridiplantae > Streptophyta > Magnoliopsida > Caryophyllales > Polygonaceae > Persicaria > Persicaria tinctoria. The sequence continues at coordinate 41,123,154 of JBANSL010000005.1, read as the reverse complement.
AAGGTCCATCCCCTAGTTCGGTAATTCTCGCTCTGAATCCCTCTCTTTACTCCCCCCCCCCTAAAAAAAATTCCAATAAACCCCTCCGTTAGCTGCTCATCTCCCCCAAATCCTCAAACACCACTCAATCCTCCACTGCCGCCACTTAGGAAGACGAAATCCCAGCCGACCTGGGTATCCATTAAAAGAGGTAACTTCGAGTCTTTAACGGGAGAGGGGAGAGAGTTTGTTAGACGCTAGTGGTCCATCACCGAGGCGTCTACCCGCTCGTTCCTCATCAGACCATGGTAATCCCTCTCTTTACCCCCCCCCCCCCCCCCCCCCACAAAAAAAAATTCCAATAAACCCCTTCGTTAGCTGCTCATCTCCCCCAAATCCTCAAACACCACTCAATCCTCCACTGCCGCCACTTAGGAAGACGAAATCCCAGCCGACCTGGGTATCCATTAAAAGAGGTAACTTCGAGTCTTTAACGGGAGAGGGGAGAGAGTTTGTTAGACGCTAGTGGTCCATCACCGAGGCGTCTACCCGCTCGTTCCTCATCAGACCATGGTGTTGTTTCTTCACCGAAGTTTGTCTTCACCTCCGCCCTCCAAATTTGCTACTACCCTTCAAGTTTGAGATAGGTTTTCGATCCGATTTCGACTGGTAAGTGTATGTTTATACTCGTCCCTCATCATCTTTATTCTGCTAGGTCGAAATTACTAATTTATTTTGATCAATTTGTGAATTTTGGGTGTGTTTTATGTGGTTATGACCAAAGACATCATCCTGAGATGTGTGGAGGTTGTTGTATCGAGTTGGAACTGATACTTGATTGTGCGAAATCTGATTTTAACAGTAAATTATATCTACATCAACTATATCTTTAGCGTTCAATTATGTTCGTCTACACTTGCTCAAACAACCACTCTTTGTTACTTGTGATTATATTGACTGTTATATCTTTGAAATCGTTGATATGTTCAATTATAAAGATTGTAGATGGTTCTTGAAAGATAGGGTGCATATGAAGATTGGTTGTATATAAAGGAATTACATGGAATGAACGAGCTTGATGAAGGAAAATTAGATGCGTTAAGCGGAATTTCATATCATATCTAACATCTAATCGCAAGGATCTTCATGCATAAATGATAGATCAATCATTGTTTAGAGGATATACCTTTGATCCGGCGTCTAGATCTCCCTTGTCTTCGACTGCTAGGACGAAGATCGAAAAGCTAACAATCGAATTGCTTTGGACGATGGTGGTTTACACTTGCTCACCGTACGATTGAAATTGGCAACTACTTTGCCATGGGTGCCTTTTTGATTTCTTATGAAAGAAATCTCTTCTATGTGCTACTGTTGTTCCGTAGTACAACCCCAAGCAAAACAATTTTGCTATGCATATATATTTACACCGGTCAACCTCTTGATGTGCATAGATGTTTTAGGTAATTAATTAGGAGGAGGAGTTATAACCCTTTTACATTCTAACGTACAAATTAACTTCAGAATGTGTAACCTCCCTAATTAATCTTTCTTTTATTAATTATTTCACAAATAAATAATATGAATATATATTAATAATATGCAATATATATTAATATATATTTACCATCATTCCCGTTGATCTAGCCCGTAAACTCAAAGTGTGTGACCTCATAGGACCCGTTTATAATAGCCATGGAACTAAACCGTTTAATCCCATTAATCGCAGTTGGCTTCTAGCAAAGCACTACGACTCCTAAAATAATCGGATTGTATATCTCTATCAATCGTCCTATTCCATGTTTAGTCATTGCACATTAAATTAAAGGACACAATTCCTTCAATCTCCCACTTGTCCTTAAACAAGTGTGGAATATAAGATACCCGTGTCTCTTAATGTCTTATTTGATGATATGGTGACATTCATATCTATTATTAAATATGTTTCTTGAAATCCGAGTTCGAACTGTCAAATAAACAGATGATTACAAATAATCCATCCGAGCATGGCCATGCATTTTCAGTTCTTGCTCTTCAAGTGGCCTAGACACCATTCCTTTTCGATGCATCACAGTATGCATGAAGAAGGAGGACATCTCCAGTCTTGTATGACTATGACTCCCACTCAACTTTTGGCAATCCCAACTACGACCTTTATAACTCCCTGTTACGGAAAGCGTTTAGCCGTGTCAAAGAAATACCAATCATCAAGAGAGACCATAACATACTCATGTATGAGGAATCTACTAATCATGGGTAACTTAAAACTCTGCAATCCCTTTTGTAGAGTCTTAAGGTGGGTCTGTCCTATATGTATCATCCATACATATACATGTAATTGACTAGACATATCCATGTCCCTATAACCCATGAAACCTGGCGCTATCAGTCAACTTACAATATAGTCATTAATAAAATCACCTATGTCCAAGTTGATGATTTCAGACTACGGACTTGCGATAATTCATAACTGCATTTCACTTAATGGGGTTTCATTATCAGAACACTTAAGATAAGCCCATTTGCGAACTACGAATTATTTGGACATTTTATTTACTATCGTTCAACACAATATATAAATAAAGATGAAATATCATATATCATAAAATCATCCAATCGAACATAAACTTAGTGTCTAACACTCTAAACATAAAATGTAATAGAAAGCAATCTCAAAGCCATTCTCCAATGTGTTTGAAACCCTTAGCCCTAGTGTGACTATCATGCTTGGGCCTACGCATAGGCTTTGTCAATGGATCTGCAATGTTGTCATCTGTATGCACCTTACACATCTTAATGTCACCCTCGGTGACTATGCGGCGAATAAGGTGATACTTCCTCATAACGTGTCTCGATTTGGAGCTTGAACTCGGTTCCGTGGCTTGGGCTATGACACCATTGTTGTCACAATAGATGTCAATAGGCCCTGAAATGCTAGGAACAACACCGAGTTCATCTATGAACTTCCTCATCCAGACCGCCTCCTTCGCTGCTTCACTAGCGGCTATATACTCAGCTTATGTCGTAGAATCGGCAACTGTGTCTTGTTTGGAGCTCTTCCAGCTCACAACTCCTCCATTAAGGATGAAAACATATCCCAATTGAGACTCAAAGCCATCTTGGTCAGTCTGGAAGCTTGCATCAGTATAGCCTTGTACGATCAATTGGTCATCACCCCCATATACTAAGAAATCATCCTTGGTTCTTCTCAAGTACTTCAGGATGTTCTTAGTTGCACACCAATGTGCCTCTCCTGGATTCGATTGGTATCTGCTACACATGCTCAAAGCATATGCAACATCAGGTCGTGTACACACCATAGCGTACATGATAGATCCTATAGCAGAAGCATAAGGAATCTCACTCATCTTCTTGCTAAGATATACACCATGTTGCATATGTAAAAACCCTTTCTTGGAATCTTGCATTTTGAATCTGTTGAGAATCTTATCTATATAAGTTCCCTGACTCAATCCAAGCAATCTCTTAGATCTATCTCTATAGATCTTTATTCCAAGTATTTACTCTGCCTCTCCCAAGTCCTTCATTGAGAAACATTTCTTCAGCCACTCCTTAACGGACTCTAGCATCGGAATGTCATTCCCAATAAGTAGTATGTCATCCACATACAAGACTAGGAAGACCACTTTACTCCCACTAAACTTCTTGTATACACAAGGGTCCTCTTCGCATCTGATGAAATCAAACTCTTTGATCTTTTCATCAAACCGAAAGTTCCAACTTCTTGATGCTTGCTTAAGTCCATACATAGACCTCTTAAGCTTGCATACCTTCCCTGCATCACTTGGATCTTCAAAACCCTCTGGTTGTGTCATGTACACATCCTCTTCCAAGAATCCATTCAGGAAGGCGGTTTTGACATCCATTTGCCAAATCTCATAATCATAATAGGCCGCAATAGCAAGGATTATCCTAATGGATCTTATCATGACAACTGGTGAAAAGGTCTCATCATAGTCTATACCATGAATCTGTTTAAAACCTTTGGCAACTAATCTTGCCTTGTATACCGATACCTTTCCATCATTATCTGTCTTGAGTTTGAAAACCCATTTGCTCCCTATGGGTTTTACCCCATCTGGCAAATCTATCAAGTCCCACACTTGATTTTCAAACATCGAATCCATTTCGGATCTCATGGCCTCAAGCCATTTCTTGGAGTCTGGACCCATCGCTGCTTGCTTATGGGTATTAGGCTCATCATGTTCTAACAGAAGAACATCATGGTTTACATTCAAGATGAAATCATCATAACGTCTTGGTTGTACCCTTGGCCTATCTGATCTACGGGTGGGTTCAACTGGTTCAACAACTGGAGCTGGAAAAGTTTCCACAACTGTTCGTGGATCCTCTTGTTCCGGTTCTTGGATGATTTGGAGCCCTTGGCCTTCCGAAACCATCAACTCATCCTCGACATCATCTATGTCATCTCGTTGTTGAGTTTGTTGCTCTTCATCATGAACTAGTTCAAGATGAATATTTCTCCCACTTGACTTATTGGAAATGAACTCTCTTTCCAAAAAGACACTATCCCTTGCAACAAACACCTTTTGTTCAGCGGGACTGTAGAAGTAATATCCAAAACTACCTTTTGGATACCCTATAAAATAACATTTATCTGATTTAGGGGCAAGCTTATCCGTTTGTAACCGCTTTACATAAGCTTCACATCCCCATATCTTCATAAAAGACAATTTTGGAACCTTTCCAGTCCATATCTCATATGGAGTTTTGTCTACAACTCTAGACGGAGTCCTGTTTAGTGTAAGTACGGCAGTTGTGAGGGCATATCCCCAGAAGGATACCGGAAGGTCAGCAAAACTCATCATAGATCGGACCATGTCTAACAGGGTCCCGTTTCTCCTTACAGATACACCGTTAAGCTGTGGTATTCCTGGAGTAGACAACTGTGTTACTATCCCACAGTTTTTCAAATGATGATCAAATTCATGGCTCAAGTACTCACCACCACGATCTGATCGAAGTGCTTTTATTTTCTTGCCAGTTTGAGTCTCTACCTCATTTTGAAATTCCTTGAACTTTTCAAAGGATTCCGATTGATGTGACATAAGGTAAATATATCCATATCTACTCATGTCATCAGTAAATGTGATGAAGTATTTATAACCACCTCTAGCTTCTGTACTCATTGGCCCACATACATCAGTATGTATAATGCCCAATAGCTCAGTAGCCCTTTCATTTGTTCCTTTGAAAGGTGACCTTGTCATGTTGCCCATCAAACATGACTCACATGTATCAATGGATTCACAATCCACGTCTTTTAGAAGTCCATCTTTATGGAGCTTCTTCATGCGGTCTAAACTGATGTGACCCAAACGACAGTGCCATAGGTAGGCTTCACTCAACTTACTTGATTTTTGCCTTTTTGTATTTATGTTATAAGATTCTGTTGTAAGGTCGAATACAAATATTCCATTAATATCTTGAGCACGAGCATAGAAGATATCATTCTTGTGAATAATTATACCTTCATCTGTAGTGCTAAAATTAAAAACTTCAGAATAAATTACTGCAGCCGAAACAAGGTTCTTTGTAATGCTAGGAACAAAATAACAATTATTCAGTTCTAAGATTAAACCAGAATGAAGAGATAAACTAAAATCTCATACGACAAGTGCAATAACACTTGCTCCATTTCCGACGCGTAGGTCTATCGCCTCTTTCTTCACTTGTCTCCTATTTCTTAGTCCCTGCACATTTGAAATAATGTGAGCACCACATGCGGTATCTAATACCCAAGTAGGACCATTATCTAATGTGAGGAAATTGGTTGACAGTAATTCAATAACATAAATACCTGAAGTGTTAGAACTCAAAGTCCCATTCTTCTTGTCTTCCAGGTACTTGGGACAGTTTCTTTTCCAGTGTCCCTTAGCCTTGCAGTGGAAACAATCATGGTCAACAACCACCCTTGAGTTCTCACCACCCTTAGGTTTTGCAACTTCCTTGCCCTTTCCTTGGGTATTGTTCTTGTTCTTGGCTACCTTCTTGAACCCTTTCCCTCTGTTGACGTTAAGAACTTCCTTCTTGTTGTTAGTGGGAGTATTCTGCTCAGCAGCTTTGAGCATGCCATGGAGTTCATTCAGGTTTTTCTTAATACCATGCATATGGTAGTTCATCCTGAATGAGGCAAAGCCATCACATAAGGAGTGCAAGACGATATCTGTGGCCAACTTTTGGTCATATGGGGTGCCCAGTGTTTCCATACGGCTAAAAAGACCGATCATGTTGAACACATGGGGACCTACTGGCTTTCCCTTCACAAGCTTGCTATCCAGTATAGCCTTGTGAGTTTCATATCGTTCAATCCTTGCCTGTTCCTGAAACAACACTTTCTGGTTGGAGATGATAGTGTAGGCATCATGATGTTCAAACCTCTTTTGAAGGTCAGGTTCCATGCCTGCTAGCATCAGACAAGTGACAGGCAAAGACTCACTCTTTAACTCCATTACTCTCACCTTCTCCTCATCTGATGAGTTGTCGGTGATAGTAGGGATAGGGGTGTTTAGGACGTCCTCACGTCCTTCGGACCTGAGAACAATTCTCAGATTCCTTTCCCAATCGAGAAAGTTTATTCCATTAAATTTGTTCTTCTCAACTATTGAGCGCAGGGTGAATTTCAAATTATCGTTCGACATAATGCCTATATATAAAAGGAAATGACATGCAAATCAGTATATGTTCGAAATGCGAATTACTTAAAATTAAACACCTTTAAAATAAGTAAATGCGCATTTTATTCAAGTTGTTATCGTTCCCCGTGAATAAAATGATTCCAAGATCCTATTACAGACAAGACCCAACGTACTTTTGCACTGCCTTAAGTCTTGTGTGTTCAAGGTAAGTAACAATTACTAATTATGACTCCTTATAATTCTTGGTTGATGATCCACATCCAATGTAAAATCATCCCCATGCCTCAAGATCCAAAACTTTGCCTTTTGGTCTCTCGTTGGGTACAACCATATCAAAGTTTATGAACCCCCGTATAGATTCACCCTCATTAGCCCAAGATTATGGAAAGACACCCTCACTTTTGTGAAGCCCATCCAACCAAAAATCCAGAACTTAATGGGTTATGATATGGAAAGACATTGCCCCAATTTACCTTTGGAACTTAAGTATTTTATTTGTCTTTTATTTATAAGTGAAAAAAAATGTCATAAATAAAGACAATATAAAAACTTAAAATAAAGCATTCAAAATGCAATAATATATTGTGATCCTAGTATGGCCCCTACGATGCAAAATTTTAAAGATCTAATCTTCATGGGTCTCCACCCTCGCATCCTTCATGGATCTCCATCCTTGAACTTCTAATGTCTTCTTCTTCTTGTATTACAATATTTCCTAATAATCTAATTACCGAAGATTAAATACAAAAATACATAACGATACGCAGATCGTGTACAAAAAAACATAACGATGCGCATATCGTATTTATGGGCCATACTAGTCACCTTATGCAAGCAATTTATATCATAATATAAAATCATGCAAAATAATATCTTAATTTAAATATAAATCCTTATATGGTATTAATCAATATTAATCATTAAATTGCATTTATTGGAAAATTGCATGATGGAAAAATATAGCCTCCTTGACCGGATCATACCGAGTCATACTCGACTCAACCCATGCCGAGTCATACTCGGTTCGAACTTGACCCAAACCTATTTCGGTCTAAACGGTGGTTAGCCCGCGACTTGGCAAAGAAAAACCCCAAATCGAATATAATCCAATTCGGTTTGATGGTTCAAAAATTCCTCTTATTAGATCACACAATTCATAAATTCCAATCAATCAAAATCTCCATTTCGATCTAGCAAAATAATCCATATATTATTTACCATCAATTTGAATCAAGATCCGCATCAAAAATTAACAATTAATCTATTGATCGTATCAATTTATGCAAGATGGCTCTGATACCAATTGAAGGAAAATTAGATGCGTTAAGCGGAATTTCAGATCATATCTAACATCTAATCGCAAGGATCTTCATGCATAAACGATAGATCAATCATTGTTTAGAGGATATACCTTTGATGTGTGAACCGGATCGAATCTGGATGGAAATTAGAAGAGATTGAAAGCCCCAAGCGTGACTTCTCTAATTAGTCCACACGAGTCCGGCGTCTAGATCTCCCTTGTCTTCGACTGCTAGGACGAAGATCGAAAAGCTAACAATCGAATTGCTTTGGACGATGGTGGTTTACACTTGCTCACCGTACGATTGAAATTGGCAACTACTTTGCCGTGGGTGCCTTTTTGATTTCTTATGAAAGAAATCTCTTCTATTTGCTACTGTTGCTCCGTAGTACAACCCCAAGCAAAACAATTTTGCTATGCATAATGCATATATATATTTACACCGGTCAACCTCTTGATGTGCATAGATGTTTTAGGTAATTAATTAGGAGGAGGAGTTATAACCGTTTTACATTCTAACGTACAAATTAACTTCAGAATGTGTTACCTCCCTAATTAATCTTTCTTTTATTAATTATTTCACAAATAAATAATATGAATATATATTAATAATATGCAATATATATTAATATATATTTACCATCATTCCCGTTGATCTAGCCCGTAAACTCAAAGTGTGTGACCTCATAGGACCCGTTTATAATAGCCATGGAACTAAACCGTTTAATCCCATTAATCGCAGTTGGCTTCTAGCAAAGCACTACGACTCCTAAAATAATCGGATTGTATATCTCTATCAATCGTCCTATTCCATGTTTAGTCATTGCACATTAAATTAAAGGACACAATTCCTTCACTTGAGTAGTTGTTAATTTAGTCAAGTTAATATTTCGCTGCAAATTAAACCATAGAGGTACTTATGTTTGTGATGTAGGCTTATTTTGATTGAAACCAATTGGTGTGAGATCATGCAAGACACCTCCTGATAGGGTTTATTTTAGTCATGTTTTTAGTATAGATTTGCATATTAATTTATACCATATTTACATATTTTATAGTTAATTTGTATTATTTGGTTGAATGTTTTATTGTTTCCTATATTGAATGTTTCGACTTCTTTGTGCTTGAATGTTTTATTGTTTTATTCTATCTTGTCTGATCAACTTGGTAGAATCAATTCAATTGCTAAGGTTTTGTAGATTTCTGGTTGTGAACCTTAACCTAAGTAGCAAACTTGTTCCTTTAGGGCTGGTTGAAGTAATTGAATGGGTTGGAAGTTGGATGTGTTGATAAATCCCTCTTTAGGGACTGCAAATACCTTGGTTAATCTCTGAACTTAAAGCTATCAATTGGGTTAAATCCTTCTTTAGGGAGTGTTCGATTGATAAGGGTTGCTAGGACTGGTTGGACTAGTAACTATATTAGGCCGAGACAAGGGAATTCATAGGAAATCTTAAAAGGACGAGAAGAAGTTACAAGGATCGTTTCAACCAAATAAAGTGGATATTTGTAGATGAAACTATTTTATTAATCGTTATCTCCATTAATTTATTTATAATTTATTTTATGTTCTTTCTTATTTACACCACTCAAAAACCCCCGTTTCATATTAATTGGTAAATAAATTTAACTTAGGAATAACTTGATTCTCTGTGGAATCGACTCGTGCTTACCAAACTAAATTAGTTAGGTAGGTTCGAAATTATTTTGATACGGTTTACGCGACTCAAAACCGTCCATCAAATTGGCGCCGTTGCCGGGGATCGAACCCGTGTCACCCGCGTGACAGGCGGGAATACTTACCACTCTACTACAACGACTTGGGGATACACCTATCATACTTGGGGATAGACCTATGACTCAAGCTCGTGCTAATAAGCTTCAAATCATGGCCGATTTTTGTCAAGTGTTGTAAGACTATTTTATGCTGTTTTAGTAAGCTCTTTGGTGAGCACGTTTACTTAAGTTATTTTAGGTATTTTTAGGATTTTACTTAAAAACTCTTTATTTTATTTATTTCTTTTAATTTCAGCCATTTAGGGTTATAAGTAGGGCTTCCATCTATTGTAGAAGACACATTATTCATTCATCAATAGAAACTTAGATTGTGTGAAGCACATCGAGTGAAAAGTCGGTCGATTGAAGCTTGAAGGTTGTCGATTGCAAATTGGTATCGTTTCCGCTTGGTTTGCCTTGTGTTTGTCAATCTCGTGAAGCTTGATGATTCTTGTAGTCCCCTTGGTTGTGTAAGGTTGTAGAGTTGGGTTATATAGTCATTAGTGTTGGTTCTTGGTATTTGAATCAAGGGTCCTCATCTTGCTCTATATAGATCTCACCTCACCCCACTATTATGTCTTGCATCTTATTTCAATTTCATGTCTTTTCGTTCACATTACATCCGCATATCACAGTCCTTGTTCATCCAATTTCGAGTCTTTCGTTGTTCTTGCATTCGAGTTTTGATTGTCGAAGATCGGGCCATCCTACGGCTTACCCATATCAAATTGGTATCAGAGCTTAGGCTATCGACATTCATTTGTTCATTGTCATTCAACATCATAAAAACACAAAACCACAAAAAAAAAATTGCAAAGAATTAGTCCCCATAGAGTCTTGCATTCAAATTTTTTTTTATCTTTTACTCTCTATTTCATCAATTGATTATTACTAACCTTTGTTTGTGATTGTTGTTGGTTGATACTTGTCTAAACATAAGCCTATCCAGGACCTACATCAAATCTTGGAGCCGATTCAACCTTATGCAGCCTGCTTTGCTACAAACCCTAACCCTAGTTTTGCTATTTTCTATCTATCTTTAATCTATCTATTTTCTATCCATATTATATCTTCTTTGCCATATGATTTCTGAAATTACAAGAAAAAGAGAAGATAAAACCTTGCATAACAACAAGAAAAATAAGATAGATTAACCAAGTAGCCAAATTTAGCCCAAACCCTAACCAATTTCTATCTTTTGGGGATGATTTTATTTTTCTTCACCTAATTTCATTAATTCTGAATTCCCCTTGTTATTTTCAATTTTCTTTGCATTGTAGTTACTGCATAGAGTAAAAAAAGAAGAGAGAGAGAAAGAAAGTTGTGCGAAAGAATTTGTTTGTTTCATCTAGTGCAAGAAAACATCAAGGGACCTTATTTGTGGTGAAAATCAGCCCTAGTCGAGACACATTACCTCCAAACACATACTTTGAAATCCTACCTTTGCAAACAACAACATCCTTACTTGGGTTACAAATCAAAAGAGGTAAATTATCAAAGGTTGATTCTTCTTTTCTTACATTCCAAAAAATTATGTCCACTTGTTATTTTGTTGCTTGTGTTGAGTCATATCCATCTTTTCTCTTGTTTGTGTCCACTACTATACAACCCTTTCACTATATTTTGAGTCATATCCTTTTTTTCTCTTGTTAGTGTCGACTACTATACAACCCTTTCACTCCATTTTCTAACTCTTTGGCATTGTGATACTTTGTGTTTGCTAGCTCCTAGCTTGAGCATTGCCTTGCCCAAGGTGGATTGAAACAACAAGCATAACATACCATTAAGAGACACTACAAAAGTAAAATTAATTAGCTTTGAAAAAATGTCGTGGCAAAAGGCCTTTATGTGGTGGTAAAAAAGGCTTCTAACTTCGGCACTGCGATGGCAAATTGGGGGGGGGGGGGGGGGTGGCGAATCGGGCAGTGGCAAAATTTGGTAGCTTCGGCTACTATCCGTTGCAAGATATTAACCACGACAAATGCAACGGCAAGGCAACCCTAGACGATAGGCATGACACATTCGCCACGGCAAGTAACCGTAGCTAAAGTGTGGGTGAAAAATAAAAACAAAAACATGCTTTTTAGCCCGGCTTCTTCAGGCCTGGGCTAAAAAGTCCAATTGTTTTTTTTAAAAAAACGCAATTTACATATATAATAAAAATTCATTAACTTTAAAAAATTACATATATAATAAAACGTTAAAAACTACATAATTTATATAAAATAAATATACATAATTATAAAATTTACATATTTTCATTGAATCTCACCACTTTAGCATGCAAATGTGAGCCTCCACCTAACACTAGCAAAAAGTATCATTCAAAGATGATATTTTTAAATATCAAATGGCATTTGAACTCTACATATATTGCATGAAAAAAAAGCAGCAGATATGATCAAATAGAGCATTTACATCTTCATATCAAGCAATCAAATTCACTGAAAATAAGCTTTTGTTGCCCAAGTGACTAACAATAAGCATACACAATGTAAGTGATACATGAGTCCATGATCTAATTGTTTTCTGTTGCTAGAAGAGCAAACACCAAATAACGACTAGAGGCATAAGATTTCCATAAACATCAAAAACCAATTAAAAAGATTTTCATAAATACCAATCAAATCATGAGTTTTTTTCACATGAACACCAAATCGAATCTTGGATTCGAAACATCAAACCAATTCACTGAGTAGAATTGAATGAATAAAAATCAATGAAAATATAGATAAGAAATTAAGCCAAGTAGCCTAAAAATGGTGTCCAAGGAAAAGGTGACGTAAGCTCATGCTGCAATAAAGCTTAAAAAATGAGAAGTTGCAGAAGAAGCTTGAAGATGAAAAGAAGAAAGCTGACCAATATCAAGAGGCAGCCACAAATCAGCAACAACAAGCTCATGGAGACGCCATAGCAGCAACATATCAAAGATAGCTATTTACTTAAAGCATACTAACATATTTCATGTTTGGAAACCCTTATACGAAGAAATACCTCTTCTTGTAGAAGCAATTTCAGTTTAACATACTTTAGCTTGATGCATCAACACATTTTACTTGAGAGTGACAACTGCAAAAATGGATAAGAGAGGGAAACATTTCTTTTAAATTAACTCCTAATTTAAAAAAAATCTATAGCAATCTCATCCCTGAAAGTTTCACATACATGTAGAGAAGGCTACTTACCGTTTTCTTTAGGCATGTTGCCCCATTAGACAATCTCTCTTCCTTTATGATACGTCTGGGATACCCGATCCTTCGTCTGTGGGCTCAAGATCAAGAACCACGCCGTATATTTTCCCGATCTTGCAATGCTCTTCCAATATATCCTGATTGAACAATTAAGTAAACTAATTAAGTAACTAATTATAGCGATGGAAAAGAACTTGGACAATTTAAATAAAACTAAAGCGACGAAAGGGAAAGGAGGGAAGAGAGGCCGGAGCACCTGCGGAGGCAAGGCCGGACGCGCAGGGACAGGTTGGCGTCTCAGGGATCCCGCTCGCTGGGAGCGAGGATCAGACGCTGGAGGCGAGACCGAAGCTTGTTGAAGATGCCGAGCATTCGCTGGGGGCAAACCCGAGAACCTAAGAAGCTAGCGAGCGAAGACCTGGAGTCCGGAAGTGAGCGCGAGTGCGAGCGAGACCAGAAGCCGAACAGTGAGAGCGAGGACGCCTGGGATTGCCGAGGAGTCCGACGCCGAGCGCCGAGGCTTACGGAACATGGTGCCGGTGTCCACAAGCACTAGTGTCGTGTTCTTGATGTACCGACTAGGTTGTGTTTTGCTTAGGGTTATGGTCGATCAAGGACTCGATGGTGATGGTGATTGTGTTGGCCGATTGTAACATAGATCACAAGAGCAAGATAGCTTTTTGGGATTGAAATCGAAGAACCCTTTAATCCATAAAAGGGTTCCTCAATTCTATTCAATCTAATTAATTCAAAGTACATGTGTATGTTTAAATAGAAAAGCTATAGAAGATCTAACCAATCCTTCCTTGCAAAGGAAAGACTTTTGGACAGATCTAATTTATCTAAAGATAGTTAAAACAATCCTAAGATAAGTAATTCCTAAATAAGATAGAATTTAAATAACTTGGTGTACAAGAATTAATCTAGAAGAGATATAATCCTTGTAACTTATTAATTTTACTTACATAAAATAACACTAATTAATTAATGGACTAAACTAACTCGGCCCAACACAAAGGAATCGGCCAAGGCCCACTCGACACAGATAGGACTCACTCGACATAGCCTTTCCGAGTGTGTACCGAAGGCCTGCCGAAGGGTGTCTTCAAGGAGGGTGACGTCGAGTCTGCATAAGCTTTGTTTGAGGATGGAAGCTCATTTCTTGTGTTGGTGGATTAGCTTTGAGCCAAGTGATCTAGGGTTGCCTGAACTCTTGCTCTATCGTTCCTTGGTAACGGACAAGAAGGGCTTTGGTTGCATCTTGAATCTTCTTGCCCCTTGCACGAGTGATAGGGCCATCGAATGGAACCTTCATATTGTTCTCAATGTCACCAAGAGTCATCGATAATTTCACTGCATCACTCTTAGCCACGCAGTCTTCTAAGCTCAAAGAATTTGCAAGTTTGAGTCATAAATATAAATTTTATATCAGTAATCTTAACGTTAAATTTTTAGGGTCATCTAAAGAATAATTAACCTAACAAAATCATCAAAGTAGTATCATTGCATTCAAATGTATACCAATTCTCCTGTTTCTTACATCATGCTTTATTTTATATGAAGTAAGCTTGCCATTTAAACACCCTAATGGGATTAAGGGATCTTCCTTGGATGAGGAATATTCATACCTAATAGATTGCTCCCAGTGCGTCCATTTCTTTACCTGTTAGACCAAAAATTAAGTTCAGCATGGATTGAGTTATTGAGATATCATCAAAAAAGAATAAAAAGTCTATATGATCTGTGTGTTTTGATAAAACTATTCAGATTTTGAGTGAGTGTGAAAATGAGTAAGTGGTGCATCTATTAACAAGTATTATGGATGTGTATCAAGTTGAGAGCTTGAGAGCAAGCTGTTCAAAACTGACGGGGAAACAAAGGAAGAATTTCAATAGAAGATGAAGGTGTTTAAGGCCAAAGTAGGTTTCAATATTTAAATGACCTAACCATTGGCTAGCTAGAAAATAGGAGTTTGACAATGAAAATCAAGACTCCTAAAAAGTTAAAACTAGTTACTCAAGAGAAAAATCCTGACAGTGAAACTAATACAATAATGAAACGTATATCACAAATAGTAACCAATAAAAAAATGGTGTTGACTAATCACATCGCCAGTGAAAGCGGGTGCAACATAGTCAATAATCCTCAAGGCAAAGCATTCAATTGGCTTAACTCAATTTTCATCTCCTCTCTATAATCCTTAAGTTTCCAGTAGGTTTGCTTAGGAGCTTTCCCTCCATTGAGTGGTTTCTTTTCTTTTATTTTGAAGGTCGCATGTTTGTTCCTTTTGCTTCTTCTAGTCAATCCAGACCTTCTACTAATCCTTCTATGCAGCAAAAGGGAGTTTCCAACTCACCTCAACAAGGCTAGCAGGTTGAAACTAGAAGATTTGCTGCACCATCTAAGGAACGCACGAAAGACATCCGCTGCTTCACTTGTGGTGGTTCTGGGCATGTCTCTCGCGAATGCCCTCAAAAAAGGAAGGCTGTTCTCAATGATTTGGGAGACCATTACTATGAGGAGGAGACCGTCGAGGACCATGTAATTTCGAGTGAAGTGGAGGAGGACCAGCCGATTGAGCCTAACGGCGAGATCGACACCAGAGACATCCAGGATGTTCTGTGCCTTGTCAATCGTCGGGTCCTACACATTCAGGAGTCTCCCATGGCTTATCAAAGGGAGAACATCTTCCACACCAAGTGTGTGGTTCGCGAGGCTACCTTAAGCTTCAACATCGACGGTGGGAGTTGCTGCAATCTCATCAATGAAACGGTAGTGGATTTCTTACATTTGACTACTACTTCTAGAGCTACTCACTATGGTTTAAATGGCATAACTGATGATGGATCTGATATTATGGTTACCAAACAATGCTTAGTTTCATTTTCTATCGGATGATATCATGATAAAGTTCTATGTGATTTTGCTAGGATGGATTGTAGTCATATTTTGCTTGGTCGTCCTTGGTTATATGATCGTTCTGTTATACATGATGGTCGTGTGAATACATATTCCTTCACCTTTGATGGGAGGAGAGTTACTCTCCTACCCTTTTCACCTCAAGATGTTTTGAAGGAACAAGTACGCAAGAAACAACGTACAACAGGATGCTTAGAAGGACGCCCAATGGAAGGAGAAGTAACAAGTGGGCTCGACTAGCCACACCGCGCCCGCGGCAAGAACACCCGCGCTCGCTGCCTACCCACCCGCCCTCGCGGCCTCCTCGGCGCCTACACCATCTCCTTCTACATCGACACATCCCTCTCATACTTCGCTTAAGGGCTATGTGGAAGGACGTTCATTGGTTTCTCAACCTCAGAAAGAGACCGTCACCTGGAAAGCTCATCGCCCTCACATCCTATTGATAATGAAAGAGGTATTGCTAAATGTTGTGGATTTGAGTCATATTCCTGCACCTATTGTTTCTCTGTTGCAGGATTATCTAGATGTCCTTCCAGCAGATCTACCACAAGGATTGTTGCCTATTCGAGGGATTGAGCATCAGATTGACTTCGTCCATGGCGCAGCTTTGCCTAATCGCGCCGCCTATAGAGCTAGTCCCGAGGAGACAAAGGAGCGGCAACTCCAAGTCACAGAGCTGATGGATAAGGGATTTGTGCGAGAAAGTCTCTCCCGTGTGTCGTGCCTGTCATCTTGGTTTCAAATAAGGATGGCTCTTGGCGCATGTGTGTTGATTGCCATGCAATCAACCAAATAACGGTTAAGTATCGTCACCCTATTCCTCGTTTAGATGATATGCTTGATGAATTATATGGTGCATGCATTTTCTCTAAAATTGACCTTAGAAGTGGCTATCATCAAATTAGGATGAAACAGGGAGATGAATGGAAAACGGATTTTAAGACTAAGTGTGGTTTATATGAATGTTTAGTAATGCCTTTTGGTTTAACAAATGCTCCTTCTACTTTTATGAGGCTTATGAACCATGTCCTTAGGAGATACTTAGGAAAATTTGACGTTGTATATTTTGATGATATCTTGATCTATAGTAAGAACCTGCATGATCACCTTAGTAATTTAAAATTGGTACTTGATTGTCTTAGAAAAGAGAAATTATATGCCAATTTAAAGAAATGTTCTTTTGCATCCGAGTCTACCATTTTCCTTGGTTTTGTAGTATTTGTATCTGGACTGAAGGTAGATGAAGAGAAGGTTCGTGCTATACAAGAGTGGGCTCAGCCGCAGACCCCCACTCACGTCCACTCTTTTCTGGGCCTTGCTGGCTTCTATCGACGCTTCCTCAAGGACTTCAGCACCATTGCCGCCCCCTACATGAGCTGACTAAGAAGGATGTGACGTTTCGCTGGACAGACTCACATCAGAGGGCATTCGATGCTCTCAAGGATCGCCTCACCCATGCCTCTGTGTTGCAACTCCCTGACTTTGCACAACCGTTCGAGCTCGAGTGTGATGCTTCTAGCACTGACATTGGTGGAGTTCTGCTTCAAAATAGGCGCCTCATTGCCTATTTCAGTGAGAAGTTAGGCCCAACAGAGCTCAACTATTCTACCTACGACAAGGAGTTGTTCGCGCTGGTTCGTTGCTTACAGACATGGCAGCACTATCTCTGGCCTAAGGAGTTTGTGATTCATTCGAATCATGAAGCTCTAAAGTACCTCAAGGGACAAGCAGTGCTCAGCAGGCGCCTTGCTCGATGGGTGGAGTTTCTGGAGACCTTTTCCTATGTGGTTCACCACAAGAAGGGAAAGGATAATGTGGTAGCTGACGTGCTATCACGCATGTATGTCCTCTTAAACCATATGGATGCACATGTGTTGGGTTTTGCTTTGATAAAGGAACTGTATGCTTCTGATGGTTTCTTTAAAACTATATATGCTCAATGTGTGTCCAAAGGTGAAGTTGATTCATATTTTCTTGATAATGGTTATTTGTTTAAGGTGGCCAAGCTTTGTATCACATCTTCTTCTATTCGACGATGGTTAACTTAAGAAATTCATGAGTCTAGAGGGCATGCAGGTTTCAAAAAAACACTAGCTGGACTTAAGGAACATTATTTTTGGCCTAAAATTTCTAATTATGTGCTTAGATTTGTCAAACGTTGTGTCACGTGTGCTAAGGCTAAATCGAAATCTAATGCAAATGGTCTATACACACCTTTACCTATCTCTAATGGACCCTGGGAAGATGTATCTAAGGGTCATGATTATATTTTTGTTGTTGTAGACAGATTTTCCAAAATGGCTTATTTCATACCATGTCACAAAACTGATGATGCTATTTATGTTGCTCATTTATTCTTTAAAGATGTTGTTCGCTTACATGGATTGCCATTGTCTATTGTTTCTGATCGTGACTCTAAATTCTTAAGCTCTTTTTGGAAAACTTTATGATCTAAGTTGGGTACAAAACTTTTATTTTCTACTTCTTGTCACCCCCAAAATGATGGCCAAATTGAGGTTACAAATAGAACTCTTGGGGCTCTCCTTAGAGTTATGCTGCGAACTAACATCCGGAGGTGGGAAGAATGCCTACCATTTGTTGAGTTTGCTTATAACAGGTCTAGGCACTCAGCGACCAAACAGACCATCTTCGAAGTGGTGTATGGCCGAAATCCACTATCCCCAGTGGATATGATGCCGCGGCCACTTAAGGAAAAGGAGAGCATGGATGTAGTTAAGCAAGTGGACTTCATCAAGCGCTTGCATGAGCGTATCAAAGCGCAGCTGGAAAGGAAAACTGCGCAATACAAGGCGGCGAAGGACAAACATCGCAAGGATGTGCAGTTCAACGTTGGTGATCTGGTATGGCTGCATCTCATGAAGGAATGGTTTCCACAACAACGAAAATCTAAGCTAGACCCCAGGGGAGATGGACCATTTCGAGTGGTTCAGAAGATGGGTCCTAATGCATACAAGCTGGATCTCCATGCCGACAAATACAATATTCATTCTATCTTCAACGTCACCGATCTATCTTTGTTCGTGCCTGACGATGACTCTGACGACGATTTGAGGACAGATCGAAATCAAGTGGAGGAGAATGATGAAGTGCAATTGTCGGTGACTCCTGGTGACATTGAGGACAACATGAAGGTTCCATTCGACGGTCCTATCACTCATGTAAGGGCCAAGAGAATTCAAGACGCAACCAAAGCCCTTCTTGTCCGTTACCAATGAACATTGGATCAAAGATTCAGCCCACCCTGGATCACTTTGCTCGGGGCAACACCATCGGCACTGGAAGTGAGCGTGTGTCCACAAACGGAGCTCAGGGAGACTTGTCAGCACCCGCCATGACACAACCATACTCGGCACCAACATGGGCCATTTGAGACTACCTCATGTCGAGTGGTCCAAGGATGTTGTCGAGTGGATGGAGTCCCATGCCGACTCCTTCTTCTGCTTGGGCCGATTTTATCTACTTAATTAATTAGTTGTTATTTTATGTAATTAGATATAATAAAGTGAAAGAACAATATCTCCTCTAGATTAATTCTTATCCACTAAGTTATTTATTTTCTATCTTATTTAGGTTTGAGTTATCTTTAGGTTATTTTGGTCTATCTTTATCAACCTAAATTCTATCTTGCATGATTAGAATTGGTTGTTAGTTTTTCTATTTAAACATTGTACTTTCCATTGAATTACTCAGATTGAATAGAATTGAGGAACCCCTTTATGGATTAAAGGGTTCTTGGATTTCAATCCCAAAAAAAACTATCTCGCTCTTGTGTTCTATGTTCATCGGCACCGCATCCATCACCTGTAACACCCCCTTTTATAACCCGAGGGAATGTCACAGCGCCAGTAATTACTCGGACTTTAATGTCTTTGTAACCACCTTAGGCTTATAGGGACATGCAACCATGCTCCCATAAACAAGATGACAACAAATAATGATATGTAAAATAAATAGAAATAGCGGAAGACTTGGAAAATAAAAATAACTCTTTATTAAACTTTCTTCAATAATTGAGGATTTAACTTTACAATTTGATAATATTACAACGGATGACTTTTAAAGGAAATAAAATATTTAAACGCCTATACAATACATCTATAAATTTAAACTTTAAATACAACGTTAAAAATAGTTTAGATGTCTTCTCAACTTCCCTTCTCTTCTCTTCTGAGACTCGACCTAAACCTGCGAAAACTGGTCTGGCGTCCGGAATGAAGGACAACAGCCATCCAAATAAAGGACGGTTAGTTCGCAAGAACTAGCAAATGACGGCTTGAAAACTGGGACTTCTTTGGACTCAAACTCAGTGACCATAATACGGTATGAATCTAAACCCAAATGCGATTATTAAGAATATTTTATGTGAAGGCTTAACATTTTAAGACCCGACTCTTGTGATACGGATAATCCAGTAGGATTGAGTAACAAAAGATGCGAGCGACAAGCACTCTTAGGAACCATACTCCGATTACAGATGGAATATGATATAGCTTGAATTAATTGTGATCACTATAAAGCTTTGTTCTCACTATGTTTCTATATATCACACACTTCACTCACTTCCTCACGTTGAGTAGCTTAACCACAAATTTATTTAACACACACTTCACTCACTTCCTCACGTTGAGTAGCTTAACCACAAAGTTACACACTTAACACGTTTACGACTTTTATTATAAGTTGAAAGACTTAAAACACACACTATTTGTTATAATATGATACCGGCCCCGCTCTCACTAGCAGATAGCAGCCTACTACCGGAGGTAGTTTAACATTTCTCTACGGAAATGTGTTAGTTTCATGAAACCCTTTATAGACCGGGCACACAGTCCCGACCTGTTTCCATTATTTTTATTACTTTACATACTGCATTCACTTTACTCTGCATTGATTGACACGTTTTATTTGATTGATCTTGATTCAATTGAGTTCCAATCGCAACACACAATCCTCACATTGTTAACTATTTACTTAAGACATTCTAGGTGATCACACAACACAATATAACCCATGTTATTTATAGGTAACATGGATGCCAAATGAAATTAAAGCAATTAAAATAAATGGATGGAAACATCAAAGAAAAGGCATGTTCCATACCTAACCAATTAGCATGAAGAAAACAAGAATAAATCATGCTTTAAATAAACGGTGAGTAACTATATTATTATCTTATCTTAAGGGCACCAGTTAAACTTGCCAAATTCAAACTGAACGGTAAATAAATCACACAAGCAGGTGAATTGTAATTTATTTTATTTAACTTGGCAAGCCATCAAAGACGGGAAAACAAACAAGACACGAAGGCACCAATTGAGCAGAAAGGCTCGGAATGTCACTTGCCTTATTCATCTTGTTGGATTTCGGTACCAACTATGGACTTCAAAGCACTTGGTGACAAGGTTGACGAAGTCTACGAATTAATCTACACGTATGAAATAGGAGACATAAAAAGAACAAGGATTTAATCATTAGAATCGACTTATTTAATTCGACTAGAAATCGAATTAATTTAAAAAGCCAGAAATAATACCAATACGATCTTCTTTGGTATGTTCAATCATTGAGGATGGGTAGAGGTTCGACGATGACGCTGCGGATTAAGGAGATTGTGCGAGTTAGAACAATATCTAAACTGCGGGATAATTTCTGAAATTTTAGAAACCAAAACAGGGCATATTTTACAAACACTGAAAGTGTGGGAGGTTTCACGTAATTATACCATCTCCTACAACAGCCTGACAGTCCCCTTCTCGCAGCTTCAACAGTGTTTTGGGGGATCTTCCGACGGCTCGTTCTCCTCACACAGAGCTCCGATTGATACGTATGACATGTCAAACTGACAAATGCAATATCTACTTCAGCCTGGCTTTGTTAGTTTTGCCGAAGGGTGGACGAAAATGTCGAGACAAGTGCCTGAACAGTGTCTGCGATTTAAACAAAACAGCACACGCACAAACATGTTTGGTTAAGTAAGTTCGACTGCAATTCGATGTCAATTAAGGACGTCGAAAATGGGTCTTTCAAACTTACCACTGCTCATTGATGTGCAAGGTTTCTGTGGAATTGATTCGGGGTTGAAGGCGTTGAGTTATAGCTGCGGAAATGTGGACCAACGCACATGAACTAGATTAGTTTAGAATACTGACAGACCCTTTGAACATACTTTCATAACTCCTTCGTATGAAATCGGAATTAAGAAAAACTGAAAGCTTTGGAAACTAGACTTACCAAGCTGCATTTCGATATTAAGAACAGGGGATTTGGGCGAAAGACAACGGAGAACGAGGTCCCGCAATTCGTCGTAGTTTTCGCTCAATCTGGAATAGTTTTCGCTCAATCTGGAATTTTCCTGGGCACTTGCATCCGCCTTGATGCTTCTAAAAATCTTGAATCCTTTAGAATTTGGCCATGACTTGTGAATAAAAGTTGCATTACACGGAGTTGTCTTTGAAACGTGCTATCAACGGATAGAGATGACCCATCACGGCCTCCTAGGGGCATCCCGCAAGAACCTGTCGACAGTTACTATGGTTTCAAACGTTTCGGTACTTCAGCATCCGTAATTTCCTAATGCCAGATCAGAATTGAATGAAATTAGAGGCTATAGAAAATAGACTTACAGATCTACGATTTGGTATAAAGAATTTGAGATTCCGCTGAGAAACGAGAGAGAACGGAAGGTCAGAAGTTTCTGCAGAAACCAGTCAGCACAGTGGCTCGATTCGGAGCTTGAGCGGCTACTGGGCGTCATGTGGAGTTGCGTCGGTGGACCTGGCTACGTGCTACCTCGCCTGGGACTTGCTCACGGTGCAGTGGTGGTCGTCTGTGTCGGTTGTCGCAAAGCTTCGGTGCCCGGCGACAATCTCCATTCGAGAGAGAAAGATGAATTGAGTAGGGAATAGGTTTGTGGGAGGAACAAAAAGGTTGTTCATAGGCAGGAGGTAAGTAGAGGGTGAGAGAATTTGGATTAACCTTCTGAAGATTCGACGGACGATACGGACGATACGGTTGAAGAGGATTAGTATGGACGATCCTTTCCCTTCATCTGATGAAACCGTTCCACAATATGCGGGTATGCTGATTGGTCAGATGGGCAAATGGTCTTGGCCATCCCTAGCTGTCTATGCCCGAAAGGATATTATGTGTGTTATATTATAATATGCTATGTATATACTGCAATCCATATAATTTGCAACTACTGGGAGTTGGGACACATTAATTAAATTGATTGAAATAGCTAATATATATATTATAGGTGATTTTCACAAGTTGGAAATAAGTTCAACTTGTTTTCATCTAATATATATATGATTTTTTTTATTTAAATTAGGAAATAAATACAAAAAAAAAATACTTTTGAGGATACATATATATAATATAAAGAAAGTTTGTTATTATTATTTGAATTATAGAAGAAATACCCAAAAATAATTTTGGGTATTTCATTCCTCCCCACTTAAAATAAGTTTCGTCCCGAAACTTAAAGAAAAGAAAGAACGCCACTAGACTAAGGATGAGAGGGTACTCGAAGGAGTTTCGACTTTCGAGAATGATAGGAGGTAACTAACTTCGTTCCGAAATTTAAGAACAAACTAAATGAGTAGAAAGGATATAAAGGAATATCTCTTATCGTTAAAACGATTTAAATATGCCTAGTCAACCTAGAGCTAAAAAGTAATCACGGGGGATTGGGCACAAGGGAACACCACTTGATGAGAAGAACTAATATCATCAACATATTTGACATACTTGTCTTCAATTGCAGGAGCATCCACGGAGACGGATGTGGCCATCGATAACCTTGAAAGCTCAAAGGATTGGATTGGATATTTGGAGGTATACCGTTGACTGAATAACTTACGAAATGGAATTGCTTAAAGAGCAAAACAACATAATTACTTCTATTGTAATTAGTTGTTCACCGAACTCATCATGACTAAAGTCTAAGAATTATTTCTCTTACTACTTCCTCTTAACTTAAGCCTAAACACGAACGATTGAGTTGTTTTACACATTTTCTTTTCTTTTTTTTTTTAGCACGTTCGACGATATGTTAAACCTTAGCGCAAGTTAATCAACTCTTATCACACATTGAACATGGTATCCCAGTTACCCTTGGCTTTCTTCTCAACCCCACTTGGCTTCCTTATCCAGGTTACCAAATGGTCGCGCGATGGTTTCGAAGGCAACCACTATAGGCATAACCAGTATCCCATTCAAGTGTAACGAGTGCTACGTATGGAACGGGTTCTTCTTTTGATCTTCTTCGCGTTCGTTGAATAACACGTTCTCCGGTGTTTTATCTTCCTCTTGAGTGCGGACGTGATTTTCAAATTTATTGTTATTATATAATTCTAACGTATTTTACTATTTATTACTTCAAGCGTTTGACCATGAGAGTTCGAACAAGATTTACATTACACAAAGATTGAGAAAGGAACCGCAGGAGTTACTACTAGGGCACAGACGATGGAACACAAGTAAGAAATGAGTTTTACTCACTAATCGAGGAGCACATGGAATACTTAATCAATTGTCACACACACGGTACACCACGAGGATTTCACTACTTTACTGTAGGAATATTGAGTATATTGAATGAACCTCTACCACAAACACTTACATTAGAAGGAATAAAGACACAAAGGATAGATGACTTGCCGGAGTTAGGAGTAGTTTAGAATCGATCTCGAGAAGTTGGAATTGAGACATTGAATTTTTACACACTTAAATCTTATACAAACTTTACCCACTTTACTTTCAAAACCTCTTCGAAATTCAATACTATCTTTCATCATTTTAAAATTTTCATAGAATACAAAATTGTCACATATAAGATTATCTTCAAATGTTTTGGCGTAAGGTCGGAAACGATACACAAATAATCATATAGTTTCTTAGAATACTATAGGGGTTTATTTAAAATAATCTTTACACACTTGTCTACATGAAAGAATACGTTGACGCTTAACACATCTTTGATAATGAATTTTAGTTGAAAGGATTACACTTGCTTTTGCTGTTCTTTTTTTCTTTTTTTTTTGTAAATAAAGTACGAAAAATAAAAAAGGATTTCATCTTAAGATCTATTATGATTTATTTCAAGAATTTAATTTTATTAAACTTTATATTATATGAAAACATTTTGATAAATCAACAAACTTTTTAATGTGCTTTATTTTTCAAAGAGATTTGGTTACTCTTACTTGAAAACATTAAAAATTATATTTCAAACTTTATACGAAGGATTTATGAAAATTCATTTGAAAACTCGTTTACGACAACCTGGCTCTGATACCACCTTCTGTAACACCCCCTTTTATAACCCGAGGGAATGTCACATCGCCAGTAATTACTCGGACTTTAATGTCTTTGTAACCACCTTAGGCTTATAGGGACATGCAACCATGCTCCCATAAACAAGATGACAACAAATAATGATATGTAAAATAAATAGAAATAGCGGAAGACTTGGAAAATAAAAATAACTCTTTATTAAACTTTCCTCAAAAATTGAGGATTTAACTTTACAATTTGATAATATTACAACGGATGACTTTTAAAGGAAATAAAATATTTAAACGCCTATACAATACATCTATAAATTTAAACTTTAAATACAACGTTAAAAATAGTTTAGATGTCTTCTCAACTTCCCTTCTCTTCTCTTCTGAGACTCGACCTAAACCTGCGAAAACTGGTCTGGCGTCCGGAATGAAGGACACCAGCCATCCAAATAAAGGACGGTTAGTTCGCAAGAACTAGCAAATGACGGCTTGAAAACTGGGACTTCTTTGGACTCAAACTCAGTGACCATAATACGGTATGAATCTAAACCCAAATGCGATTATTAAGAATATTTTATGTGAAGGCTTAACAGTTTAAGACCCGACTCTTGTGACACGGATAATCCAGTAGGATTGAGTAACAAAAGATGCGAGCGACAAGCACTCTTAGGAACCATACTCCGATTACAGATGGAATATGATATAGCTTGAATTAATTGTGATCACTATAAAGCTTTGTTCTCACTATGTTTCTATATATCACACACTTCACTCACTTCCTCACGTTGAGTAGCTTAACCACAAATTTATTTAACACACACTTCACTCACTTCCTCACGTTGAGTAGCTTAACCAAAAAGTTACACACTTAACACGTTTACGACTTTTATTATAAGTTGAAAGACTTACAACACACACTATTTGTTATAATATGATACCGGCCCCGCTCTCACTAGCAGATAGCAGCCTACTACCGGAGGTAGTTTAACATTTCTCTACGGAAATGTGTTAGTTTCATGAAACCCTTTATAGACCGGGCACACAGTCCCGACCTGTTTCCATTATTTTTATTACTTTACATACTGCATTCACTTTACTCTGCATTGATTGACACGTTTTATTTGATTGATCTTGATTTAATTGAGTTCCAATCGCAACACACAATCCTCACATTGTTAACTATTTACTTAAGACATTCTAGGTGATCACACAACACAATATAACCCATGTTATTTATAGGTAACATGGATGCCAAATGAAATTAAAGCAATTAAAATAAATGGATGGAAACATCAAAGAAAAGGCATGTTCCATACCTAACCAATTAACATGAAGAAAACAAGAATAAATCATGCTTTAAATAAACGGTGAGTAACTATATTATTATCTTATCTTAAGGGCACCAGTTAAACTTGCCAAATTCAAACTGAACGGTAAATAAATCACACAAGCAGGTGAATTGTAATTTATTTTATTTAACTTGGCAAGCCATCAAAGACGAGAAAACAAACAAGACACGAAGGCACCAATTGAGCAGAAAGGCTCGGAATGTCACTTGCCTTATTCATCTTGTTGGATTTCGGTACCAACTATGGACTTCAAAGCACTTGGTGACAAGGTTGACGAAGTCTACGAATTAATCTACACGTATGAAATAGGAGACATAAAAAGAACAAGGATTTAATCATTAGAATCGACTTATTTAATTCGACTAGAAATCGAATTAATTTAAAAAGCCAGAAATAATACCAATACGATCTTCTTTGGTATCTTCAATCATTGAGGATGGGTAGAGGTTCGACGATGACGCTGCGGATTAAGGAGATTGTGCGAGTTAGAACAATATCTAAACTGCGGGATAATTTCTGAAATTTTAGAAACCAAAACAGGGCATATTTTACAAACACTGAAAGTGTGGGAGGTTTCACGTAATTATACCATCTCCTACAACAGCCTGACAGTCCCCTTCTCGCAGCTTCAACAGTGTTTTGGGGGATCTTCCGACGGCTCGTTCTCCTCACACAGAGCTCCGATTGATACGTATGACATGTCAAACTGACAAATGCAATATCTACTTCAGCCTGGCTGTGTTAGTTTTGCCGAAGGGTGGACGAAAATGTCGAGACAAGTGCCTGAACAGTGTCTGCGATTTAAACAAAACAGCACACGCACAAACATGTTTGGTTAAGTAAGTTCGACTGCAATTCGATGTCAATTAAGGACGTCGAAAATGGGTCTTTCAAACTTACCACTGCTCATTGATGTGCAAGGTTTCTGTGGAATTGATTCGGGGTTGGAGGCGTTGAGTTATAGCTGCCGAAATGTGGACCAACGCACATGAACTAGATTAGTTTAGAATACTGACAGACCCTTTGAACATACTTTCATAACTCCTTCGTATGAAATCGGAATTAAGAAAAACTGAAAGCTTTGGAAACTAGACTTACCAAGCTGCATTTCGATATTAAGAACAGGGGATTTGGGCGAAAGACAACGGAGAACGAGGTCCCGCAATTCGTCGTAGTTTTCGCTCAATCTGGAATAGTTTTCGCTCAATCTGGAATTTTCCTGGGCACTTGCATCCGCCTTGATGCTTCTAAAAATCTTGAATCCTTTAGAATTTGGCCATGACTTGTGAATAAAAGTTGCAGTCCACAGAGTTGTCTTTGAAACGTGCTATCAACGGATAGAGATGACCCATCACGGCCTCCTAGGGGCATCCCGCAAGAACCTGTCGACAGTTACTATGGTTTCAAACGCTGCGGTACTTCAGCATCCGTAATTTCCTAATGCCAGATCGGAATTGAATGAAATTAGAGGCTATAGAAAATAGACTTACAGATCTACGATTTGGTATAAAGAATTTGAGATTCCGCTGAGAAACGAGAGAGAACGGAAGGTCAGAAGTTTCTACAGAAACCAGTCAGCACAGTGGCTCGATTCGGAGCTTGAGCGGCTACTGGGCGTCATGTGGAGTTGCGTCGGTGGACCTCGCTACGTGCTACCTCGCCTGGGACTTGCTCACGGTGCAGTGGTGGTCGTCTGTGTCGGTTGTCGCAAAGCTTCGGTGCCCGGCGACAATCTCCATTCGAGAGAGAAAGATGAATTGAGTAGGGAATAGGTTTGTGGGAGGAACAAAAAGGTTGTTCATAGGCAGGAGGTAAGTAGAGGGTGAGAGAATTTGGATTAACCTTCTGAAGATTCGACGGACGATACGGACGATACGGTTGAAGAGGATTAGTATGGACGATCCTTTCCCTTCATCTGATGAAACCGTTCCACAATATGCGGGTATGCTGATTGGTCAGATGGGCAAATGGTCTTGGCCATCCCTAGCTGTCTATGCCCGAAAGGATATTATGTGTGTTATATTATAATATGCTATGTATATACTGCAATCCATATAATTTGCAACTACTGGGAGTTGGGACACATTAATTAAATTGATTGAAATAGCTAATATATATATTATAGGTGATTTTCACAAGTTGGAAATAAGTTCAACTTGTTTTCATCTAATATATATATGATTTTTTTATTTAAATTAGGAAATGAATACAAAAAAAAAATACTTTTGAGGATACATATATATAATATAAAGAAAGTTTGTTATTATTATTTGAATTATAGAAGAAATACCCAAAAATAATTTGGGGTATTTCATCACCAACAACTTGATCACAATCGGCGACCTTCAACCAAACCCAACCCTAAACCCGGAAAGCGTCGCAAGGAAGAACCTTGGTGCTTGGTGACGCTCGCGGCCTCACTCGCTCGCAGCGAGCGCTGTGCTCCCCGGCACCTCGACTCTTGCTCTCGCTCTCGCTTCCGCTTCGCTCTCGCGGCTTCGCTCGCGGATCTTCATCTCTCGCTACTGCAAGCACACCCGGAACCCCCGAAGCCTTCGCTCGCACTCGCTTCCAGCGAGCACACCCGGACTCATCGACTTCGCTCTCGCCTTCGACTGCACCCGCGCACATCCCAACGCCCTGAGGAGCCAAGCTCATGCGCTCCCGTCCTCGCATCCAGCGAACCCGACACCTTCCTTGCGAGCTCTTGCTCCTTCGTTTCCCTTGCTTTCCTCTTTTCGTCGCTATTTAATTAGTTTAAATTGTTTAAGTTATTTCCGTCGCTTTAATTAGTTTAATTAATTTGTTAATCAGGAGATATTGGAAGAGCATTGCAAGATCGAGTAAATATACGACATGGTTCTTGATCTTTAGCCCACATGCGACGGATCGGGTATCCCAAACATATCAATATCTCAAAGCTTTCATGCATAGACAGGTTGCTTGCAGAAGCCGAAGTTGGGGTTAGTGGAGGATTTCCTGAAGTTGGAGTTAGTGGATGCATGCAGAAGCTTTCATGCAACTTTAGAATGATTTGAATACCTAGCTTTATGGAAATTCTTACCCTTTCGGAGACAGAATTTAGACATGTTATTTGTGAACTTTCATGTAAAAGGCAATATGTATTAATAATAATCAACTTTATGGTCTTATTTTTGGACTATATTATTTTATCCATGCTCTGTAGGATCTGATCTTTGCACTTTTAAGTTTTCAACTAACATAGTTTTATACTTGGAAACAAAAAAACTTTAATACCATCGGAAAACAAAATTCAAAAATGCGTTATGAATACCATCTCAACTAATACTCCCTCTGTTCCAAAATAAGTGTCGTTTGTCTTTTAGTGCACGTTTTTCAATGAGTTAAAAAATCTATAAAATATTAGTATTATTTTAGTTAAATTTTTTGTACAACTTTATACTTATTTGTAATGACTATGAAATTATATAAAAAATTTGATTAAAAAAAAAATATTTTATAGAGTTTTTAACACCTTAAAAAACGTGCCGAAAAGCATTGTGACGTTTATTTTGGAACAGAGGGAGTATATATTATTATTGCACTTTTAATACAAAATTATGTATTTTAGCCTATGCGGTAGTCGAACCCACATTTATGTTTGTAAGCACATCGCTCTCCAATTGAGCTAATAGGCTTTTTTTTTTTTGGTCAAGAAGTAGGCTATTGCCTTAATTTATTGGAAAAGATCAAGGTTACTGTCCAGGAGTAACAGTAAAGAAACTACATAAAAAGTCTGGTAATTCAGGAAATTCAGTAAAGTTGCTAGAGTCTAAGAACGCGGATTGAGCGAGAGCATCACCAATCGAATTGGCTTGGCGTTTGACATGGGATATCTGGACTTCCCAGTTGGCAGCCCCTAGGTAGTCTTTGCACTGTCCAACAAGGTGGTAGTCAGCTCTCGCCTCATTTCCGTTGGCGATCAGCAATTGACAGACCTTCACCGAGTCTGATTCGAGGATCAATTTGTTGAACCCAAGACGCCTAGCCATTTTCAGACCGTGGTAAGCTGCCCATATCTCCGCCGTAAGCGGTTTACATACACCACATGTGAATCTGAAATAATCTAGATTAGTGCCATTTTAGGAAACAAGTGTGCAAAAATAACACAACCAAAAATTCAAAAATGTTCCTTTCTGTTTAGCCTTTAGGTGCTGCTTTTTTGAATTTAGTGGAGCAATGCCAGTAGCTTACTGCATATTATCTTCATAATATCAAGTTCCAACACCTGCATACAAAGATATACGGAGTATTAGTTGGCATATTATAGCAGCTTTGGGAAACCCATGCACATCCTTTTCATTGTACAAGTACACATGGTTTTCCACAAAAAAAATGAGAAATTTACCTTGGTGCATAATTTTTCTGCCTGATTGTACTCTTCCAACTTAAGCTTGCAAGGTGCATCAGTCAGGTTACAAGTAATTTTTAAAGCCTTCGACTGCTTCTTCTCTTCATCACTAAAAGAAGAATCATAGTCTATATACTTGGCCGCCTACATTTGCAACAAACAATTGATAAAGGACCACAAAACTCTAGAACCACTTCAAAGAGCAAGGTTAATTCTTTCCCAAAAGTGTACCTTCTCATATCTTTTGGAGGCCCTTGCATATTTACCAGCCTTATATAAGCGATTTCCCTATTCTTTCTTTTTTCCAGCTACTCCAATCTTCTCCTCAGTGTTCATGTCCTACAATTCCTTCTCCTGTAGGTGAAGTATTGCAATTTGCAATGTATTCAATCACAAACCCTAACATGACAGCAACTCGGATTCACAAACTCAGAACCTCCAATCCCAAACTGAGTAAGCGGAGAAACCGAGTAATTCAAATCCAATTACACTCTAAGCCCTAATTTTCAGGAAGGAATTCAAAATCTCAATCATACCTGGCACCACCCGCAGGATGTTTCTGGCGTGGCCTCTACCTTCGGTCGACGTCACCAACCAGCGTGTCACCTTCCCCTTTCTTCCTCGCCTTGTGCGACTTGTTCCTTTCTTCCTCTTTGTAGCTTCCCCGACCTATCGATCGCTCTTCGTTTCTTTTTGTTAGATATAAACAAACTAACGAGCAAGTCTGTTAAATATAACCTTAAAGGGTAAACTGCGAAAAAAATCAAAACCTCAAGGGCACCACGTGAAAGGTGCAAAACAGTTGATCACCGCGTGAATTAAGCGATACCTCAGGGGTACCTCATGAAATTTCTGTAAAAAAACATAGAAAACGGCCTTAAGAAACCTATCTTCCTTCTGGAAGTAGCAAACCTTTCACCCTCTCATCCCATTGTAGATCGCTTGGATTTTGAGTGAATTAAGTTATTTATGCACATTGTAGTTTTATGCATGCATTCCATAATCTTATTTTTGCACATTATAATAATCATCGTGCACCTTACAATTCCAGTAACGGAATCACCAGACATACCAACTGAATCATATGTAGAAGCTGAAAATGTATTAAGTATGAATAAATAATCAAATACGTGACAAGATCTCAACATTTTAAATCAAGTAACTTTCTCAATTTATTTGGGTTGTTAAGTTATATCTTATGGACAAATCCATATGTTTCTACCAGTTCAACAACAAAATACCTTAAACCAAGTGACCAGACTCACAAACAAAAAGCATTATAAAGTGGTTAATACCATGCTAAGACCACATTAGCCACTTCTATCACAAGCTGAATATGCCTTATTCGCTCCTATGACCAAACAAGCCACTTCAATTAGATAAAGGGAGGGAAATGGAAGGGCAAGGGAGAAGAAAATATCAGAAGCCGACTAGTAGACATATGGACACTAATCTCAAACATGAGCAAATTAAAAAGGGTAGCAACTAGTAGACATACTTTCCTGGATTGCTGGGAGAAATGAACCAGCAATTTCTCCTTTATATGACAATTGTGTCTTGAAACAACTTTTGCAGGCATATCACAAGCATGCTAGCCAGAGTTAACCAGTCATTCAATCACATGCTGAATATGTATTCACACACTTTAGGATATGATTTTTGTAGAAGGAGCAATAATTTAAAAAAAAAAGGAAAATCTTACATTTGACAAGCCAAGAGCTTGATGTTCATCTCCGCGGACTTCCGAAGTATATGCCTCTCAGGTGCACAGTTGGCTGATTTTTTTTTTGTATCAAGATATCATAAATTCATATACCTTTCCATAAAAAATGGTAGAAACTTGATATATTCATTACTCTTCAGTCTTCACAGATTTGTCAAGATTCGACCTTTCCAAAGAAAAATTAAGAGGAAATCAATCACAATAACTATGAATCAAGGTATCATTAATGAGGATTGTCCAATGTGCTGATATGCTACTTAAACTATGGATTTGTGTACGAATTAGGGGCAACTAGAACACCAAGAAAAACCCTAACACTCAATTTTGCACTAAATTGAGGCGCTAAATTGTAATTTAGTCACTAAAACTTATGAATTGGGGGAATTTTGATTAATTGAACACAATTTCAACCTTACCGAGTTGGATGAACGGCCATGGAAGAGTTAGCCGACTCAATTGAACCTCCGAGAAGGCCAAATCGAAGGCGACAGGGAGGAAGAATCTCTTCACCGATGTTCTTCAGTCCCTCGGTTCTTCATCTGTTCTACAGTCCCAGCGTTTGGAAGAAGACGTCCGGGCGGGAGAGGGTAGAGCCGGAGCCCAGGTCGGCGACGCGAATGAGAAGACAGCCTTGCAGGAGAGATTAAGCCTCGAGGTCTGAGAAGACGCGTGCCAAGGGCCAGGGGAGAGGAGAAGGAGAGGTCTCGAAGGAGAAGAAGGTCTCGAAAGAGAGGGCGGAGTCGGAGACTAGGTCGTCGGCGATGAGATTCTGGACTCGGTTGTGACCCTTGTGGAGGTTGAGGCGGAGAGATTCGAGATCGGGAAGGAAAGACGCGTGCCTAGCAGTTCAGTTGAGAGATTTACTCGCGGAGGAGGAGGTGTCTGAACAGAGATTGGAAGGCCGGGTTGATTTGGTTTTTTATTCTTCTTCTTTTTTTATCCGGTTCAAGCGCGGTTCAAATGAACCGGGACGCGCGTGCCCTGGGTTACTCTATTCTCATTTTAAACGTTTTTTTCATTTTAAAACCCTTTTTCATTATAACCACACCCTTCTTACTTATTTTTATTGTTATTATTATAAAATAATTATACTTTACAAGAAAAAAATTAAAATATGATATAATAATATAATAATAATTTTATTATAAAGTAATATTATTATTAAATTAAATTATAATATTATATAATAACAATATTATTATTATAATCAATTATTATTATAAATTGAAAACTATTATTATTATTATAAATAATATTTGCTCAAATAATAATAATATTATTATTATTATAAATGGAAGATTATGATTATAATTATAATTATAATATTTGCTCAAAATAATAATACTAATAATATATTATTATTATTCTATAATATTATAATATTATTATTATCATAAAAATTATTATTATTATTATTATTATATGTGGGACAGGACAAGATTTGTGGGGGAATCGTCCCGCGTTTTTTCCCGCATATTTTTTGCGGGACGAGATTCACTATTTTGTCCTAAATTCCACCGGGATCGGGACGGGACCGGGACGGGATTGGGATTTGCAGGATTTGTGCCCACCCCTAGATTTACTCTTCCTATGCATTTATCATTGAGTATTGTCATGATTATCTATTTTCAAGACCGATTATATATATGTTCATTGCTTGATAAGTTCAAATGACAGAGGCAAATTTTTAGCCACATCTTATCCATGTCTACCTTATGTTATATCTTTCTTTTAAGCCAATTTGAGCCTTTAGCCTATTTTATTGATAGCTCCACAAAATTATATTATTCCTAGTCTATGATGAGCCTTACCCTCATTCCGAGGAAATTAAGATTTTGAGTGGGTTATGAAATCTATTTTGGAGTTGAGGAGAAAGAAGCTAAAGTGTGACTTTTATTGTTTATGGTTTTGAAAAGATGTCATGTTATGTGTGTATTAGTTCCCTCATTTTTATGTATTTGTTCCTATGTATTTCGGCTCAATTAAAAAAAAAACGGTTCGAACAAAAGAAAAAAAAAAGAAAAAAGTGAATAAAGAGCCAAATTTATTTATTTTTGCATAATGAGGAAGAATTGGATTTATGTTGGATAAAAGTGAGAATGGTTGGGTGCTGGAGATTACATGAGTATGTGATGAGATGATGATATGAGTATGAGTTTATTGAGATATTTTGAGAGTTGTGTTTATGGAGGATTTTCGGAGTTGTTATAATGTTTTGAGAGATGTTGTGTGTATGTGAGCTTGAGTATTGTTGAGTTATTTTGTGTTATGTTGGAAATTGTTGGAATCTTATTTTCTTGAAATTTATACCACCACATGACCAAATACAATTTCTTGCCCTTATGTTTCTTTATCAAGCCCCATTACAACCCTGCCGAATGGAATCTTCTATGAAGGTTTCCATTGAGCGAAAGTACTATTGATGTCCTTATTTTTGCATTGAGGTATCTGGTGGAGATTTTGTGATATAAATGTCAATATGTGAGTTGATGCTTGTATATGGAATTGAGATGAGTATATGCTTAAAGCTTAAACACATGAGAGTGAGAGATACACATTATCCTTGGTAAGGTTGGATTTTTTAGCGTGTGAGCAACTTGATCCCATATATACATGTTATGACGTTTATACGCCTTGATTATATTTGCACTATTGATGATGTTGCTTTTAATAAGTAAAATTGTGAAAGAGTCTCATGTGGGATGCATAGATGATGTTTTTGTCTTATGGATGCTTGAGGACAAGCAAGAGTTAAGTGTGGGGGGATTTGATAATGCATATGTCATATAGGCAGTATAGGTATTTCTTATTGCAATTAGATAGGAGTTTTGCATATGTTTGAGTCTATTTTCGTATATTTCATGTGAAGTATTCGAGTTCGGAATCTACTCCTTTTTAGTGTTTATTTTGCAGAGTTACATTCCGACCTTGGAGGGATCTTGGAAGAGCTTAAGAGACGTGTTTTGGAGCATATGGAGGCTTAGGGAGAGGCTAGAGAGGAGCAAGGAAGCACAACATTGAAGACAACCGAGGAAAAAGAGGGAATTATGTCACTGAGATGGCGACGCTCACCGCCTCTTGCACGACGTCCTCCGTGGGCCGATTTCCTGCGATTGTGATTTCGGATCTGAAGATTCTATTTCCTATTATTATACTATTATACTTCTAGGGTTTTTCCGACTCCTTATGAGTCTTTATTAGGTTATTTCCATTAGTTTTCAGAGTGTTTTAGAGGAGGTATTGTGAGACTATGAGCACAATTAGAGAGAGAGAGAGAGAGAGAGAGAGAGAGAGAGAGAGAGAGAGAGAGAGAGAGAGAGAGAGAGAGAGAGAGAGAGAGAGAGAGAGAGAAAGAGAGAGATTTGATCTATGAGTTGCTAAACTCATAGTTTCGCATGTGATTGGAAGATATGGTTGTTTAGATTGTGAGAATTCGATTCTATTTAGTTATTCCTATTCATATTTATCATCTTGTGCTTATTGATTATATTTGTGTTCCTTTCTATGATTGATCACCATGTTAGGAATTGCATCTTAGCTATGAATCCGTTATTGTGTTTTTGATAGCAAACGAAGGAATTGAAGTAGTGATATTTCTTTGTTTTTGTAGTGGATGATTTCAATTGATCTATGTTGGGGATTTGTCGATTAGGGCTAATTTAGGATTGTTCCGGTTTGTCTATATTGCGTTGAACCAATATGCCAATTGGTCTAATTACTTGAATCTTTAACGTTATTCTTTAGTGATATTGAATAAGATGATTGTATCCTTGCGGATCTCTCAACTTTAGTCAAGTAGACATATGCTTTTTTTTTTTGTGAAAGTAGACATATGTTTATGAGTAATTGATATACCAATCCTAGGACCACGAATCTCAACCATTGTCAGTGAATTACAGGTGAAATATTTTGTCTCCCTTATTATCAATTTACTTTGTAATCATAAAGTTGGTTACTTTACATCTTGGATATTTGTCATAAATCATTGTTTGGTAATAAGAGTTCTTGTTAAAAGTTATTGAATAGTGAATCACTTCTCTCTGTTGGTTCGACTTCAGACTTAATTGATATACTAGTAGTTATTTGGTTTATCAAGTAATTGATTTGCTAATCTATTGGTTTTGTGTTTGAGTTTTGATTTTATTACTATTTGGTAAAGGGCGAAAGTGTCAACGATGTTCGTCCTGCACCATACACAAAATACCCTTATAACATTATCCTCATTAACTCCCGACCCCCCCCCCCCCCTCCCCCCCCCCCCCCAAGTTGGAGATGGGGTCTCAAAGACCATGCCCAACTTGACTGCTAAGAACTGATGTTGAGCTTCTCCAAGTGCCTTTGTCATAAGGTGTGCTAGCTGTAGTGCAGACGGAACATGAGTTAGGAGGTCGGAATCCTTCTTGTTGTTGCTCTCTCACGAAATGACAGTCAATCCTCGGGAGCTTAGTTCTCTCGTGGAAGACTGTGTTTGTTGCAAGATATTGTGTTGATCTATTGTCACAATACATAGGAATGGGATGAGGAATTATGACTTTCAGTTGAGCAAACAACCTTTCTAACCAAATCATTTCACTAGAAGCATAAGATATTGCCTTGTACTCAGATTATATAGATGATTTGGACACTGTTTTCTGCTTCTTGGTCTTCTAGGAAGCCAAATTATTCCCAAACAACATACAGTAGGCAGAGAGCTACGGATTTTACAGAGTATGCACATGAACCCCAATCTACATCAGTGTATGCAACAAAGTCAAGAGAGGAGTCCTTGGAATAAAACAAGCCTACACTTAGGGTGCCCTTCAAGTATCTCATAACATGCATTGCAGCTTGATAATGAGACACTCTTGGGGAGCTAATGAACTAGGAAAGATGTTGGCATGGACTACATATGACAAGGCTTGACTTGTCATATTTAAGAATAAGAGCCGGCCAACCAACCTTCTGTAGACTTCAGGCTCTTCTGGTGGTATATCTTCATTTGGAGATAGCTTTAAGCCTCTTGGTAATAGAAAAACAGCTTCTTTGGTGTCCATCATCTGTGTATCTCTAAGCCAGTCCAGTATGTATTTTCTTTGATGAATGGTCATGCCAATAGATGATCGTGATATCTCCATGCCTAAGAAATATCTCACTTGGATAAGATCCTTGATGGTAAACTTGGAATGCAGGAGATCTTTAGTTTTGATTATAACATCTTCATCATCACTTGTTAACAACAAATCATCTACATAAACAAGAGAAGTAACAATGCCTTTGGGAACCAATTTGATAAATAAAGAATAATCCAGCTTAGATTGCATATAATACAACGAAACGAGGTACTTAGTGAGTTCAACATTCCATTGTTTACTAGCTTGTTTCAGGCCATATAGTGATCTCTTTAGAAGACACACTTGACCTAAAGCAACATTAGTGTAACTATTGTGGAGGGAAATCAAGTAACGAAATAAATATAATATATATAGAACGAAACCAACTCCCTGTCCAAGAAAATAAAATACAAGAAACCCACTCGTTGTGGTGGTAGGGTATTCAGGATTGTATCCACGAGGAAGCATGTCTGCGCTAGCCTTTCAAGTTCCAAATCACCCTGCCGTCGACTTTAGAAGATCACTTGACGTCGACTGCTCAGTCGATTTCCTGTAAAGTTGTACAACAGAAGACAAGGTAGACTCAATGCCGAGTGAGACTCGATGTCGACTCAATGTACTCGATGTTGAGTGGAACTTGATGTCGGGTTGAACTCGATGTCAGGTTGTCAGTGCAGCAAAAACCGTAACTTTTAAAATAAAAAAAAAGACAGAAATAAACACAGATTAAGATAATTCGAATCAATAAGATAAAAGCTTCCAAGGTCAGGGTTTTAACACCACAACAGTAACCATGTGAAAATCATGCCAAAGATATAAAAATCATGCCTTTTCATCAAATAACTTTCGTCAATAACAATTAAGTAGATAGAAGCTTTCACATAAATCCTAATTGTTACTACCCTTTTCACATAATTCATCCAAGTTTTCACTAAGATCAATCTCGCTTCAATAACACAAATAATGATCACCGTCGACTGTCGTAGAAGAATCATGTAAATTAGGGATAGAAGATGAAATTGCAATAAAAGTTTTACCTTTAATGCATTACCTTACATGGCTACCGTCGGGCTCACCCCAACCCTAGAAGTTGGGTGACTAATTGCATTAAATCAAACAAAAGATTACAACAAAATAACGCCAATTCCGCTCTTGCCTCCTTCACCTTACTCGGCCAAAAGCTCCAAATAAAACCTCTAAATTGCCTAACTAGTGTTTGCTCAATTGCTTGAGAATAGAATTCAATAAAAACCTAGCCCTAGGGCCGTATTTATAGTGTTCAACCCTAGTTAATCTAGGAAAGAATAATTTGTCTTTATCTAAATCTATCTATCTAGATCCTAATGATAAAACTTTGATAAATAAAAATAATGGAAACAAATAAATATCCTAGGTAAATTAGAAAATTCACCAATTAGGATAGATGTCTTCAACTTGATAAAATATCTCGTGTCTTGCATCTTAAGTAAAGCCACACTCGGATTCGGACTCGATTGGGCCATTGGATGGGCTTCTGTGGGCCACTCGACATCGAGTCATGTACGTATGGTGTCTTGATCCGGCTCGCACTCGACCTCGT
The DNA here is from genome assembly GCA_037127255.1 of Persicaria tinctoria. NCBI lineage: Eukaryota > Viridiplantae > Streptophyta > Magnoliopsida > Caryophyllales > Polygonaceae > Persicaria > Persicaria tinctoria. Next base: position 41,083,885 of record JBANSL010000005.1, on the reverse strand, counting down.
CTTCTTCACTCGATCATGGCTCCGAACTTCACTCGGCGTTGACTCCTCCTGTGTCTCGGGTCTGGTTGTCACTCAGTCTCGGATTTTCAAGGGTATGTGTCGAGTTGAGCCACTCGACGTTGAGTGTGGGACTCGACTTCGACTCCTCGTGTCGAGTGGTATGCCTTCAGCATTCTACTCTATCTTGAAACATACTTTCCCATATCCTCGTTCATCCGATTGATGCATATGAATATGAGTTCGAAAGCTCCTTTCGAGGGCTATAACTCTCACGAAGATATCATAACTTAATTCAGAATGATGAATGGTGAAAAATGGTGTTTCCTCCCGATGCACCATCTTGTGTTCTTCCTTAGCTTCTCCAATGTCTTCATGACTTTCCTTTAAGCTCCAAAGTGTGTCCGATTTTAGCGAAATTAAACAAGAACCTGTGTAGACCTCCATATTTTGCAAATAAACATAAACTACACAAAGCCTATATAAATCAAAACCAAAAGTATGAAATGCAAACATAAATTTATATGAATGTAAGCGAAAAACATGGTTAATTGAGCGCACATAAACACCCCATACTTAAACTTACTTGTCCTCAAGCAACACGTTTAATGGTCATACAAGGGAAGAAATTAAACGCTCAACATCAAAGATTCATTCTCATATGTCCCTGCAATCAAATATCATCCTCGCAAAGGTACTAATGTCAGCAATTCCATGCTTGTAAATAAAAGCAACTTCTACACAAAAAAGGAGGGTTATGCAAAAACAATTTCATATGTGACAAAGCAACAATAATCAAGAGGAATTTAATTAAGCTCAATAAGAAGTATATTGGTAAAAGGATAATGGTGGGATATATTTGGCCATGTGGTGCTAATGATCCGGGGAAATGGAGTACTTTCCAAACTTTCATACCACATTCCTTCTTCCTTTGATTTCTCACCTTTCGCTCTTCGCTCAATGCTTTTTTTTTCTTTTCAATATTATACTTTTACCTCTCTAACCTCAGCACTGCCTTCTCGCGAGTCGCAAACATTGGTGGCATGAATGGCCCTAGAAACTTAGTGCTTCGGACTCCTCACCTTGGTATCCCATCCTACAGAACTATTATCTCAACACATGCATGGTCGATCTACCTTTATCTCCTGAGGTGATCGGATTTTCTTTCTCTCATTCAATTATCCATAATATATGATCAATTTCCTGCCAAACTCCAATAATGATAACAACACAAACACCATATAGTAATCTCCATAATGTAACTTCCATTCTCAACATAATCCCCGGATAAGGAAATAAGGTAAAAATGGGCAATATTTAGATCATGTGGAGCAATAATAATGTAACGACGTGGAAGGCTCATAAAATAGCTTTTGTGATGCATAAGTATAGGTAGGCGTGGCCACGGGTTACGGGTCAACCCGTGACCTGGCGGGTTGTACGGGTCAACGACCCGGCGGGTCCGGGTTGACGGGTAGGCGGGTGGGGACGGGTAGCGGGTAGCGGGTTAGGGTCAGGGGTTTTGTAACTCGGTGACCCGGGGGTCAACCCGCTTTTTCAAAATATTTTTTTTTGCAAAATTTATTTTTAATAAAATAAATTTATAATTATTTTATGTAAATTATGTAAATTATTCTTAGAATAACTCACAATAATACATAAACTAATATGCAATGTGCAATGTGAGACAAAAGAACCCCCATCCTTCTCCTTTTATAGACTTCGAAGTATTCCTTCATTCCCCTCATTTCCAATGTGGGACAAAGGTTTCGTCCCACATCGAAAATATGGAGTTAGAATGAGAAGGCATGGGGCTATATATATGTATCTCACTACCCCATTTATTTCACTTCACTTGTTTCCTACATTTCCTACATTGGAAGTGAAGTTTGAGAAATATATTCTCATATTTTTTCCTCTTACATCACATAATGAAATTATTGTGGATGAAAGAATTAATATGGAGATATAATCTTCCTACATTTTTAACACTTCATATCAAAGTGATAAAATGTGTTGTGAAGATAAAATCTTCACATATCATTTATTTATTTATTTATTTTAATAGTCATTTTAAAAAAAATGATTTTTTTTTAAATAATGTAACTCGCCGGGTCAACGGGTCAACGGGTCAACCCGAACCCGTCAACCCGTGAGATTCTCGGGTTAGGGTTCAGGTCGGCCAACCCTGACCCTTGACCCGACGGGTCGAACCCGTCGACCCGGCGGGTCCGACCCATGGCCACGCCTAAGTATAAGTACGGATAGGAATATAAACAATGAGCATTGTATGGAAAATATAAAGTCCTTCATCCTTTTATCGTGCAACATGTCAAAAGCAATATCAAATTTACCTCTTTTCATGGTTTTCAAGAAAATAATGCACTTCATTGTGACTTTCCTTTACTAGGTAATTTCATCCTATGTCTCTAATGAATCCAATTTTTCATCGCCGAGTTCAATATAACATCCATGACACTGATAAAAAAATTTAATGGGGGTGATTAAAAATATACTTTGGAAAACAACATGTAAGCACATAGATAAAATATGAAATACAAAGTAACCATGCATAAGCAATTTGAGAAATAAACATGATATGCACAAATATAATGAAAGTAAGCCCTTCCCCCACCCTATACTTGAAGATTATAGGGTCCTTACTGTATGAAAACAAGGGTAAAGAAAGAAACTTACTAGACATGCAGAAGCTCGAAATAGGTGTTGTAAAAGTTGCCACCAGGAGTCATCATGGACCGTGGCTCTGGGTTCCAAGGAATGTCGAATGAGAGTTGTTATTTCCTTGGTTCCGTCGTTTGTTGATCTGAGCACCTTAAAGTGTTAATAAAACAAACAAAAACAAAAGCAAACAAAAGAAAGTTTAAAACCAAAATATTCAAAACCCTAAAACTGCTAGTCTTGTTACAAGCTCTAGACTTTATAGTCGCTAGACCGACTTCTTCTTTTGATCTAAAGGTGGCATCTGCAGGGCCCACGTGGCTTGAGCCTCGAATAAGACTCCATTCTTGTCCATCAGCTGTAATCCACCGGAATGGATCTTATGCACTGTAAAAGGTCCCATCTTTTTCTCCTTGAATTTATTTTGAATCCAATGATTCTTTGATTTGGAGACATACACCTTGTCTCCTACTTCATAGTCCTATGGGTCATCATTGGAAATCCTTCATAAGCGCACGTACCAAGGCAAACCTCTTCCATGTATAGATAGTTCTTTAATCAAAATTGGGGAAGAAAAGTTCATACCTCGGCTTAGCTACGTACGCTGATTCATCATTTGGCTTTTGAGATGTCACTCGACATCGGGTGGGTTCACTCGACGTCGAGTATTGTTTTGCTTCTGGTGGATGGTTCATGTGAGGCCGATTCAACGTCAATGACTCGATGTCGAGTTTGACTCGACGTCGCGTGGTCTCTGGCTCCGGGTGGTGTCAATGCTGGAGAATACTCGACCTGAATGACTAGACATCGAGTCAAGTGACTCGACGTCGAGTGAATTTATGCTTCTCTTGGTTGCTCAGTTGATGGAGGACTGCCAGAGTTTGGGTCGATATCGAGTTGCTCACTCGATGTCGAGTGAGTTGACTCGATGTCAACCCCATACTTAATTTCTGCAGTAGGATCTAGAAAAAGACCAGTCGTTATATGTCGACTTACCTAACTCGATGTCGAGTTGATTTTTTGTTTGCTCGTCCCAGATTGCCAAGATCTCCTCCATTTGGGCTTCCATAGCCCTTCTCTCCAACTCTTCGGGGGTCATTGCTTTTACCTTTGGCTCCCCGCAAGTGATGTACCCTCCTGTAATAGACTTTACCTCCATAGGACCATTATGCCTTTTAGTTTCATTAAAATAGTACTCAATTACCTCCTCAGTGATGGTGAATGTGAGAACTCCCTTCCTTATTCTTATGTTCGCATCAACGGTTGCTAAGAAGGGTCTACCTAAAATAATGGGACAAGCAGGGTCCTCTGCCATATCAATAACTAAGAAATCAGCAGGGACAAAGAACTTACCTACTTGTATTGGTACATCGTCTATCATGCCTGTAGGGATGACCACATTGTTGTTTGCCATATATAATCTTGCATCCACATAATTTATGGCTCATATCTTGACTTTGGACCAGATGCTTAAGGGCATGATGCTGACGCTGGCTCCTAAGTCGTATAAAGCGTTGAATTTATATTGACCAAATCCAATAGTTATAGAAAACTTACCTAGATTTGGTCTTTTCTCTGGTAGGTTGTTATAAGCCTATTTCGCCATGTTTTGTACATACTTTTATACTAGTTTCTGTAAACATTTCATGCATTTGGCCTAGAATAGTACATATTCTGTGTAGTTTATCTTTATTTTCCAAATTATAGAGTCTACACTAGTTTCTGTTTAATTTCGCAGAAATCGAGGCATTTTATAGCAATTCGGAGAAAGGATGAAAAGCTCGAAGTCAACTACAGAAAGTCCAAGGTCAAGGAGCAGCTGAACTAGGACAAATCGAGCAGAAGACGAGGAAGAAAAATACTCGACACAACTGGTCGATATCGACTAGACTTAGTCGATATCGAGTAACTCAAGTCGAAATCCAGAAGTCGAGCAGAGTCCACTCGAGGAGCCCGGTTCTAGTCGACGTCGAGTAGGCCTACTTGATGTCGAGTACACCATGTCGAATCCGGAAGCTGCCCGAGCTCGAGTGCAATCTAGGAGGAGAAGACCATACTCGATGTCGAGTAACCTTATCGATGTTGAGTAGCCCAGTGAGCAGTCCGAGTCCGAAATCGAGTGGAATCCGAGTTGATTAGCTTGCTTCTACACCAAGGAATGAGATATTCTATCCATTCAAGAGAAGATCTATCAAGTCAAGAGGGATTAATCCACATTAGTCCTAGTTTCCTAATAGATTTATTTCCTTTATCATTAATGTTTGATCTTATGTTATTAGATAAAAAGTTTTAGATTTAGATATAGTTGTTCCTTCCTAGATTAGCTAGATGGAACACTATAAATAAGGCCTTAGGGGGCTGAGTTTCAATCATTCCAATTTAGTTCCGATTACACACATAGCGAGTAGGAGAGAGGGAGCTTGTGGCCGAGTGGAGCAAGAGAGGCGATAGCGGATTTGGCTTTGTATGGTTGTAAGTTTTTGAGTTTATTTAATGCAATTTAGTTTCTTGAAATTATTGATGTGTTTCTTGAAATTATTGATGTGTTTATTCCGAGATCGAGTGGAATCCGAGTTGTTGAGCTTACTTCTACACCACCAAGGCACGTGAATTTCTTTATCAATTAAGTTTTATCTTGTGTTTTTAGATAGAAGTTTTTAGATATAGATATATTTGTTCTTTCCTAGATTAGCTAGATGGAACACTATAAATAAAGCCTTAGGGGCTGAGTTTTAGGCATTCAATTTCACACACAATTTGTTACATACCGAGTAGAGAGAGAGAGAATGGAGGCCGGGAGGAGTTGGAGAAAGCGAGAGTAAGATTTGGCTTCGTTCGGTTGTAAGCTCTATTTTAGTTTATTAATGCAATTTAGTTCCTTTTTGTTATTGATGTGTTTATTGATGATGAAGAGTGAGTAGTCACCCAACTTCTAGGGTCGGGGTGAGCCCAATGGTAGCCATGTAAGGTAATGCGAAAAGCTACAATCTTTTGATGCGATTTCGTCTTCTATCTCTACGAGCATGATTCTTTTGCGAAAGTTGATGGTGATCCTTCTTTGTGTTATTGAAGCGAAAGTGATCTTAATGCAACTTCGATTAATTATGTGAAAAGGGTTAGTAACAATTAGGGTTTATGCGAAAGCCTCTATATTCCTATTTGTTAATGAAGACAATTATTTGATGAAAAGGCATGATCTTTTATACCTTATGCATTATTTTATATGGTTATCGTTGTGGTGTTGAAACCCTGATCTTGGAAGTATTTTAGTTTATTGATTTTATTCCAAATTTCATGTTTTCTTTCGTTTTATTGCAATTTAAAGTTACGGTTTTTATTTCTGTTTTACTCGATTTTGACCAGAGCTAGTCGACGTCGAGGATTGTAGTCGATGTCGAGTAGGGTTTAGTCAACTTCGACCATCTTTGCTTCGTTTTGCGTTCTGTTTTCTCTATTTCGTAGGTTTTCACCCGACTGAGTAGTCGACGTCGAGTACTCTTAGTTGACGTCGAGTGCTTCTTGAGTCAAATTTCGAGAGTTTTTGAACAGAAAAGGTGGGTGTTGACACGCTTCCTCGTGCATCGATCTTGACTGCCTTCTACTACAACGGGAGGAAGTCTTGTATTTATTTGCTAAGACAGGGAGTCGATTTGATTTTATATTTTATATTTATTTCATACTTTGTTTTTCTCTTAACACATAGATGGGGCAGGCCTTTCATACCTTTCTTCAGAGGTCGCAATAGTCCCATATGTGTTTTCGTAGTTGGCCAACGTCTCAAAGGTTTTCCAAGCACGTCGTGGTGTGTACTCGAGATACCTATAAGCCGTATAGTTCTTGATCCGCTCCTTTGTTGGCGCATCCAGGCAGTTGAAGATGATTTCTTGGATTACATAGGGTGGTTGTCCGTGCGTAGGACATGATTTTAGCAGTCTCTTGTAGCGCTCCCAGACCTTGGCAAGTGGCTCCCCTGGCTTCTGTTTGAAAGTGGTAATCTGCTGTCTGAGTTGCGCTGTTTTGGCTGGAGTTAAAAACTTGTTAAGAAACAAATCCTTTAGTTTGTTCCACGTGCGAATAGATTCTGGAGACAAACCCTCTAGGCACTGTGAAGCTACTCTTGCAAGGGACCAACGAAAAGCCTTTAGTTTTAGGTATTTTAGATTGGCATCATCTGCAATAGCTTCACACAAATCTAGAAAAACAGTATCATGCTCTAAAGGGCATTAAGTGGATTTCCCCTGAAAAGAAGGACGAATTTCAAAGTTAATGCGCGGGAGAACGATTGGTGATTCTGGAACTTCCAGAGTAGGGTGCAGATACTCCTTTGTGTTTGCAGGGACATGCTAAATCTGTTCCTCGAGCTCTTATCTGGCATTGACTTCGCGGCCCACTCTTGCTTCCCACCTTTGTTGATTTCTTTGATATTCCGCCTCTCGTTGGGCGTATTCTGTCTGTTTGATGTTGAACTCCTCTACCTGTCTATGGAGTTGCTCAAGCTCATGTGCCGATGTGAGCTAAACCTCATTCTCACTGTTAGTAGTCGACATTAGTCTTCTCCTTAGCCTTTGTCGAAGATGGAAGAATCATTCGGGTTCGAGAATAGGATTGATGCGTGTGCGATCAATTCTTCGCATGCACCTGTAAAACAAAAAGAAAAATAAAAGAGTAAAAGGCTAAAAAGGGCGCGATTGATTGCTTCCCTGGCAACGGCGCAAAAACTTGTTGTGGAGGGAAATCAAGTAACGAAATAAATATAAAATATAAAGAACGAAACCAACTCCCTGTCCAAGCAAATAAAATATAAGAAACCCTATTGTTGTAGTGGTAGGGTATTCAGGATCGTATCCACGAGAAAGCGTGTCAGCGCTCGCCTTTCAAGTTCCAAATCGCCATGTTGTCGACTTTAGAAGATCACTCGACGTCGACTGGACGACTCGATGTCGACTGCTAAGTCGATTTCCTGTAAAGCTGCATAGTAGAAGACAAGCTAGACTCGACGTAGAGTGGGACTCGATGTCGAGTGGAACTCAATGTCGGGTTGTCATAGCAGTAAAAACCGTAACTTTTGCAATAAAAATAAAGACAAAAATAAACACAGATTAAGATAATTCGAATCAATAAGATAAAAGCTTCCGAGGTCAGGGTTTTAACACCACAACGGTAACCACGTAAAAATCATGCCAAAGATATAAAAATCATGCATTTTTATCAAATAACACTACAAGAATAACTGGCTATCGCAACGACTTTTTCCAACGACATAATTATTGTCGTTGCCAAAGATATTTTTTGGCAACGAATAAAAATTGTCGTTGCTAAATGTTGTTGCAATAATAGAGAATTCCATTTTTCCGCCTTCAACAATTTTGGCGGGTGGTATGAAATTTGAGTTATATGTTTTGCTACGACATTATCGTTACAATATAGCTTTCATAGGTAACACAACGATAAGTTTTATCGTTGCTATAAATGAATTATTTTTGGCAACAAAAATTTCTGTTGTTAAAACTCAAATAACAATATAGCAAGAAAAGGTTGTTGCTATAGATAAACAAACTTTTATAAGAAAAATAAAAGAAAATACTTATCAGATTACCATTTTAAAAAAAAAAAAAAAAGAGAAAACACCCAAATTTGCCCCCAAATGTAAGTATGAAACCCTAGCCCTCTTCTACCCATTTGCTTCCCTTCGTCTTCAAACATATGGTCAGGGTATCAGTGACGTTGAAGCTTCGTAGATCCCCCAATGGCGGACGCTGGTGTTGTACATATGAAATTGAAGCTCCGTCGTGAGATCGACAAGCTCAACCACCATCGCCGCAAGGTATTTCTCTCCCTACTTCTCATTCATGTTTTCAAAAATTGGAATCTGCCAACTATTCAAACTCTTCTTCTTCTTTGATTGTTGCGTAGATCACAGCCCGTATAAGGGATCCCGAGGTGTTTGGCATGGATCCTTGCCAGCTTACGGTGCTCCTTGAAATTTATCCTCTACTGTCATTCCCCGCTAACGTGGTCTTCTCAGACCCGTACTTCTCTCTCTCTCTACATTCTTTTTCCCCTTCCGACCAATTTCTAGGGTTTATAAATTTTACCGATTTTTCTCTTATGTATTCTGAAACCCATGTCTTTCTCTGTATTTGACTGGTGTCACTCAGATAGAGCGGATGCAAACGAATAACCAGTGCCCAAGCATCGACTTTCTTCGGCAGTTGTCAAGGTAGAGTTCATCTATTAGAACCTAGCTTCTACCTCAAAGATCCGATGGTTGATTTCAGATTTTTATTCTTTTGAAGGATTTAATGTGAAATAGAAAGGCTAAAAAGAGTTCAAACAATTGTTTTAAGGGGTAATGATTTCAGATTTTTATTCTCTCTCGCTACATTTGATGGTTGGCGAAGACGTTGTTGCAGCTAATGGGAACGAGAAAAGGCCTCTTGGTTTTCTGCAGAATTGTGATTTTTTGAAAAGAGATGGCGATTCCAGATTAGGGAAGGTAGTCAAATTCGAAACTTTGTTTCATTTGTTTAGTTTTCTGGGACACCAAGAGTTACACATGTGAATGGCATTGCTAATGAACTTTTCTAGGAAGCCGATCCATTATCCAACAGCACAACCTGTTTCCGGAGTTTTTCCTTAAAATGAAGATCCAAAGATTGTGAATAAGAATATGAGAATGTTTGGTCAGCTTTTAGGAACATTAGAGGTATGCCTAGTAAATTTTTTCCTTGTATGCAGGGGTTTATGTTTCTCTTTTGGCTTAGCCTTCTATCTCCTTGGGATGCTCATATAATAAGATGCTAGATTTTTGCATTGCATATACATCTTTGGTGAAGGACTGGAAGTTGTATAGCTTGTTTTTAATTAAGTAATTTGGAGGAAGGTTGTGTCATTCTGATATTTGGCTAACAAAAGGACTGCAAACTGAGAAGGAAGATTGCTTCTGTAAGAGTGGATGAAGAGTATCTTCTCCCATCTAAATTCTTCTCAAATTGCTGTCATTTACAAATTTTACCTTTCCTACATTTTGGCACATCACATTGCCTAGTCCACTAGTATCATATTTCTTATGAAGTACCATTGTTATCATCTTTTTCATAAAGTACCACTCTTGCTAAGAAGCTCATCTCAAGAGAGAACATATACCTTTACAACTTATCTTTCTTGTTTCGGTCTCTAGTTTTTACTTTTTCGTTGATGAGGAAGTCTTCAAATTTTCCGATTGACTTATCTAAGGATTGTTTTCCATTTAGTTCTATGGCCCGAAAATTATAGACAGAACATTCTTGTAGTTTTGATATGTTTCTTTAATATAGTATTAAGCTGCTTCAATTAAGTCTTATTTGAAAATTTTGTTGTTGGGATCCTAAGGCTCTTCTTGATGTCATTGTTATCCCTGTAAATGGTTGTGATGAGAATCATTCTTGATGTTATTGCTTTAGCATTATCTTTTTAAATACTGTTAAGAATGTCTTACTTTAATGGAAGCTTTATTAATGCAAACCTAAAGGTCTAGAATTCCTTCCAGAAAGCATCATCAATACCTTGTTAAGTGCCACATTGTTATATTTGTGAAGATGGTTTAATGAGTGCTCCTGACTTTCTATTAGCAAAGAAAAAAATGTTGATTTACTAATCTCTCTATACTTGATTAGAAACTTGTAATTGTACTTGATTTACTATCTCTCACATATCCCTCCTATTGATGTATCAAATAAGGAGATGGAGTACGAGATATGGAGTAGTCCTAGTGAGCTTATCACACTCTGCTGCATGGTAATACTTGAAGTTATGTTCATTGATGCATGCCAATGTTGATTCCTTTTCCATGGAGTTTTTATTGTGTATTCCCACTATTTCCAAGTGGTTTCATTATGATGTTGATGTTTAATGTAAATTAGGGGCCTTTCTGCTCTTTTTTTTTAATGTGTGCCAATGTTTACTCCTTTCATTTTCTTTTGTACTATCTTCCTGGGTCAGGGAGAGGAACTGTTAAATATGGTTTCTTCAAATCTATCACTTGTGTTAACCATTTCTCAAATCTATAACATGTAAGGCTTTTACCTCCTGGCCAGTGTAGACTCCTTCTCCCTAGTGGCTTGGTGGAAAGATTGGTTATAACATCTAGTTTTGCATATTTTTCTTATGCATTTAGTTTAGTTTCATGCATCATTTTAGAGTAGTTTAATTGTCTTTTTTTATGTGTTTTCTGAATTATTTATGATTCAAATATCTACACAAGTGTTGTTCGTGTTTTGTAGGTATGGGTCGATGATTCAAGCTGAATTTCATGCATCTAATGGAAGAGGATAGAATGACAAGAAAAAGAGACTGTCCATGAAGCAAGCATATCAAGTGAATCACTCTATGGACCTCAAGTGACATCCCACGACTCATGGGAGACCTTCACAAGTCGTGACAAGTAGATCTGGCTATTTGATGAGATGTTGAGAAGTCTCACGACTCGTGGGAGACCCTTTATGAGTCGTGACAAGTGGATCTGGCTATTTTGTGAGCTGTCGAGAGAAGTCTGACGACTCGTGGGAGACCCTTCACGAGTCGGGGCAGAGCCACTTACCCGCCCAACCTTTCATATTTTCGGGTATTTATTTAATTTGTTTTTGGATTATTTTAAGGGGGGGGGGGATTAAATACTAACAATTGAGTCTGATTCAGATTGAGTTTTTTTTGGGGAAAAAGGGCTTATCAGTTGAATGACAAGGGATTGCAATTAGAAGCTTTGAGACGATTTCCACTATAGAAGATCAAGTATTTCTCTTACTCTTCTTAGCTATATCATCTTATTTTGCTTTTGATTTATTTTATTTCATCATGTTTAGCTAAGTTGATCGTTCTAGGGTTGGGGTAATCCCGCTATGTTGAGATGGACAGCTACTTACTATAGCTTGAATGTGGTTTGATATTCTTGTTTGGTTTAATCCTATATATTGAGCTTATAGGCATGATAGGTGTTTTGAAGCCAGAACCAAGACATTATGTACTTTCTCCCTGAATTCCAAACTTGTAAAAGATCCTAAGTTAGTTGTATTGCACATCTACTATAGCCTCTGTTTAATGTACGTATGTGTACATATCTCATTACATAATATAATATAATGAGATGTCCGTTGGATTCATCCAAATTTAATAATTTAATTAGATACATTGATTGGCCTATTCTTGTCCATTCTCCATAAAAAAAGTTTATCGTTATAAAATCGATATATTGAATTTCCTTAGTTTATCTTCCTTAATTTATTTTACAACTCACTAATAGTTATCTTTTAGAGAAGAAACACATTCACTCTACCATAGTACAACGTACATCTTCTCATCTAACTTCAATTACATTTGTTGGTGCAGCTTTTGGTAAATATCTCCATCTATATTACTACGATCTGACTCCTTATGGAATTTGAATCAAAGAGTGTCGCAAAGTTTGGTAAGTTAATTCTTACCGCCTCTTTTAGCTGAGCATTCTTTTTCAAACTATATGTCATTAGACTAGAGATGACTAGAGATGGCTATGTTAGTGAACAAAACCATAAACACTAATTAAAATCCACCATATATCACCTAGAATTCTCATATTTTTGTCCCCATCTAATATCTTGTCGACTAAATTTACAATGACCTATAAATTAATAGACTTCAAATTTAGTGTTGAAGTATAAAACTGAATGTTTTTAGTGGTAGGAATTGAGACATTGTCATCATAAGAATTTTAATTATGAAAAGAACTAATGTACTTGGTATATATGTAAAAATTTGAAAATGTATTGATTAAAATTTAAAGATGATTGTTAAATTTTAAGTAATGTATCCTTATTACGTAATTTTGTTCATCATTTCATATGGCTTAGGTTGATATGTATTTTCCATGAAATTTGTTTTGGTGCTAGTTCACAAAGTTAGAGTTTGTTGCTATAATATTTGTCCTAATATTTTTGTATTATTTGGTATAATAATAATAATAATAATAATAATAATAATAATAATAATAATAATAATAATAAATTGATATCGTAGGATTAGGGCGATCGGGCGATAGGCGATCAGGCGGCCAGCGGTGAGGGACGTCCCTTCGGCAATTCGTGGTGGCCGGAGCCGGCGGTTCTGAGGTCGGATCACAGTCTCGCGATTCTTCTTCCTCCCGTAGGTGTGTGTGCTGTCGTTTCTGCGGTTCTTCAGGCCGGACAGGAAGTAGGATCTCGGCGATTAGGTGTGTGTGCAGTCTCGACGATTCTTCATTCCGGTCTCGACACTTCAGGGCATTAGGACGATCGGCGTCTGCATGTCGGCTGTGTTCCCGACTCATTAGGGTGATCTCCTGGCGTGGCGCTCGACTGCAGGTTTGTTTCCTTCTTCTTGGTGAGTTATTGCTCGTCTCGTCTGTTGTTTTGCTGGTGACTGTTGTTTTGCTGCGTTCCTGTCGACTGTTGTTTCCTTCTGCGTTCTCGGACTGTTGTTTTGTTGCGTTTGGGGCTGGTGTGTTCAGGGGCTGGTGCGGTTGTTTTGTTTTGTTTTGTGGTGGTGGTTTGGATGAAAGGTAGGGGAGGTGCTCTACCGGTGAGGGTTCATTGCCCTTTCATCGGGTGTGATGGGTGTAGGGATGGTAGCGGTAAGGGTCTCACTCCGGCATATTTTATTAGGCACTTACGGGATGTCCATCTTAGGGGTGATTCGTTGTCCGACTTTAAAGCTCTTCTTGGATCTGATCTTGACATTTATGGGCAGTTTGAGGCGGTTTTACAACAACTTGGTCTTTGGTTTTGCGGACATTGTTGTGTCACCCACACCGTGTCCAAAAATTGTTTCCATGATGGAGATGTTGTTGAAGCTCCTTTGTCTGATGACGGAACTATTGCCTTCTTCATTCACGGGTTGCCCCAGCCTGTTATTGATGTTGGTAGTTCATTGTTTGGTATAGATCCGGTGGATGATCGGGGTGATCTTGCGCCGAATGTGAGATTCGATGTTGCTTTATTGGAGAGGGTGTTTAGTGCTAAAGTTCATACTGTTAAGAATGTCCCGTGGAAGTGTAGATTGGGTTTCGCAAGAGTCCTTAAGGACGCCCTTGATAGGGTGTCATCTGATCCGTCTAGTGTGTCAGCCTGGGTGTGTCTCCTTATTTTGCCTCTTTGTATCCTACATAGATACCGGCCGAAAACTAGCGCAGAAAATCGTTCAGGGCTGAAGAGACGCCTGCAGGTTGATAGTATTTCTGAGGCTATTCGGGTGTGGAGAGAACCAGAGGGTATTCATCGTCTTGTCTTTGATCTTTTGTCTGGTAATTTTGATGCCCCTTCTATAGGTGGAGAGAAGTGTCAGGAGGAGCAAGTCATTAAGCAATGCAAGAGGAAGGTTGGTGATGGGCATTTCTCTGCAGCTATTCGCATTCTTACGTCTTCGGGTGTTGCTTCGTAGACGGATGACACTCTTAGAGAGCTTACGGATAAGCATCTGTTCTCCCCGACACCCCACATACCCCCTGAACCTATTGTCGGTGACCCCTTGCAGGTGTCTAGGATCTTAGTTTTGAACAGGATAAGGAGCTTCCCAAAGGGCACGTCGTGTGGGAAAGATGGGCTACGCGCTCAACACTTGTTAGGCGTTCTTAGTGGTGCTGCTGTGGCGATTGCTGAGGAGGTTTCTGAATCTATAACGAGTGTAGTTAATTTATTTCTCAGCGGCCGGTGTCCGACTTCTTTGAGTGAATTTATTGCAAGTGCCCCTCTCACACCTCTCGTTAAGCCGGGTGGGGGGATTCGACCCATTGCTGTTGGATCAATCTGGCGGCGGTTAGTATCGAAATTGGCTGCTTCTTCAGCTGGTAAAACCCTTGGGCCTTATCTTGAAAATGCACAGTTTGGGGTAGGTATTTCGGGTGGTGGAGAAGCAGTGCTGCACGCGGTTAACAGATTTGTGGAATCTTAAGGCTATGATAATAGCCTGACATTGGTGTTAAACACCGTCATAATATGGTGCGTGATGCTTTGTATGATGAGTGCTTAAAGGTCGGGATCTCTGTGCGTAGAGAGGCGTCTACGGGTATGACTGATGACAGGGGAGGTGAGCTTCGTTCGGCTGATATTTTGTTCTACAATTGGTTCCAGGGCAAAGACACTTGTGTTGACATTACGGGTACTTCTATCTTTAGCAATTCTGGTCTTTCAGGTTTCATACCGGGTAAGGCGGCCAGGGTGGCTGCTGAAAACAAAAGGAAGAAGTATGAGAAGGTTTGTGGAGACAAGGGATATCACTTTTTGCCATTTTCCTTTTCTACTATTGGCGACTTAGGGGATGAGGCCGTGGAACTTCTCAAGCGGATATGTGGGGTTGCTAAAGGGCTACCTGGGTATAGTAGGAACGCTTGTCATGTTTTGACTAGAGTTGCCTTTAGCATCCAGAAGGGTTGTGGAGCTCAGCTTGTTAGCCGGCTCCCATCCAATTTTATGTAATAACTAGTTGACATTCTTTATAATAATAATAATATTAATAATAATAATAATAATTTTAAATTGGGCGTTGGAGCCCAATTTGTTACAAGGCTTCCAACCAACTTTATGTAAGCCATCTTTATAATAATAATATTTTATTATAATAATAATAATAATAATAATAATAATAATAATAATAATAATAATAATTTTAAATTAGGCTATGTCTTTAAATAAGGATTATGTAAAAATAAAGAATTATTCACCCACTAGTTATGTAAATGGTGTTGATGGGTTTTTGGAATTCACTCTTTCTAATGTGCTTGAAGAAGATAAAGAAACTAATACTATTAGGTGTCCTTGTAATAGTTGTGGCAATATTTTTTTGAAGAGAAAATGTTATGTCATATATGAACTGCTGGAGTGGGGAATGTAGGAGAAGTACACATTTTGGGAGTTTCATGGTGAAATACAAAATTAGATAAGTAGTGAGGAAAATGATGAGGGATGCTATTGATGGCGATGGTGATGAAGAGGTTGCAGTTTTACAAGATGCTTGTAGAGTTGTTGATATGAACGATGATGGCCTAGGTATCCAGCCTTTACGAAGCTAATGCTGATGCGAAAAAGTTTTATCGGCTTTTACAAGAGTACCAAGACCCATTGATGAAAAATGGCACAAGAATGTCCTATCTCTCATATCTTGTGAAATTACTTCACTTAAAGGTTGTCATAAAAGATGTTTTATATTGACTAGAGAAAAAAAGATGTTATATGTTATGAGAAGTTATTAATGACATTTCTTTCTAGGTTGATAACTTAGCTTTTACTACATTGACTAATATAACTTTTTAGTGTGCTAGATAAAGCAAAACAACAATGTGAAGCCTTCTACGGATGTAGTATCGCTTATGAAGCACAAAATAGTTGCAAAAGGTAGTGTATATAGCAACGACTATGATCATTGTAATACATACCCAGAAATTTTATACACTTTTAGCAACAACATTTTCGTTGCAAAAGGTATTATATATATCAACAAAATTGTCATTGCAAAAGAATTATACCTATTGCAACGACATTTTTGTTGCTAAAGCATGCCATTGTTTTCCTAGGTATAAGTGTTTAGCAACGACAGATGTTTTGCAATAACATTTGTCGTTGCAAAAGGTATTTTTTTCGCAACGACCAATGTCGTTGCGATAGCCTTTCGCTATGCCTTGACCCGCAACGACAATTGTCGTTGCAATACCTCTTTATGGCAACGACAATGGGCTTTTTCGCAACGACTTTCGTCGTTGCCAAAATCTGTTTTTCTTGTGGTGTAACTTTCGTCATTAACAATTAAGAAGATAGAGGCTTTCGTATAAACACTAATTTTTACTACTCTTTTCACATAATTAATCTAAAATTGCATTAAGATTACTTTCGCTTTAATAACATAAATAAGGATCACCTTCGACTATCGTAGAAGAATCATGTAAACCAGGGATAAAAGATGAAATCGCAATAAAAGTTGTACCTTTGATGCATTACCTTACATGGTGATAATGCATATTTCGTATAGGCAGTATAGGTATTTTTTTATTGCAATTAGGTAGTGGTTTTGCTATTGTTTGAGTCTAGTTTCGTATATTGCTTGTGAAGTATTGGAGTTCGGAATCTACGTCTGTTTAGTGTTTATTCTACATAATTACATTCCGACACTTGAATGGACTTTAGAAGAGCTTAAGAGACATGTTTTGGAGCATATGGAGGCTAAGGAGGAAGCTAGAGAGGAGCAAGGAAGCACGACATTGGAGTTTATTGAAGACAATTGAGGAAAGTTGAACACTGCATAGGCGGCGCCCACCGTGAGCCAGTTTCCAGCAATTGCGATTTTAGATCCGAAACTATTATTTCCTACTATTATATTCTATTCCTACTGGGGTTTTAGCCGACTCTTTGAGAGACTTTATTAGACTATTTTAGTTCTATTCAGTTAGAGGTTGATTGTTGTGAGACTATGAACACAATGAGAGAGAGAGAGAGAGAGAGAGAGAATTGACCTATGAATTGCGAAACTCATAGTTTCGCCTATGATTCGAAGACATGGTTCTTTGGATTGTGAGGATTTGATTCTATTTGGTTATTCTTATTCTTAGTTATCATCTTGTTCTTAATTATTATATTTGTGTTCCTTTCTATGCTTGATCACCATGTTAGGAATTGCATCTTAGCTACGAATTCGTTGTTGTTTTCTCAATAGCAAACAAAGGTATTGAGATAATGATGTTTCTTTTTCTTTGTATTGGATGATTTCAATTGATCTATGTTGAGGATTGTTGTAGGAAGAAATCAAGAATGCAAATTAAAATATGAATAAAGCAAAGCAAAGCAAACCAGATTTCGTCCCTTGCAAATGATTACAAGACTTCCTCTCGATGCAGTAGTGGGAAGTCAGGATCGATACACGAGGAAGCGTGTCAGCGGATCTTAGGTAGCTGTAAATCTCACAGACAGAAGTAATAGATAGGAAGACAAAAATAACAAATAAAAGCAAAAACGAAAGCAAAGCACAGAACCTACTCGATATCGAGCAATAGTCCTCGATATCGACTAAAGCAAATCGACAACAGAGACTCAATATTGACAACAGAAACGAAGACTAGCAGAAAATCGATCTCGGCAAAAGTCTCCTCGATATCGAGTAAACAGTACTCGATATCGACAAGATTTCCTCGAAATCGACAAAGAACAGAAACTTAAATTGAAACCTAGCTTCTCGAACACAGAACACGGATTTTGATGAATTAAATCAATAAACTAAAGACTTCCAAAGCCAGGGTATCAACACCACAATGATAACCATGCAAAGTAACACATAAAGACATAAAAGATCATGCTTTCCATCAAATAACTTTCGTTATTAACAAATATGAATATAGAAGCTTTCGCATAAACCCTAATTGTTACTAACCCTTTTCACATAATTAACCCAAGTTGTATTAAGATCACTTTCGCTTCAATAACACAAACAAGGATCACCTTCAACTCTCGCAAAAGAATCATGCTCACAGGGATAGAAGACGAATTGCATAAAAAGATCAAACCTTTACCGCATCATCTTACATGACTACCGTCGGGCTCACCCCGACCCTAGAAGTGGGTGGACTACTCGCTCTTCATTATCAAGAAACTCATCAATAAACAAAAGGAAATAACTTGCATTAAATAAACTAAAGAAAGCTTACAACCAATCGAAGCCAAATCCACTTTCGCCTTTCCAACTTCTCTCGCCACAAGCTCTCTCATCTACTCTCTCTATGTAACTAATTGTCTCTGAAATTGAATGAATAAAATCCAGCCCCTAGGGCTTTATTTATAAGCTTCTAACCCTTGCTAATCAAGGTAAGAAAGTCTATCTATATCTATATCTATTTATCTACTTACTTAAAGATAAAATAATGGAATAAAAGAATTATATCTAAAATGAAATATATCTAATGTGGATAAATCCTCCATGGAGTTGATAGATCTTGATGGAACTTGATAGAAATTGATAGAATTTGATCTCGAAAATATCTCCATCGGCTTCGGGATAGAAACTTAACAAGACTCTCGGACTGCTCGGCGTCGGCTCCCGGGATTTACTCGATATCGACTAGGACTCCTCGATATCGATTAGTGCTTTCTCGTCTTGTGCTCATCAACTCGATTCCGACCTCCAGAACACATGTTGACTTGACTGTTACTCGACATCGAGTAAATTCCTCGATATCGAGGAAGGCCTGGTCCGTCTTCAGCGTCTTCGTCGATCTCGGCTCCTGGACGTGAAAATCGACCAAGTGTTTACTCGATATCGATTCCTAGTTCTCCAGCTCGATATCGACTAACCTGCTCCAGCTCCCAGCTTGCTCGTCGATTCCTAGTGCTCCAGCTCGATATGGATTACTATCGGCAAAGTTTCTCAGCTCTCTGCTCTGTTCTTAAAATGCACTTTCCTGAGTCATCGTTCGTCGGATTGACGCATATGACCATGCATTGGAAAGCTCTTTTTGAGGGCTACAACTTTCATGAAGACATCAAAGCTTGATTCAGAATGATGAATACCGAAAAATGGCCTTTTCTCCAGGTGCACCATTCTTAGTTTCTTCATGACTTTCCTTTAAGCTCCAAAGTGCGTCCGATTTCTGCGAAATATAACAAATACTTGTGTAGACGTCCATAATTGGTAAATAAGTGTAAATTACACAGATTCTGTACTATTGTAGCCCAAATGTATGAAATGCATGCAGAAATTGATATAAAAGTAAGTGTAAAACATGCCAATTTAGGCTCACAACAAGGATATTCGATTAAGGCAGTGTTCGGTATGCGCCTATTAGTCTTAATTGTGTTCAGTTAATGTGCCAATTGGTCTTGATTACTTGAGTCCTTAATGCTATTCTTTAGTGATATTAAATAAGATGAGTGAATCTCTGCGGATCTCTCAACTTTAGTCAAGTAGACCTGTGAATATGAATAATTAATAGATCAATCCGAGGACCATGAATTCCAACCATTATCAGAGAATTGCAGATGAAATGTTCTTTCTAGTTTGATATCGATTTACTTTGCAATCATAAATCTGGGTACTTTTACATCTTTGTTACTTTCTACAAATCATTGCTTTGTCATAAGAGTCTTTGCTTAAAGTTATTAAATAGGAAATTGCTTCTCCCTGTGGGTTCGACACCGGATTTCATCGTTGTACTAGTAGTTATTTGGTTTAACAAGTGATTGATTGCCTAATCTATTGGTTTATGAAGTGGGTTCGGCACCGGGAGAAGAAAGGAGTTTGCTTTTCTTTATCTTTTCAAATACTCTTTACTTTGAGCCTTTTGTGTTCTTGTATGGTTCAAACTAGCTCTTCTAACTCATTTCCTTTTGTCTTTTGGTTCTGAGATTGAAAGATCTCTTAGTTTGAAAAGGAAGCTTGAGTTTGAGACAAACAAGGAGATGGCAGACGAAGTTGTTGATCCGCCAAGAAGGACCCTGAGAAACCTATAGGAACCTAATTTGAGTGCTCAACCACTTGCAATTAGTCTTCTTGATCTCCCTGAGGGTTCAAGATTTGAGTATAAGTCGAATTTTTCTTTTATTTTTCCCTACTTTCATGTATTGTCTGGGGAGGAACCAAACACGCACCTTGCTACCTTTGTGAGCATGTGTGATAGACTCAGACCCCAAGGCCTGAATGACCAATTGATGTTGAGAGTGTTCCCCTTTACCTTGAAGGATTCTGCAAGCGATTGGCTTTATTACCTACCCCTAGAAAGCATTACTACTTGGGTGCAATTGAAGAAAGCTTTCCTGTAAAAGTTCTTTCCTGCGACTCGCCTCAACAAACTTAAGAAGGAGTTATCAAGTATTGAGGAATCTCTTACGGAGAGTCTTTATGAGTATGTTGAGCGGTTCAAGAAGCTTAAGGGTAGTTGTCCACAACATGGTATACCCGAGGATGATCTAGTGTTATATCTTTATGAAGGCTTGCTTGACACCGATAGGAGTTTCATTAATGCTACTAGTGGAGGAGATATTTTGGATAAAACACCTTAGGAAGCAATGCAGATTTTTAAAGAGTTGGCTAATGCATCGCAACAATATGGGAGACACCAAGGAGTTAGATGAGTTCATAAGTTGGATAGTTCGATAAATGGACACAATGATGATATCGATAGGCTTATGGAGATAGTGAACAAGATGGCTATGCAAATGAATCAACCCCATCAGCCTAGACCTTGTGGTGTTTGTGGAGATCCAAATCATCCGAATGATAAGTGTCCCTTGATTCATGAGGACACCGCTGAAGTGGATGCTATGGATTATGGACTTTGCCGCAACTTTGGTAACAATTACAATCAGGGCTAAAATTCAAACTATCAAAGTGGATTCAACGGCAGAGGCCAGCATCAACTAGTTCCTTTTCAAAGAGGACAATTTGAGAATCGTCCTAGAAATACTTAACAAGAAGATAGAGATGAGACATTGAGGCTGTTATTGGACAAGATGGGTGTTCAAGAAAAGTTACTGAGTCAGATGGCTAAGGAGATTAGTGAATTAAAAGCGAAAGATTTGGAAAAGTTACCATCTCGGGTGGTAGTGAATCCGAAGGAGAATGATAGTGTCATGATCCTTAGAGGATGTAAACAAGTGAAAGTGCCACTTAGGAATGTTGAAGAGAGGCATAGGGAAGAAGTTTATTTGGGAAATAAAGAGGACGAGACATAATTGGAGACACACTGCATAGACGGCGCCCGCCGCCTCCTCAAGTGACGGATCCGACTTTTGACGTTGTTCAATCCCCAAAGAAATCTTCTAAAGAGTGGTCTTTTGAGGTTTCAAGACCTGCACCACCCTTTCCTCATGCCTTAAGATCTGATCGTAAGAGGGAAGATGAACAAATTCCTTATGACATCTTTGCTCATTGTGAGGTAAATATTCCACTTTTCAATTTGATTAAAATTGTGCCTCGCTATGCAAATTTTTTGAAAGAACTATGCACAATGAAACGCAAGCAAAGGATGCGAAAGAAGAAAAAGATAAGTTTAAGTGAGAATGTTTCTGCTTTACTTCAGAAACGATTGCCTGAAAAGTTCGGAGATCCAGGTATGTTTACTATTCCATGTGCATTAGGTAATTCTAGCTTCACCAAAGCTATGTTAGACCTAGATACTTCAATCAATGTTATGTCTTATAACTTGCACATGTTCTTGGGTCTCAATGCATTGTCTGAAACTGGTGTTACTATACAACTCGCTGATCGTTCTAGTATTAAGCCGAAAGGAGTTGTTGGGGATGTTTTGGTAAAGGTAAATGATTTGATATTTCCAGCTGATTTCTTCATTCTAGACATGGAACAAGGTACGAATGAAACCCCAATTATCTTGGGAAGGCCATTCTTGTGAACGGCTAAGCCTAAGATTGATTGTTTTGAAGATTCATTAACTATGGAATTTGATGGTAGAAAGATTGAGTTGTCTATATTTGAGTCTATCTTTTCTTCTACCAATGATTCTGTAGATGTTCTTGACTCTAATGAAAGTAATGACAGGAATGAATCAAATGGTTTGTTAGATGCTTCTCTTGACACTGAATCTATGAGTCTTAAGTTTTCCAACAAAGATGAAATTGGATTAGGGAAAGATGACATTGAGAGGAAAATTGAGGATTTGTTTAAGTCACGTGACAATGTGTCTAATTCAAATCATTCTATTGCTATTCCCTATGAGAAATCGATTTCTAACAATGTTGAGGTTTTTGCAATTGCAGGACAACCTCCAGGAGTAACTCATTTCAAGAAGGAATCGAAGGGTGCAATTGATGGATATGTAGGAGAAGTTCCTAAAGTTCCCCCTCTTGTCTTGAAAAGGACATGTGTGGAGGATCTTGATGGAATAACTTGATCAAGAAATGCATCACGTCTAGCCAAAGACGTGAAACAAAGGCGCTTCTTGGGAGGAAGCCCAAGGTAATTAGGTAGTAATATTTCTATTTTTGCAATTAGTTTTCAATGCAATAAAGTAGGATCAATCGTGTCGCTAAATTTCGGAAGCTATGGTAAGTTAAAACATGTTCTGGATCGAGTTTTGATTGATTTGGAATGCAGAGTCACATTATGTGGACACGGCACCCGCCGCCCCCTGTCCGCCAGATGAATCCGAATTTTGGTAAAATTGGAAAGGAAGTTTCTATCTTTCTTAGTTTTGGTTATTTTTGTTTTAGGCCAGTTTTTTTTTTTTAGGATTAGATTTTTTTCTATCTATTTTTAGGGTTAGATTATTTCTATCTATCTTAGGTTAGTTTATTTTATCTTTTACTTATTTTCCATTTAACTTAGGATTAGATTATTTTTCTTTTTAGGTTAGTTTCCTTATTTCCTAGGATTAGATTTTCTATCTTTTATATTTCTATTCTATCTAGTTCTAATATTTTCTATTTTTTCTTTTTGATAGATATTCCCTCAAACTCACCTTATATTGCAACTTCCTATTTTGAATCAACCAAGCTTGCTCAAGAAATCTACAAAACCCAAAGCCTACTTGAATCCATTCCAAAAACCGAAAGCCTTGTGTTTCAATTGATTCTATCGACCAAACAACTTTTCATCATTATTCTGCATCCACAAAATTCAACCTTTCCCATACCGTTCCCCTACCTGTCACCAAAGAACCTTTTGAAACCAAGTTGTTCGAGAAAGTTTCAAGTTTGGAGGAGTGTGACGTGGGTTTTCTTACGTTTTCACTCGGATTCGAGGTTCTGAGTACACGGTACCCGCCGTCCCTGCAGAGAGCCCGTCTTTTGGTCGTTTTTGTGGTTTTTCTTCGTTTTTGCCTCGAGTGCATTATGTCTCGTGATCCTAAGATGGATGCTCCAACCTATTTGTCTACAGTTCAGAAGGAGTGTTGGTTCCAGCTAAGGGATGTGAGTTACCAGTCGACTCGATTCTTTCATCTGGAGACATTGCAGAGGCTTGGTCTTCATGGTCCGGTATCTTTGTTGCTGGATAAGAGAGATCTAGCCAACCTAATATCGATGAGCGCACCGACTTATCTGGTTTTGGTTCGTGAGTTCCTGTCAACTCTGGATGTGCGATCTGATAAGGACATCCGTTTCATATTATTGGGTACTGAATGCTCGATTCAGAAAGAATTTCTATCCCTTGCGTTGAGAATGCATATACCTTGGTCTAATCCTTGGCGTCGGAGCTTGTCTGCTACTACACATGTTGAGACTTGAGCTATAGTTTCAGGTCATTCTGGAGGGATCGAGAACTTTCACGATTATTTGATTACGCACCCTGCCCTTTGACTATGTCAAATGTTGTTGACCCCTGTATTCTATTGTTCTGCTGATCCGATGGTTATTCCCAAAAGGATGTAGATGTGGTTGTATTGTTTGACGCCAAAGGTCGAGTATGTACCAGATTGGATAGAGTTGTTTCTAGTTGCTTGCGCAGACGGACTTCGGAGAAGAGATGATATGAGTGCTATATGGATTTGAGCTCCCTGCAACCCTCGACATTGCCTTTTTTTATTATGAGATGTCTTCCCTACTGAGCGCTCGTCTGATTGAAAGGGTAGTCCGCCCTGACAGTAGCGAGTGTTTCCGTTGGTTATCTGGCGCAAAGGGTGAGTACCACCAGTATCTTCCTGTGCATTTACCTGTTTGCCCAACTTTGGCTGCTTTCTATGTTCGTCGTGTTCCAGCACCAGCTGGGATGGTTGTGGACTTGTTCTCTTCAATCTGATATCCCCACTGAGAGCAATTCTCTGTTTAAGCTTATGGCGATCCTTGACAGTCGCTTGACGAGTATGGACGATCAACATCTGAGAAGTTTTCGGAGACCACATGAGCATCAGTTGATTCTAGACAAGAAGATAGAAGAGATACATACATGTCTTCTGAAGGCTTGGCCGCAGATAATTCAGGACATCAATCAGCGGTCTGGACCCCAGACCCCGCACTCACAGTAATTGGTTAGTCATTTGCTTCCTTCAAACCCTTTATTTTTATTTTTCATTGTTTCTTTTTGTGCTTTTATGCTTTGAGGACAATGCAACATGTAAGTATGGTGGGGGAGAAGTGAAGTGAATTAGTTAGGTTAGTTCATGTTTGAATTTCTTTTTTGAAAAAAAGAAGTGAAAAAGAGAAGTGAAGTGAATTAGTTAGTTAGGTTAGGTTCTTTTATGTTGTAGAAAATGTCAAAAATGAAAAAAAGAAGTGAAAATTTTCAAAAAATTAAAGAAAAAAAAGTGAGTCTTGTTTGTTGTTTTTGCATATTGTGTTATCAAAGATTTACATCTAATTTGAGTTTGTCCTATTTTGACTTTATACTAGCTTGATCTTATAAATCCCATGGAATTCTGGAATGATTTGATCTTATCCTAAAAATTGGTTTTTATCTGAAATATGATTAGGCATATGTAATTGAGCATGTATGATCTATGTTTGGGAATATGCTTGGAATTCAACAAAAATTTATCCTAGTGAGATATTTGTGGCCTTATAAGGGATACGTCTATATTCCTTTTGCTTTTCTTGTGTGATTTACTCTTCCTATGCATTTATCATTGAGTATTGCCATGATTATCTACAACTCTTCCTATGCATTTATGAATGAGTATTACCTTATGTTATATCTTGCTTTGAGGCCAATTTGAGCATTTAACCTTTTTATAGATAGTGTGATGAGCGGTTTTCAGTCGCGTAAACCGTATCAAAATAAATTTGAACCTATCTAACTAATTTAGTGTGGTAAGCACGAGTCAATCCCATAGAGAATCAAGTTATTTGTAAGTTATGTTTATTTACCAATTAGTATGAAACGGGGGTTTTGATTGATTGAAATAGAAAGAAAACAAAGTAAACTATAAATAAATTAATGGAGATAACGATTAATAAAATAGTTTCATCTACAAATATCCACTTTATTTGGTTGAAACGATCCTTGTAACTTCTTTTCGTCCTATTATGTTTCCTATGAATGCCCTTGTCCCGACCTAATATAGTTACTAGTCCAATCAGTCCTAGAAACCCTTATCAATCAAACAGTCCCTAAAGAAGGATTTAACCCATTTGATAGCTTCAAGTTCAGAGATTAGCCAAGTTATTTACAGTCCCTAAAGAGGGATTTAACAACACATCCAACTTCCTACCCATCCAATTAGTTCAATCAGCCCTAAAGAGATAAGTTTGCTACTTGGGTTAAGGTTCGCAATCAGGAATCTACAAAACCCTAGCAATTGAATTGATCTAACTAGTTGGCCGGACAAGATAGAACAAAACAATCAATCAATAAGCACAAAGAAGTTGAAATATTCAATATAGGGAACAAAAAAGAGAATTAGAAACTCACAATCAATCCAAATAAAGCTTCAAATCATATACGATACGGGAGAGTTTAGGTCTCCATAAAAATAAAACAAAAGACAATTTAGTTTAGGGTAAAGTCGGTCACGACCGTCTCCTATTATCGGCCTCCCGTATATCGTATGAATGAATGTGTATATATATTGCAACTCATAAACCTAATCTATCTAATATATATATATATATATATATATATATATATATATATATATATATATATATATATATATAATAATAATAATATTAATATATTAATAATTAATATAATCTATCCAATATAATCTAATGAAGTAACGGTAAAACTAGGCAATTGCAGCCGTGAACCTTCCTCCGCCTTCCACATGAATTCATCAGCCGCTCAACATCATGAGTAACTCGGTCATCTTGTTTATAATTTATAAATAAATGATCCCAATCTCTAAATTCATACGATCCAGCCTAAAAATACCTGAAATATATAAAAACACTAGTGTAGACTCCGAAAATTAAATAATACATAATAAGCTATAAAATATGTAAAAATGTTCTAAATTAATATGCAAATATTTTATTAAAACATGATTAAAATAGGCCCTATCAAACTACCACATGTTTAGACTTTTGCTTGTCCTCAAGCAAACTATCACAAAACAAAGACACCTTGTACTTAAACCGTGCATGATATGCATCATAACTAAGCTAAATGCAACCTATTGCGCCTATATAAATGCATGTTATCAAACCCCCCACACTTAAGCTTTTGCTTGTCCTCAAGCAATGAAAAACAAATATAGAATTAATCATCCCACAGATAAGATCTTCATGCTATAGTTTTAGAAAAGCAACATCAAGCAATAGGAGCCATGAATAAGAGAACAAATATCATAGCAAATATATGAGCGATCCAATAGTAAAGGCAAATTTCATCCAACATCACCGGGAAAATGTGTTTAACTCAAGCTCTCATGTGTTTAGGCTTTAAAATCCAACTCTCAACTCAATCCAATATGCTCTATACACCGTGAAAGTCATCACTTGCAAACAACATCATGAGGACTTTTATAGGGTTGTAATCGGGCTTTGGTAGGACCATAAGGCATGAGAAATAGTTAGGCTTGTGGTGCTAAAAATCCGGGAAAAAGGAACAACAATCAAGCAGAACAACACCAAAACTTTCATACTTCGCAAACCATTCCAATAACATAAACTCCAATACACATCAATAAACACTCTTCAATTTCAATAATAAGTCATCTCTATTATGCAAGACGGGGTACCTTATTTCGGGTATGCCTCTCGCAGTGCACAATCATACATACATCATCTCCACTCAAAGCAACTCCAACATAAAGATTTTTCACCAATTCTCCTCCTAATTCCCAGATAGGGTCAGACTAATCATTGGCTATGATATATTTTTGTGGAGCTATAAACAAAGAATAGGCTTTACGGCTCAGCTGAGCTTCAAGCAAAGGATAATGATAAGGGTAGATAAGGTATCATATGGCTAAAGAAAACATTTCTCAATCATTTGAAATTCACAAGCAACAAACATGTGCAATACGGTATTGAAATAAGAAGCATATGGAGAGTATAATCACACAATAAAAGCAAAATGGAATTAATTACGAATAGTCCCTATAAGGCCAAAATCTCACAAAGGGTTATGTTTTTGCTAGATTTCAATTTAACCTCAACTATGAACCATACTTGCTCAATTATATTCACAAATCATGCTCCAAAAATCATTTTCATGCAATTCAATCAATTCATGGGATTTATGCAATTAAGATCATAAAAATGAATTAGAGGACAAACTAAACCAAGATGGGTATCGTTAATAACACCTAAATGCAATGAAATGCATAACAAAAATTGAAAAAACAAAAAAACAGAAAACTAACATATATATATATAAAGACGGAGCTACACTTGAATTCCCCACCCCATGCTTAAAATCTTACTTTGTCATCAAAGTAAATAAAAAGAAAGAACGAAAGGTTGAGGAAACTCACAAAGTAATCAGGCATTCGAGACAAATCATTCAACTTAAGAAGAGGCGGTGGTGTTTTCTCTGAACAGACCATAAAATTCAGCACTTCTCATAGTTATAGAACATATCAAACACCACAACCAACAACAAAAACAAGCAAAACTAGAATAGAAATCAGCACCAGATTCAATTTAGTAACAAAGGAATATCAAAAGTAGAAAATTGGGCAAGATAGGTGACTATTCTTAAGTACTAACACCCTTAAAATATGATAAAAGATTAGAAATTATAGCCCCGGGTGTTCAGCAGCAACTCTTGGATGTAACTGACATTGTGAAACGTCTTGGAGTCGAAAAAATATAGGTATTCTCCTTTCCAATTTGTCCTGGCCAAAACAAATGACAAAGAAAACACACCACAACCAAACACATTCCAAAATCCAAGAAACTATATCATCCAAGAATTAAAAACAACAAAGACCAGCCAAACCAAAATCAGTCCCTGAAAGTCATGCTCATCCATATTTCAAAAGTAAAATCATGAAAATTTTGATGGATACAGAGAGCATGAGACAAGCAAGTGGACAAGAACCACTCATAAAAATCACTAAGGCCAACATAACTCAGCTGATTTTAGACAGGACAAGAAGAGACCGATCAGCTCCAGAGAGTATGTATCACTACAAAGTCTCCAAAATTCAGCAGCATGTAACCAATAATTGAAAAGAAGAATAACAACCAAATCTCAACCAAGTTCTGCAATTCACAAATTAGATGGATTGCATTCACAACAAAACCATCATACAACTGAATCTGATCACTTGAATGGACATAGTGCTCAATAATCTTCCCGCAAACATCACAACCCCAAGATCAGTAGCATTAGACTAAATCAGGCACATCCCAATAAATAACAACAAGCAAATTGTTCCACTCAATTTATGTTTACATTCAACCCATAAAATTCAGAACAATACAGGGAAGAGATAGGCATACTACCTGCACTTACCGAACCGAAATTGGAGTCGAGTTGAGTTTTAGCGAGGTCGAGAAGAATCGGGGTGAATTGAGGTGAATTCATTCCTAAGTCAAGAGCAGGAGTGGCTTTGGCTGCATCCTCCGGAGATGCTAGTGTGAGAACCACGCCGGAGACGGGTTGGTGGAGAGGCTAACGGTGGCCAGCAGCGGCTACCCTCTTCGAGCAAAAACACAGGGAACAGAACGAGAATGGCTGGAGCTCGTGGTGCCGGTGATGGAGGCGGCCATAGAAAACCGGCGGTTGTCGGCAGAAGGACCGGCGGGCGGAGTGCAGGTGGTGGTCCGGTAGCAGCGGGAGAGAGGGCGACGGGGCGGTTCTCAGCAGGAGAGAGGTGCGCTAGAATAGGAGAGAGAGACAGAGCTGCTTTATTGTCTCTTTTTTTTCGGTGATTTTCTTTTCTTTTTTCTGAATTTTTTTTGTTTTAAAAAAAATGAAATTTATAACAAAAATAAAAACCCTAACTAAACTAGAAAAAAAAAAGATAGTAATTTTTTTTAAAATAACAATAACAATTATTCCGAGCTAAAAGTGGGGTAAAAAAATTTGTTTTCTTTTTAAAAAACATACCTTGATTCTCTCTAAGATCGATTCAGACATTGTTAAAGCCCTCAACAACTTGTCAAACTCTTGAGCATATCCCAAGCAAGCATATATAATATAATGATAAACTGAAATTATATAATATAGAAGTTAAAATTATTTTCAATTTATCATGACTCTCTACCGAGGAAATGTGATTCCACCAACAAAGTTCCGCTGGTGGCTTCTCAAAGTAATGCTCCCAAGGGTCTGTATATTCACCAAAATTCACAAAAGTGTAAGAAATATCAATACCTTTTTCAGGAGCCACAACAATCGGCTCGGCACATGGTTCCTTAATAGGCAAGTCAGGGATGATTTCTTCAGATGAAATAGGAGACAAAACACATGGATCCTCATGCGTGCACTCATGAGACTCCATGTAAGGAAGCATTAGGCTCTCATCGATCAAACAATCATTGTTTGTGTCTTGGCTTTCATCAACTTGAGGAATAAAGCATTGCTCTACTACCAACTCACTCACTGGTTGATTAAGTTGGTTCAATGGTTCCTCAAATTGCTCCATCCTTTTAAGCACCTTCTCCAACATAACCTGGTGTGCGAAAGCTTCTTCCTGCTTTACCCAATGACCCATTTAGCAGAAAAAATCCCACATCTTTGATAAATTAAAACTCGCAAAGCCTCCGTTACTCATAAACTCGGCAAGTACTTTAGTCTCAGGAGTCATGCCCTCAAGTACACAAACAACCATATCTTGCAAAATATATTGGTAACCCCTTGCATAACTGGTGTCCAATAAATTATGCACTTTTGTGAAATAATGGTGAAAATTTTCCCCTTGATGTTGCATTAATCTCATCTTAAAATGTTAGTAGTAAGGGTGTCGTGAACCGTAAGATAGGTTCACAACAAAGTTAAGTTATATACAATAATCGGCAAGCACACAAAACAAAGAAATAAACTTTGATTCCCCGGCAACGACGCCAATTTGATGAGCGGTTTTTAGTCACGTAAACCGTATCAAAATAAATTCGAACCTACCTAACTAATGTAGTGTGGTAAGCACGAGTCGATCCCACAGAGAATCAAGTTATTTATAAGTTAAGTTTATTTACCAATTAGTATGAAACTGGGGTTTTGATTGATTGAAATAGAAAAAAAAAACAAAGCAAACTATAAACAAATTAATGGAGATAACGATTAATAAAGTAGTTTCATCTAAAAATATCCACTTTATTTGGTTGAAATGATCCTTGTAACTTCTGCTCGTCCTATTACGTTTCCTATGAATGCCCTTGTCCCGACCTAATATAATTAATAGTCCAATCAGTCATAGAAACCCTTATCAATCGAGCAGTCCCTAAAGAAGGATTTAACCCATTTGATAGCTTTAATTAAGTTCAGAGATTAGCCAATGTATTTGCAGTCCCTAAAGAGGGATTTAACAACACATCCAACTTCCTGCCCATCCAATTAGTTCAATCAGCCCTAAAGAGATAAGTTTGCTACTTGGGTTAAGATTCGCAATCAGGAATCTACAAAACCCTAGCAATTGAATTGATCTAACTAGTTGGCCAGACAAGATTAAACAAAACAATCAATCAATAATTACAAAGAAGTTGAAACATTCAATATAGGGAATAAGGAACGCGAATTAGAAACTCACAGTCAATCGAAATAAAGCTTCAAATCGTAGACGAAATGAGAGAGTTTAGGTCTCCATAAAAATAAAACAAAACACAATTAAGTTTAGGATTAAGTCGGTCACGGCCAACTCCTACTATCGGCCTCCCGTATGCCGTATGAATGAATGTGTATATATATTACAACTCATAAACCTAATCTATCTAATCTATATATAATATTAATATATTAATAATTAATCTAATCTATCTAATGTAATCTCATGAAGTAACGGTAAATCTAGGCAATTGCAGCCGTGAACCTTCCTCCACTTTCCACATGAATTCATCAGCCGCTCAACATCATGAGTAACTCGGTCATCTTGTTTATAATTTATAAATAAATTATCCCAATCTCTAAATTCATACGATCCAGGCTAAAAATACCTGAAATATATAAAAACACTAGTGTAGACTCCGAAAATTAAATAATACATAATAAGCTATAAAATATGTAAAAATGCTCTAAATTAATATGCAATTCTAATATTAAAACATGACTAAAATAGACCCTATCATAGTGCCCCAAAATTATTAGGCCAATTTGCATAACTAGCCATATATAAAAAAACTTTGCATAAATAGCCAAGTGCCTTGATTATTTGCATGGGGTAGAAAATGGCTATTTTGTGCAAATAAAATGGGTAACCGGGAGAGGAAGTTGCAGGTGAAGGTGAGACCGGTCACTGTAGCTCCTTCATTTTGCTGAGAGAAATGAGGAGGGGAGGTGCTGCACATGTAAGGGAATTGGGGTGTAGCTCCAATAAAGTAGGGTAAAAAGGGGGGGGGGGCATTTATGAGGGGAAATGTAAATGATTGTAATTAAGGGTGTCAATCAACCCTTATAAAATCTTGATTGATAGGTGTCATTCCTTAGTACATGCTCTGAAAAAACAGAGCCAACATAGGAAACGAGTGGCATGGTGAGGGCAAAGTATCACCTTCTTATTTGGGAACTATGTCCTACCAACAGAAGACATTAGTCTTACCAAACGAAGACATTCATCTTACCAATAGGCCAACTATATGTCCTACCATAGTTGGAATTTTGGAGATAATATGGAGGGGAATGTCCATAGTGGTTTGGGCGGGATGTCCGTGTAATTTTGGCGCCAAAAACAAGGTTCTTCATTGGGGGGAGACGGAATGGCATCTGTCTGACCAATATTGTATATTTATCTTACCGATATCATATATCTATCTTACCAATAGGCTTACTATGTCATACCATACCTGAAATTTTCGAGAAATTTGGAGTGGATTGTCAGTAGCTTATTTGGCGGTTGTCAATGTAATTTCGGCGCCAAAACAGGGTTCTTCTTTGGGGGGAAGGGGGGGAGCATTTATGAGGGGAAAATGCAATCATTGCATTGATGGGTGTTCCCCAAGCACATATATAAGCTTGAGAGGAGGATCTCAAACACCCCAACATGACCTGCAAAAACTGAGGCAGAGCAGAAGAGAGTTGGTAAGGACGGGGGAAACCCAACCGTGCATCCGAGGATACGATACAGTTGTCATCCTACCAATAGTACAGTTCTGACCTGCCAACAGTGTTGTACTCTCTTACCATTCCAGGAAAAGTGCAACAAGTTTGTTGGTGGCAGTGGCAGCGATGGGTAAGTCATCTTGTACCTTTCCTTTGTAGATGTTCCCCTTTATTATATCAGAACTATCCCCCAAGCTGATACTCTTTTCCCCTGATGTACCCCAGGTGATAGGGTATGCATCAATGTGGTGTTCGGCGGTTGGTGGGCTCCCGTAGGTGGGAGCTTGGTCTTCAAGGGAGAGGCACGTACTGCAGCGATGGTGGTGCCACAGAATATTTCCTACGACCAACTGAAGGGGAATATAGTCTCGAAATTCGACGTTGACATGATGTTGTACGACATTGAGCTCACCTACCTCCCTCCTTCCATGGGTCGGGCAACTCCGATTCGGGCCCGGGACGACAATGACATTGAAACCTACAAGTTCTACAACACTGAATACGGCACACGAGCATGGCCAATAGCACTGCACGTAACCTTACGGATCAAAACGACAAGCTCTTCAACAGCCTCCGTTGAACATCAGTCGGAAGACTCGGACGGGGCAGACGAGGTCTCCACTCCCACCCCAGGGGAGTTGCTCCTAACCGGGCCTCCCAGCACGCAGGAAGACTTGGAAGTTGGTCTGGATGGAGGCGGAGGGCCGGAGGATAAGGTTCGAGGCTTCGTCGATGACAAAGGGATGTTGGACGACCTTAGCAGTGACACTGGAGGGGCCTGCCGTTGTGCTGAGTGTCTAGCGGGGGAGGGAGAGTGTTGTAGGCCTGCAAAGGACATCGTCAGTGGGAAGCATGGGGGTCTTGCTGGGAGTGGTAAACAATCTGGTAATGGTAGGATGGAGGACAATGTAATGGTCTGCCAGTCGGACGAAGTTGGTAGGATGGACGACAAAATAATGGTAAGACAGGAAGAGGAAGTGGAACAGCTTAACAAGGAGGAGGGTGGTGATGTGAGCAGGTCTGATGCCATCCGACGAGGAAAGCAAGTGGTGATCGTCGATAGGGACGACGATGTGGACGTCCTACCCCCCCACGGAATGGAGGACATCATAGACGTAGGAAGCTCCGACGATGACATGATCGTGGGTGGGTTCCCCGTGAAAGTCGAGGGTGGGAGTCCGAACGAGACATCTGAATCATGGGATGAGGAGGCTGAGGCAGCGCTGAGAGAGATAGAGCGATCGTACCAAGGACACAAACAACCTTTGCCGACATTGGAGCAAGTGGAAGCGGACGTGGATCGGTCCATTCCTCTAGTCGGAGACCCTCGGTCAATGGTGAGGGAGTTACGTGAGGGGGAGATGTTCGATACCAAGGCTTACATTCAGTCCCGGGTGAAGTGGGAAGCTTTGCATGGGTGCTTCGAGATTCAAGTGAAGCGATCCACATCAGACAAGTACCTGGTTGTGTGCCCCGAACCTAACTGTTCATGGTGCTGTCGGGCGTCGACCTATCGGGAAACTAAGAGGTGGGTGGTTCGTAAGTTCGTGGACACACACACTTGCAAGGTTAGTGTCGTCAGCAACTACCACCGCAACGCCAATTACAAGCTGATGGGCCAGAGTTTGGTATCCGAGTAAGTTCCTAAACTGGTGTAAATGTGTTGGTGGAAATGTTGTTGGTGTAACCCGTTGATCACATCTGTGCAGTTTTGGTGGGTAAGGGAAGGAGCTTCGTCCCCGTCAAATCAGGAAGATGATGAAGTCTCGGTTGGGCGTGGACTGCAGCTACTGGAAGGCACGCAGGACGCAGGGAGCCGCACGGGACGGCCTCTACGGAACCTACGAAGATAGCTACGAGCGGATGGCCTCATACCTTTACATGCTTGAGCGAGCAAACCCCAGGACCGTAACCACATTAGTCCGTGATGATAACCAGCAATTCAAGTATGCGTTCGTTAGCTTGGGTGTTTGGCGGGCAGCCATCCCACATCTGCGCCAGGTACACCAATAACACGTTATTAACATACCAACTGTTATATTTCATCTTACCAATTGTAGACGTTTGTCCTTCCAATACCTTTTTACCAATACTGCCAGTTCATCCCACCGTTATAATCCTACCAACATTATACGTTTATCTTACCCAATGTGTTATATTGTCTTGCCATTGACATAATTCCATCCGACCTTATTAAGCTGATTAACATTGGCAGGTATTCTCGGTGGATGGAAGTTTCTTGAAGGGGAAGTATCGTGGTTGCTTGATGTTTGCGACTGCCCAAGACCCAAACCACAACCTATACCCCGTTGCATTTGCCATTGTTGACGGGGAGAATGATGCGTCCTGGAGTTTTTTCTTCCACCAAATGAAACGCGTGGTCCCAGATGAGCCCCATGTGGTGTGGGTCAGCAACAGGCACATGAGCATCACGAAGGGAATCCGAGCAAATTACGACTTGGCAAAACATGGCCGCTGCACTTACAATCTTTTTCATAATGTGAAGGCATATCACAAGGCGGGTGGCCTTCAAAATCTGTTCTTCCATATGGCAAACGCGTACACCGTTGCAGAGTTCAATGGCCACTTCGAAGCATTCAAAGCCAAGTCGCCCACTGGTGCTGAATACATTAAGACGGCCGGCTTCTCCAATTGGGCCCGGGTTTTCTATCCCGCCAATCGGTTCAACGTGACCACCACAAACCATGCCGAGTCCTTGAACTCGGTTTTCCTTGAGCCTCGTGACCTGCCCGTCACCTCCCTGATGGACAGCATAATCGACAAAGTGGTTTAGTGGCTCGCGACGCGCCGGGAGCTAAGTTCAAATCCCGAGAAGGTTGTGACGGACCATGTGGATACCGTTTTGAGGAAAAACGCCATGCATGCCATTTGTCTGGAGGTGAAGCCTTTGAGCGAACACGAGTATGACGTCCATAAAGGGGTGTCCGCCTGGCTCGTCAACCTTTCTGCTCGGAGTTGCACATGTAAGCACTTTCAAATTGACCAGATTCCGTGTCCACATGCCCTCGCCGTGGTCAAGGTACGTCGGATCGATCCATACTCCCTCGTCCATCCTTTGTATAGGGCTGAGGCTTGGCGCACGTGCTACGTCAATGTGGTTTACTCAGTGGCACCTCGTGAGACATGGGTGGTGCCTCCACAAATCGCTGTGACAAAATGCTTGTCGCCGGTGGTGAAGCGTGCGCCGGGAAGGCCGAAGACGAAGCGCTATCCGTCGAAGGGCGAATACAGGGGGCCAAAGTGCTGTCGATCGTAGTGTTGCTTGGTGGACGCTCTAGTCAGCTGGCGGACTTGTTTTGGGCATCGACCGTCGTCGCCTTGAGTGTGGATTCTGCCAGTATGTTTTTTGCACCTGTCTCGTATTGTCGTGTTCATAGGGGCTAATTGTGATGCAATCTTGGATTCTGCCAGTATGTTTATCGCATATTTTGGGCACATTCACATGAACTATCGCATCTATTATGTATTTCTCATTTCGTCCTACCACTATCAGAGCTTTGACTTCCCAATAGTTTAAACTTATCCGACCATTACCTTTGTTTTATCTTACCAATTGCGTCTCAACTTCACTACAATTGACGTCATCAACAATGTTTAATTATCTCATGCCATAAGTGTCGTCTTATCTTGCCAATTGTTTCGTCTAATCTTACCAATTATAACAGTCATGCAACTATAATACAACACACAAACAACCTTGGGTGTAAGCAGGAACTAATAAACGTGAACCATAAATACCAGTTTTAACCATTACAATCAGAAAACATCCTACCAACCGTGAACAAAATACACAACATAAGTTTTGAAACTAATACAAGTGTCCAAACCACCAAAGTTTACTCAGAAGTTTCCAAACCATGAGAGAATGTCTTAAAAAACAGGAGAGACCTACAAATCGTGGCGCTGGATGGAGAGCCTCAAGTACTGGTGGTAGGGGGCAATATAATTGTCGTTGACGCTCTCGAATGTCTCTACGCCCTCTTCCACCAGCTGGATAGTCCTGATAACGTATGCCCCACAGTCACCGCTGCACGTGAAGGAATTAACAACCACCATAAGTTATTTACGCCTTACCACTTTCGTGAATTTATCATACCAATGGATGTAATATATCCTACCAATAGTCCTATTATATCCTAATAATATTAGTTGACGTACATAACCCAATAGTTCAGAGAAACTTACGAGGTTTCGTTCCTAGGGATCTTGACGGTTCGGGTTATGGTGAATGGGTTGGGGACATCAACTGTGTGCCTGGCCCGGAGCTCGACAGAAAATTGCATCACCACCGGTATCAGCTTCGCAACAGGCTCAAGGTGGGCTTGAAGATCCTTCTCCTTTATCTGGTACCAGTCACAGTCGAGGACTTCTATGTTCCACTTTACGAGGTCGATGACGAGCCCAATCCAGTGCTTCGCCTTGTACAACCAAGGAGCTAATATCTTCGCGTTGGCCACCGACCATGTCCTCCCGTGGTGGTCCGGCAGTGTCCCCGAGAAGTACCTCAGTAGCACCTTGGACACATTGCGCTGGGTAATGCGGTTCACATCACCGGAAACAGTGTCCAACTACTTCACCACGGCTTCCTGCCAGTATGGGTCGACCACGACGACACCCGACTTTTTGTCACCCTCCCGGGCGTCCAGTGTCTTCCGGACAAGGACGAGGGACTGCTGGATGTGCTGCGTTAAGTGGTACGTTTCAAATTCCCGTGAGGGCTTGTCCTATGACGTAAGTGAATAAGAAAACATGAGGTATAGGACTAAAGTTTGCGTACCTCGGTGGAAAGCCATACGCCGGGTGAGATGAGGTTGTTGAAGAACTCCTTGTTGAGTTGGGAGCCGTCTGGGCCCTTCACTTGCGCGGGGAACTTCAGGAGCCAAGCCAAGAAGTTGTCTCTATATTTATCAGTTACCATCCCCTCCGCAGCTGCGTCGGTGGTTGGAGAAGATGCCTTTGCACACTTCTTGGCCCGCTTAGCGGGTTGAGTCACCACGCAGTCCCCTAGCTTCGCTGTGATCTTCCTATCACGCTTGCCTCTTCTCGGCTCCAGCTTGGTCTCCTAACAATCAAACACACCCGAGTTATTCTCAAACAACTGTCATTATCCTACCAAAGTAGATTCAATATTGTACCAAAAGGGTAAATATATCCTACCAACTGAGTTATTATATCCCTCCTAAATCAACTGCCTATCATACCAAAACGCACCTTTTATCTTACCAACAGGGTCAGACTATCCTACCAACGAGTAAGGTTTACCTTTTCCTCTGCATCGTCTGCATCAGACTCACACTTGGAACCCTCCCCTGCAGCTTCTTTCACATGCTCCTTGCCCTTGACGTCCTCACCCATGTCTCCCTTCTTAATCTGTTCTCCAGACTCGTCCTCAACCTCTTTCACATGCTCCTTGCCCTTGACGTTTGCATCAGACTCGTCAACCTCCTTTTCCTGGTCCTCAACCTTGTCCTTAATGTCCTCACCAGTCCACATGCCCTGCCCCTTCAGATTAGAGTTCAACTCTTCTTTCTCCGCCGTGTTATCCTCAACGTTCTGTCCCCGCTTTCCCGACCCCTTGTCATCAACATTCATCTCTTCAAGCTCTTTCGCCTTTTCGTCAACCTTCTCACCGTCCTTGGCCAAATGTTTCTCAGCCTTCTCAACCACGTCGGCCACAACCTTGTCCAAATCTTTCTCAACGACATCGTCATCCAATACATCAACAGGATCCTACCAATTGCACATGTTTGTCATACCATAAGAGTTACAATGGTTTACCATCACACAAACATCATCTTATGAATTGTACTTATGATGGACAATGGAGCACATACCTTTCCCTTGCCGGTCCGCTCTGATAACGCCTTCTTGCATTGTCTAGAAACTTCGGTCACCTTCTCGTCGAGCTCCCTGAACTTGGACCCCATCTCCACCATCATGCCCTTCAAGAGAGCCTCGACCTTAGCCACAAGCCGGGCCTCCAAACCGGCAGACGACGCGTCTGACCCAGACTGGCTAGTCCCCTAACTGGGTCCAGCAATGGCATCCTCATGTCTCCGCTTATCTCTGCGGGCCCTCATATGGAGCGTCTTTCTTGTACGATGAGTGGGGGCACGCATCTTTTTCCTTATGGGTGGGGTGCAAGATGGGCTCTGGCTTCGCCAGCAGAACGTGTTCATCAATTGGGTCGTTGGCGGGGGCGTCCAGGCAGAGGAAGGACTTCACATTCTCGTATCGTATGTGCGAGTTTGGCGTTTCCCATCGCAGACACCTGGGGATGATGGTGTCGTCGATGTTGCGGCCAAAATGATTCCCAATCTCAGGGAAGGTCTCGTACACCCACAACTGCAGATACAATATGGTAAGATATTAGAACGCAATTGGCATGACAAATGAAGCTATTTGGTAAGTTCAATTTCTTTTTTGGTAGGATATTCATTAACCATTGGTAAGATATAAATATCTATTTGGTAGGATATTTATACCCCATTGGTAGGATACAATTTTTCACAATTGGAAAAGGATTATAACATTTTTTAAAACTTCACTAACCTGGAAGGCCATGGGGAACTCGTACAACGCGTAGGTCGGCCTGTCTTTAAGGTGACTCTTTGCAACCATCATGGCCTTCAACGTGTTGTCGAGGCTTTCATGTAGCCTATCGTACACGAGCCTTCCCCAAGGGAACTCCAGAAAACGGTTTGTGTCCTCAAGCAGCAGCTTCACAACCCACCCCCTTATTTGTGTCTTCTTCTCCAACCCAAACAGAACGCCCTCCACTATGACGAGGAGAGCAAGCTTGTACTTTTTCATGAGGGACCCGGCGTCCGACTCTTTCTCGTGGGCCCAAGCACTTTCCACATCCTTCAACGTCACCCTCTCCTTCTTAAAAAACTAGTAAATGCACTCCTTGTGGTCCCCCTCCATGACATCACTAGGGGGTGGTGAGAAGTTAAGGCCCGTGATGATCGCGAACTCATGAAGAGAGAATCGAATGTGATGCCCCTGGAGGGAGTACCACGTCTCATGTGTCTTCCGAGTCTTCAGTTGGTGGAGAAGGCAGTAGTGCACCAACGACGCAGAGAGTTTGTTTCTCGACCCCATCTTCACAACGCGACCAAACTGGCTCTTGCTCAGGGCTTTGTAATCCTCCCGGTCAATGGTGAGGTCGATTCCTACCAACAACTCGAATTTTGCATGTGAAAGCGTCCTCCCTGAGAAGTGGTGTTTCTCAGGAACAGCAAGGACAGCCTGCACACATATGTAAGACTCTTAGGTTTTGACATTTTTTCCCAACCTTTACAACCAAAAAAAAAACCTATCTCAGTTTCCTTACCCCCTGGCTGCTTGGTCCTGCACGGCCTTTCTTGTTCCCTGACTTCGGCATTTTATATGATGTTTAATGCGGGGGTACCTGCTACACAATCACCAAACAACATATCAGAAATGCAGTTCACATATTCTGTCATACATGCCAACAGTTACAAATTATTCTACCAACTTCATTTTCCTATCCTACCATTTCTGATATCCTCTTCTGCCCTAAACCTTACTAGCATTTCACACGTTTGGTTCATTTTACCTCTTTCACAACACATCATATAGGCAAGGAGATTAACCAAAACAAAATCACCATTTATTCATCATATGTTTAGGCATTTCATCAAACACTTGGTGGGCACTTACGGTTTCAACAATAAAAAACCAATCAATAAACACTAAAAAACCAATCCACCCCATATTCCTTCACCCCACTCGGCATACCAGATGTTCAATTTTAACCTCCCAATTTCGTTACCCGGTCCTACGAAATCTGCTACCACAAATTCATACACAACCTTCGATAATCTGTCCTACCACATGTGCACATAAACCCTACTGATTACAACAAATCATGTGGATTCCCTACCCATCCGACCCCCTCCTTGACCTTTTGTCCCCAATTTCTTACCCAACATCACCTAACCCTTACCCATCCTTTTCCCGACACCCACAAACCCTAATCGCACCCACATCCGCAAAATCGACTCACAATGTCACCCCTAACCCCCTCCTACTTCATTCCTCCTCTACTGCTAGGCATCTCCCCCAAAATCGTCTCAAAACCTTCACAATAACCGCATGTAAGCGCACACCCATGACACCAATTTCGCAACCCAAACAAAATCTCAACAGTTGCTTACCTTTCTCTTCGTCTTCAACCTTCTCCTTCCTCCTAGGCGGTGACTGATGGCCTTCTTCTTCGACGAGTTCGTCCTCCCTCTGTGTATCGCTTCTCCTTTCTCTCTCTGATGGCCTTCTGTCTCTCTCTCTGTTTTGCTTTCAAATGAAATTAACCCATCTCTCTCCCTCCCTTGTTTTAATTTCATAACCCACTACAACCGGTTACAAACAGTGGGAAATAACCGGCAGTTTTATTTGAACAAAATAGCCCGGCCATTTTGGCCCATTTTTTCACCCCCTTGTCTATTTGTGCAAATAGGCCCATTTTTTAGGCTATTTAGTGCAATTTCCTCAAATTATTATTCCTAAGCCATGATGAACCTTACCCTTATTCCGGAGGAATTGAGATTTTGAGTGGGTAATGGAATATATTTTGGAGATTGAGGAGAATGATCTAAAGTGTGATGTTATGGTTTATGGTTTTGAGAAGATGTAATGTTATGTGCTTATTTATTCCCTCGTTTTTATGCATTTGGTTTTCATGTATTTTGGGTTCAAAATAAAAAGAAAAAAAATCGAAAGAAAGAAGAAAAAGAGAAAAAAAAAGAGTCATTTGTTTTCTTTTTGCATAATGAGGAAGAATTGGATTTATGTTGGTTAGAAGTTACATTGGTTGAATGTTGAGATTTCGTGATATGTGAGAG
This sequence comes from Persicaria tinctoria, assembly GCA_037127255.1. Classification (NCBI taxonomy): domain Eukaryota; kingdom Viridiplantae; phylum Streptophyta; class Magnoliopsida; order Caryophyllales; family Polygonaceae; genus Persicaria; species Persicaria tinctoria. The sequence goes on along the minus strand of JBANSL010000005.1, from coordinate 41,042,267 downwards.
ATGATGAGATGAAATATGATTTGATGATATGTGAGATAATTATGAGATGAGATATGATTGTTATATTGAGATATGTTATGTGTTTGTGAGCTTGATGTAATTGAGTTGGTTTGTTTTATGTTGGGAGTTTTGGAATCTTATTTTCCCAGAATTTATAGCACCACATTACCAAATACAATTCCTTCCCTTAGGTTTCTACTAAGCCCCATTACAACCACGCCGAATGGAATCTTCTATAAAGGTTTCCATTCAGCGAAAATCCTCTTGATGTCCATATTTTTGCATTAACGTATCCGGTGGAGATTTTGTGATATAAATGTCAATATTTGAGTTGATGCTTGTATATGGAATTGAGGTGAGTGTATGCTTAAACCCTAAACACATGAAAGTCAGAGATACACATTTTATCCTTGGTAAGGTTGGATTTTTGAGCATGCAAGCAACTTGATCCTATATATACATGTTATGACGTTTATATGCTTTGATTATATTTGCACTATTGATGATGTTGATTTTGATGAGTAAAGTTATGAAAGAATTTCCTGTGGGATGCGCATATGATGTTTTGCTTTATGGTTGCTTGAGGACAAGTAAGAGTTATGTGTGGGGGGATTTAATAATGTATATTTCATATAGGCATTATAGGTATTTCTTATTGCAATTAGCTAGTGGTTTTGCTATTGTTTGAGTCTAGTTTCTTATATTGCTTATGAAATATTCGAGTTTGGAATCTACGCCTTTTTAGTGTTTATTTTGCAGAATTACATTCCGACACGTGAATGGACTTTTGAAGAGCTTAAGAGACATGGTTTGGAGCATATTGAGGCTAAGGAGGAAGCTAGAGAAGAGCAAGGAAGTACGACATTGGAGTTTATTGAAGACAATTGAGGAAAGCCGGACACTGCATAGGCCGCGCCCGCTGCCATTTGTACGGCGCCCGCCGTGGGCCGACGTCTAGCAATTGCGATTTTGGATCCGAAACTATTATTTCCTATTATTATATTGTATTCCTACTAGGGTTTTGTCCGACTCTTTGAGAGGCTTTATTAGACTATTTCAGTTATATTCAGTTAGAGGTTGATTGTTGTGAGACTATGAACACAATTAGAGAGATAGAGAGATAGAGAGAGAGAGAGAGAATTTGCCTATTAGTTGCTAAACTCATAGTTTCGCGTGTGATTCGAAGACATAGTTGTTTGGATTGTGAGGATTTGATTCTATTTGGTTTTTCATATTCTTAGTTATCATCTTGTGCTTAATTATTATATTTGTGTTCCTTTCTATGATTGATCACCATGTTAGGAATTGCATCTTAGCTATGAATTCGTTGTTGTTTTCTCGATAGCAAACAAAGGTATTGAGATAGTGATGTTTCTTTGTCTTTGTAGTGGATGATTTCAATTGATCTATGTTGAGGATATTCGATTAGGGTTGAGTTCGGTATGTGCCTGTTAGTCTTAATTGCGTTGAGTCAATGTGTCAATTGGTCTTGATTACTTGAGTCCTTAATGCTATTCTTTAGGGATATTGAATAAGATGAGTGAATCTCTGCGGATCTCTCAACTTTAGTCAAGTAGACCTATGAATATGAATAATTAATAGATCAATCCGAGGACCATGAATTCCAACCATTATCAGAGAATTGCAGGTGAAATGTTCTTTCTACTTTGATATCGATTTACTTTGTAATCATAAATCTGGTTACTTTTACATCTTTGTTACTTGCTAAAAATCATTGCTTTGTCATCAGACTCTTTGCTTAGAGTTATTAAATAGGAAATCGCTTCTCCGTGTGGGTTCGACGCAGGACTTCATCACTATACTAGTAGTTATTTGGTTTATCAAGTGATTGATTGCCTAATCTATTGGTTTTGTGTTTGAGTTTGGATATTATTATTGCCTAACTAGTGTTTATAAAGGCTCGAATTTTCAAATCCAAATTTTTCGGGAAAAAAAGAATTAAAAATTAAATATAATCGATTTTAAAATTCTTTCAGCGCATTCCGACCGAAATATAAATTTGACGAACGATTTAAGTCCTTTTTCCTCGGAAATTCAAAATAAATTCCGACCAGTTTAAAAATTTAATCGGTCGAGAAAGCGGGGTTATGGAAAACTAACATTCGAAAAATAATTACGGTATTAGTTAACCAATTCAACACACTACTCTCACCAACTCCCTCACCTTACCCTTCAAATTCAACCCACCCCTTACCCCGTCATTCAACATTCACAATCATCATCCATCCCTCTCCCCTGCCACAACTCCAAGTTCCTCCTCCTCCTCCTTCTTTCATCATCACCATCGTCACCGATCATCACCACCGCCACAGCTCCAAGTTCCTCCTCCTCCTTCGAGTCACCTAGAACCGCCCACCACATCCCCTCCTCACAAAGACCGGCGTCCGGGGACAAACCCGAGCCAGCCAGAAGCCACCAGCCCCGTCGACAAGCCACCGAAGTCCATCTCCCCATTTAGCACGAACAATCTTCCGGTAATCAGTTCTCACTCGTTTTCGATCGGAATCGCCCTCGGACATCCCCATCACGCTTGTTGATGCCCGACGTAGGTCTGATGAGCCATCACAAGCCTCTGACGGCGTCCAACCCTCCGATCGAGAGCTCCGAAGTCGCGAACCATCTCGGTGAGCTCCCGATCTTTTCTTTCGTTCCTCGTTAGATTCGTGAATCCTTGTTGCTTAGGCTAGTTGGGGGCGGTATTTGAGAGCTGAGTGTGGGGAGTCGGGAGAGCTCTAGAGCTCCGGTGAGCTCAAGGTCGACCAGGGCAGGCGAGAGATCGAGAGCACGAGCGAGGGCCGCGAGGGCGTACGAGAGCCGGTGTGAGGGAGCTGGGGAGGATGAGCGAGGAGAGAAGGTAGCGAGGGCCGAGCTAGGCGAACCCGGGTCGGCTAGGCGCCGATTGGCGCGGCGTCGAGCTTCATCGGCAAGCTGGCGGGAGTCCCCGTTTGAAGCAAAGGAGGAAGAAGAGACATGTGGGGATTAACCGGTTGGGGATTTATATTTTTGGGTTCGGTTCGTTCGATTTGGGTTTATCCGCTTATTAAAATTAGTCAATGGTATTTAAAATAAAATATAATATTATTCGGACTTAAATATTTAACGGGAATTTGAAAAAGAATTTCAATGTTCGGAAAGTGATTTATTAAATAAATTGAAAAAGTAATTTTGGCGAGTATTTTTCAAGGGTCTAAATTCTTAAATATTTGACACGGATTTTGAAATGGTTTTTGAACTAACTTGGGAACCCGACTTGTTCGATGACTAACTAGCATGATGATATGATCGTTTGACTAACGACATGCTATGTGTGACTAATAGCATGACGTATGATGATTTATTTTAAGAGATTGAATATTGGTTGCTTATTATGATGATGTTATATATCCTTATGAAAAGTATGTGTATGAAATAGTAATATGTGAATTTGGCTAAGTATGATATGGAGGTTATTTTAAGCGGATGTGTTGTCAAGTTATGATGAACGGTATGAGATGGGAGATGATTGATCATGGTGAACTCAAAGTATGGTTGGTGTGAGCTTGCTTATTTATTTGCTTGTATGAGTGTGTAATATATATGTGATCAGAAAATATATAGCAGTATGCTCAATATATTCTCGTTATGTAATTAGGCGATACTCTGTGATTGTGATTATTGTGTGCTGGATTCTTTTTTGCTGAGCTTCTAGTCAAGTAAGTACCTCAAGGGCTTACTCAGTAACCAGTACCTCCTGCCTGATGTGTAATATAGTATGTAGGTGTTGCATATGCATAAAAGCATATCATATAGTATCATGCTCAGGAATGGCACTTACAAATTAGCATTCGTATTCTATATGCGTTTGAATACATAACGGCCATTATCTGTAAGTCCTATAGTCCTTTCTAGGGTCATAAGACAGCCTAGTCCCATCGGGTTTCGTCCTTAGTCATTCGAGTCGTTGGAACACCTTTACTATTATCAGCATTATTATTTTCTTTTCGCAAGATCCACGATATGATGATGAGATTTGAGATGCTATAGAATCGAACTGGCCAGTCTCCACCCTACCTGGAAGGGGGTGGTGGTAGAAGGGGGATACACCACTTGGTATTCTTTGTTACAGCCTTACCTAATATTCTGCACATATGAATTAGGAACATGATAGTGCGGTTAATATTTCAGTACTGCATGAAGGCATCCGTTATTCCATGTATAGGCGTATTATATGTCCTCAGCACGGTCAGATGACCTGCGGGCGGGCTCTTCGCCTGACTTGGTAGTATAGTTTTAGGTACCCGATCCATTACTGTATTTTATACTGTTATGACGGGGTCCATTCATATGGCGGGGAGTGAGTGTTTGAACCCTGACTTCACCAGATTCATGCTTTTAGGATTCCTTCCTACTTATACTCTGTTTTGACCCGGCTCTGCCGCGGCACTGGTTCTATCATTTTCAGAACTTATGTCCTTTGCATGATAAAAGGTTTTCCGCGTTGTAGATTAGGACAGGTACATGGGTTTACCCTCGGGTCTCCAACGGACCTTCTGGATTTGGGTGCGAAATCCTACTTTAAACAACAAATCTTCAATTTCAAACTTTCAACATGTACTCAGGACGCAAGATCCCAATGAGGGGTTTCATCCCTCGAAACGTAACTCGGGAATCATAATCCCGGGCCGTTACAAAGGTGGTATCAGAGCTGAGGTTTTGCAATTACATTAGGTTGAAGATGGTTTTGAAAGTCGCCCAATGTTTTGAAAAATGTTTTAAAAAGAGCAAAATGAATTTAATTGAAATTAAACCTAAAATGAATAAAGGGGAAACAATCTCTTGGGTAAAGACCAAAGCGATAAACCTCCTTTATGGATGTAGAACTCGAGGAACGGTATGCAAAATACTAGCTTTTACTTACAGATGGGCCTAGAAGACTCTAAGGAAAACTACGGAGGTTGGAGTGTTGAGTTAGGAGGTCATGAGGTTTTTGCCCCTCCGGTCAGCCGTACCTCGAAGGATGACATAGATTGTCTCTTTGCATGTATGTCTTATATCCTTCTCAAAGAGGAACATATTGATTTTGTTGATTGCTTCTGTGATGAGTGTTATTGTGCTTAGGATAGCGAACTAATCAGTATGCCTTGACTTGAATCATGTGTTGAATAACCGTGCAAAAGGGATAGCGGGAGAAAACCTTGTTCATATGTAATCGGAATTCCTGTCTTGTCGGAATAGCCCTTACATAATTCAAACCCCCTGATGGTTCTGACTCTGTCATCCTTCCCACCAAAACACCTACGCATGTTAGCAAGGGTCGAGAAGCATCCGTTATGCCCGTTTTGAGTCCTGTTTCGTATCCCACCATCGATGCTTCTATTGAGTCTCGTACCTAGGGTTGGGGTCTTCCACAGGAAATTTGGTTCGATCAAATAATTACCTTCAGAAATTGTGTCGGATATGAGGGTTCTCTGAGTATGTTAGTGGGGGTGGGGATTTACATCGTTTCAAGATACAAGTGAGTTGTATTTTGGAGTCATCCCTTTTGATCCTCGTAATGGCCAACCATGTATCTTTCCAAAAGAGTCTAAACACGACTTCTACCCTAACCTCTCAGAAACGGCGTGAATGTCCTTGTGTCCTACCAAGCGAGTCATAATAGCGTTCCATGGGGAAATGGGGTGGTGAGTCGGTGATTGTCCTTAGATAATTCTGTCAAGTTATTGATAGCATGCATTTAGAGGGTCATAATAGGTTGCATTTAGCTTAGTTATGATGCATATCATGGATGGTTTAAGTATGATTTGTATATTTGTTCTCAATGTTGTTGGAGTCGGAATCTACACGCTTTTATTGATTATTTCAGGTAACGGTGGATCCGATGATGAGACATGGGTTGATAATGCATTGGATGAGGATTTTTAGTAGATAAAGGAAGCTTACATGAAGATCTAAAGAGGTCATGAGAAGAAGAAGCGAGCCTAAACGAAGAAAAAGTGTGCAGAAGTTGTCGCCAGACATGCTGAACTTGTTTTGCACTTTCTGGAGGCCTCAGTTGTTCGATTGACTATTATGACCATGCGTTGGAAAGCTCTTTTAGAGAGATAAATCTTTCCTGTTGACAAGAAGAGAAAATTCGAGACAGATTTTCCGTGGACCGATGCAGCGGCCGCAGCATTTCCCGCATCAAAGGATGGGCATAGCATGTGCAGCGGCTGCAGCATTTGATACGGCCGCCGCATCTACCAATGGAGCACCGCGTTTCAATTAACTGAAACCCTAGTTTTCTTTGAGACGTTTTTGGCCGACTTGGGGTCTTTAAGGCCAATTATTACAAGTTTTTCCAGCACTTCTACTCTATTCTACGTTTTTATCAGACAATTAGAGATTGAGCGATGTCTTCCATGAGGAACTAAACTCATCTGTTCTGCCTATAATTTGAAGCTTTATTTAGATTGATTGTGAGTTTCTAATTCCCGTTCCTTGTTTCCTATATTTGAATGCTTCAACTTCTTTGTGCTTGATTGTCTATTGTTTTATTCTATCTAGCCCGCGCAACTAGTTAGAATCAATTCAGTTGCTAAGGTTTTGTAGATTCCTTATTGTGAACCTTAACCTAAGTAGCAAACTTGTCCCTTTAGGGCCGATTGAACTAATTGGATAAGTAAGAAGTTGGATGTGTTGTTAAATCCCTTTTTAGGGACTGTAAATACCTTGGCTAATCTCTTAACTTAAAGATATCAATTGGGTTAAATCCTTCTTTAGGTACTGTTCGATTGATAAGGGTTTCTAGGACTGATTGGACAAGTAACTATATTAGGTCGGGACAAGGGCATTCATAGGAAACTTAATAGGACGAGAAAAAGTTACAAGGATCACTTCAATCAAATAAAGTGGAAAATTATAGGTAGAACTACTTCTCCTAATTGTTTGAATCACAGCCATTTACTCTTGCTTTCATCAATTCGCTTTGATAAAAGGCGGAACTTTCACACTCAAAACCCCCCCTCTTTGGTTACTTAATTGACACTTAAATCATACTTGAATAATAAATTTCCATGTGGATCGACCTCTTACTTATTGCTATACAAGTTATAGGTTTGAGTTTACTTTGACGGATCAACGACAGGTTTTCCCTCTGTCAGTTATAATGATAGCCTCCTTGTGATTTTATGACATGCTATAATGGTATAATTCAACATGACTTGTCTGGTACCTTGCATGGTTGCACTTATGAGTGGATGTATGTGTCGTATATATTAAATTCCCATGATTATTGTCTCCCTATGAACTAGGTCCATGATAGTGTGGCCAACTCTCATTGCATGTTTAACACGTGAATCAGATGACTTAGCATGTCAGATTAACCTAATTGGACCTCATTGATTGTGTACATGTTTAATGAGTATTGCTAGTATCATGTAAGACATATACCTCCCAGTTATATGCCCTCGTATGATTATGTGACGTCCTAGTCTTAATATGTGAATATGGATGCATGTGATGAGATAGTGGATATACCAACCCTGCATGAACTGACCATACCCTTAGCATGATTTTTGGGGTACATCTTAGCATGCTTTTCGTAATATTATGACTTGCTTAATTGTGTATCTAAATGAGTGATAAGTTGTGCATATGATATCATGTGATGTTTGCTAGATCTTGCATAAATTATGCCATATATGTCCCATGTCAGTATGTGCATACATGTTCTTAATCTGTCTAGCATGATTGATGAATGAAATGATAGGTTGCTAGCTTGTTTTGCGCACATATAAAGATGATTATATGAACATGTTATGAATGCGTAAATCGATATTCCTTGAGATAGGTGCATACTAGTGTGAAATAATGTGATGATATCTCTTGATTTTTATGTGTTTGCATGCCACAATTATAAGGGCATCATTGTAACTCTTGGGTTGGGATCTTCTCCATGGTCTCGTCGTCCCTAATCCTGGTCCATATCTGAACTTTTAAGGAAGTTGTGTTGTCCGCCCTTGTCTCTCCTCTATCTTCGTAACTTCTAACCCTTATGATCCTTAGATGAGCGTCGATATGCAAGAAAGGACCGATGACCAAGTGGCACCAGAGCGGCGCAACGGAAGTGTGATGGATCCATGACCCCTGGACCCCAGGAACAACGTCACCGATGGCAAAAAGGACGAATGTGCTTCAAAGATGACAATCGCGAACAAGTTCCTCCCAGATGACACGAGGAAGAACATTCTTAATTCAAATCGTGGATTCTTCTATACTAATCGGAATTGATGTTGTGTGATAGGCCTAGAATTGACATAATTGAATGTGTGATGAAGGATGTGCTGAACTGGTGTTGTAGGAGGAAATCGAGTTCGCAAATATAAAATATAACTAAAGTAAAGCAAACAGATTTCGTCCCTTGCAAATGATTACAAGACTCCCTCCTGATGCAGTAGTGGGAAGTCAGGATCGATCCACGAGGAAGCGTGTCAGCGGATCCTAGGCTGCGGAGAAATCTCACGGACAGAAGTCGACCACAGGTTGTCGATCTCGACTAGTGTTAGTCGACAGAAGATCGGACAAGTCGAACAGCGCAGCAGCAGTCACAGGTGGTTTTAGTAGATATCGACTAGCCTTTACTCGATATCGAGTAGAGTCATCGATGTCGATGAAGCTCTTGTCGAGTACATGCACAGGAACAGCTACGACGATCTGGGATCGAAGATCAGTAACTCGATATCGACAAGGGGTAGTCGATATCGAGGACGGCAGAAAGTAAAAAAAAACGAAATAAAATAAAAACAAAGGCTTTTGGGATTCGAAAATAAACTTTATAAAAGACAACTTCCAAGATTGGGGTTTGCAACAACGATAACCAAGCATGCATAAGGCAAGAATAAAACAGATTATCATGTAAATCGCATCAAAGGACCAAGCTTTCGCCTTTTCCAACAATTTAGACAACTCTTTCAAGAAACCCTAATTGTCTTTACTGATTTTATGTTTACAATCCAAGTGGTTAGCATGGACCTCCATTAGATGGGCTATAAACACATAACAAGTAGCATATGCTTAAAACATGATAAAAGTCGGATCTTTACCTCAAACTTGCAGGGCTATCATCGGGCTCGCCCCAACCCTAGAAGTGGGTGGACTACTCGCGCTTCATTGCAACCTCAGACATTAATTGAAAGGAAATAACTACTTGCATTAAATCAAACAGAGCTTACAACCAAAGGAAGCCAATTCCGCTCTCGCTTCACCAACTCCTCTTGGCCACTCACTCTCTCTCTCTCTTTACTACTAATTGTTGTGTGATGGAATGAATGAAACTTAGCCCCCTAAGGCTTTATTTATAGGCTTCTAATCCTTTCTATTCAAGGATAGAAATCTCTATCTATATCTAAATATCTATATCTAAAAGCTTAATGATAAATAAATGGAATAACATAAATAAATCCAAAAAGGAAATTATATCTAAAAGCCTAAAATATCTTCAAGTGGATAAATCTTCTCTTCATTGGATGGATCTTGATAAAATCGGACAACCTTCGGCCTCAAGGAATCCAAAACCGCGTCGGACTGCTCAAACCGCGTACGCGGCTTCCGGATAGATCTCCTCGATATCGAGTTAACTCCTCGATATTAAGTAACATGGACGTCGACTTCGGCTTCAGCGGCTTTGTCGAGTAGTTCTTCCTCGGACTGGCTTGGATATGTGATTCTAGGGTCCTCGATATCGACATCTTTCATTGATATCGAGTAGACTTGGTTCATCGACTTGGATGGCTCGGCATGTCGAGTAGCTGGTCTTCGACATGCTCAGACGCTGGCTCTCGGGTGTTGTCGATATCGAGGAGTTTCCTCGATATCGAGGACTGGTGTTGCTCAGTGTCCGGCTATCTAGTCAAGTCGAGTAGAACTTCGCGGCATCCTCGATCAGGCTCTCCTCGACTCCGGACTGGTCTTCAGGGCTTTGTCGATATCGAGGAGATTACTCGATATCGAGGAGTGTGCTGGAGTCCGGCAACTTTGTTCCTCGGCTTCTCGACATGGTGCTCCTCGATCAGGGTGTGTCCGGACATGGTTTGTCAATATTGACGAAATTAAGTCGATATCGAGGACTCTTCAGGCTCCATCTTTGCTTCTTGGTTTTCTCCCGAAATGGCTCCATATCCTGCAATATTAAACAGAAACTTATGTAGATCTCTATTCCTGGCAAATAAGCATATACTACATAAATTCGACATATTCCCAACCCGAAATATGCAAAGTGTATAGAATACGGAACTAAACTGTGCATTTCAACATGGCTATTTTAGAGACATCAAATCACCTCATACTTAGACTTACTTGTCCTCAAGCAATAACCAAACAATAACCAAGACCTATAAAACATCCTTCAGGTCTTCGCCTTTTGTCAAAAGCAACATCTCAAGTAGTAGCAATGTAAGACAAGTGAATTTAACGTCATCACACATATATGAGCGATCCATGGGTAGGCAATATAAATCCAACCTCACCAGGGTAAAGTGTTTTCACTCAACTCTCAATGTGTTTAGGCTTATACAGATCAACTCTCAACTCAATTCCATATACAATCTCATAAACATTGCAATTTAAATATAAATCCACTTCGCAACCAATTATGTAAATGCAACAAGAATTATCAGGAGGACTTCGCTCAATAGAAGTCTTCAAAGAAGATTCCATTCGGCGGGGTTGTAATGGGGCTTGGTAAGAAATAAAAGGGTATGGAATTATTTGGTCATGTGGTGCTTAATAAAATTCGGGAATCAAGACTCCTAAATCTCCAACACAACTCAACCAAACCATAACTCTCAATCATATGTATCAACCAAACTCTCCCACTTATCTCAATGAAGTATGTAACCCTTCAAACTTAATTAACCTCTCATAAGTATGAATCTTGCGAAAATGAAAGAAATAAGGTAAATTTGGCTCATGCACCCTTTTTTTTTTTTTGAAAAAACGAAAATAAACTAAAACTAGTGCATTTATAGGGTGAGCCAAAAATCCTTTTACATAGTATGTATAGCAAGATAAAAATATAAAACCAACCCATATCTTAATAATTTCAAAAAAATCCTCCTCACTTGAAATGAAACGCAAGCTCATTTCTTCCACAAACCATTATTTCAACCAACTCTAAGTCTTAATTCCCAAATGGGGGTCACGCTCAATTTGGCTAAGGATAATTTTGTGCAGTTTATAAAAAGTCTCAGGCTAATGTTCTGGCTTCAAGAAAGGATAATGCAGGTTAGGTAAAGAGAGGATAAAATTGGCTTAAAAGGTGCCTCCATCATGTAATTCTCATTCACATAAACATATAAATGCATTAGGCCTTGAATAACTATCACAACATTTAGAGATGCATAGGAAAAGTAAATACACTCAAGAAAGCAGAGGGATTTTTTTATGTTCTCCCTATAATGCCAAATCACTAGGACAAATTTTGTTGGATCTCAACCTTTAGCTTAGGATCATATGTGCTCAATTTCATCACAAGTTCACACTCCACATAAAAACAATTTCGAGAACTTAGGCTAAACCATCCAAACACGCCATAGGATTTACATGATCAAGTCAGTCATTATTTATCATCATAGGACATCTAAGTTAGGGTATAAAAAACTAAGACAATGCAAAAATTAAACATGCATTTTTTCTTCTTTTTTTTCGACAATTTTTAATGTAACTAAAAAACAAGACTTAAAGTATAACAAAAGACTTAAATGCATAAAATTTAAACATGAATGCATAACATAAAATTTCACCATGTAAAACCAAAAGCAAGACTAAAACATATAATAATGATAATGAGCCCTTCCCCCACCCCATACTTAAAATATACAGTGTCCCCACTGTATAAAATCAAATAAAAACAAGAGTAAAGGAAGGAACTCACCGGATAACGCATCGAGGAGGGCAAAACAGGGCCTGTCGAGTAACCGTTCTTGTCGATATCGAGTACTATACTCGATATCGAGTAAGCTTGTCTGCGTCTAGTGGAATCTGAAGTCGATGAGACTCATCTGGCTTAGTCGATATCAAGTTGTCCTACTCGATATCGAGGAACTTCTAGGCTGCTCCTCTTGGTCGTTGTCGAGTTGGCCTTCGTCGATTCCGACTGTTTTTCATGGACTTCTTTATTTCACCTTTCGCAATCCTTCTATGCTTGCCGACCTAAAAGTGTTAGATTGCACACAAAAACAAGACTTTCCACATGAAGTATTCTAAACTAAAAAACCAAAAACAAAAACCAACACCAAAACCAAAAGTTTCAAAAGTCCCAAAATTCAAAAAGTCTTATATACATGCTCTAGATTTTAGAGTCGCTAGGCCGACTTCTTCTTTTATGCTAAAGGGCCTTTAATGTGGGGCCCGCTTGTTTTTGGCCCTTCTCCTGGATCATCTAGGTCCTGATTGTAGTATGCAAGCTCAGCTGATAGATGGTTGCTTGCATATTCTTCTTTTTCTTTCTTCTTTCTCTTCCCAGCTCTTAGTTTCCGTAGATTCTCTCGCCACGGGGCCTTACCTCCCCTTAAATTATTTATAAATTTCTTAATGGACTGAGGAGGAGTAGGATTCATACCTGAACTTACCTTTTCGGACCGAAAACATAAATCTTCGGGCTTGGGGTTAGTCGATATCGGGTAGGACTGGTCGATATCGAGTACAGGGACCCCATACTTAGGCTCTTGGTAAGTCTGGTGCTCAGCAGAGGAAGTCGATGTCGATGAATTCTGGTCGATATCGAGTAGGGCTTTAGTTTATATCGAGTTAGGGTTGTCGATATCGAGTACAGTGTTGGTTCCTTCCTCCGTTAATTGCTTGGTCCCGTTGTTACTGATGCTCTTCACCTCCAGTCATGAAATTTCCTCTTTTGCAGGGCCAAAAGAGAAGTCTAAGACCTCGTCGCCTATGGTAAAGGTGAGAAATCGCTGTTTGACACTGATTTTGGCATCTGCAGTAGCTAAGAATGGTCTACCAAGAATAATAGGGCTAGTAGGATCTTCCGCACAGTCTATAATAAGAAAATCTGCTGGAACAAAGAATTTACCAACCTGGACAGGGATATTTTCAACTATACCTGTAGGGATGACCACTGTATTGTTTGTCATGAATATAGATTGGCATCCACAGACTCTATGCATCCTATCTTCACCTTCCGCCAGATTGATAAGGGCATGATGCTCACACTTGCTCCTAAATCACAAAAGGACTCATATTTATATTATCTAAATCTCACAGTAACAGAAAACTTACAAGGGTCAGGTCTCTTTTCAGGGAAGTGGAGTACTTTGCATTCGCCGGCGATCTCTGAGATGGATCGCTTCTTGCTCAGGATTTCCTTCAGAAATTTGACATATCCAGACATCTCTTGCAGGGCTTCTGTAAAAGGAATAGAGACATTCAGTTCTTGCACCATATTAACAAAACGGTTAAACCTACCTGTAGTGGGATCTTTCAGTGTTTTGGAAGGGAAAGGCAATGTCTTTTTCTACTTCGGAGCCAGATCAGACGTCGGAGGTGTTGCAGAGTTGTCGACATCGGCCATCTTTTTATTGATATCGACTTGAGCTTCCTCGATATCGAGTAAGGTTGTCGATCTCGAGTTGCCGGGCTGGGCAGTGGAGTCCGAGCTTGGCTTCTAGTCTGTGTCGAGGAGGGTTTTTTCGATATCGACCAAGGGCTCCTCGATATCGAGTTGCTGCTGCTCGTTATCGACTTGCTGCTCTGCTTTGTCTTGGTGCTTCCCGACCTCTGGCTCGTGTAATTGGTGCCCGCTCCTGAGTTTGATAGATGTGACGTGTCCGGTCTTCCCCTTAGGATTTGGTTCTGGTTGCCCAGGGAGTTGTCCGGATTGTCGTGGAATCTGCGCTGCGAATTGACCCATTTGAGTCTCAATGCTTCTCTTCCAGATGTCCAGCTCTCCAAATTTTGTATTGATGTTCTGAAACTGGTTGTTGATGGTGCCTTGATTCCGGCGCATCTCTTCAAGGACGAGCTGTAAGTCATCCTTCTTTTGATCCCTTTATGGATGTCCTGGAGCTCTGTATGGCGAGGGGTTCCTAGGAGGACCTTGGTTCCACTGTGGTTGATAGAACCTTTGGTCCCCCAAATAGCGATTGGGACCCCCTACGTAAGCTACCTCTTTGTGTGTCTCTGCCATCCTGACTTGCTCTGTGTGTGGGCACTCAGTAGTGGTGTGCCATTGTGATCGGCATTCGATGCAAGGCTGATTGACAGAGAGATACTTGACTTGCTTGAGGAGCTTGCGATTCTGGTCTCTATAGAACTGCTCCCTGACATATGGGTCAATCTCCTTGAAGCTTCATAGAGGGGCATAAATGGTACTGGCCTGGCATAGGAGTTCTCTTCATAGTTTGTAGTAGACCCATACTTGTTGTCATAATTGGTGAACTTGTCAAGTACACCTCATGCGTCAACTGGTGGCATCGTCAGATACTCATATCTAGTATACTGATTGATCCTGTTGTTAGTGACTTGGTCAAGATAATTGAAGAAGATCTCTTGAATGATGTAGGGTGGTTGTCCATGAGTGGGGCAAGATCACAGTAGTTCTTTGTATCTTTCCCATGCTTTTGCTAGCGGCTCCCCGGGCTTATGTTTGAAACCTGTGATCTTCTAGCGGAGGAGTGCTGTCTTGGCAAGAGGGAAGAATTTGTTTAGAAACTCTTGCTCTACTTGGGCCCATGTTGTAAGGGATCTTGGTTTCTGTCCTTCTAGCCACTTTAGTGCAGGTCCAGCGAGAGACCAGCGAAAGGCCTTCATCTTGACATATTCCAGAGTGGTACCTTCAGCAAGAGTACGACACATGTCAGAAAAATTGGTAATATGTTCAAGAGGGCATTCATTAAATTTGCCATAAAAAAGCATTATTTTTGAGCTCTATAAGGAATTGAGTGCGAATTTCAAAAGAGTTTTCAGGGATTAGAATAGCCGATTCAGGCACGACGAGAGTCGGGTGCATATAATCCTCTACAGTGGTTGGGTATTGGGCAAGCTCAGCTTCTGCTTGCCTTGCGCGCTCGCCGGGCTCGCCCCAACCCTAGAAGTGGGTGCACTACTCGCGCTTCATTGCAACATCAGACATTGATTGAAAGGAAATAACTACTTGCATTAAATCAAACAGAGCTTACAACCAAAGGAAGCCAATTCCACTCTCGCTTCACCAACTCCTCTTGGCCACTCACTCTCTCTCTCTCTCTCTACTACTACTAATTGTTGTGTGATGGAATGAATGAAACTTAGCCCCCTAAGGCTTTATTTATAGGCTTCTAATCCTTGCTATTCAAGGATAGAAATCTCTATCTATATCAAAATATATGTATCTAAAAGCTTAAGGATAAATAAATGGAATAACATAAATAAATCCAAAAAGGAAATTATATCTAAAAGCCTTAAATATCTTCAAGTGGATAAATCTTCTCTTCATTGGATGGATCTTGATAAAATCGGACAACCTTCGTCCTCAAGGAATCCAAAACCGCGTTGGACTGCCAAACCGCGTACGCGGCTTCCGGATAGATCTCCTCGATATCGAGTAACATGGACGTCGACTTCGGGTTCAGCGGCTTGGTCGAGTAGTTCTTACTCGGATTGGCTCGGATCTGTGATTCTAGGGTCCTCGATATCGACAACTTTCATCGATATCGAGTAGACTTGGTTCATCGACTTGGCTGGCTCGGCATGTCGGGTAGCTGGTCTTCGACATGCTCGGACGCTGGCTCTCGGGTGTTGTCGATATCGAGGAGTTTCCTCGATATCGAGGACTGGTGTTGCTCATTGTCCGGCTGTCTGGTCAAGTCGAGTAGCACTCCGCGGCATCCTCGATCAGGCTTTCCTCGACTCCGGGCTGGTCTTCAGGGCTTTATCGATATCGAGGAGATTACTCAATATCGAGGAGTGTACTAGAGTCGGGCAACTTTGTTCCTCGGCTTCTCGACATGGTGCTCATCGATCAGGGTGTGTCCGGACATGGTTTGTCGATATCGACGAAATTAAGTCGATATCGAGGACTCTTCAGGCTCTGTCTTTGCTTCTTGGTTTTCTCCCGAAATGGCTCCATATCCTGCAATATTAAACAGAAACTTATGTAGATCTCTATTCCTGGCAAATAAGCATATACTACATAAATTCGACATATTCCCAACCCGAAATATGCAAAGTGTATAGAATATGGAACTAAACTGTGCATTTCAACATGGTTATTTTAGAGACATCAACTGGTAGCAATGATTGCCTGACTAACTTGTTTCTATGATGATGTGCCTTAGTGCTTGGTATAAGGACTTGCTGGTGAGTAGGTTATGGGTTATACGTCTGGTGGTGCTTCTTCTTGGGCATGAGTCGAGAGATTTTTCGGTAAGCTAGGTCGGAAAGTGGAAGAGGGATTGAAGTCTTTGTTCTTGGTCATGAGATGAGCGATAGGGTGTGCAGGATGGATGTGTTATCTTGGGTAGAGCCTAGTGAGTTGGGACTGGTCAGAGATAGTGGTTACTGAGTATAGTTGAGCTCAAAGCAGGCCAGTCTTAGGTGAGGAGTGAAGTAGTATGGAAAGACTTCGAGGGAAATGTCCTAGTGAAAAGTGGTAGTCTAGGAAGGTTGTGTGTGCGGGTAGTATAAGAGAGTGGTTGGTTGAGGTCTGGAATAGTTTCATTAGGGTGATCTTGAGATTGGGTATGGGTAGAGGTAGTTAGGATAGTTCTAGAGGTGGATGGGCGAGCTAGGAGTTGATCGGAGAATTCTTGAGGGGAGGTGTTGTAAAAAGGATTAGTGTGCTAAGGAAGGTGGTTAGATAGTCTATGAGCAGATCGTGGGCAGTGTTGAGGATGATTGATTAAGGAACGTATGAGGAATTGTAGAATTTGGGACTAGGTGATGTGTGTTGTGAGTGGGAGCGATTTCGGTAAAGGGATGAGGAGGAATTGCCAAGGAAGAGTAGTATGAGGGTGCTTGGGAAATTATCGATCGGGGATATTAGGTTGTTCATATCAGGGTTGTTCGTGTGATGAGTATTTGGGGGTTGTTTAGATAGGATTGGTAATGCTTGGGGAATTTATGAGTGAAGGATCTCTAGATGCGTTGTTGGAGGATTTTGGCATAGGGAATTAATCTGGATTTATGAGTGGAGGTCATTGTGGCTATTGAGGCAATTGAGCATGTGAGATGAATCTTCGAGGAAAGGCTGGTAGCTAGGAAAGGATGTAGTTGAGATTCCTAGTAAGACTGTGGGCTTAAGGTTGAGATAGGGAGATTATGAGCATAGATTTGGGAACTA
Source organism: Persicaria tinctoria (assembly GCA_037127255.1). Taxonomy (NCBI): domain Eukaryota; kingdom Viridiplantae; phylum Streptophyta; class Magnoliopsida; order Caryophyllales; family Polygonaceae; genus Persicaria; species Persicaria tinctoria. The sequence continues at coordinate 41,024,956 of JBANSL010000005.1, read as the reverse complement.
GGCAAAGCATAAGGTATTGAGGACGCTAGAGGATAAGAGATTTTTGAAGGTTGGTGAAGTTGCGGTGCTTAGGAAATTCGGACGAGGATGTCATAGGAATTCGGTGAAAATGATGATCGGTACATAAGGGTTTAAGTGGTAGAGATTTCAAAGTTAAGGAAGCGTTCTCTGAGGCAATTTGGGGAAAAATGCGGAGTTGAGGGAACTAGTCCAGGTAGAGTATGCTGGGAAGAGGATCTAGAGTGGGTCGGCTTGAGGGTCATGGTGATTCGTGGTTAGGAGTACCACTAGTTGGGTTCTGCGTTAGAATTGGGCGGGAGTGTCAGGTGTGAGATAGTCATCATGAGTTGGGTCCTTAGAGGTGGATGGTTAGTGAGAGTGGTTAGTGGCTTGGGAAGTATGATTAGGTTAGCAAGGTGATTCGAGATATCTCTTTAGGAGATGAGGGTTGGGCGGAGTCTTGAGAGCCTAGGAAGAGTAAGCGAGATTGTTAAGAAGTGTCTAGATCAACCGTGAGAGCGGTTTAGTTGAGGACTTGGAATTTTCTATTAGAGTGTAAAGATGGGACTGATAGAGGAGCCCTAGGGAAAGGACGTGTTATATATGGAGTCTTGATAGTAGATCGAGTTGTTCAGCTTGTTGAAATGAGGAAATTTTGTGATTTGGGAACTCTGAAATATAGTTTTAAATAGTCGAGTGAAAGGTAGGACTTGAAGTCGGGATGTCGAAGTGGATTGGCCCTTAGATGGCTTGATGGCATAGGAGTTGGGATACCTACTAGTTGGTTTGGGTATTCGACCTTTATTGTGAATAGTTATGAGGCTAGAAAGGTTGTATGTGGGCAGGATACAATGGTGCCTAGAACTGGTAGTGGATTGAGATGGTAGACCTCGGTGAAGTTGATCTTAGTGAAAGGGATGGTGAGTAGTGGGTATGCCTCGTCATGATTGGTAGTTGTAGGCGGATTCTCCTGAGGATATGATCTAGGGTATACCTTACTTGGGGCTGAATGTTCTGCGAATTCTATGCTATAGATGATGTTGATTCTCTGATGTTTTGTCGTTGACAATAGTGAACTGTTAGTACTAACATAGTTATCCCTGAACTCGATGGAACGCTAGTGTACGAAAGCACTTGTTTGCCTCTAATGCGATGACGCTTGGTAGATAGCATGAGTATGATATGCTTATATGATTGATATAACGTGCATATCTGATTGATATGGTGTGTAACTTCAATGAGATGATGTTATGGTATGTGACTATACGTGTCATGAGTATGACCTGGTTGAAATGTGTGATGCAATTGCTATGTTATATGATGCCTGGAATTGGAATTGCTAAGATACTAGAACCGAATTGGTGAAATTTGACTCTTACTTGGAACCTAGGGAGGAAATATGGGATTATCCTTAGAGGTGGATGATTCCACCTCTAGAGTTCTGAAATTGCTTGACTAACGCCGGATTTTAAACGGTGAAAAAAAAAGGACTAACTTGGATTCTGAGAAATTGAACACGATCGAGAACTTCAATGATTTTGAGACCAAACCTTTTAAAACTAAGGAACCCTCTTGAATTTTTCTGGCCGAGCTTGCATTATAACGCCCCCCGAAGTGGATACAGGCATTTTATAGGGGCCCTTATAGACTGCTTACTATGACCTAGGGGAGACGCCTTAATGCTTTTCAAGTTATGATATGATCGAGAAGTCGGAATAAGGATGTGGTAGAGGCCCATATTACAATCTTGCTACAATCTATTAGCGATATTATGATCACGACAACGGTGCTGTGAGGATCTCATAGGGGCACTTATGGGGTACTTGTGGGATCAATGGCATGATCCATGGACTCGCCGATTTCAAACTTCATCCCCTGTTTTAAAATGATTTTAGTCATGGGGATGAGACTTGTTTTTAGAGGTTGATGATGTAAATGCTCGGATTTTCAAATCCTAATTTTTCGAAGAAAAAAAAAGAATTAAAAATGAAATTTAATCGTTTTAAAATTCGTTCAGCAGATTCCGACCGGAATATAAATTTAACGAACGATTTTCGTCCTTTTTCCTCGGAAATTCAAAATCAATTCGGATAATGATATATTTTCCGGTTATAAAAATCTAATCGATCGAGAAAGCGGGATTTGGGGAACTAACATTCGAAAACTAATTACGGGATTCAAAATTTGCGTATTCGGGATTTATTTCCGGGTATTGGTTAACAAATTCAACACACTACTCTCACGAAGTCCCTCACCTTACCCTTCAAATTCAACCCACCCCTTACCCCGTCATTCACCATTTACAATCATCATCCATCCCTCTCCCCTGCCATTCCCACGCCAGCACCATTCTTTCATCATAACCATCGCCCTCTTCGATCACCATCGTCACCGATCATCACAACCGCCACAGCTTCAAGTTCCTCCTCCTCCTTTGAGTCACCTAGCACCACCACATCCACTCCTCGCGAGGACCGACGTCCGGGGACAAACCCGTGCCAGCCAGGAGCCGCACAGGAGCCACCAGCGCCGCCGACAAGCCACCGAAGTCCATCGCCCCGTTTGAGCACGAACAATTATACGGTAATCCGTTCTCACTCGTTTTCGATCGGAATCACCCTCGGACTTCACCATCATGCTCACCCATGCCCGACGTAGGTTCGACGAGCCATCGCAAGCCTCCGACGGCGCTCAACCCTTCGATATTTTCTTTCTTTCCTCGTTAGATTCGTGAATCCTTGTTGCTTAGGCTATTCGGGGGCGGTATTTGAGAGCTGAGTTGGGGGAGTCGGGAGAGCTCGAGAACTCTGGTGAGCTCAAGGTCGGCGAGGGCGGGCGAGAGATCGGGAACACAAGCGAGACTCGCGAGGGTGTACGAGAGTCGGTGTGAGGGAGCTTGGGAGGATGAGCGAGAAGGGGAGGCAGCGAGGGCCGAGCTGGGCGAGTCCGGGCCGGCTAGGCACCGAGGCGGCACGGCGCCGAGCTTCATCGGCAAGCTGGCGGGAGTCCCCGTTTGAAGCAAAGGAGGAAGACCAATATGGGAATACTACCCAACATCCAGGGTTCGATTCCCGTTTCCCCATGTTTTTTAAGAGTGTTATCTAGCTCAAGTGGTAAAGGAAGGGGAAGGAGAATCAAAATCAAAAGGTCTTGGGTTCAAATCCTAATTCTTTCAATTTAATTCCCCGATCCTATCAAGGATTATTTCTTTTTACCATTCCGGAATGGCTCACCGGAAAGGACTTCTGGGTAGTACCCATAGATCCCCAGTTCGAACCCCGGAATGGCCGCTCTTTATTTACCTATTCAAGGGGGGAAGAAGAGACATGTGGGCCCCTTGCCATTTCATTATATATATATTAATTTTTTTATTAACCGGTTGGGGATTTATATTTTTGGGTTCTGTTCAATTCGATTTGGGTTTATCCGCTTATTAAAATTAGTCAATGGTATTTAAAATAAAATATAATATTATTCGGACTTAAATATTTAAAAGGAACTTGAAAAAGAATTTCAAAGATCGGATAGTGATTTAATAAATAAATTGAAAAAGTAATTTTGGCTAGTATTTTTCAAGGGTCTGAATTCTTAACTATTTGACATGGACTTTGAAATGGTTTTGGAACTAACTTGGGAACCCGAATTGTTCGATGACTAACTAGCATGATGATATGATTGTTTGACTAACGACATGATATGTGTGACTAATAGCATGACGTATGATGATTTATTTTAAGAGATTGAATATTGGCTACTTATGATGATGATCTTATATATCCTTATGAAAAGTATGCGTATGAAATAGTAATATGTGAATTTGGCTAAGTATGATATGGAGGTTATTTTAAGCTGATGTGTTGTCAAGTTATGATGAACGGTATGAGATGGGAGATGATTGATCATGGTGAACTGAAAGTATGGTTGGTGTGAGCTTGCTTATTTATTTGCTTGTATGAGTGTGTGATATATGTGATCAGAAAATCTATAGTAGTATGCTCAATATATTCTCGTTATGTAATTAGGTGATACTCTGTGTTCGTGACTACTGTGTGCTGGATTTTTTTTTTGCTGATCTTCTAGCCAGGTAAGTACCTCCGGGGCTTACTCAGTAACTAGTACCTCTTGCCTGATGTGTCATATCGTATGTAGGTGTTGCATATGCATAAAAGCATGTCATGTAGTATCATGCTCAGGAATTGCACTTACGAATTAGCATTCGTATTCTATATGCGTTTGAATACAGAACGGTCATTATCTGTGAGTCCTATAGTTCTTGCTAGGGTCATAGGACAACCTAGTCCCATCGGGTTTCGTCCTGAGTCATTCGAGTCGTTGGAACACCTTTACTATTATCAACATTATTATTTTCTTTTCGCAAGAACCATGATATGATGATGAGATTTGAGATACTATAGAATCGAACTGGCCAGTCTCCACCCTACCTGGAAGGGGGGTGGTGGTAGAAGGGCAATATACCACTTGGTATTCTTTGTTAAGGCCTTACTTAATATTCTGCACATATGAATTAAGAACATGATAGTGTAGTTAATATTTCAGTACTGCATGAAGGCATCCTTTATTCTAGGTATAGGCGTATTATATGTCCTCAGCGCGGATAGAGGACCTGCGGTCGGACTATTGGCCTGACTTGGTAGTATAGTTTCAGGTACCCGATCCACTGCTTGATTTCATGTTGTTATGATAGGGTCCATTCATATGGCGGAGAGTGAGTGTTTGAACCCTGACTTCACCAGATTCATGCTTTTAGGATTCCTTCCTACTTATACTCTGTTTTGACCCGGCTCTGCCGCAGCACTGGTTCTATCATTTTCAGAACATATCTCATTTGCATGATAAAAGGTTTTCCGCGTTGTAAATTAGGACATGTACAGGGGTTTACCCCGGGGTCTCAAACAGACCTTTTGAATTTGGGTGCTAAATCCCACTTTAAACTACAAATCTTCGGTTTCAAACCTTCAACCTGTATTCGGGGCCCAAGATCCCAACGAGGGGTTTCATCCCTCGAAATGTAACTCGGGAATCATAATCTCGGGCCGTTATAGTGTTTGCTCAATTGCTTGAGAATAGAATTCAATCAAAACCTAGCCCCTAGGGCCTTATTTATAGTGTTCAACCCTAGCTAATCTAGGAAAGAACAATCTATCTTTATCTAAATCTATCCATCTAGATTCTAATGATAAAACTTTGATAAATAAAAATAATGGAAACAAATAAATATCCTAGGTAAATTAGAAAATTCACCAACTAGGATAGATGTCTTCAACTTGATAAAATACCTCGTGCCTTGCATCTTAAGTAAATCCACACTCGGATTCGGACTCGATTAGGCCGTCGGATGGGCTTCTGTGGGCCACTCAACATCGAGTCATGTGTGGTGTCTTGATCCGGCTCACACTCGACCTTGTCTTCTTCACTCGATCACGGCTCCGAACTTCACTCGACATCGAGTCGCTGACTCGATGTCGAATCCTCCTGTGTCTCAGGTCTGGCTAGCACTCAGTCTCGGCTCTCCAAGGGTATCTGTCGAGTTGATCCACTCGACTTCGAGTGTCGGACTCGACGTCGACTTCTCATGTCGAGTGGTCTACTTTCAGCATTTTGGTCTTGAAACGCACTTTCCTGAGTCCTCGTTCGTTTGATTGACACATACGGATATGCATTGGAAAACTCTTTTCAAGGGCTACAACTCTCATGAAGACATCAGAACTTAGTTCAGAATGATGAATGGCGAAAAGTGGCGGTTCCTCCAGCTGCACCATTATGTTCTCTTCCTTTGCTTCTCCAATGTCTTCATGACTTTCCTTTGAGCTCCAAAGTGCGTCCGATTTCTGCGAAATTAAATAAGAACCTTTGTAGACCTCCATATTTTTCAAATAAACATAAACTACACAAATCCTAAATAAATCAAAACCAAAAGTATGAAATTCAGACAGAAATCGATATGAATGTAAGCGAAAAAATGGTTAATTGAGCGCACATCAGTAACCATCGGGTGGTTTCATGTAGATTTCTTCATCAAGAAATCCATGTAAGAAAGCATTATTAATATCTAACCGGTGAATAGGCCATTCTCTAATAGTAGCAAGTGCTAGTAAACATATGTTTGTAGTCTTTATCATTTACCTGATTGTAGCTTGGTTTGCAAGGGAACCTCAGCGTGTGCATGCGCTGGTTCCGTTCCAAGGCAAGTTGATGACCTTCTCAGTATTCATATACTTCACATGGATGGCCCGGAATATGATTGTCTATCAAAAGGCTACATTTCGGCCAGAGAAGTGTGCTACGAAAATTATTGAAGCTTGTAAAGGGAGAATTTCGGTTAGGTGAAAATGCAAAATCGTGACATAAAAGAGATGGAAGAAGTATATACTTTGATAGGTGGACGAGTGAGAGGACGGGGTAGGAGAGTTAGAGAAGGTTATTTTGGATATACTTTTGGGGAGGTTAGGCCCTGCGTGACCTTGGCATCTCATATTTTTTACTCTAGACCCTGGGTATGGTCTACGTCTTTTGTAACCCCGTTATAATTTTCAGCAATATATTTACCTCTTCAGCCTTTACCTGATTGTAGCATTTGGCTACTAACCTTGCCTTATACCTTTTGATAGACCCATATGGTTTATACTTGAGTTTAAAAACCCATTTTGAACCAATTGCTATCTGTTCAGGAGGTAATATGGTTATGACCCATTGTTTTTCTTCTCCAAGGCTAGCAACTCCTTATCCATGGCCTCTATCCAATTTTGATCTTTCTTTGCCTGATACAGTCAAGAATGTCCTTCTGTGGTACAATGACCTTGATCCAGGCAGCCTATCAAGTGTAAGTGTTTGGAGAACTGAGTCCTTAACGGATCTCAGAGGCCTACTCCTGTATATATATCAATGGGTGAAAACCCTAAGGGTACAATTGTAACTGTACATGATATGGACAGATATAAATAATATAATGCTAACATCCTCCCTCAGTCGCACCTAGAGGTGAGCGAATAGCAAGACTGGAACGAAAAGAAGTAAAAAGAGGAGTAGGTAATCCTTTTGTGAAAATGTCCGCATACTGATGTGCGGAAGGGACATGAAGAACTCGGACCTGGCCTAGGGCGACCTTCTCTCTGACGAAATGGATGTCAATCTCGATATGCTTCGTCCGCTGGTGCTGAACTGGGTTCGACGACAGATAAACAGCGGAGACATTGTCGCAGTAGACCAGTGTAGCCGATCGAAGGGGAACCCGAAGCTCGCAGAGAAGGTTGTGGAGCCAGTAGGTCTCAGCCACGGCGTTGGCAACACCACGATACTCAGCCTCGGCACTCGAGCGGGAGATGGTGGCCTAACGCTTGGAGGACCACGATACCAGATTGTCGCCCAGGTACACCGCGAAACCAGATGTAGAGCGGCGAGTTTCAGGACAACCCGCCTAGTCAGCGTCAGAATAGGCGGTGAGGGAGTCAAACCTCTTGCGAGCGAGATGTGAGCCCATGTCAGAGGTGCCCTTGATGTACCGGATTATCCTCTTGAGCACCTGAAGATGGTGCTTGCGGGGATCATGCATGTATAAGCAGATTTGCTGGACGGCGAAGGCAATGTCCGGTCTGGTGAATGTCAGATACTGGAGAGCACCGGCCAGACTACGGTAGGTTGTAGGATCCTCAACCTTAGGACTGGAGGCAGCATCGAGCTTGGACTTGCAGTCGACAGGGGTGGTGGCTGGCTTGCAAGACGTCATGCCGGCTTTGTCGACGATCTCAAGAGCGTACTTCTGCTAATGAAGGAACAGGGCAGTAGGAGTGCGTGACACAGAGACGCCAAGAAAGTAGCTCAGGGAACCGAGATGAGTCATGGCAAACTCTGATCGCAACAGGGCCATCAGGCTAGACAAGAGAGATGTAGAGGAAGTGGTGAGCACTATGTCATCAACGTGCAGGAGAAGATAGGCGGTGTCAGACCCTGAGTGGAACATAAAGAGAGAGTGATCAGACTAACTTCCCTGAAATCCAATGCCAGTGAGGTACGAGGCGAATTGCTGATACCAGGCGCGAGGTGACTGTTTCAACCCATAGAAAGACTTTCGGAGAAGGCAGACGTGAGATGGGCGGGTGGGATCAAAGAAGCTTGGCGGCTGATGCATATACACAATCTCCTGAAGGTTGCCGTGAAGGAAGGCATTCTTGACATCAAGCTGATGGATAGGCCAATCCTTAGTAAGGGCGATACTCAGAACTGTGCGGATGGTAGCCGGTTTGACGACCGGGCTGAAAGTCTCATCGCAGTCAACCCCAACCTCCTGCGACTTGTTGTTGACCACTAGGCGAGCCTTGTGTCGCTCTACAGTCCCGTCTGACCTGTACTTATGCTTGAACAACCACATGCAGTTAATGATATTAGTGTCTCGATGCCTTGGAACGAGGTCCCACGTGCCCTTTTTAATAAGAGCACTAAACTCATCCATCATGGCGGCGTGCCAGTTCGGGTCCTGCAAGGCCTTGTGGGGTGATTTGGGGAGAGGGGATATGTCGGGGGATGGAGTGAGAAGGTTGTATTTGGGGTTAGGTTTGACGATCCCGGACTAAGACCGAGTCTTCGTGGAATGGACGGGGGGTGCAAGCGGAGGCGGGGTTTAAGTCGGGCTGCCTGCGAGGGGGAAGGAGAGGGGGGTGGGTTGCGGCGGGCGCCGCCAGGGGGGGTGACCCCGCCGCATGGGGTGCTGCGGGTTGTGCGGCGGGCGCCGCCAGGGGGTGATCCCGCCGCATGTTGCTGCGCCCGCCGCCAATCAATTTGGGCGGGGGGTTGGTTTGATGCGGGCGGTGTTCCGGATGAGGCTTGTTGAAATAGGTGGCGTAGGAGGGGTGGGAATTCGTCATAATTGGGTGGTGTGGATGGGTTGGGAACAACAGGGGTGGGTGGTGTGGCGAAAGGGAGGGTCTGTTCATCGAAAATCACATGGCGCGAAGTGACAACCCGATTGGTATCCAAGCGAAGACAACGGTAGCCTCGATGGTGTGGGGAGATGCCCAAGAAGACACATTTAGTGGAACGTGGGGATAGCTTGTGAGGGGCGGTGGCACTCATGTTGGGGAAACAGAGACATCCAAACACTCTAATGTGATCGTAGGAAGGGTAGCGCCTGTAGAGTGCCAAGGTTGGGATGGAGTTGCCAATGGCTTTGGATGGAAGGATATTGTGGAGATAGGTGGCCATGTGAAGCGCCTCAACCCAAAAGGGGAGGGGAAGAGAGGCGTGATGTAGGAGGTTTCTAGTTTTGTCATTTTGTGGAGAGGTTTGGGGGCATGAGAATGTGTTCCGCTTTGCCATTTTGTGGAGAGGTTTGGGGGCATGAGAAGCGGAGTGTTATCCCATTTTTTTGACAAAAGGAGCGAACAAGATTGTTGTCAAACTCTCCTCCCATGTCTCACTGAATAGCCATGATGGGAAAAGTGAATTGAGTGCGGACAAATGTGTGAAAATGGACAATGTGCCTTTGTGTTTTGGATTTGTGACGTAGGGGAAAAACCCAAACAAAATTGGTGAAATCATCAAGGACAACCAAATAGTAACGAAAACCACTAGCACTTGAAATAGGAGATGTCCACAAATCACAATGTATAAGATCAAAAGGTGCGAATGTACTGGAATGAGAAAAGCTAAAAGGGAGACGCTTGCTCTTGGCGATTTCACAGGAAATGCAAACGCCAGAGGTTTTATTACAAGAAATAAAATTGCTAGTGCGGAGACATTGAAGCACGTGGTCGCCAGGATGGCCAAGACGAGCATGCCACAAGTCAGAGCGATGGGCGACGAAGGCGGTGGGGGAGGTGGGAGACGGTTGGCGAGCTTTGGTGATGCGGTAGAGGTCGCCAGAACTATTGCAGCGCATGATTGGGGTCCCCGTACGAAGATCCTTCACAAGAAAACCAAACGGGTCAAATTAGACAGCCACGTGATTATCGACGGTAAATTGACGAACAGAAATGAGGTTTTTAACAAGGTCAGGGGCAAGCAGGACTTTGTTGACGCAAAGGGGTGGGGCGTTGGGAAGGGTTGTGTGACCCGAACCGACAATTTAAAGAGATTCGCCATTTCCGACATAGACAGATGGTAAAGTGCTAAAATTAAAAACGGTTTGTAGGTTACCTGATGCGTTTGTCATGTGAGAGGAGGCCCCGATATCCATGTACCAGTTGTCGTCCGGCTGCTGAAGTCCCATGGTGGAGAAAGCGGCGGAGGGGTTGGTATGCATGGGGTGCTATGGAGGCTGCTGAGAAGCGTACATCACCGTAGATGGGGCCGGCTGCTATGGCTGACGCTGTGGGAAGACCAAGCCTGGCGGGGGGTATCCCGCCCACGTCGGATAAGGTCAGGGCGGCGGAGCGGGGGACCAGGACTGCTGCGGGTACCAGCTCCCTGGCGGCGCCCGCTGCATGTTGTTGCGGTCGCGGGGCCCGTCGCTGTTGCCGCCTCTGTCGCGGCCTCCGCGCTGTTGGGATGGTCTGGGTTGGGTTTGGGGAATTGGGTCCGGGGATATGAAATCCTTGGAGGAAATAAGGACATGGGAAGGACCCTGGGGGCGTCCCTGACGGCTCTCCTTCCTGGAGAGCATGCTGCGAGCCACTATGAAACTCGGAAGTGGCGCTGTGTTGCTGATCATGCCACCGACGACATTAAATTTGGTGGAGAGGTCGTTGATAAGTTGAAGGACAAGGCGTTCTTCGCTAACCTCTTGTCCAACATCGCCTAGTTGATCAGCGATGGCTTTGATGGCGAGGCAGTAGTCAGAGACGGTGGAGAAGCTTTCCTGATGGGTGTTGATGAATTTACCCTCAAGATCCGCTGCCCTAGCGGATTTATTGTCATGGAAGAGGCCCTTTATGCGGAGCCAGACATCCCGAGCGGTGGAGTCCGGTTGGAGGACGGTAATCAGGACGTCCTCGGAGATGGTGGCATAGATCCATCCAAGGACGATGGGGTCAAGGCGGTTCCAGAAGGGCTCAGGGACATCATTCGGATGGCCAGAGCCATCGATGTGAGCGATGACATCGTGGACCTTACAGGCGGTATTGAAAAGCTCCGCCCACATGTGGTATTTAACCTTTTTGAGATCTAGGGTTAAGGGAATTTGATTTTTGATATTGGTGACGGATTGGGCGGAATGAAAGGGATTTTGTGGCGGTGGTGGGGGTTTAGGGTTGGGTGGAGGGGGATTATCCTCGACGGTAGACATCGAGAAAAGGTAGGAGATGACGGCGGAAGGGAGAAGAGGGGAATAAGAGGGTGGTGGGGGCGGCGGCTATGGGGAGCGGCTGCGGCGGCAAGAGGGGCGGCGGCGGCGGCTAGGGATCGGAGATGTGAAACGAAAAATTAGGGTTTCACACTAGAGCTCGATACCATGTAAGTGTTTGGAGAACTGAGTCCTTAACGGATCTCAGAGGCCTACTCCTGTATATATATCAATGGGTGAAAACCCTAAGGGTACAATCGTAACTGTACATGATATGGACACATATAAATAATATAATGCTAACATCAAGATCGATTCGAGGACTATTGGAAGAAGAGTATGTCCTCCTCAAGAGAAAGAAGAAGGCTCCACCATGGAACGAGGACAAGTAGATATACAACTTTGTTGTAAAAGATATACAACTTGTTGGAACGAGGACGAAAAGATATACAACTTTATCGGAGTCCATATTTATCGGAGTGAGTCGTTTCATACCTTGTTGGAACGAGGACAAAAAGATATACAACTTTGTTGTAAAAGGTTTTTCAGAATCAACCTCATGTTTGGCCGAAAATCATCATCTTTGCAGTTGTCACTGTATGGACGAAGTTACATATATATCTATAATTAATTTATTATTTAAACATTATATTTATTTAGGAATAATGTAAGTTAGAATAATGTCTATTAGTTGACTTTTCAATTAATTGATATTATTTCTAGTTAGTTTTCTTTCATATTTTCTACTACGGTAAAAAGTGGAAAATGGGGAATATCCGTTGGAGATTTTCCTTAACCACTACGTATTTGACTTTTTCAAAATATCTAGGACTTTTATTTATTTATTTATTATTTTATTAGTCATGTCAATCCTTTGCAAGGAAAGAATGGTTTAGGGTTTCTAGGTTTATGTTTCTTATTTAAACATTCATTTGATTCAATAAAAATCAGATTGAGTAGATTGGAGAAACCCTTGGCTAAGGGTTCTCTGATATCAATCCCAAACATTTGCTTTCTTGCTATCAAGTTGTTTATTCTCACAATCATTCGTTGATCCAAAAAAATGAACGAAGTACAAATCCCAAACACAAAGAAGAAGAACCAAGCAAAACCGTCACTAGAATTAGGTAAAACCATCACTGTTACCCAGGAGACCGTCGTTGTTCTTGCTGAACAATAGGCGGTGGCCGCTGCAAGCCCTGCTACGGCCGCGGCACCCTCTGACGCGCCCGCGTGTCTCCTCGCTGCAAAAACTTGTTCGTGATTGTTCTTTGTCTTCCGTCGCTTTCTAACCTTTCCTACCTTCAAGACACTTGCTTAAGTCAAGAGAAACCAAAGAGCATTGTAAGATCGGGCCAAATACAAGTCGTTATTTGTGATTCGAAGCCCATAGGCGAAGGATCGGGAACAACAACGCATCATTGCCTGAGTGTATGTGTGAGGCTCAGGTACCTGGACCATACTGACAAAGGAACTAACAAAATCACTTGAATAACAGTATGGATCACCAAGAACTATTAAAAGAAATCTTTGAGACATGGAATGATTATTTTGGATTGAAGGACAGAAAAAATCCTTTAATCTGGTAAGAGGTTGATGAGATCTGCCAGACCTCCTTGGTTGCAAAATCTTATGATGTTGAATTTCATTTGTTGTGTCAATATGAGATTGTACTTCATTAATTGAATCTGTAGACCTTGTGATCTTAGTAGGAGAGTCAGAATCATTGATAATCTCATTATTTATAGATGAGACATCCATATTTATCATAGAATCATTCATTAAAGGCATTTGTAAAGGTTGAACAGATGGATACAAGTCTGACTCATCAGCTGGGCTTACCAAAGGAAATTTAAACTTCTCAGGAGAAATATTCATCATACCTTACCCTTCCTTAAAAGGAAACTTATCTTCAAAGAATTTAAAATGCTTGCAGATCATATATTTTTTAGTATCCAAACAGAACAACTTATATGCCTTTTGAGCAAAAGGACAACCAATAAGAATACACTTGAAAGCCTTAGAACCAAACTTATCTTTCTTTGAACGAGGATTCAAAGCAAAACACAAACAACCAATTGTCCTTAGTTCATCCATAGGAGGAGGATGACCAAATTAATAAAATCTCAAAAGGAGACTTCCATTGTAATATAGCAGAAGGGAGCTTATTTCTAATATGAGTAGAAGGTAAAACACAATCAGCCCAAATCCTTATGGGAAGATTAACATGAATACGAATAGCAAGTGCGGTTTCAATCAACTTCCTATCGCTAAGCAAATAATCATATGCAGTCATATGATATGTTGCACCAGTGTCAATGATCCAATCAGTATCTTTAGTAAAATGAGCTAGCAAAGCCAAATTATAAACCTTATAGTTACCTACCATGTTAGTCACTGTGGAACAGTTCACTTGGGTCTTCTCTTGGATAGCCTTCAATAACTATTGACACAAGGCATTAACCAATGACTGATCCATCTTCCCTCCAATGCCACTAGATCCAGCATTCCTAGTAGTATTGAAACACATGCCATTGTTATCCCCTTCCGCTAGTGGTGATTCCAACTCACCTTCAGTAGCCTCAAATGCATTATTAGCAGCATCTTTACCATCTCTTGGACCTTTATACCACTCACGGTCACGGTACCCATGCAGCTTGAAGCAATTCTCCATTATGTTTGTTATCTTTCTCGAACTTCTTCATGTTACCCTGATATTTGTCACTTTGATTCATCCTTCGTGTAGCATCTACCAAAGCCATGTTCTTTGACTGAGACATACCATTTGCAACCCCTTAATTGCCACCTTCAAATTGCTGAACCAGGGAGTATGCCTTATTGATGGTAGGTAATGGATCTGTAGCCAAGATGTTATTACAAACAAATTCATACCCTTCACCCAATCCCATCAAGAATTGCATCAAATGGTTCCTCCCTTCAGTCTCACAAACTTTCTTTGCTAAATGGCAAGAACATGTCGTCATGGCACTACAAACACCTCTAGGAAAACCTTCAACACTTTTCAATTCATCACACACCCGCTTGAGTTTGTTAAAGTATTGGGCTATGGTTTTATCCCCTCTTTGTAATATGAATCAATTTTTACTTCAATTGAAAAAATTAGAGGGGCATTCGTTTGATCGTGCCTTTTTTAGAGCTCAGCCCAAAGATCATTGGCAGACTCCACATACATGAAGCTTTTAGATATGGAACTGATCATCGAATTTAAAACCCAGCAACACACCATGTAATCGGCGCCAGTTCATCTCTGCAAATCAACAGATCCCAACGGAGGCATCTCACACGAGCCATCTATAAACACAAGCTTACTCTTCGCACCGAACGTGAGCCGAATCCCTTCACTTCACCCCCAAGAAATTCAAACCAGAAAATTGGAACGAAAGCAGTTGCGCTCTAGGGTTGTCCGAATTGGACAAGGCGAGAGGATCATTGACGTTGCCTTGTGAACCTCCACCTACAAGAACCCCGGAATTACCTTCATCAGCCATCCCAATCACCAATCGCTGAGATCACCAAGATCTGACGAAAAGATCACAACAAGTGAAGTTTTGCACCCTGCGAAAACGTAAACCACCGATCGTTACTAAAACGATCAATCAAAGCTCCAATTGTTCTGATACCATGTGAAGCTTTGTATTCAACCAGAAATCAAGAAGCTACAAGGCTCAATTACAATATTGATCAAGGAGGAAGAAGAGAAAATCTGAAGTTGTTCTGTGTCGGTTAGGAGCTGAGTGTTTATATAGACCTCAACCCTCTAATCTCACTAATTACATAACTCTCCTTCTTACTTTCTAAAGTACACAAAATACCCTCATAACATTATCCTCATCATCAACGGTGCTCCTGGGTGGCTACCGAGTGCTCGGGCAGAGCTCAAACGTGCTCATGAGGTATGACAGTGCTCAGGCACGATTCGCAAATGCTCGATCGATCGGCACCGTTGTTGCTGATGCTCGCACACTCCTGGGCACCAATGGAGTTTTATGGGAACTTTTTGGGAGCTAGCCTTGGGGATTTTATCGAGCACTCTTTAAAGAGTGCTAATCTTGAATTGATCTATTTTATTTATGCATGACGTTTTCATCACCGTATATGTTCTCGATCTATCTTGACTGATTGTGTGAGCTTGGGCTATGAAATTATATATAGATGATCAATGGCGGATCTTGATACAATTAGTTGAGGGGGCGGAAAATTAAATCTTAATTTTCTTTCCCGAATAATCATCAATATTATTAATGTGTAGTTAGAATAAAAACATAAATCGTATATACTTTATTTCACGGTTTTCAAATATTTTAATATAGCATACTAATTTGAAGGTTTGAGGTTTAATTATAGTATTAACTATTAAGTTACGATGTTTAACAAACGATAATTACGATAGAAGTATATCAGTTATGTAAATGATATACATGTTCAATCTTTAAACGTTTATAACTTTTTACTCATGTGTCGGATTTTAGCTTATAATATATCAAATCGAAACTATCGACGAAAAGAACACATATTAAATTTCATTTTTGATTTTTTGGGGGCGGGGGGGAGGGCGACTGCCACCACTGGTCGTCTGATCCTTTAAAGAATCCGCTCCTATAGATAATCACTCTTGGAGGTGACGCAAAGCTTGAGTTGGTGAAGTCATTCGTAGTTTTTCGTGTTACGGCCACCAAAGAAAGTTGGAAAAACATTGCGAACTTATTAGGAGGTGAGAAGGTTAATATTTTTCTTTTTTAGATTATCATTATGGTATTGCTAATATGTCATGTCTTGTCTTCGTTTTCATGCAAGTAACCTCAAATGAAAAGAAGTCACACACCCTCTTCTGTTTCTACGTGCATTTTACTAAAAGGAGGGGGTGTTCGGCTGTGATTCTGTTTGATCTTGACGATCCTCTTCTGAGTTGGGACTCTAGGGTTCGAATTCGGGTCTGGTTGGGGTTGAAGTGGTGTGTATCGAGGCGACACTGTGATCCGAATACTTCATTGGAGGATTGTCTTCACTTCTCACAGGAACTCCTAATGAATCGAGGTGACTCTGTGATCCGAAAACTTCATTCGGGTCTGGTTGGCGCGCTTAACTTCGATTCCTAGTCTATGTTATTCCTAGCATCTTTGGGTTAGGTTCGCTAGTTTCGTCTGAGATTGCGTGTCTAAAACTGTTTGTATTGCAACTTTTTTTTTATTATATTTTACGTTGTACTTTTAAAGGTTTGTCCTCTGCAGATTATGTCGGTATCGATGAGTCATGTATGTCTAGCCCTTGAACTAATATCCTAATAATAATAGAAAAAAAAGTTTGTAGAAAAGGAAAATAAAATGGAAATTCCAATTGGCCAATAAAAAGAAGTTCACTTTATAGTAAGCCTAGCCAAGACAAAAATGCGGAAATATTCCTTGCCAACCGAAAGTGTGATGATGTGGCAACTAGGCCCCCACGCACCCCACCCTCACCCTCACCTGTCAGGCTGTCACACACTCCTGGGGCCCGTCTTGTGTGAGCCACGTCAGCATTCCCCTTCATAAATCACAATTCACATATCAATGAAGATCGATCAAGTTTCTTCTCACACTGCGCCTCTAGCCATTTGCCGGTAAAATCGTCCTTGAGGTAGTCTCGCTCTGTTCCATAATAAAAATCATTTTATAAAAAAAAAATTAAAAAAAAGTCTAAATTTTTTTAATGAATTTATTATTAAAAAAAATTCTAATATTTTATACTCATTAGTATTTTACCCCTTTATAAAACCTGAACTAAAGGACAATATAATCTGGCGTGTACAATACTCCCTCCGTTAATTAAAACTTGACGTTTTACTATTCACGCACGCATTTTTAGGTGTTAAAAACTATATAAAATATTAACTTTTGAAATAATTTTTTTAAATAATATCATACTTATTACTATTAAGTATGAATTTATAAAAACAAATTTAAAAAAAAGTTAATATTTTATATAGTTTTTATCGTTCTAAAAAAGCGTGCATGAATAGTAAACGACAAGTTTTAATTAACAGAGAGAGTATAATGTTTTGATTCCTTGTTAGTTAAGCTAAATAATACTCCGTAAGTTAAAACTTGTCATTTTAGAAATCTATATACTTATTAAGAAAACAAACAAAAATACATTTATACTCCTGATATTTCTCTACTTTTTTTACTTTCTAAAAAACTAAAACTACAACTATCTAATCATTGCAAGAGTAATTTTGTAAAGTAGATGACAAGATATCTAAAATGACAAGTTTTTCTTAGGCCATCTCCCATGGTATGCTAAAAATTGGGTTTTAGCCTAATTTTCCTCCCACCCTAGGCCAAAGCCCACTTTAGCCATTTTGTTTTTGGCCTATTTCTAAAAGAAAGGCCAAATTTGGCTTCCTCTTTTGAAAGGCTAAATGATAAATAATACAATTATAAACCTATATATTATATAGTTATGATTTTTAATTAAAAATAAAAGTTGTAGTATTGTACAGATATTCAAGAGTTCTTCAATATGAATATAATATTTGACACATTTAAATTATCACTGCATAAATGATATTTATATAAAATGACATTAATCTTTTTTATTATAGATTCATCAAAATTATAATAAAAATTAAATATTATGTTACTTAATGTATTAAAGATAGAATCGAATGACGGAAATGAGATGTGAAAGTTCTAAATTATATTAGTATTTATATGAAATTTAGCCTACCAAAATTGGCCTACGGTGGTAACAACAAAATCGTATAATAGATCAAAAGAGAATATTCTATAGAATATTCTCTTTTGATAGGCTATTTCCTCTAGCCATAATGGCTTACAGGGAAAGATGCTCTTAATATGTGTAATTAGGGCATCTCCCACCATAGGCTATAAAATGGGTTTTAGCCTTTTTTTTTATCCCATCATAGACCAAAACCCATTTTGGCCAAAAAAAAATTTGGCCTATTTCTAAAATGAAGGCCAAATTTGGCTTGAAATTTTAGAAGGCCAAATGTGAATGCCACCAATTTTTTATTTATTTTTAATTGTTCATTATTAAAATAAATTTATAAATCACACAATTAATTGTATATAAACTATCTAATTCTAATTTTTATCAAAAATAAAAGTTATAGTTTGTAAAGATATTGATGAGTTCTTTGATATGACAATAATATTTAATATGTTTGGATTATATTTGCATAAATAATTAATATCTTTAGAAAAACATATTCATTTTATATTATTACATCTTCATCGAAATCATATCTCATAAATAAATATCGAGTTGCATAAGTAGTATATTTGAGAATAATAATAAAAAATCCCAAAACAGATCAAAACCATAATATGAAGTAAATTTTTAAATAATACAATTAATCTATATATTATATAGTTATGATTTCCAATTAAAAATAAAATTTGTAGTATTGTTAATATATTCAAGAGTTCTTCGATATGACTATAATATTTGACATATTTGAATTATTATTGCATAAATAATATTTTTAGAAAATGACATTAATTTTTTTTTATTATAGATTCATCAAAATTATAATAAAAAATAAATGTTAAGTTTCTTAAAGTACTAAAGAAGAAAAATCAAATATAAAATGAAACAACCAACTATTGAATCATGTTGATTATAATATTTGACATATTTGAATGATGATGATATTTGAGAAGAATTCATTGTTGATTCAAATCGAAAGGATAATGATAGAATCGAGTGACGGAAATGAGTGTGAAAATTCTAAATTACATGAGTATTTATAGAAAATTTGTTTGCCAAATTTGGCCTACGGCGGGAGCAATAAAACCATTTAATAGGCCAAAAAAGAATATTCTATAGAATATTCTCTTTTAATAGGCTATTTCCCTTAGCTATTCTAGACTACGGGGGGAGATGCTCTTAATGGGGTAAAATCTAACTTTATAAGTTTATATATAGAATAGAATATTCTGAGATAATATTCTAAACAAAAAAAACAACTTTTTAATACTCACTAATGGACGAGTAGGAGAAATTAGCTTTTATATTAATAAAGTATAAATTTATTTAGATTTGAGAAATCATAAGTATGTGAGAAATTAATTAATTAAATAAATGGATTTTAGTATCAAAATTATTTAAATTAAAAAAAAACGCACAGATTACGTGGGTGGTGGGTGCTGAGCTAGTATATATGTACATGATTACAACGTAAACCAGACATAACAAAAGGTGCGGTTTAGGAATAGAATGGGCGGTGGGCGGTGGGCGGTGGGTCTGAGCAACCAGATACGCCAAGTTTGAGAGTTTGAGATGTGATAATTCACAGATAATAACATTAATTCGTAAACAATGTGTATGTGACGAATGCAACGATCCCCCACCCCACCATATTCTACATCTACTAAATAAACCCCGCCATTAAATTAACTCAATCCTTATAACTTTGAAAATAAATTTGTAAAATAGGCACTTTTTTGGACAAATTTGCAAAATGCCCACGTTTTGGAACAAATTAGCAAAATGTCCACTATATAACCCTAAAGATCAGACGCTCTAACCTCCCTCTCTCTCTCTCTCACCGTCTCCTCCCGGTTCCAGATCCGTCGTTGCCTCATCCTCCCGGTCCCAGATCCGCGCTCCTCCTGGTGGTTGGCGTTGATCTCCATCTCTCTTGATCTCTTGCTCTCTCGATCTCGTCTCTTGGTCTCGATCTCGCACCGACTCTCTGGTTTCCCTAATTTCACCAATCTCGATCTCCAAATCTGGATCTATTTTGTCGAGGAGAGGAAGTAAGTTTAATTGATCAATTTTGCTTGTTTTTGTTGATTGAGTTTTCATTGTCGATGGAGGAGATTCGGCAATCGGCGATGGCAACAGCTCGGATTTCCTCATCTCCTCGGAGCGAGCGATGGCCGGATATCTCCGTCGATTGGCCAGCGATTGAGCGATTGAGCGAGGTCGAGCAAGGTGGACTCCGTCGATTAGCCAGGTCAAGCGAGGTGGACTCCAGCGAAATCGCGATTCCAGATATGTGCGATTCCTCCGAGATCTCCAATTCCAGCGGCCGGTGGAGTCGGACACGAGCGTCAAGGAGGTCGAGCAGTCGGAGCGGGCGAGCGGAGCGAGGGAGGTGGTCGTATCGAGCGGAGCAAGCGAGGTGGCCGGAGCGAGATCTCCTCCTGGTTCATCGAGTTTACAAAGGTTGAAGAAGGAATTTTTGTTAAATTATAAAAAAGACCCAATAAATATGAAAATTATAAAAAAATATCTATATTTTATTATATTTGCACGATAAAATGTTAAATTAAATTAAATTAAATTAAAAATTAAAAAAAACTCATGTATCGCTCACGATCTATTTTCCGAACTCCGATCTGAATGGGAGATAGACTGCGATCTGAATGTGAATCTTGTCGCTCGTCGATTGCGACTCGATCAGTCCATATATGTGCACAACATAAAGTTATTTTTGCAAAACAAAAAGTTCTGAAACGAAAAAAAAAGCGGAAAAAAATTATATTTTGCACAACATACGATGTAAGAGTTGCACGACTCTGTTGTAAGAGTTGCACGCCTCTGTTGTAAGAGTTGCACGACTCTGTTTTAAGAGTTGCACGACTCTGTTTTAAGAGTTGCACGACTCTATTGTAAGAGTTGCACGACTCTTGTTTTAAGAATTGACTGAGTTCTTGGATAAGCTTAAGATGATGCAAGGTGGCGTTTCTATCGATTTTAGTGGGGTTAATATCGACAAATCCGTTGTTAGATACTTGGCAGGTTATTTTTGCACAACAATCGAGACTTTGTGAAATTGTTCTCAACATGATTTTATTTTCTCTCAATATAATTTCATACTTTCTCAATAAATTATTGCACAACATGCTCTTATTTTTGCTCAACAATTCTTTATTTTTGCACAACAATCGAGACTTGTGAAATTGTGTTTCCTCATAATCTTATCTTTTGTAAATATAATTTTATACTTTTTTAATAGATTATTGCACAACACGGTCTTATTTTTGCTCATCAATAGAGTAAAATTGCACAGCATGGGGGATTGGTGAAAATGTGCTCAACATTATCTTTAAGAGTTGCACGACTCTGTTGTAAGAGTTGCACGACTCTGTTTTAAGAGTTACACGACTCTGTTGTAAGAGTTACACGACTCTGTTTTAAGAGTTGCACGACTCTGTTGTAAGAGTTGCTCATCAATAGACAATAATTGCACAACATGTTCTTATTTTTGCTCATCAATAGATGCTGATTTTCTCATATTATAATTGCACAACATAAACTTAAATTTGCACAACGTACTCTTATATTTGCACGACAAAATGTTAAAAAAAATAAATAATAAATAAATAAAACTAGACTTGTGTCATATTTGCACAACTTACGGTTACATTTGCAGAGCGTACTCTTATATTTGCACAACATACTCTCTTATATTTGCATGCACTACTACATTAAAAGCTTAATGATACGGTCAAAAACCGTTTCCTAAAGCCTCAAAACCGTTTCCTAATATCTAATGAAACGGTTAGAGAGTCGTTTCACTTGTTGCCGTTGCGTTAGATATACAGATACGGTTTTTTCATCTATTGCAACGGTTTCATAGTTTGATAAATAACTGTTGCAATAGACTATAAAACCGATACAATTGGGATAACCTAATGCAATATTGTTTAATAGATATTGAAACGGTTTTTCTTACCCTAACGCAACACTTGTTTTATTTAATGAAACAGTTTCCTATAAACAAGTGGTTTACCACTGATGAAGTGGTTCTTAGATCTAAAACACCATCGTGTTTAGAATTCACCTATAATCTGTTTAAAAAGTAAATATGAACTTGCAAAAATTTATAAAAGTCAAATAAATTTATAGCCACATCATCAAAATATGTTAAAAGCTATATTGTCATACTACATATAACGAGCCAAGCTCATCCAGTCATCCAGTTAGAGTCAAAATAATCTGCATACATACAAATCGGCTTCCAAAAATGGGATCAACTACACAAAAAATCAGCAATGTTCCATCCAAAAGAGAGTCAATCCTACTTTGCCCCAAACTAATGTGATCTCCCCACCTATTCATGATCCTGCATAAAAAGCAGATACAAAAATTAAATGTATAGAAAAGTCTACAATCTTCTAATAATTCTTTTATAAGAGTTGAATACCTCATCTGAATGATGTTCAATAGAATGTGAAAGTCCATTTGATCCACCAGCTTCAACATTGCATTCACTTCTCGACATGGATGACATATTTAGAATCACAAGATTTATCCCAGGGTTGGCTGATTGGAGTTGTGCTAGGATCTTTGAAGTAATGGTTTGCTCCAAATTTTCTTTGATAGTCTCCATATACATTGAAGGAAGTATAAAAGGTGTCTTGCCATCCTTTTCCCTCAAATTGCTCATTGTCACTCCTCGTCCTTGGAGGCGTAAGCGTCCACTATGTTCTTTCTTAGTGATAACTTCATAATAGGGATCAATCTTTCCATTTCTATTGGTTGAGGACTGTACAACTTTAATTTTTTCCTATACCAAATAAAAAAACAGAAAATAAACATTGTATAACTTTTACTTTCTAAATTGCAGGAGCTGACCAAGATCAAATAATCTTCACTAATTCATATTATACTCATCAAACTCATCTAGAATCCACAATGAAATTTATTTCACAAAATGTCCAAACAACAATATTTATTCACCACCAGCAAGTATTATATCAAAAAATAAGAATGGAATAGTTAATATATTAACAAAAACCAAATAGATGATTTCCTTTAAAAAAACAAATAGATGAAAGTTAATTCAACTCACAATATTTTGTAGACACTTCATTGTTTGTCTTGTATGTACGTCCCGGGGCTCGTTTCCTAGATTCTATGTAAAGCTCTCCTTTTGTTGGCAATTTCTTTTCCGAGTTATTTTTTTGCTATCAAGCAAAATCAAAAGAAAATGGACAATGAGTTTAATTTAATAATGAAATTCTAAATAAAATGAAAGAAAATATAATAAATTACCATTTTGTGAGCCAACATAGCAAATGAACATCGACCCATTGTATGATAATCATGATGCATCTCTTGATTCTGCTTGTTTTTCATGCTCATTTCCTATGCATGCATAGTGTAAATAGTAATAAGTTTATAACACAATGAAGTTGTATATAATGGTAGTGTGTTCACATCCTTCCAAACATCATTGTACAGAAACAATACTTACCTTGGCCACTTCTGAATCCCAAAATTCCAAAAGCTCATTGAATTGGCTTAGCGGTATATCAGAAGGTCGATTAGCTAAACGCTCCTTCAAAGTTTCATAGGGATAGTAGTATTTTGACTTCAATCGAGCTTTGTAAAGGCGCCAAGCATCATTAATTGTTTGCAACACATACTTTTTACCTTCTTCTGGAACTATGAATTTTTGCTGCCAAAATGATAGATAAAATTGATTGATTAGTGAATGCATTAAATATAATAATTAGTTAAAGAATTTTTTTTTAATATATACCTTCACATATTCCCAAAGCTTATCCTTTGTAGGCATATATTTCCAGCTAATGTAATTTAGTGGTGCAAGGGTGGGATTTTTTGCCAAGGTACCTAAGAAACTACTAAATTTTCTAACAACATCATCAGAAGACCCAACCGGCTGATATTTATAATTCAACACAATGACATCTCGTTCTTCTCTAGTACGTGCATGTAAATTAGCCAAAACTGTTCTTCCACGATGCTTCTTTGCTTGAGATGCGTTCACTGAATCATATAACAAATGGAAGCTTAATTCATTTACAAATTGTAAGAAAAAATTTTTTAACTAAATGACATTTAAGTAGTTACCTCCTACCGAACTTTGTTTTTCCATAATTATCTCATGTTCTTCAGCAACTTCAAGTTGGCAATTGGTTGCATGTTCTTCTTGAAAAGGAATCATATCATTCCCAAGGTCACTTGATTGTAGTGGACTCATATCTTCATGCTCAAGAGGCAATTCATTGATACCATTCAAGTCATCAGACTCGACGTCATCAAGATTCACATCGTTGTCAGCTTGTCTTTTTTCTTCTTGTATTTTTCTCATCTTCAAGTAAGCAGAAATAGAACCTGGAGCACAATACTTATTTTGGTTTGATTTTTCTTGTGGTAGTGGTTTCTGGTTCAGTTTACCTTGGACTTGAGGTTGCCTCGCTTGATGATGAACAACTTTGTGTTGCTTTTGTGGTTGTAGTTGCTTCCGTCCACTATCAAAAGCTGGTGGTTCTGGCTTTGATCGCTTTCGAGATTTCAACTTTAAAAATTCAGCCATAGGTAAAGTTTGATCCAATGATTTTGTTGCTTCCTTCTCTTTTAAGCATTTTCTATTAGCTACAACCTGTAAAGTATAATAAAAAGTATATATATATATATATATATATATATTAAAAAAATGCATTTTCATTCCATCTAAGTACTGTAAATAATAACCATAAAACGATAAGTTAAAAAAGTATACCACATTAGATGGATTCATATTAACAAAAATAAATCAAACCATTTTAGTGTCAAGACTCTAAAATGACAAACATTTTGGTACAAAGCCTAGAAAGCAAAACAGGCAAACCTTTTGATACAAAGAGTAGGAAGCAAAACTGCAGACAAACACTTTGAGGTCCAAGAGAGTATGTAAATCCTAAAGTTACAACGAAGAATGGTGAAGAACATACAACTTGGCACTTCTTACTATTTGCTTTACCTATATTGTGGAAAGGAAACATGAAAGTGGTAAGCTAAATATGAATTGAGAGGCTGAACTAATCCAACACAAAAAATGGAAAAGCAACTTAGATAACCAAATAACAACAAAAAGATATCACTCTGCAGTCATAAAAAGAAGGGTGAAAATAACACAAAAGATATCAGTCATGTTAGGCTTCTAGTATCAAAGAAGGATTAACACATGAAGCTTTTAGCATAGAAAAAAAAAATTCTGTTTAGACTATAGAGTGACTAGAATTTTGTCAAACTGAAAGCTAAATTTTTTCATAGCATAGTTAAAAACAGAAACAGTAATGAATTTAATATATATTCTATTGAAATTTTAAACAGAGCAAAGCTAATCTTGATCACATTGCAATGAATAGATTGTTGCAACAAAATATGGAAAGAACGTTAAGAAAAGGAAAGCAAAAGCTAAGTGCATTATATATTTAGAGAAAAAGCGGTGAACTCCCTAATTCTTAATATGGAAGTGTATTTAACTTTAGACAAGCTTTAACTTTAGACAAGCGATTATCAAAAAAAAAACTTTAGACAAGCTTTAAAACCTAAATTACAGCAGTAACAATTACATGAATTTCAATCTTAAAAGTCAATGAAAGCTAAACCATAGGCAAATCCTCTCTACCGCAGCTGCTGCCTGCACTTAGGGACTATTTCATAGGCAAGTCCAGAATTAAATACTTAGAAACAAAACTAAACCATAGGCAAAAAAAAAAACCCGCATAGATGTGCCGAGAGAGAACGCAGGCAAAACCTTCGAAGGTCCTAACTCAAAAACCTAATTTATGTGGCATCAAATTAGGGAAAAAAATATATGATTTTACAATGTTAATAATGAAACCCTTATCAAAGCTTGCAATTGATAAAGAGGATAGAAACAAAAACAAAAAAAAAACATCAATCTAAACCGAAAGAAAAAATAATGGTTAAAATTTCACCTTGAATCTTTCTAGGGGACTTCTTTTGAACCCCAACAACTTGAGAACCACAAGGAATTAAGCGCTGGACGATTTCTAAAGGCGAAAATGAGAGGAGAAGCTGGAAGGAACTGTGAAGCGGGTTTGTGAAGTGGTAAACAAAATTGGGGGAGACGCTGAATTCATTAGGCCGAATTAGGGTTTTACCGCTTATTTCCTGGGTAAAATTTGGGAGGCGGTAAACGAAATAATTAAAATGGGCCGCGCGCGCCTAAGTCCATATTGAACCGGTTTTGTGAAGCGGTCCATAAACCGATTCAATACCCAAAAACCGTTTCAAGAGCCCGCTTCATTATAGAAAACCGTTTCAATGAACTGTTGCATCAATCAGACTTTTTAAAACCGATGCTCAAACCGTTTCATTAAGTCTAACCGATGCATTCAACCGTTTCATTATATTAACCGTTTCAATGAACCATTTCAATAGCTTCTAAATGTAGTAGTGATGACAAAATGTTTGAAAAAAAAACTAGACTTGGGTCATATTTGCACAACATACGGTTATATTTGCTCAACATGATCTTATATTTGCACAACTTATGGTTAAATTTGCACAACGTACTCTTATGTTAAAAAAAAAAAAAACTAGACTTGGGTCATATTTGCACAACTTACTCTTATTTTTGCTCAACAATAGGTTATTTTTTGCACAACAATCGAGAGTTGTGAAATTGTTCTCAACATGATTTTATTTTTTCTCAATATTATTTTAAGAGTTGCACGACTATGTTGTAAGAGTTGCACGACTATGTTGCAAGAGTTGCACGACTCTATTTTAAGAGTTGCACGACTCTGTTTTAATATTTGCACGACTCTGTTGTAAGAGTTGCACGACTCTTGTTTTAAGAGTTGCACGACTCTCTTGTAAGAGTTGCACGCTTCTGTTTTAAGAGTTGCACGAATCTGTTTTAAGAGTTGCACGACTCGGTTTTAAGAGTTGTACGACTCTTGTTTTAAGAGTTGCACGACTCTGTTGTAAGAATTGCACGACTCTGTTTTAAGAGTTGCACGACAATCAAGACTTGTGAATTTATTCTCAACATGATATTATTTTATCTCAATATAATTTCATACTTTCTCAATAAATTATTGTTCAACATGCTCTTATTTTTGCTTAACTATATGTTATTTTTGCCCAAAAATCGAGAGTTGTGAATTTATACTCAACATGATCTTATTTTATCTCAATATAATTTCATACTTTCTCAATAAATTATAAGCGATTCAGAATAAATTGAAGCAAGTCTAGTTTTTTTTTTAACATTTTGTCGTGCAAATATAACCGTAAATTGTGCAAATATAATCGTATGTTGTGCAAATATAACATTTTTTTGTGAAAAAATAAAAATAAAAATATAGATTATGGATCACATAATAAAATATAGATAGTTTTTTTAATTTCTCATATTTGTAGGGTGATTTTTGTAATTTCATCAAAAGTCTTTCTTCTTCCTCCGAATTCTGCGAAGAGGAACCCGTCTAGATCCGCGCTCGCCGCCACCGCCACCAACTCCCTCCGACGTCGCTCGATCCGACCTCCTTCACTCCGGTGCCGCTCGCTCCCTCCCTCGCTCCGACGCTCGCTCACCACTGCCTCCCTCCCTCGCTCGCTCGCTAAGTCCTTCTTCAACCTTCGTCTCTCCAGATCCAGCGTTTGCAGGCCTCCGGCTTCGCCAACGGCTCGCTCGACCTCGCTCGGCCGTTGCTCGACTTTGCTCCGGCATTCTCGCTCTCCGACGCTCTCGATCTCCATCTCGAGCGCTCACGCTCACGCCTCTCCTCCCGTCAATCCTCTAGATCTCCGTCAATCAATTGCAACTAGAATTCGACTGGAATTCAATTTCAGAATCAATTAGTCGAATTCGACTGGAATTCAGATCTAGAATTCGACTAGGATCAATTCGACAGGAATTCGACTTCAGAATCAATTGGACATAGATGGCGAATTCAGATCTGGTCGGGGAGGGTGCGAGGTGGCGCGAGGCGGAGCGGCTGCGGCAGCGACAATGAGGAAAGGAGGAAGATGGACGAAATTGCTTCAGATCCGGCGCCGAAGCCATAGATCTTGGCCTCGCTCACAATCGTCGTTGAGCAGTTCGGGAGTGAGAAAGAGAGAGCGCGCGGAGAGGGAGAGCTCGGAGGAAGAGAAAGGCCCGTGAAACAAAGGGAAAGGGGTTTATATTTAGGCCATTTCACAAAATTGTCTCAAAACGTGACCATTTCGCAAATTAGGTCCCATTTCGTGGCCATTTTGCAAATAGCCCCTATAACTTTTACTTAATTTGATTCGATCCATTAAAGACATTATGCATCCGAATTATTAACATAAGATGTTGTAAAAAAATATGAAATTATTTTTTAAAATTGATAAAATAATAATAATAAAATTTAATCGGTTTTTATAGCATATGCCCTTAGCAGTATAGATTAAGAGACCAATTTTGCCTAATTTAAAAATATTTTTCTAATTTAAACTATTTTAGCTATTTTATCAATTGTTTTCCTAAGAACAAAAGAATCTAACCTAATCACGATGCCTAATTAGCTGGTGTTCACCTAATGACTGATAATTAACGAGGCCCATAATACACAAAATGGATGCTGCAAGGGGAATTCCATGATACAGTTATTATCAACAAGTAAAAACCAATTAAAAAAAAAGTAAGGGTGATGACTGATAAACTATACATTTAATAAACCATACAAATTAACTTTGTGACAAAAAAGATAATTTTATTTCTTATTTATTTATACCCAGCAAAGGAAAAACATCCCCACTAATGCTCTGATGCATAGCCCTGAGGATCGAAACAGGCCACAAAAAACGTAGTGTTGAAATACAAGAAGTATTTCAGAAGCAAATTCAAAGAATTGAATTTGAATGAGAAAAGAAGACACCCAGTAGAGAGTGTACAGTAGTAGCTAAGGAACGATTTCATGTTTGAGGAATTCATGGTTTTGGGTACCATTCCAATTTCCATGTGATGTGGCCAATCAATCAGTTCAGTGTGGGTGGGACCCATAACAACTATTATGCCAGCTCATCAAGATAAAACCCACCAAGTGGCATGTTTTTATTTTGTCACTTACAGTCTACTTTAATTTTAGGTGAGGCAGCCATCTCAACTATATATATATAGTATAAATATCAACAAATATGTGAACCTCTCAATTTCTTACTAGTTGAGAATTGAGATTACTACAAAGTTTCTGGTTTCTAAAACCTCTATTATTTGGCTAGCTATCAGCTATGAATTAAAGTTTTGGAAGAGAGTACACTTTTTCACCTTTCGATGCTGCACATGAGATGCCAACTGCTGAACAAGATACTAATTATGAATCTGTGTTGATACAAGTAAGCTACCTTTTCTTCTCACTTCTACTTTTTTATATTTTTTTGGGGGGTTATTTTCCTTGGATGCATTTGTAAATGATAGCATGCAGATTCTCAGATCTTGATCGAGGCTAGTTTACCAGATTTTCTATTCACTCCATCGGTTGTTTTATATCGCTATGATTTTATAGAACAAATTAAAGAGGAACTTGGGAAATCAAAATAATTAACAAGCTTGAGATCGCAAGTTTTTTTTTTGTTGTTGATTCATTTAAAAGCAAACAAAGATCGATGTGTGTTCAACTGATCAAGATCACAGAAAAGTTTGGAGTTTCAGCTTTCACTTATTTTACCTACAAGCTGAGTCGATCATGGTTGCTCTTAAGACTCATAATCGATCAATATCATGTGAAGGTTTTCAACTTTATAGAGTCATTTTCCCAACCAAGTTGAAGGGAAAAGGAAACTAGAACCAAGAATTGGCACATAGTTATTGCCTCCTTGTGGTACCGGTTTATATACTAGACTTATTTAATTCATACTTCTCAGAGATATATAACTTTTTTGGTGTCTTCACATACATCTCAACATTACATTTAAGATAGGAAAAATGTTGAAAGAATTCTTCACCAAATTATTGGTTGCCAGCTACTATAGAAACTCGCACGCAACCCCCCCCCCCCCCTCCAGCGAGAATAAAAGAAGTGATTTAATTAGTTCATAAGGGATTAAAATGATTTAAATTTCGCTGGTGAGAAGGAAACCCCTCCGGAGGGGTAAGGATTGAACCTGGACCTTTTGTTCCCACTCAATTGCCAAACAATTGTACAAGACACTTTTATTGATACAAATATGCATTCATTTTAATTTACTCTTTTTATATGTGCTTTACTTATTAAAATATTCAATTAACACCTTTAATTTATATTTTTTTCTAAATTTTAATTAAAATATTGTCAACTAATTTATTTAATCTATATCTATCTATATCTATATAATAAAATACTAAAACAGAGACCGCTGGCGCGACTTCGCTGGCACGAAATTTTCTGGATTAAACGGGATTATTTCTGCTTACGTGGCATTTTCTGGATTAAAGTGGTATTATATTTCTAGGCCACACCAATTAATAAGCCAATATAATTAGTAAAAAGATCAATAATCTATTCAATATAACCAATCTTTGTCAAATATTCTATCTTTTTAGATAAAATTGAATATATGTGTATAAAAAAATATTCAACCTTATATCATACTTAGTTGAAAATTTTATCTGTTTATATGAAATTGAATACATTTGTATGGATATATATATCTCATAAGATTTTGTGTTGAATAGATAAATAATTAACGGTTTAAGATAGAATATCTTAGTTGCTATATATATTCTAATCTATGAGTCATCACCAAGCACGAAACCTTCAATATCATTAGCCGGATCAACAGCTTTTAATAGTTGCAAATCAAGATTTACCTCTTCTAAAATAGTTTTATCTAAAATTGTATCATGTGGATGAAGATTGGACTACTGACACTCTACAGTCTACACACAAATTTGAGGTGGATGGTGGATTTAATTAGGAGCCTGCCGAGTATAGTTTCAGGATTAAAGTTGTATTATATTAGCCACATCAAGCTAATTTTTTCATCCGCAACTTACAACCGGAATAGAGGGATTGAAGTGAATCAGTTTTGGATTGAGAAAACCGGAACACAAATGAAAACTCATCAATCTTCTTCAACCTTTCAAACTACGTAAGTAGTCATGGAGGTGAATCTCATTATTCTCATCAATATAAATTTCTAGCTAAATCTTATCAAACTAAATCTTAAATGAATCTATTTTTCAGGCATTTTACATAGAATTGATTTACATTGTCAAACAATTATTAAATATAGAGGGAGATTACATATCACGATATCTTTTTTCAATAGGCATTGTTACATCTCCGTATTAACGGCTTCTATCAATTATAAAAGGATGAAATAATATATAATAAGATCTAAGAAAATCTAGTAAACTTTTTTTAAATATATATCGTTAGGTAAAAAAACTTATCTTTTTTTAGATCAAAAAATATATCCAATATTTAGTCAAATTAAATATTCTGGATTAAAATGATGTTAATATCTTATACGTGTCATATTATGGAATAAAATGGTGTTATCTTTTCTATTATTTGATCAATCTTATATCAATCCAATATTTGGTTAATTATTAATAATCCAATATAATTTTGTCATCTCAATTAATGGTCCCACTTATTTTTATAAATATTCAACTTTATGTTTTAATTAGTTAGAAAACTTAATTTTTTTAGATCAAATAATCTATCTAATATTTGGTCAATTATTCTACCTTTTAAATCAAATTGAATATACAATAAAAAAAAATTGAGCTTTTTTTTTGCTAATAGAATCGGTAAGTATATTATTTTTTAACTTTTCATTATTTGATTTGAAAAAAGTATATAATATCGTAAGAAGTAAAACAATTTAACGTTTTTTAATATATTAATTAATATGGAGTAATTTTATAACTAAAACATACATTGTTAGACCGGCCATGATCAATATTTTACATTTCATTATTTAAAAAAAAAACCAATATCTATATATCTGTATATATCAAGGGTCAGTAATGGTTAAGATGTCTATTAATCTTGGGACATTTAATCACTAACATTACAAAATGATATAATAATACAAATAATATAATAATACAAATTAATATGAATATACAAATTAAAAATAAGTTCATGAAGCATATTCTCTTCTTTAATCTATTTTTTATTATTTAAATTAATACGAATTATAACAACATTAATGCTATGTAAAATATATATACCATGTCGTAAAATTTTGTTCAATTATTTTACCTTTTACCATCAAATTTTGGTCAATATATTGTTCAACCTTTTACATCAAATTGACAAA
This sequence comes from Persicaria tinctoria, assembly GCA_037127255.1. Lineage (NCBI taxonomy): Eukaryota > Viridiplantae > Streptophyta > Magnoliopsida > Caryophyllales > Polygonaceae > Persicaria > Persicaria tinctoria. The sequence goes on along the minus strand of JBANSL010000005.1, from coordinate 40,992,708 downwards.
TTGAATCTGATATATTTAAATATAAATATGCACCATCTTAATTTGATGATAAAATTTGAGAAGATAAATCTGTATAAACTTCTATATAAAATATACCATGCCGTAAAATTTTAGTCAATTATTTTACCTTTTAAATCAAATTGAATATAATATATTTAGATATAAATACGTAATTAAATTTGGTGATGTAGTTAAATATTATTTAATTTGTTTATTAAGAAACCGCACAACGGGCGGGTACCGAATACTAGTAATACTTTAATTTAGAAGACTTTGCTTATGTGTCGAATTCTCCTTAATCCTCTCTTTTTTACAAATTAAGTTTTTTTTTCCTTTTTTAATTATTTATTTTCTTTAATTCTTTTATTCTTCCCTTTATCTCTTTACACCAATCACATTTTTTCTTTTAATCTTAACATATTTACTAACTATCTATATATCTATATAATAATACCTTAATTTATACTCCTTCCGTTAATTAAACCATGTCGTTTTAGACATTTGCACATGTTTTAAGAAAGCAAATAAAAGCAAACAAAAATACACTTATACCCCTAATTATTACTTTACTTTTTCACTTTATTGAAAACTACAACTAACAAATGTCTAATCATTAAAAGGGTAATTTTGGAAAGTGAATGTCAAAATACCTAAAACGACATGTTTTTTTTAACAAGATTTTACTTCTAAAACGACATGTTTTTCTTAACGGAGGGAGTAAGACTTTGCTTAGGTGTCGAATTCTACTTAATCATCTCCTTTCCAAAAATTAAGTTTTTTTTTTCTTTTTTAATTATTTATTTCCTTTAATTTTTTTATTCTTCCCTTTATCTCTTTAAACCAATCACATTTTTTCTTTCAATCTTAACATATTTACTAACTATAGAGATTAATTCAAAACATTGAATTCAATCTAATTCTAATATAACTATCTATATAAATACATCTACATACTACTTTAATTTAGAAAACTTTGCTTATATGAATTTTATCTTAACCTTTATTAATATTTTTTTATATTTTTAAGATTTTAGTTTAAAAATCGCGCCATGACGCGGGAATTGTACTAGTTACACCTTTATACACATGTTAATATACATTTCACCCTAATTTTTTTTGTTTAAAAATACTAATTTTATTTTTTTAACTACAACTCACATGAACCAATACTATTTATTTCATGAACCACTCCTATTTATCTCATGAACAAAAAAAAAAAATTAACTAGCTAAAAATATTATTAAATTATTTCATGAACCACTACTATTTATTTGGTGAACAGTACTCTTTATTTGATAAATCAATACTCTTTATTTCATAAATCACTACTCTGTATTTAATAAAACACTAGAATTTATTTCTTGAACCACTACTTTTTAATAATTGTAAACTTTTCATTCTTCTTTTATTTTCTTTTAATGTCTTTTTTTAATTTTTAATTATTTATTTCATGAACCAATACTATTTATTTGATGAACCACTACTCTTTATTTCATGAACTAATACTTTTTTATTTTGCTTTTAATGTTTATTTTTTTATTTTTTTTTTTAAAAATAAAATGGTTCATGAACCAATACTATTTATTTGATGAACCAGTACTCTTTATTTCATGAACCACTAGAATTAATTTCATGAACCACTACATTTTAATAATTGTAATTATTTTGATGTTTATTTTGTAATTATTTTTTTAAAATAAAATGGTCCATGAACCAATACTATTTATTTCATGAAGAAATACTATTTATTTGATGGACCACTACTCTTTATTTCATGAACCACTATAATTTATTTAATGAACCACTACTACTTACTAATTGTAAAATTTTCATTCTTTTTTCATTTTCTTTTAATGTTTACTTTTTATTTATCTGTTTGTTTGTTTTTAAAATAACATGGTTCATGAACCAATACTATTTATTTCATTAACCAATACTATTTATTTGATGAATCACTACTCTTTATTTATTTGTTTTTAAAATAAAATGGAGCTTGTAAGACAAATTACATCTTACAAGCTCCACTTGTCTAATGAGTAAAGTAAGGGTGTGTATGGCACTAGTTTTAAACTGTTAAAAATAAGAACTTATTAGCTGTTAAAAAAATAATTTGCTAATAAAGGTGTATGGGAACAAAAAAGAATCTATAATCAGTTAAAAAACAGGGTTAAAAAATAAGCTTCAAATTGAAGCTTATTTTGGAGTTTATATGTTTATTTGTTTTGAAAGTACCATAATACCCCTAATAATAACCAAATAAACACCACTTTTTTTACAAATAAACACTTTTTCGTCCCATACGGAGTTTATATTTTTTCATAAATTTTTAACTACTTTTACCAACAGTTTATAAATTTTACCATGTTTATAATTTTAATCAGTTTATTAACCCCGTCCCATACGAACCCTAAGTGTTGCGAATAAAAGATGGCAACATCTCCTGAAACTTTGTGTTGCTTCTGTCCTCAACCTTTTAGGCATTTTGTTGAGTATGTTGTTAACTTGAAGTTTGATGAAGAGCCTAATTATGCAAAATATATCTCCCTTTTTTAGGGTGTTGTTATATACACCACAAATCTTTCATCAGAAATGCACGTCCTTTTGAACGTGCAATCATTTCCCACTAATTAACACTTTTAAAAAATTAATTAACTCACTTTAACCCTGATATTTGACCACTTTTTATGGGATTGTTGGGCCAAATCCTGATATTAGACCGATTAACACTAATAATGGAGCTCAAAAGGTATTTTATTTTACCCACTCATACATCCGGATTTCTCCATTTCATGAGATGTAGTTAATGCTAGCTAGCTGTAGGTCGCCAGGGCTAAAACGTGTAAGATTTCTCTATTTTAAAGCTCATAATGTTATAACGAGAACGATAATAGCGAAGAAAGACACGGAGATTTAGGTGGTTCAGCAACAGTGTGTTGCCTACGTCCACGGGCAGAGAACCAGATTTCTTATTAGAGGAAGCGAAAACAGATTAGGTTACAGGGGTCGGCGTTCCATGAGTATATGAAGAGACTCATGGAACCCTAAACAGACAATGGACTGAAAGCCCAAAATAGACAGACGATAGGCCCGTTCCGCCCCCCGGACCCCCCGATGCGTCGCCGGTCAACAGTCGTTCAAGGCACATTAACAAATCTTCACCTTGACTTGAATCCTCTCATAAACAGATGCACCTATGACAAAGTGCTCAGACGTTCTCTGCCTCAGATTTGGTCCTTGAAGAAGGACCCAGACTGCCCCGTAGGGCAACTCAACAGCTGGTGATATTAAGCAAGTCCAAACAATGTTGGAACTTGCTCTCTGGAACTGGCTTAGTGAACATATCAGCGGGATTATCAGCAGTTCCCACCTTCTTCACCCTGATTCTCTTCTCATTCCTCGGAAAATGGTACCTGACATCAATGTGCTTCGTCTTCTCATGATGAATTTGATCCTTGGTTAAGCATATTGCACTCAAGCTGTCGCAATACACTAAAGCCTGATCCTGATGTAGGCCTAGATCATTGACCAAGCCTTTCAGCCAGATTCCCTCCTTAGCAGCTTCTGTCAACGTCATGTACTTTGCCTATGTGGTAGACAAAGTGACTGTAGGTTGTAGAGTTGCTTTCCAACTCACCACAGAACTCCCAAGAGTGAAAACATAGCCAGTCATCGATCTCCTACTGTCCACATCGCCGGCATAATCAGAGTCTGAAAACCCAGCAACCAAGCACTCTGTATCATTCCCATAGCACAAACCAACATCAGTAGTGCCTCTGAGATACCTAAAGATCCTCTTCACAGCTTGCCAGTTTTCCTTCCCAGGCTGAACCATAAAACGGCTTACCACACTAACAGCAAATGCTAGATCTAGTCGAGTGCAAACCATAGCATACATCAGACTCCCCACTGCGCTGGCATAAGGGACCTTAGACATGTACTCCTTCTCCTCCTCAGTCTGAAGTGTGTACATTCCCAGCTTGCTGTTAGACGCCATTGGAGTATCTATAGACTTAGCCCAAGACATTCCAAACCTGCTCAATATCTTCTTGATGTACCCTTCTTGAGATAAGAAGAGTTTTCTCTGCTTCCTGTCTCTATAGATCTCTACTCCCAAAATCTTTCGAGCAGAACCCAGATCTTTCATATCAAACTCTACACTGAGACAATCCTTCAGCTTCTGAATATCTGACTTGTTCTGAGCAGCAATCAACATATCATCCACGTACAATACTAAGTAAATACGCGAACCATCATCCAGACTGTTGTGGTAAACACAGCAATCATATGAACTCCTGTTGTATCCCAACTGCACCATATAGCTATCAAATCGCTTGTACCACTGCCTTGGTGACTGTTTCAGCCCATACAAAGACTTCTTCAGTCTGCAAACATGGTTCTCTTTTCCAGGAACCTGAAAACCATCCGGCTGAGACATGTATATTTCCTCTTCCAACTCTCCATGTAGGAAAGCTGTCTTCACATCTAGTTGCTCAAGCTCCAAATCCTGATGTGCAACCATTGCTAGTAGCACCCTGATAGAAGTATGTCTGACCACTGGTGAGAAAATCTCATTGTAGTCTACTCCCTCTCGCTGATTGAAACCTCTTGCAACTACTCGTGCTTTGTACTTAATACCCTCAGCAGTTGATAGTCCTTTCTTCTTCCTGAAGACCCATTTGCAAGTAATCACCTTCCTATCATCAGGCAATTGACAAGCTCCCAAGTCTGATTCTTCTGAAGAGACTCCATCTCTTCTCCCATTGCTGCAAGCCACTGTGCTGACTCATCTCCAGAAATAGCAGCCTTATAGGTGGCCGGAGCATCATCCTCCACCTCCTCGGCCACCTGCAAGGCATATCCCACCAACTCATCAGACCTATATCTCGCAGGAGGTCTTATGTCAGCCCTTCTTGTCCGATCTAGAGCAATACTGCGATGTGTTGCTCCACCTGCTCCTGTGTCTAGTGGTATAGCCTCTGTCTCAGCAGTGTCCGACTCAATAGTACCTGATTGGTTTGTGACCAAATCAGGTACCTGACTCTCAGATGGAGTGAAGTCCAACTCCACCTCCTCAGCAACAGCCTCTTTCTCAACTGCATCGCTGGTCTTTTTCCTAGAATTCAGCAAAGAACTCTCATCAAAGACTACACTTCTGCTAAGTATAATCTTGCTGTCAGACCAGATCATGTACCCTTTCACACCAGTACCATAGCCCATGAAGACTCCCTTCTTAGCTCTTGGCTCTAGCTTACCCTCATCAACATGATAATAAGCAATGCACCCAAAAACCCTCAGATTAGAGTAATCAGCAGCCTTTCCAGTCCACACCTCATAAGGTGTTTTGTAGTCGATACCTGTGTGTGGGCTCCGATTCACGAGATAGCAAGCCGTTGAAACTGCTTCTGCCCAGAATCGCCTTTCAAGGCCTGAATTTGAAAGCATGCACCTTGCTTTCGCCAGAAGAGTCTGATTCATTCGTTCTGCTACACCATTCTGTTGTGGTGTGTATCTGACTGTATGATGTCGAGCAATGCCCTCATCTCTATAGAACCCATCAAACTCAGATGAACAGAATTCCAGACCATTATCAGTTCGCAGCCTCTTGACCTTCTTTCCAGTCTGATTCTCTACTAGAGTCTTCCACTCCCTGAACTTACTGAATGCCTCACTTTTATGCCTCATCATGAATACCCAAGTCATCCTAGAGTAATCATCAATCAGAGACAAAAAATACCTGTGACCTCCCAAGGACTGAACACGTGAAGGACCCCAACAGTCTGAATGGATGTAATCCAGCGTGCCCTTTGTCTGATGAACTGCTTTAGGAAATTTGCTGCGATGTAATTTCCCAAACACTCAGTGTTCACAAAACTCAAGGCTCTGTGCTTTATGGCCTCCCAGAAGATCTGCTTTCGAGAGAATTTGCATCCCCCTTTCACTCATATGAGCCAACCTCATATGCCAAAGTCTGGTCAGATCAGCTTCCTGAACCCCAGCAGAAACAGCCGCTGCAACACCTGTAACTGAGGAACCTTGTAGGGTGTACAAAGTTCCCTTTCCCCGCTTGACTCCCTGCAGAACCACATCAGAGCCTCTGAACACACGCAACTTTCCCCCATAACCTGTGTACCTAAGCCCCTTGTCGTCTAACACTGTTAGGGATATCAGATTCTTCGTCATGGATGGCACGTGCTTGACATCCTCCAATGTGCGAAATTTCCCATCATCTGTCCGAAACCTAACTGAGCCAGTCCCAACAACCTTACAGAGAGCATCATTCCCCATGGATACATTGCCCCCATCAGCACGGCTATATGTTGCAAACAACTCCCTTTTAGGACATATATGATAGGATGCCCCAGAGTCAAGATACCACACATCAGCCCTGTGTGTGATCATCAACTAACAGAACAATATCCTCCTCGGAAGTATTGCCATGATCAGCTACTGCTGCAGACCCAGATTTCTCTTCCTCTTGCTTCTTCTTTTTCGGACAGTCATTCTTCCAATGACCTTTCTCCTTGCAGTAGTTAAAAACATCGTTTGGTTTAGGGCCTGATTTGCGATCTTGCCGATGCTTCTTCTTATTGCCCTTTCTACCATCAGATTTGCCTCCGTTTGCCACAAGCCCGGAAGCCTGATTGTCTGTAACCGACGCGGTTGCCTTCAGACGCAACTCTCTGCTGTGAAGCGACGATCTAACCTCTTCCAAAGTGATGGTATCCTTCCCAACGACGAACGACTGAACAAAGTTCTCGTATGTGGGGGATAGGGATACCAGCAGAATTAGGGCAGCATCTTCGTCCTCCACCTTAACATCAATATTACGCAATTCAAGTAATAAAGTGTTAAGTTGATCAAGATGATCTCTGAGTTGTGTACCTTCCTGCATACGCAGCCCGAACAACCGTTGTTTCAGAAGCAACTTGTTCGTCAGAGACTTTGTCATGTACAAAGACTCCAACTTTAGCCACAGTTTGCTTGCGGTTTCCTGATCAGCAACTTCTGTTATGATGTCGTCTGCGAGACACAACATAATCGTCGAATGAGCCTTCTCCTCCAGAAGGCCGTACTCAGCGGTGGTTGTATCTGCCCCCTTCTTGTCGGCGGCCAACAATGTCCATAAGCCTTGCTGTTTCAGCAAAGCCCGCATCTTGATCTGCCACAGACTGAAAGAATTTCTTCCAGTAAACTTATCGATCTTCAACACAGAACCAGACATCATTCTCGACGGAATTCAACAACCAAAGCTCTGATACCAGTTTGTTATAACGAGAACGATAATAGCGAAGAAAGACACAGAGATTTACGTGGTTCAGCAACGGTGTGTTGCCTACGTCCACGGGCAGAGAACCAGATTTCTTATTAGAGGAAGCGAAAACAGATTAGGTTACAGGGGTCGGCGTTCCATGAGTATATGAAGAGACTCAGCGAGACCACCGCCGGGGGGCTCCGCCCCCCGACCCCCCGATGCGTCGCCGGTCAACAGTCGTTCAAGGCACATTAACACATAATCCAAGTTGGACAAAAGAGAGAGCGCTTGACGATGGTGAAAGCAAAATCAATTGAAAGCAGCAAAACATATGCACCATTGCAATGTCATATTTGCATATCAATATGGTTCCCAACGAGGCCGCCAGAATTCCAACAAGGCCGCCGAAGCTCATCGTTGGCGAAGGTTTCGTCCCCGTCGACTTCATCGGCCTTCGCTGTCAATCATCCAGGTGCCTTAGACAGAGAATCGGAGTCTCCAACGGCCCGCGTGGCCATCTCCGTATGACCGGCCGAAGGAGAATAGAAAGCAGCCCGTTGAAGTTCTTTGTGATGGTGGAGGAGATAGAAGAGAACAACTTTTCGGCGATTCCGCCACCTCTTCCCCTTCCTCCCCACCCGTAGGGCTGTTTTATGAATTGAGCATTTCGAGCTCGGCTCGAAAAAGCTTGACTTGAGCTCACTCAGTTATTTAAACAAGCTGAGCTTGAACAAAATTTAAAACTCGACTCGTTCAGTTATTTAAACAAGCCGAGCGTGTGGGCTTGATTTAAGTTAATCTGTTTTTTAATTTAATTCAGTCAATCAGATTACTTCTTCTTTCTCACCGGACCAGTTACTTCTCACTTTTATATATATATATAATTTGCAGGTAAAACACAAACATGCATAAACATAAATGCTAAGCTAGGTTTGGGTCCCATGAATCGGATTAAGGCTCTGTTTGGGAGCAGCTTTTAAAAGTTTTGGTAGCTTATGAACAATAAACGTTACTTCTCTTGAATGCTTGGTAGATTAACGTTTGGATGAGCGGTAGCTTTTCAAGGAGAGGTTGAGAGCGGCCAAAACCACAAAAATGAAAAGCTTTCATGACAAGCTTTTGGGAGCGGCTGCTCATTTGCTTCCCTAATTGTCCTCCCTCTCTTTTTTGCTTCCCTAATTGACCCCATAAATCTCAAACCCATTTTGGTAATTTTCAATTCGAACAGAATCCTGAAAAGTTATTACAACCAAACACCCAAGAAGCTTTTCAGAAAACAAAACGCTTATTTCAACCGCTATTTTTAAAAGCTACTCCAACATTTACAACTATCCAAACCGCTCCGAACCACTACTATTGTCAAACGAAGCCTAACTCTTATTTTCACATTTCCATGTATGAACTTACTATTTTTCACATATATGAAAAAGGAGTTTACACACATGACTTGTAGCAACCATTCCGGAATGGCCCACCCTTCGACCCACGTGCCCCGGGGTTTGGAAAAAAAAATAAAAATAATTTATATATATAGAAGTGTTGTAATAAGTAAAAATATGATGAATATAAAATCAATTAGTCTACTTTGCTTTGTTGGTTAGTGGGAAGGAAGAAAACTAACCTTAGACCAAAGGTTGGGGGTTCAAGTCCCACTAGCCTCATTTTTTTTAAACCAAAAGGTTGGGGGTTCAAGTCCCACTAGCCTCATTTTTTTAAACCAAATTTCACCTCCCTAAAAATAGCTTTTTTATTATTTGTTCAACTTACACCCCACTTTCTTTGTTTCTACCCCTTATTTAATTATATTCCCACTTCCTGACTTTCATATTATATACAAATTATCTAGCTATAACTAATTAAACCCCATAAAATTGGTGAAATTAGCCTCTCTTTTTTTTATAAAAAAAATTCGCCTCCCTCAAAAAAGTTTTTTTTTTATTCTTTGTTCAACTTGCACCTACTCTCTATGTTTCTACCCCCTTATTTAATTATGTTCCCACTTCTCAAGCTCCCTACTATATACAAATTATCTAGCTATAAACTAATTAAACCACATAAAATTGGTGAAATTATGATTTGATTATGAGAATAAATTTTGTGAAATTTTCATTAGAGTTTTGATTTTGAGAATAAATTTTGTGTTTTAATTATTGTGTATGTGATTTTGATAATGAAATTTATGAATTGAATTTGGAGTTTGTGAATTGAATTTGTGAAGCTTTTTGCAATATTTGTATTTTCGTAACCTACATATTCAAATAACATTTTCTATCGTGTCTTTGGGAACCAAAATATATTATAAAGTTGGTGAGTTTACAATACTAGCTAATATGCCTTGAATTTAACTTGATTGAATTTCGTTAAGTTTACACTCCTAAATATGACAAATGCCTGAATTTCCAATGAATGACGAGAAACAACTATCATAGCAACAAAGCAAATGTAAGCCTACTTTTCTATAATCAACTGCTAAGTTGAAAATCGTAGCTTAGGTAAAGGAGTTTATTCAAGATCAATATCTCAGTACACACTAAAAAATTTCGCCCCACCTTTCGGAGGATCCTGCGGCCGCCACTGCCCATAGGTCCCCGGTTCGAACTCCGGAATGACCGATCTTTATTTACCAATTCAAGGTAGGAGGTTGTAGTGCTACTTTTTAGGGAAACAACTGGATACAAGTTCGATACTTAATACTCCCCATAAAATTTCCTTTTAACCTATTTCAATATTTTACTGTCTTACTCCTACTTACTCTCTACAACCGGAACTTTTATTTTTGCTTTTTTTTTCATATTTTTTTTTGCAAACCTCAGCCCACCCTCGGTTCCGTCCCTGTTTGTAAAGATACATGGAAGTAATTTTAGGAACTTTGTTTTGTTTAGGATTGTAGGATATGGAGTGTGGACAAAGGAAACAGACACAACTGTCACCGTCCCGTAGGATTTCCCTTAGTCGTATATATGGATGGAAAATGAGTACAATTCGATACCCACATAACCACACCTTTCACTAGAGGAAATGTTAGGTTGTTTTCTTGTCTTCAGATTTCTTTGCTTCTTATTCCATAGCTAGTGCACTACACTTGTTAATCACGACCTTCTGAGACAAAAGATCTTTGAATTATCAATTTGAATAGAATTCACAATCACTGGAGGATTGTGTTATGACTTGTTTGGCCCAAGTTTATTTTAGTTTTTCAAAGTGGTTAATTTGGCAAAGCTTTTTTACGATTTAAAAAAAAATAACATTTTTACCAAACACTATGGAATCTATAATACCAAATTAGAATTTTCTCTTTTAATCTATTCACAAAGGCTAAAAAATTGATATATCTTTACAATTTCATCAAAATTTTCATCTAGATTATAATATCAGAGTATTATAATCATAAGCTAGATTAATCTTTAATAATCAGTAAGCCTAAAAGTAGGAAACCTACCCCCAAGCAATGAAGGGGTCAGGAGTGATCTTAAGAGAGAATATATGAATTAGAAGTGTATATGAAGAAAGAATTCAAATAATATATGAATTAAGAGGGTATGTGAAGATTCAGGAGTAGATGTAGTACCTTAAGAAGACATGAGCAAAAGAAACACTATCACATAATGTATCTGTTTTAGGCATACACGATCAACCAACATTTATCGAATTTGAAAAAGAATCACTGGATGTTGGTGGGGTGATGTTGGAGGGGGCGTTCTTCTGAAAATGAGGTTTAATGAGTACGTGATCTTTTGAAAATCGATCTAATTTAAAGGTGGTTTATTGTCATTTATGATTTTACGGGAGGTTATGTGAAAAGTATCATAATTTATGGATGGTTAATTTAAAAATGGAACTACTATTGACACGGTGAAAATCTCGCAACGATGTCGATTACGTTTTTCAAAACTATGATTGATTTAGGTGACCATTGTTTCAGAAACCATAAGGAGGTTTTGTGGTCACACATTGTTTCAGAAACCATAAGGAGGTTTTGTGGTCACATTTTCAGTAACCGTGAGAATATTATTCTAATAAAAATCAATAAAGTGGGTTTAAAAAAAAAAATACTACTACAACTTCCAAAACCATGGGCCAATTTTTTGTTGTTGTTGTTGACAATCTTAATACTTATCCGACTAGTAACATTCTCATGGTTTGTGAAACCGTAGCTGAGTCAATTTTCCACAGTTTTCAAAACTATGGAAATGGATATTCTCACGGTTTTTAAAACTATAATAACTACCTTATATTTGACGATATTTTAACCATCTAGAAAGTAAATCGGTTTAAATATGAAGTGGATCTCATATAATGAAATATCTTTCAAGAATGGGGGATCGTAAATGTATTCAATAGGGCCTAGTTTTTATTGGCCAGGATGCTAAAATGCACCAAACTTATATTGGGCCTAGTTTCAATAACATGTCTGTAATTGGTACAAATTAGATGAACTTAATTTGGTTTCCATGTCATTATTTACATGTATAGGGCCATTTCAGTGTTTAGACCATCTGTTTTCAAGTTGTTCAAACACACCGGCAAAAGTCTTATCCTTGTTGTCTCAGGCAATGAGAAGCTGAAATTAAAGGCTTAACAAGCACAGATTATACAAGCTTGCAAAAAAGACTTTGATGCGATGGAGACGAGTTCAATTGAAGGCGGCATAGGACCAGATTATGGCATACTTGGAGGAGAATCTGAGTCGTTGACTCACGCAGTAAAGGGAAATGATGCACCCTTAGGAAGTGGTGTGTTACTACTCAAAGTGCCGCGCCTTGAGAAGGTTGTTTGCCTTGGCAAGGAAACAGAAGATGTCATGTATAATGAAATACAAGATCAAAGGACCTGTTTGGAGAATACCACTGTGGATCAAACTGAGACTCATGAATCTGAATCAATCAAAAAAGTAGAGAGCCAAGTATTAAAGAAAGAAGAGGATGATTTCGAGAATGTTTTGGCCCTAATTCCCCAAAAGTTGGACAACCAAGAAGCTGCTTTTATGCTTGGAGAAACCTGTCAGCCCACAACTTTGCAGTATAAACTCGAGTCAAGTGTGACGATAGAAGATAAAATCCAGATGGAGTCCTGTATAGAGCATTTAGATAATCAAGGTGAACAACAAACTTCAGGCTCTGACACTGTTGCGGAAAAAGACACCGACAACACCCTTCTCGTACAAGTTGTTGATATCAAAGATGAGCAACCAGGTGTTCCAGAACAGCAAGCAGAAGCACAAGCAGTGAAATGCTATGACAAACCTTTCGCTAAGGCTTCAGAATACATTGTGGGAGCTGCAACTGATGAACATGCTGCTGATTTGATCAAACAAGGGCAATCAGTTATAGCGGTTGAAGAAACACTGGAGGAACAAAGAGAAGGAAGTAAAACAACTCAAGTGGATGAAGAAGAAACAAACTGTACTGAAGAAGACAGGGTAATAAACTTCTTTTGACTCAATAACTGGGTTACTTAGATTCACTAACTTATCCACACAAATAATAGGAAAAGTGATTTTCTTTGCAGCTTCTCACCGCGGAAACAGGAGAAAATGGGCTTAATGAACCAGAAACCGAAGCAACCAACAACAAAGATTTCAAGAAATTACAAGGTAACCTGAATGAAGAAGCAGGAGTGAACTTTACAAGCATCGTACCAGAAGCTGCAAGACTTCCAAATGTTAATGCCACAGAACAGAAGAATACATCAGAAACCAAGATGCCTGAAGAAAGCACAGAATCTGAGGTAGGAAACATAACTCTGAGCACCCAATATGATAACATCGAAGGAAAAGAGATGCAGACGACTGTCAGTGGTACCTCGGCTACCAAGGAACTGAATGCAAACGCTGGAGAAGATGTAAAGCAAGTAAATAACTTCACTGGAGAGGTTGACTAACAACGTGCCTAACAATAACTATACTTCCTTGCATTATTTTCCTTTTTCTACTCCTTGGATTCTTGTTAACAATCCATAGTCTATTATATTATATAATATGCAGAAAGACGAGTACCATGGTACAGAGAGCACCATCCAAGAGGATTCAAGTGTTGATAAGAATTTTCATATGTCAAAAGTGAAAGATGAAGCCATTGATATTGGAGACAACGAGAACCCAGCAGTAGAGAAGTATCCCGAAAATGAAAACACTAATGAGAAATCATCTACCAATTCAGAAAATTTAATTTCTGAAGATGAAAAGGAACAAAATAAGTTGCAGATAGAGGATGTCCAACAAGAATCATTGGCAGAAGATTTGATTTCTCAGTGCGATAACACTGCAGAAAAGAAGGTGCAGATAGACACGAGTGATGACTTCAATGAAAATGACAGATTTGAGGACACCTTGCCAAACTCTCTAACAGAGAAAGTAACTGAGGGATATCAAGATAATGAAAAGGAGGCCAAGAATCTCTCCCAAGAGGTCAGATCAGAGAGAAACTAACAGTAACTGTTTTCTTACATTATTAAACACTGCTACTTCAAGTCTTTAAAATGGCGCAGAAATCTGAGAAACACTCTACTGTAAACCAGGTAGTTGATAAGACAAATGAGAAGCTAAGCATCAGTTCATCGAATGCAAAACATGAGACGGGTGGAGAGGAAGATGTGGCAACTGAAAGTGCCAGTAATGAGAACAAAGCACAACCTCCTAATTATCACATCATGATTGGCCAAGTATCTAGTATATCAGGAAATATAAACTCCCGTGATGACAGCAATGAAGAAGATAATTTGCAGGTGAAGATACCCTAGAAGAACCTGTAGGTGAAAATACAATTTCTCGGTACTAACATTGAAAAAAATGTTGCACAGGAGGAAGCGATTGAAGAGTTCATACATGATGACCAAATTAAGGGAACTTCACTGGAATCTCCTCTAGGGAAAATGGATGAGAGCAATCCAGATGATGCAAGGGAAGCTAACGAACTCACTGAAAAGGTCAGCTCAAACGGACAAATATTACAACTTTTCTGTCATTTTATTTATCTTTGCCTTTTTTGAACCTCTTCACTCCAATGTTGCGGAAATTTCAGAATCTCTCTGCGATAAGCAGGGAAGTTGAGGCAGAACGTCGAGAAGTAAGCACCTGTTCATCAATTGTGAAAGACCAGATGAGTACCGAGGCAGAAAGTGAGAACTTATTAAGACTGGATGATCAAAAAAATGATGATGGAGAAACTAACAGCTTGATGGCTATGGAGGAAGTAGCCAATGTATTCGAAAATATAACTTCTCAAGATGGCAAAATAGGAGAAAATATTCAGATGGAGGATGTCCTACAAGAATCTGAGGTGGAAAATATCATTTATCAGTCTGAAAACAGTGCAGAAACATATACGAAGCATACTAGTGAAGAGTTCAAAAAGGAGACAGGTACTTCACCTGCATCTTCTGCTAAGGAATATTCAGATGATAAACAAGCAAAAGAGCTATCCAGAGAGGTCAGATTAGAGAATTTTTTATAGAACTGTTCTCTCACATAATTAATCTTCATCTTCCAAAAGAAAACATAAACATTTTCATTTGGATTTAATATATCATTGCAGATTTTTCAAAATCTTTCAACTGTAAGCAAGGAAGCTGAGACAGAGCACTCAGACCTAAGCCCTGATATATCAACTGAAAAATATGAGACCACTGCAGAAAGAGAAACTGAGAATTTGGCAGTGGAAGAGTATACTGTTAAAGAAAATGTAGTTGGGGAGCATTATCAGGATGATGACACTGAAGTGACAACGATCCAGCTGCAGGATGTCTCCCCGGAACCCTTCGAAGATTACATTGTTTCTCAATTTGACAAAGTTAAGAGCAATTTGCCAGGCTCTTTAACCGAGAATTTAGGGAAGGAAACCAAGGAGGTAAACCAAGAAGTTAGATGAAACAGAAACTAATAACGTTTTTTGCACTATTACACATTAGCTACTACAAGTTTTTCAGGTCTTTAATAACTAGCGTAAATCTAAAAATCTTACTTCTGTTCTGTAAACCAGGCAGTTGATACAGAAACCGAGGGCCTAATCCTTAGTTCATCCACTGCAAAATACATAACAAGTGGAGAGGGAGAGTATTTGGACTTGTCAAGAGTGGAAGACGAGGCAATAGTCAGTGGTGAAAATGACCTTACAGCAGTGGAGCCACCTAAACAGGAAAACATAATGGAGGAGTCATCTACTATCTCAGGAAATACAACTTACCTAGATGACAACAATGAAGAAAACATGATGCAGGCGAAGGATGTTCCAACAGCTCCTGTGGAAGAGAATATGGTTTCTCCGTACAGTAATATGGAAGAAAAGTTTTTACAGGACACTACGGAAGTGTTTACAGAGGATGGCCAAGTTAAGGCTACATCACCAGAACCTCCTCAAGAGAAACTGACTGAGAGTGATACAGATGATGGAAAGGAAACTAGCGAGCTCCCAGAAAAGGTAAAATTGAAATGTTAATTAATAGGAGTACAATTTGTCTATCATATTTTCTATCTTCACCTTCTTATTTTTGTAATCTGTTTTTCAAATCAATGTCGTTCCAGAAACTTTGGAGTCATTCTGCTCTAAGCAAAGAAGTCGACATAGAACATGAGGACCTCAGCTACAGTCCATCAACTGTCAAAGATCAAACAAATGCAGAGGCAGAAAATGAGAACTTATCAGGATTAGAAGGTGAAATAAGTGACAATGGAAACAATCTGTCCTTGACTACTATTGAGGAAGTACCTAAGATATCAGAAAATATAATTGAAGAAGAAAAGATTCACATGGAGGATGTCTCACAAGAATCTCTGGCAGAGAAAATCATTTCTCCGCCAGAAAACACTGCAGAAAAGGCGACGCAGATAGAGCACCCTAGTCATGAGTCCACAGTGGAGTTAGGCACGTCACCTGATTCTCCTGAAGATGAAATATCTGAGGAATATTTAGATCACAGAGAAGCAAAACAGCTCCCCGAGGAGGTTAGAATGAAGTAATTTTTTAGTAAATGTTATCTCATGTAATTTTTCCCTCATCTACTAAGTTGTTATCTGCAATTAAATCTTGTTGCAGATTTCTGAGAATCTTTCCATTTTAAGCAAGGAAATAAAGACAGACAACTTGGACCAAATCATTTATCCATCAATTGACGAAAATGAGACAACTGCAGCAGGAGAAAATGAGAAATTGGCAGTGGAAGAGCTTAGAAATGACAAAAATATAGTTGGGCCAAAAAGTGCAACATTTCATGATGATAACACTGAACTGAAAATAACGCAGCTGGAAGATGCCTCACCAGAACCCATGGAAGAAAACTTTGTCACTCAGACTACTACTGAAGATGATCCCAAGACAGAGGAAACTAGCAGAAAGTTTACAGAAGATGAATATGTCAAGGGTTGTTCAGCAGAATCTTCTGTTGCTGAGGGGCATATAGAAGAAGATGAGGAGGGAAAAAAGCAATTTCCAGAAGAAGTAAGATCAAAGGGAATTTAAAAAAAAAAAAACTATTTCTTTGTTTTTGAGTTTTTTCATATTACATTATAAATGTCTTAATCTTCTATGTAGAAATATGAGAATCTTTGCAAAGAAATCAAGGAAGAAGGGAAGGAGCATGATGATCTGATTCATGCCACTTCAAAATGTGAGAGGAGTCCTGAGGGAGATGAGGAGTGCTTGAAAGTGCAAGAGCATCCTAAAGATGAGCAATCAACAAAAGCATCGACAATGACAGAAAATACAGTAGTTCAGGGTGAAAGTTCTGATGAAGAGAAGATAGAAACAGAAGACATTAGCAAAAACTTTGCAGAAGATGGCCATGTCACAAGCACTTCTACTGAAACTTCCTTTGAGAAAATAGTTGAAAGTAATATCGATGATGTGAAGGATATAGAGAAGTTCCCTGAAAAGGTCAGATCGATAAGAATTGTGCCATTAAATATTCACTCTTTCAGTGTAAATCTTTATCCACAAGAGCGTTGATCAATATATCAATATATTAAATCTTATGTGCATAAATATGAGAATCAACCTTTTGCAACAAACACAATGGTTCAGACAGATGGGAATCTAAGCTTTGATTCTTTGATTGTGAACAACAGATGAGTGCCAATGGAGGCGACGAGCACTTGACATGGGAAGCATCTCCAGAAGAAGGAAAGATAATAGAGGAAGCATCTCCAGTGGCTGTAAACTTAATTTCTCAAGACAACGAGAATGAAGAAAAGGAAACGCGGATGGAAGGTACCAATGCACAGAGCCCAGACGAAAGCAACCTTGTAGATACAGCTCCTGAATCTCTAGCAGAGGGAAAAGCTGAGAGTCACGCTGATAATGTGCATGAACCAATGGAAGGCACTAGTGAACAGTACAAAGAAGAAAGCAACCTTGAGGAAACTCTATTTGAACCTCAAGCAGAGAAAGAATCTGATATTTCCAATGAAGGAAAGGGGTTCACTGAAGATTTAACAACAATGGTAAGTCTTAACAGATCTCCTCTAGAAAGAATGTTATATTTATTATTATTTCTATTATAACAATCTTAGTCCAATATGCAGGGAGGAGAGAGCTTTGCTGTAGAGTATTCAGCAGTAGAAGGAGAACATGAAGATCTGGACCATGATTCATCAACTTTAGATCATGCAATAATTACCATGGAAGACAATGAAGAAGTGATAGTGGAAAACAAATTAAAAGAAGATGATAGCATAACAGGAGCACCACCTATTTCTGCAGGTAATACAATTCATCAAGAAAATGATAGCATTGATGCAGTGAATATGAATCAAGAAGATAGACCAAAAACAAGCATGGAAGGAAGTGCAACTCCACTAGATGATAATGGACAGAATGCTGATGAGAAATCAACAGAAGCATCATGTAAGGCAGGAAATAAAGTTTCTTGGGGTGACATTGCTGATGAAAAGAAGACAGAATCAGAACAAATCAGCAAAATAATTACAGAAGATGACCCTCAGACAGGCAGTTCTACTGAAACTTCTTTCGAAAAAATAGTTGTCAGTAATATCGATATTGTGGAGGTTATAGAGGAGTTCCCTGAAGAGGTCAGATCGAAAAGAAATTTGCATTTATCTATTCACTGTTGCAGTGTCAATCTTTATCCACTAGAAGTTTTCATCAATATGTTAATCTTATATGCATAAATCTGAGAATCAACCATTAGCAAACACAAAAGTTAAGACAGACGGGAATCTAAGCCTTGATTCCTTGATTGTGAACAACAGATGAGTGCCAATGAATATAATGTGCACTGGAGATCAGACACATCTCCAGAAGACGGAAAGTTAATAGAGGAAGAATGTCCAGTGGCTGTAAACATAATTTCTCGAGACAACGAGACTGAAGAAAAGGAAATGCAGATGGAAAGCACCAATGCACAGGGCCCAGATGAAAGCAACGTAGATACCCCTCCTGAAACTCTAGCAGGGGGAAAAGCTGAGAATTCCACTGATGACGCGCATGAAGCAACGGAGGGAACCAGAGACCAGTACAAAGAAGAAAGCAACCTTGAGCACACTCCATCTGAACCTCTAGCAGAGAAAGAAGCTGAGACTTCCACTGATGATGGACACGAAGAAAAGGAGTTCACTGAAGAGTTAACAACGGTAAGTCATAACAGATCTTCTCCAGTAAGAATGTTATATTTATTAATATTTCTGTTATAACAATCTTAGTCGAATATGCAGGGAGGTGGGAGCTTATATGTAGAACATGCAGTAGTTGATAGAGAACATGAAGATCTTGACCATGGTTTGTCGATTACAGATCATGCAACAGTTACCAAGGAAGACAATGAAGAAGTGATAATTGAAAATAAATTAAAAGAAGATGACAACATAACAGGAGAAGCACCTATTTCTGCAGGTAATACAATTCATCAAGAAAATGATAGCATTGGTGCAGTGAAGATGCATCAAGAAGATGGACCAAAAACAAGCATGGAAGGAAGTGCAACTCCACTAGATGATAATAATGAAGGACCGAATGCTGATGAGAAATCAACAGAAGCATCATCTAAGGCAGGAAATAAAGTTTCTAGGGAAGAAATTGCTGATGAAAAGAAGACAATATCAGAACACATCAGCAAAATAATTACAGAAGATGACCCTCAGACAGGCACTTCTACTGAAACTTCTTTCGAAAAAATAGTTGACAGTAATATCGATAATGTGGAGGTTATAGAGGAGTTCCCTGAAGAGGTCAGATCGATAACAAATTTGCATTTGTCTATTTACTGTTGCAGTGTCAATCTTTATCCACAAGAAGTCTTCATCAATATGTTAATCTTATATGCATAAATCTGAGAATCAACCATTAGGAAACACAAAAGTTAAGACAAACGGGAATCTAAGCCTTGATTCCTTGATTGTGAACAACAGATGAGTGCCAATGAATACAATGTGCACTTGAGATCAGAAACATCTCCAGAAGACGGAAAGATAATAGAGGAAGCATGTCCAGTGGCTGCAAACATAATTTCTCGAGACAACAAGAATGAGGAAAAGGAAATGCAGATGGAAAGCACCAATGCACAGGGCCCAGATGAAAGCAACGTAGATACTCCTGAAACTCTAGCAGGGGGGAAAATTGAGAGTTCCACTGATGACGTGCATGAAGCAACGGAGGGAACCAGAGAGCAGTACAAAGAAGAAAGGAACCTTGAGCACACTCCATCAGAACCTCTAGCAGAGAAAGAAGCTGAGACTTCCACTGATGATGGACACGAAGAAAAGGAGTTCACTGAAGAGTTAACAACGGTAAGTCATAACAGATCTTCTCCAGTAAGAATGTTATATTTATTAATATTTCTGTTATAACAATCTTAGTCGAATATGCAGGGAGGTGGGAGCTTATATGTAGAACATGCAGTAGTTGATAGAGAACATGAAGATCTTGACCATGATTTGTCGATTACAGATCATGCAACAGTTACCAAGGAAGACAATGAAGAAGTGATAATTGAAAATAAATTAAAAGACGAAGACAACATAACAGGAGAAACACCTATTTCTGCAGGTAATACAATTCATCAAGAAAATGATAGCAATGATGCAGTGAAGATGCATCAAGAAGATGGACCAAAAACAAGCATGGAAGGAAGTGCAACTCCACTAGATGATAATAATGAAGGACAGAATGCTGATGAGAAATCAACAGAAGCATCATCTAAGGCAGGAAATAAAGTTTCTAGGGAAGAAATTGCTGATGAAAAGAAGACAATATCAGAACACATCAGCAAAATAATTACAGAAGATGACCCTCAGACAGGCACTTCTACTGAAACTTCTTTCGAAAAAATAGTTGACAGTAATATCGATAATGTGGAGGTTATAGAGGAGTTCCCTGAAGAGGTCAGATCGATAACAAATTTGCATTTGTCTATTTACTGTTGCAGTGTCAATCTTTATCCACAAGAAGTCTTCATCAATATGTTAATCTTATATGCATAAATCTGAGAATCAACCATTAGGAAACACAAAAGTTAAGACAAACGGGAATCTAAGCCTTGATTCCTTGATTGTGAACAACAGATGAGTGCCAATGAATACAATGTGCACTTGAGATCAGAAACATCTCCAGAAGACGGAAAGATAATAGAGGAAGCATGTCCAGTGGCTGCAAACATAATTTCTCGAGACAACAAGAATGAGGAAAAGGAAATGCAGATGGAAAGCACCAATGCACAGGGCCCAGATGAAAGCAACGTAGATACTCCTGAAACTCTAGCAGGGGGGAAAATTGAGAGTTCCACTGATGACGTGCATGAAGCAACGGAGGGAACCAGAGAGCAGTACAAAGAAGAAAGGAACCTTGAGCACACTCCATCAGAACCGCTAGCAGAGAAAGAAGCTGAGACTTCCACTGATGATGGACACGAAGAAAAGGAGTTCACTGAAGAGTTAACAACGGTAAGTCATAACAGATCTTCTCCAGTAAGAATGTTATATTTATTAATATTTCTGTTATAACAATCTTAGTCGAATATGCAGGGAGGTGGGAGCTTATATGTAGAACATGCAGTAGTTGATAGAGAACATGAAGATCTTGACCATGATTTGTCGATTACAGATCATGCAACAGTTACCAAGGAAGACAATGAAGAAGTGATAATTGAAAATAAATTAAAAGACGAAGACAACATAACAGGAGAAACACCTATTTCTGCAGGTAATACAATTCATCAAGAAAATGATAGCAATGATGCAGTGAAGATGCATCAAGAAGATGGACCAAAAACAAGCATGGAAGGAAGTGCAACTCCACTAGATGATAATAATGAAGGACAGAATGCTGATGAGAAATCAACAGAAGCATCATCTAAGGCAGGAAATAAAGTTTCTAGGGAAGAAATTGCTGATGAAAAGAAGACAATATCAGAACACATCAGCAAAATAATTACAGAAGATGACCCTCAGACAGGCACTTCTACTGAAACTTCTTTCGAAAAAATAGTTGACAGTAATATCGATAATGTGGAGGTTATAGAGGAGTTCCCTGAAGAGGTCAGATCGATAACAAATTTGCATTTGTCTATTTACTGTTGCAGTGTCAATCTTTATCCACAAGAAGTCTTCATCAATATGTTAATCTTATATGCATAAATCTGAGAATCAACCATTAGGAAACACAAAAGTTAAGACAAACGGGAATCTAAGCCTTGATTCCTTGATTGTGAACAACAGATGAGTGCCAATGAATACAATGTGCACTTGAGATCAGAAACATCTCCAGAAGACAGAAAGAATATAGAGGAAGCATGTCCAGTGGCTGCAAACATAATTTCTCGAGACAACGAGAACGAAGAAAAGGAAATACAGATGGAAAGCACCAATGCACAGGGCCCAGATGAAAGCAACGTATATACTCCTGAAACTCTAGCAGGGGGGAAAATTGAGGGTTCCACTGATGACGTGCATGAACCAATGGAGGGAACCAGAGAGCAGTACAAAGAAGAAAGCAACCTTGAGGACACTCCATCTGCACCTCTAGTAGAGAAAGAAGCTGTGACTTCCACTGATGATGGACACGAAGAAAAGGGGTTCACTGAAGAGTTAACAACAGTAAGTCATAACAGATCTTATCTATTAAGAATGTTATATTTATTAATATGTCTTTCATAACAATCTTAGTCGAATATGCAGGGAGGTGGGAGCTTATATGTAGAACATGCAGCAGTTGATAGAGAACATGAAGATCTAGACCATGATTTATCGATTACAGATCATGCAACAGTTACCATGAAGGACAATGAAGAAGTGATAGCAGAAGAGAAATTAAAAGTTGATGATAACATAGCAGGAGAAGCACTTCTTTTTGCAGGTAATAGTACAATTCATCAAGAAGATGCTAGCATTGATGCAGTGAAGATACATCTAGAGGATGGACAAGAAACAAGCATGGAAGGTAGTGCAAATACACTAGATGTTAAGACCAGTGGACAGAAAACACAAATACAGGATAGCAATGAAGAGTTAATAAAGGATGAAGATGCAACATGCCTCTTACCTAGATATCCAAGTGAGGATGTTCTTCAGACCTCTACAGACAAAGAAAAGGAGTGCATTAGTGAACAGGTGAACCCAATAGAAAGTGCAAGTTCTACCATTCAATATCTTACATTACTAATTTTCTTTCACCGCAACTCTTTCGCTGATCTCAGTTTCATTTGCAGAAACGTGAGAACCTCTTGACAGAAAGCACTGAAATTGGGAAAGATCATGAGGATGCAGTGCATGATTCAAGTCCAGTTGACCGGACTGCCAAAGAATATGTCAAGTTGACAGCAGATGAAACCGTGACCAATGAAATTACAACGGATGGAGCATCTTCATCAATCATGGCTGAAGTCATCCACAATGATACTGCATTAAATAAGGCTGAAGAGTTTCTTCCAATCACTCTATCACCAGATGATAAAGGAACAGGCCAGAAAGCACAGACAAAAGATAACATAGAACAAGCAACAGATACAGTGAAGGAAATAAATGAGCTAGCTGATTTGTACAAATTTGAAAATGATAATGATCAATTGGAGAAAGAAAAGGCCCCAGAGGTGTCTGAAGAAATCACAGAGGAATACAACATGGAGACTGACCAAGAAGAGCTCACAAGAGAATACCATACAGGCCCCTCACCTGAATCTCCTTATGAGAATAAAGTCGAAATCAGTTGTGATGATGGAAAGAGAAAAAACGAGTTAAATGAAGAGGTCAGGATGGTCTTAAATCTTACCATGACTCCTCTCTCTTGAACTACAAATCTTTGCTGATTTCTGTTTATTTTATTTTTTATATTAATCTTACTCTAATATGCAGAACACTGAGAACCATTCAGTTGAGGACACTGCTATTGGAGAAGTTCATGAGGATCTGAGCCTTCAGACATCGTGTTTAGAGAATGTAACAAGTGAGGGAGAAAACAATGAATTTGAAAAGGAGGAAATGCCGGAAAAAGAAAAGGTAATTGATGCCAAATCTCTGTCAGCAGCAAAAAATTCAATTACAAGAGATTATAATAATGAAGAAAAGATGGAAATAGAGGATGTCACATATGAATCTGTGGAAGGAAGTACAATGTCTGAAGATTACAACGCTGAAGAAAACGACACGCAGAAGGATGATATCAGTCAACCAATAGAAGGAAACCATGCCACAGTCACCTCTGCTGAAGTACCCATCGAAGCAGACCATGAGACATATGCAACTGATGAAAATAAGGTGAAAGAAAACATCATAGAGGTGAGATGATAAGAAGTTCAAGAACTAATAATGAAATCTTGTCAAATTTATCTTTGTCTACCAAATTCTGAATGGTACACAAATGTGCAGGAATGTGAAATCCTTACTGCAGAGAGTGCTCAAGAATACAATGAGATGCTAGCAGCACAGAAGGATACAAAAGAAGAAACTGTTCAAGTATCTTCGGCCATTATAGGTGAGACTTTGGCTGACAACATCGCATTAAACAACAATGAACAGTTTCTCTCAACTGATTCATCAAATGAAGGTGAAGGACCAGAGCAGACCTCAATGAAAGACGTGGCTGAAGATAAGATAGATACAAAGAATGAGATGAAAGAACAAAATGATCAAATACAAAGAGAAGACAAAGAGAAGCCTGCAGAAATCATGGAGCAGGAAAAGATTGAGGAAGAAGCAGTTACTAAAGTGATTGAAGGGGTTGAAAAGGAGGTAAGGTTTTTTTTTTTTTTTAAGGTTAAAATATATTGAAAACTTGGGAGATATTTACAAGATAACAAGGTTCCATTAAGATCATTTGCTACCAAAATGGGCCTATATTTAAGCTCCTAGAGTAGCCTAGTAACCTGTGGACTCTAATCCACGAGGCTCAACCATGTGGGGTGGATGGACAAGAACAAAACCATTCCGGAATGGCTCACTGGAAAGGACTTGCGGGTAGTACCCGAAGGTCCCCAGTTCGAACCCCGGATATGGCCGCTCTTTATTTACAAATTCAAGGATGGACAAGAACAAGGACTGGCTATCTGAAAATATCAGACATAACTAGCTAAATTTGTGATGTAGGATCTTGAATCCCCAGCAGAGGAATATGAAGAAAGTGCAGAAGGTATATTAATTGCAAAAACCGGCCAACTGGAAGAAACGACCATTAGTTTGAGTACTGAAGAGGATATCGTTGAATTTGAGAAAAAGATATGCCAGGAACTGACAGATTTTTCAAATGACAAACTGAAGTGTAAGTGACTTATGCTCCTATGTTTCAAACATTTGAAATGCAAATAGCAGGAAAAAAGCATAAGCAAAATAAAACTATGCAAAAGTTCCTTTATGAACTAGGAGTACGGCGAATTCTCGAAGGCTAGAAACTACAGTTTGGTCTTTTTCATTTATTTCAGATCTCAAGATTGCAGAAATAGAAGAAAATTACTAGAGAAAATCAATGAAGAAAAGAAACAATTGCAGGCATTCTATAAACATTTGTTTCCCGAAAGTTTGGAAATAGAGACATGTCTGAGATTCTTCACATGTTCTAATAATATCTCTATATATTTTTATATCTTAAAGGCATGCTTGCAATCGACAAGTTCAGCCAAGTCAATAAAATGAATCAAATGATTACATTTACTATAGCCCCATGCTTAGATGAACATGGAACAGTTGAGGTGATATTTACTATAGCCTCCATTAGTTTGTGCAGATGATGATGCCAAGGAAGATATGGCAACAGAGGATGGTTCTCTCAGGAACAGTTCACTCTACAATAGAGAAGATGCCTTTCATTTCAGTGGTCAAGAGGAGGGCAATGAGAAACTACGAACTGACGAAGCAACATTCGAACGGAGTGAAAGCCTAAATATAGAGGTTTAATCCAGAACCATCAGATATATGCTTTTTTAATTGATCAATTCAGTGGTATCAGGACATTATTGATTTATCAATGTAGGTCCATCAAGATCCTCAAACTGATGAAGATAAAAATATAGTAGAGAATTCCAAGAAAGAAGTAAACTTCCTTTCTGAACCAGTGGTAGATGTGGCTACTAATAGCCAACGGGAACTTGAATCGAAGGTACCGTAATCTGAAGTGCAATTAGGCTTACCAATCATCAATGTATAGATAGCGATTCCCTGATATATACCATTAATTAATACAACTTTGTCCTTTTAATGCAATTGAACCAGACACAAGAAACCAGATCAATTGAAGAGACCGAGTTATTCACAACCAATGATCAACAAAGAGAAACAGATAACAGTAAAGTTTCAGAGGAAAACTTTGGAAAAGCTAATGCAGATGAAAGGATCACAGAGCAATGTAAGGAGCTTGATTCTTTCCATAATTTACAATCATCAGAAAGGGGAACAATTTCGGAAAAGACAACTGAGCATGTTGAAGCATCGTCCCTAGCTGCAACTGGGCATGCTGCAGATGATGATGATGAGGACCACGAGGAATCTTTCAGCTTGGGGCAAAAAGTAAGTGGAAAACATAATACAGATGAAGAAGAGCATGATGTGCCTGATGAAGCCCCTGATGCTAAAGAAAAAAAGGAGGAAGAAGAAGAAGAAGAAGAATCTGCCAGTAGCGCAACACAACTGGGGGAAGTAGTGGAACTCAGCAAGGAAACAAATAGAGAGCCAAGAAAGGAAGTCAAAGGTGGGACACCTGAAGCTATTGAGAGAAATAATGAGGCTCTTGTAGCTAAAAATAAAGATGTAGATTATCAAGAAGACGAGTCCAAAAAATCAGACACTGAAATGCTTATGACATCAGAGGGTCAAAGAGAGGCAGATTTGACTGACGAGTTGCATGAGCACCACGATCAAGAAAATACGCCTTCTAAAATGACTACTGGTAGCAAGATTTCTAAATCAGAAGAGTTAGAATCCATAGTGGAAGGAAAGGAACCAGTTAAGTCTAACACAACAAACAACTCAAGCATGCTGAAAGATGGAGAAAATCAAGAAGACTCTGAAATAGTAAAGGAATCTGCACTACAAACAGGAACAATATCTTTTGTTTCAGAACAAGATAGATCATTCAGTGCATTCAACAGAAGCATACGAGAGGTTGTTGAGGTTGAGAAATCAGCGTCAGCTGCAGAAACAAATCAACAATGCAAGGATTCTAAATATAGGATTCACTCTTTGCTAGCAGATGAGGTCAGTTTAAGCAACCCATCTTCCTGCAGTATCACATCATTAATGCAAATAATTAGGGGACCCACTTTGAAGTAATTTGATAACAGAAAGAAATCCTACACATTCCCTAGATGGGTTGACTTCACAGTTAAGTAGAGAATGGTAAATCAGAATCTTTTCCATAAGTCAACTCAAAAATTGAAGGCTTATCACAAATTTTGACAGACCATCAGTTGGATGGCATTTAATGAACAGGGAGCATTTAATGGGTAGTTTTCTGGTAATTTATGTTATAGCTGTGGTTAAAAGAAAAATGGGTAATTTAGTGGGTGATTTTTTAAATTTACCCTATGTTCTTCTAAATATCATTGAGATTCTTTATATTCGAGGCACTCCGAGATTTGTTAGTTTCTTTACTAATCTATTTATGATGTGGGGCAGAGCCTTGAATTAGATGGTTTGGGTAAGAATATTGAAAATAGCACATCAGCTGGAGATGAAGAAACAAGTGAGGAACTTAGTAAACATCCATTTGATTCAACTATAGAAGATGCAACTGAAGAGAGACAAAGAAATGATGAAGTGACACAAAGTGACGGGAGAGAGACCAAGTTGGAGGTCCTGTATACCCCTATGAGGAAAGAGAATGATGAAAATGAGCTGACAGAAGCTTTTGTCATGACGGACCAGGTAAATCAACATGCGAATCCAAGTAATTTACATTTCTAGATGCTTGTTTGAACAATCTATTTTGAATACTAGTGAAAAGGCTTTTCCCCTTCCCTATGATTAGGAACCAATAGAACATGAGGATGAAATCAAAGAGGAAGGCATCCATGAAACTGAAGAAAATAAAAATGATGCTAATGACCTTCAGAGGGATGAGGTAAGTTGTTAAATGCATTTGCATTTTACATTCATGTCCCCTTTTACATCACTTGGAAAACGCCAACTTCTCCATTTTTCTAAGAATGAAGTACATGGTGTAGATAAAAACTTTGATAAGCACAGAGTCATATCAGAATGAGGAACAGAAGATGACAGATTTGAAAAGCATAACTGGAACAGAGCCATCAACTGTGGCAGAAACAGTAGATGAATGCCTACTTTCTAAAGGGCAAAGTTCAGATTGTCCCACCAAAATAGAGAAAGAATTTCCAGAAGAAACAATCAAAGGAGAGGTCAGTTTTTGAAACCTTACCATCATCATGTAGATGTATCCGAAGGGGATGCTTCAATACTTATTTTGATTTTAAACGTAAATATATTAAAACGAGAAGAAAATATTTACAAGCTGAGTTTGGACCATAGGCCTAACTAGTAGATTCCTAAGTTAGCCTTTTAGTGAGTAAGGCTCACATCCTAAAGTGAAAGTAGGGGTGTTTAGGACTAAGTCCTTGTGTGGTTCCTATCTCTTCAAGCCACGGCCGTCTGAAGTCGGACACACACCTCGAGTGTAGCATAATATACCCTCCCCTTCGGCTAGGATGCTTCAATACTTTACATTAGTCTGTGTGTTTGACTTCTGATAGCCTAGGTGTGAAGAGATAGATCCACACTAGACATTGTCCATCCACCCCACATGGTAGAGCCTCGTGGATTAGAGTCCACATGTTACTAGGCTACGCTAGGAGCTTACATATAGGCCCATTTTGGTAGCAAATTATCCCAGCTTGGAAATTTCATAACAACTTATTGCATGGTGAAACAGATAAAATCAGTGGCAAGCTCCGGGTCAGTACAGATAGAGAATGAACAGGCTCCAGATTCCAACCACATACATGAAATAGAGAGCTCTGAAAAAGTGGAAACTCTCTACAACAATTCAGAAACATTTGAAGAGTTTGATGTTCTGGATGAAACATGTCAGAGTTCAGAGAACAACACCAAAGGAAAGCATCAGCTACGACAAAGAAACAAAGAGGTCAGTTTTCAAAAACATTTCTTGATGGAGTTTGAAGTCAATAACACAAGTGACTAGTCATGGGTTGGGCATCCATCCTACTAGGAAGAAATCCTACCTACACTATAGATAGATTGTGGCAAAATGTAGATTTGAATCATTCAATTCATGAAATTTTGTCTTTGTCTGTTTGTCAATCATCTTAAGCTTGGTTGTTTATCCAGAAAAAGTCAATCCACAGTTCAATATGTTCAATGAATATCACTTCAGTTGAGACAACCACATTTAAGATAATTTGTAATGTCTTAATAATCAATCGTTGCCATCACAGAATCTTGGATCAGCTAATTTGGCTGCAAACCTTGAACATGAAACAACTGACATATATGAAGAAACAAATGGGAAGTTGACTAAACATCCGGCTAGCTCAATTGAGGAAGATATGAAAACAAGGAGATTGAGAAGTGAAGTAACACCAACTGAGGATATAAAGACCAACTCAAAGGTAGATTACTTGACCACAGCTAACCAGGGCAAATAATACACAAAATTAAGTAATTAGCAATTTAGCATTGTATCTTGACAATGATTCTTCCTAATTGACCGCTAAATTCTATCTTCTCCTTTTGGCAGGTAGTGATGGAACCTGAGAATGAAGAAAAATCTAAAGGCATCCAAGAATTATCAGAAAAACAAAAAGAAGTTACTGACTTTCAGCAGGATGAGGTGGGGCTGGGAGATACTTTTGTCACCATCTAACTATTCTTTCCCTACTGTCATAGCTTTCCACGTGGTACAAGATATTTTAGTTTATTAACAATTAATAATACTTGAATGGTGTAACAGATCAAAAGTGTGACAAGCTCCACTTCATTGCAGAATGAGAGTGAAAATGCTACGAACTTTGACAAAATATATGAAACAGAGATCTTAGAGAAAATGGGAACTCCCTTCAACCAATCAGAGGCATCAGCTGGGGCTAACACATTGGAAGAAGCTGGTCTTTCAGATGTTGTAGAAGGAGAAACTGTGTTTGAATCACATACCAGTTTCCAAGATGTTGGGGAAATAAGACAAGATGGGATGGGTGCAAAAGAGATACACCAGCCCAGTGAGGTAGAAGAAGAACTTCAGGAAACGCTCTCTCAATTGGTTCCAGTTGAAGAGAAGCCCATAGCTCCAGTTGAAGTCATAGGAGAAACTGCAACAGAACTTAAACCTCTTCCAAATGTAAGAGAAGAGCAGCAATTCTCCGAATTGGTTCTGCATGAACAGAAGCACAAAGATTCACTTCTACCGAAAGACATAAAAGCTGAGGAAAACACGGAAAGATTTCAATCGCTAGAAGGGGAGACCACTGCCTATTCTGTTCTAGAACAAATCAAAGATGAAAAGTGCTTGCAGGAGGAAGTGCCAAAAGAGCCTGACACCCAAAGTCTGGACTACAAAACAAGCAAAAAATTGCATCTAAAAGAAGAAACAACACAGGAAACCAGCACAACAGATTCAAAGATAATAATGCAAGCCAGAGACTTCTCAACTAAGATTCAGTGCACCGGTTTATCCCAAGCCAAAGATAGTGAAAAAACAACAGAAGAAGACACATCAATCTATACCTCTTTAGAAGAGACCGAGGGTGATGAAAAAGCTCAGGCTACAATTATCATGGAAGAACATGGACACTTGGGTAAAGCTATGCTTCAATCTGAAGAGGTTAGAAATCACTAACTTTATTCAGTTTAGCAATGTGCATTTAAACACCTTACTTGTCATTTCCCATTGCTACTAACTTCAGGTTGAAAAAGAGTAATCTTTTTACTTGTTAAAAAGGATGCATTGTAAATTTTAAAATCTTGCTTAACTATCCCTTGTACTCCCATACCATTTCGCTCGCCTATAAGGGAATGGAGGACGAAAGGAAAATTAAATGATGATTGCAAAAAATGGAGGGGGCATTTTCCTTGTCAACAAACCACTAAGTTAACTCATCCTAAAGAGACAGTAAATTTAACATAACATTCATGAAATGTGGAGTCTACAAGCAAGAGGTACCTTGTGGGTTACTGAGAAATGCTTTCAGCAAATATATTTCCCATGGTAGAAGGCACCATGTGAATGTGTTTCTATCTTAATAGTTTTTTATTACTAGAGAAGTAACATTTTCTTGTACACAGAATTCACTAGCAACCCTACAAACGGATAGCACCGGGAAGCACAAAGGTGAAGAAAACTGGCACGTACTCTCAGTTGAAGGTAAAAGCAGTCCCCGTGAATAGTGTCAATTTCCCATTCATAATCGTTGATGCCTTGTCTAAAAAGAAAGAAAGAAAATGCAATTGCAGATGATCTTGTGAGCATGGAAGAAGCTGCAATTGAAGAGGAACAAGGGCCTGAAGAGAGGGAAAAGAAGGGTGAGAGCATGCCAACAGGTGAAACCCTTGTACAATCATCTGAGTGGCACCAAGTTTCTGCAGCAGAGATGAACCAAATGGAAGGATATTCAAGCAAGGAAGAGATAGCAATAGATGAAGAAGACAAGATCGGAAGATCAGAAGCTGTTGAAAAGGAGGCAGATGTAGGTGTTGGAGATCTCACCAGGGAAGATACAGGTTCAGTAGTTGAGGAGGCTTCAAAAGACATCAAAGTGAAAGCAACACAGAAGAAATCGCATAATATACTGTCAGGTGTTGGATCGAAAGTCAAGCATTCAATTTCGAAGGTGAAAAAAGCCATTACAGGCAAGCCTTCGCAGCCCAAGAATACATCACCAAAGAAAGAAAGCACGCCAAGGTAGAATATCCTAGTGTAATAGGACGGGAGCTTGATCCATTTTAATTTGAACATCATTTTATATATCTATATAATAATATATATATATATATACGTGTTTAAAACAAAAATATGTATAAAATATTTTTTTATAATTTATAAATTAGTTGGAAAGAGATACGATACAAATTTTGAAAATGATTTAATAAGGTAAATATACTAATCGGGTATTAATATAATTTATCATTAGCATAGATCTAAAAAGGTAAAATATAAGCTCCCGTACAAATATTAAAAAATCATAAGCACATGATTGTGTGAATAATTTTGAAGTTAAATATGTAGATGTGCATAACTTATTGATTATTTTCATGAGAAAGATGGTTAGAAAGATAGAGAAATTAATAGTGAAAATAAAGGTAAGATGGTAAAAAAAAATCCTTAAAGGTAGAAAATTGATCTAAGAAGTCTCATCCAAGATGTAAAATAAGCATTACTAATGCTTGTGAGTCTTAAAATATTATTTATTTTTCGATAGTCATTTAAGATGTCTAAAATAATTAAATTATAAAATAACACTTATTTGGCTCTAATTGATTTTTATAATTAATTTTTGAAATCGAATATTTACTAATTGATTATTACATGTTCGTTGTATGTAGACATTGTGAGGAATATTGCAATCAGTTAAAAATGATAAATCAACAATTTCAATATCCAAGAATAAAATCAGCCAAGAATTGACGAATGTTCAATGTACGTAGACGATTAAAATAGATCACAAATTGACATACAACATATCAAATTAAATAATATTTTAGTATAAAAATAGGAAACAAATATGTTTAAAATAGGAAACAGATATTTTAACATTTCAGCAATAGATATTGACTAATAAGAAAATACCATTTGAATAAAAAATTCAAGTTTAATTGTGAGCGTGACACATCAGCAATATAACCGAAAAGAGATTGCAATCGGGAAAAAAATGGAAACATGTCTCAATATTTACGACAACATAACCGAAAATAAAAAAAAAGGGAATGGATTCAAATCATATTTAAAATAGGAAACAAATATTTTAAAGTTTACATAATAATATTGACCAATAAGAAAATCTCATTTGAATAAAAAATTCAACTTTAATTGTGGGCGTGACACGTCAGCAAAATGCTAGCAGAATTAGTAATATTAATAGATAAGGACAAACCTAAAAATTCTCAAGGTGGTCGGCTTGAAAAACATGATGCTTGCAGAACTAAGATATAAATATTAGGTTTTTTTTCTGGATTACAATATTTGGATTGTTAACTTTTTTATAAACCGCTTGGGTATGGTTACGATGAAATAAGGCATTGATATTGCGAATTATGGTATGTTTTAGCCCCCTTAGACCAGGGACCAGTAAAACCTTACAAAGTTTTTTAACTTTACTTTATCACTTTCTTCGAATCAAAAAAACTTTATCACTTTCTCTCTCTTTAAAAATTTCAATTCAATTTTTTACCCACATCCCTTAAGGTCATCCCCATAGTAGGCTAAAAATCGGGGTTTAGCATAACGGAATTGATGTTCGCACGGTGATTTTTTCGCTTGTTACACGAAAAGTAAAAATCCGCGTTCGCGGAGTACGGATGCGCAGGAAGGTTTTCTGACTCAACAGTGGCAATCTTCCTCACAATCTCCTCAGTCACCAATGCGATCTTCCTCACAATCTTCTCTGTCCCCACATCTCTCTCTCTTTGTCCCCAAATCGTCGCGGCGATGCTCACCTTCCTCACAATCTCCCGCCGCGTCGCCGCCGACCTCAATCCCAACGCCTCTTACCACTGCTGGCGAAAGGGGAGGCGGAAGGCGTCTCCTACCAGCACTGCCCCTACCACTACCGCCTCCTACCATGACCTCAATCCCCCGCGCCGTCGCCGCCTCCTATCAGCACTCCGTCTTCCTCGTCTCCAGCTTCATCTCCTCCCTCTTCCTCTCCTTCCGCCGGTAGCCCCGACGTCTTCTCCCTCCTCCATCGCCGGAAATATGGCCGATTCTCCCTCCTCCTCTAAGAACAGTGCCTTCTAGATCTGAAGATGGAAAATTGCAACAATCGAAGCCTTGGGCAAGGGGAAGGGTTCGATTTCAGATCTAAAGAAATTACAGCGCATCACTTCTTCAAATCGAAGCCTCTTCTTCCAGATCTGAAGATGGGAAATTGCTGCAATTGAAACCTTTCTTCTTCCAGATCTAAAGCGACGGTAGAGACAAATGGGGAATCTGTTCAGGCGAGTAAAAAAAACTGCAACCGCGCACGCAGTGCGCGGTTGCGACGTGTAAATGGCGAATTTTTGACCGAGTAAATAGTAAGCCCCTTAGCATAGTTTTGCTCTCACCCTAGGCCAAAACCCAATTTAACTTTTTTGTTTTTGGCCTATTTCCAAAAGAAATGTCAAATTTGGCATACTCTTTTGAAAGGTCAAATCCTATCTTTTATTTATTTATTTTTAATTGTTTAATATTTATATAAATACATAAATAATACAATCATAAATCTAAATATTATATAATTATGATTTTTAATTAAAAATAAAAGTTGTAGTATTGTAAAGATATTCAAGATTTATTCGATATGACTATAATATTTGACATATTTGAATTATCATTGTATAGATAATATTTTTAGAAAATAACATTAATCTTTTTTTTTTAATTATAGATTCATCAAAATTATAATGAAAATAAAGATAGAATCGAGTGACGGAAATGAAATGTGAAAATTCATGATTACTTTAGTATTTATAGGAAGTTTAACCTACCAATATTGGCCTACGGGGGACAGAAAAATCATAAAATAGGCCAAAAGAGAATATTCTATAGAATATTCTTTTTTGCTAGACTATTTCACCTGACCATTATGGCTTACGGGGGAAGATACCCTAAAACCCACCCCGTTTCTTAACTTTACTTTTTTTCATCACCCATTTTATATTTAAATATGATATAATAATATTATTTGTATATATAACAATATATTTACATAAAATAATGATAGTAATCTCTACCATCAACCCCTTTAATAATTAAGAAAAAAATTCAATCATTTAACATATGTAATATTGATGTCTATTTGTATATAAAAATAAACTATAAATTAAAATAATAATAATAATTTTTTTAAAACAATTTTCGAATTGAAAATAATCAAACATAATATATATAAACAATCAAATGACAATTGCTAATACTCTGTATTAATTTGCACTTTGAATTCTTTTTTAAAAGTGACACGTGGCTTGTGGGGCCCAGCAAAAATGCTTTTGCAGTAACATGTTTTCCAAAGTTGAGATTTTTATGTTTTTTTTTTTGTTGAGTTTTGTCCATAGAAACCGTCACAATCATTTATAACCCAAAACACTCTCTCTCCGCATTATTTAAATATTTTCCAACTCTAAAAACGCTTAAAAACTTATCATTGCATATGCTTTTATAAACACCAAAAGGCCCAAATTATTTTGAGGAAAATGAGATGAATATATATCCATGAGTTTTTGTAACTATTAGAGCATGCCCAAGAGATTACCCATAATTTCTTCAAATTGGAGAATTAAAATCCATCTTTTCTTAAAAAAAAAAAATTGTGTCAATTCCAACATATTCTCCATTTTAAGGAATTGAAAGTTCAATTTTTAATTACAAATTAATTTTTGGGTTAAATTTCAACTACTAGCTAGCTCTGCAGTTTGTTTCTCTTACTCTCAACAAGTTGTCCATTGTCATTCTACTCGATCAGACTACAACTACAGGCATAGAGAGTGAAAGTGCAAGGCAGTTGAAAGTAATTGCTTGCTCAATTTCTTTGACTCGATAGTCATCACTAGTGTCGAGCAATTAAATCGAAATCTTGAAGACTTGGAATGATAAGTAATTGCTTGAGAATTTCCCTGACTCTTGATCAAAGGAATAAAAGTGAGTCGTCCTTTGTTCATCCACTGTAGGAATTAAACTGAAAGTGAATTTGATATGATTCGATGCAAATCAGTACCCCACAATTGCTAAATTTATAAAAGCAATCGTCAATATGTCTGCAAAATATATACGATAGATGATTAATTAATAAGTCAATGCATTGATCATAAATCTTAATTGGCTTGGTGTTGGTTATCCTTGATTGGTTGTATTTCAGTTTTAGTTCTAGTTTTCAGCTACACTATTTGTGTTGATTTCAAGAACTAGAACCAATAGCCCCATGTCTCCATATTCATTATTTAAATGAGTTAATGCTAAAGAGGGCTTTGTTCCAATTTGAAGCAGATTGTTCAATCCTTCATATACACTATTTAATTGAGTATGTGCTAATTATGTGAAGAAAAACTAAACTTCTTAACATTCATTGTATTCTTGCATTCTAGTACAAAACTAAAATTGCAGGAGTAAATTGACAACGTATTGGCACTGTCCATAAGATTGCAAAGCAATTTCTTCCCATATGGAAAAAAAATCAGATTGCTACTAGATAAATTGCAAGATTTTTTTCCCAGATTGCTACTTGGAGCAATTGTAAAACCAAAATACACACCAAAACCTCTCAGACAATGAAGAAACAAACAAAAACGAAATAATGAAACGAACCATCTAAAATACACAATAGAGAATAAACCTGAAATTTCATGACGAATCTCATATATAGGTAGTAGAAGATATCTTATGGATTGAGAAATTGTCGAACGGTGGATTGTAGATATCTTCTCGAGGGTCTTGGCCATTCACTATAATGTGGGGATGGATATTGAAGAAGCGCATCCAAATTCAGGCTTTATTTTGAATCTCATTGCTTCTCCGATTCTTTAATGATCTGTCTATTCTTGAAATCGAATCTGTAAGGTTTAATCGGACTACATGTAATGGTATTGGTTCTTTCCTGTGCTTGATATTTGGTCTCTTCTTCACTACTTATCCAATTACGCTACAACTAACGATCATTTGTTTGATTCTTTAGAATTCAAGTGTATACATTCTGAGTTTTGATTGATCTGAACTATATGGGATGGTGATTGATTTTCTATGCTTTGCATATGTTCTATTTTCTACTTATGTGGATGATTTTTAGTTATCATGCTTATATTCCCTATACTCATATCAATGGTCTATCTAGGTTGATCCTTTGGTCTTTGTCGATTTGAAACTTACAACCATCTTGAAAGTAAAACAATTCAGTATGGTAGACGGGTAATTATATATGTCATGTGTCAAGTAAAATACATGAAGTGTCATGTAAATCCAGTATGGGTTACATGTAAATTCGGTATGGGTGACATGTGTGAAATAAAACAATTCAAGTGTCAAGTAAAACAATTCATGTGTCAAGTAAAATACATTATGTGTCATGTAAATCCGGTATGGGTGACATGTAAATTCAGTATGGTTGACGGGTAATTATGTATGATCGGTCAGTTAAACTTGTGACGTTTTCAGTCTCTTAACAGCTTGCATAAACCCAAAAATCACTTCCATCTTATCCAATTGCTTCAAGCATCCGCCAAGCATTTTTTAGAACATAGACGGGTGGCAGGTGAACATATGGAGTCGGTGGCAATACAACATATCGTCATGTTAGAAGATGGTCCCGCATCACCCCGGTTTTAATTCATCCACAAAACAAATGAAACAACACAACGGAAATATGAAAGGTTTGGCTGATCTGGCACTGTCACGACTCGTGAAGAGTATGTCACAAGTCGTGATAGCCTACAGAACCTCAGAAAACACATGAGTTCACTTGTCACGGCTCGTGAAGGTCTCCCACGAGTTGTGACAGCTTGTTGTAGCTGGAAATTGCACAAACTCCTTTGTCTCGCGAGTCGTGCTGCACCATCTCTTTTGCTTGTCTTTCAACCCCCTTCCATTAGATGCATGCAATTTAGCTCGAATCATCGACCCAAATCTACAAAGCACAAACAAAGCTTGTGTAGATCTCTGCATAAAAATAATATAGAAAACACACAAAAAAGACAATAAAACTACTCTAAAATGATGCATGAAACTAACCTAAGTGCACATGAATAATATATATAACTAGATGCTATCACAAGTTCAATAGAAAAGACGCACTAAGTATGTTGGTAAGGTTAAAGCTAAGAACCCATGCAACATCCTTTAATCTGAATTCATCACCTAATACAAAATGCCTAATTCTAAGTAGTATATCATTCGCTTTTACTAAAACTTAAGCCAAATTCTAAATTCAATAAAATACCAAGCTTCACAATACTAAAATTCAATAAAAATACCAAGCTTCACACATGTCATGTAAAAAAAAAACTCACCTGTCATGTAAAACAATTCACCTGTCAAGTAAACAATTCATGTGTTAAGTAAAACAATTCATATGTCAAGTAAAATACATTATGTGTCACGTAAATCCGGTATGGGTGACAAGTAAATTGAACATGGGTGACGGGTAATTATATGCTGATCCAGACCTTTCTAATTGAAAAGGTTATCCCCGTGATTCCATCTATGTGGCCAAGGGAGGATTCAAGGGCTACGATTTTCATCCAATAGGACAACGCAAGAACTCATGTTCATCCATACGATGAGCAATTTCAGCTTGCTGCCTCACAAAATGGATTCAACATTAGATTGATGTTTCAACCAGCCAACTACCCAGACCTTTCTAATTGTGTAAATTCATCCACAGAGCTCCAAATCGAGTTATGTAAAATCCTATAGTTTTCTAAAGAGGTAATCAGCCTTTTTCTTCATGAAAATTTGGCCAAAAATGAGGTATCGATTATTTTTGGTGCTGTTGTCATAGAAAAGAGAGGAAAAAGTGCTCGATTTTGATAGAAATTGTGTAAATTTGTCCACGAGCACCAAATTGAGTTCTATAACTTCTTATAGCTTTCTAAAGATGTAATCAACCTTTTTCTTCATGGAAATTTGCCCAAAATGAGGTATGTTTTTTTTTTGGTGTTGCTGTCATAGAAAAGAGAGAAAAAAGTGCTCGGTTTCGATAGAAAATTGTGTAAATTCGTCCATAGAGCACCAAATTGGGTTTTGTAAATTCCTATAGCTTTCTAAAGAGGTAATCACTCTTTTCCTTCATCAAAATTTTGCCTAAAATGAGGTGTTTTTTTGGTGGTGCTGTCATAGAAAAGAGAGGAAAAATGTTCGGTTTCGATAGAAAAATTTGTAAATTCATCCACAGAGCACCAAATTGAGTTCTGTAAATTCCTATAGCTTTCTAAAGAGGTAATCAGTCTCGTCCTTCTTGAAAATTGGCCTAAAATCAAGTATGTTTTTTTTTGGTGCTGCTGTCACACGAAAGCCGAAAGGGAGGTAATAGTGCCCGATTTTGATAGAGAATTGCATATTTTCTTCCAAAGACCACCAAAGGTTTTGATATAAAATTTGGCCGAAAACCAAGCATGTTTCTTTTCCTTCATGAATTGCATATTTTCTTCCAATTTAGCTTATCCTTAATGTGTGGTTTACGTAAGTTTTGAATGACATTAACAAGCTGAACCATTTGCTTCATAGCTTATCCTTAAAACAATTCACGTGTAAAACAATTGACATGTCATGTAAAACAATTCATGCGTCATGTAAAACAATTCATGTGTCATGTATTTTGTATATAGAACAAGAATGTTGAACAATTCATGAATTTATAGTTTTTTTTTCTGTTATTGTAGCCTCTGCAGGATTTGAACCCGCATCTTTGTGCTTGAGCACAACGCTCTATCCATTTGAGCTAAGAGGCTTTAAACAAAATTGACCACCAATTTGATCTACACATGAACTTTCGATTATAAATTGATCGGGAGGGTGGGTACATCACACACCTTGGAATTCCTTTCCGTTTCTGAAAGATCTGTTGCTCTGGGGAAGCAACTTGGAAGCTCTACCAGAAAGAGTTGAGGATCTTGCCTCCCTCCAAAGCTTCACTACTAATGATATTGAGAGTGTGGTGTGGTGTCGTTAGGATGTTGGATGTCCTCCCTCTCATCTCTTGGTTGGCTTGGGATTTCCGAGATCGCTCTGAAGAACTAAAGAAGAGATGTGTAAAAGAGTGCTATTGCTTTTGCCTGATAGGCTCCTTTTAACTTCCTGGCTTCTCTCTCATTGCAAATAATAGAAGTATTACTGAAGCCCGATTGTTCTAGCAGACACTCGTACGCTTCTGGCTTCTTAGCATAGAATATTTGGTTAGGTAGTATGTTTGTCTCATTAAAGGTGTGTGGGCTCACTTGATACAAACTCCTTGTTTTCGCAGCTTTGCTAGCTTTATGAGATTGAAAATTTTCAGGTGGAAACTACACAACTAAACACACAACCAACATAGAAATTATTAAAGAGCACCCTCAGCTGCTGTCATTATATGGACAACAAACTTTTGCACCGAAATATAGATGTCAAAACTGACTACGTGCTCTTTGGACTCATTCCATGTTCAGTTTGTACGTCCTATTGTCATTTTTATCTACTATTAGACCCGATGCTAAAATCAAGTTCAGTAAATTCGGTATGAGTTTGTTCTTCAAATCTTCAATCTACAGAAAAAAATAAGGTTGACGATATTTCTCTACTAATCAGTGTTTCATTATTAAGGACCCTTTTTTCACTTGATTAGGAATCACCACTGTTCAAACTCATCTATGGTTGATCATGATCAAGACTCTGACGGATAATCCATTAATAAACAGCAAGGAGGGAAAATGTCAAATAATCATAAGAACTCTAACAAAAATGCATTTATGATTCTAGAAACTTAATGGATAGAAATTTAAATGAATACCTTCCGTGAAATCTTTTTTTATAAGAGCCTCACTGAAGTGTGGCAACCGGAGAAAGGGAGCGATACCTTCACTAGATCCTCCAACTGGTTTCTTGGAACTAGTAGGAAATGCGTGCATTATAGACTTTCTTAAATAAGTATTATAACTAGGGACTGCCATTAGAATGCAAATAATGCATCCACTTCAGTAGGAGAAGGAGGGAAACGATAACCTAAACAAGTAAACATGATACTGAACACTTCATGTTCTTAGGAAACTTGAAAATCCTCATTACTTTCATGTCATCAATACTTCATTAATACAACTACATAACCATTATCCAATTTGAATAACAACACATGCCCCTAGGTTAATGGAGAGAGAAATAGAATAGTTCCCATGTAACATGCATGTCAGGAACTGCTACTAATATGTCATTCAAATACGATGTACATGACATGATGCCAAAGTAAAATATAACCTTCTTGTGATGTAATCGTGTCTGCACTTGTAATGTAATCATGTCTGCACTTGTTCACCATCCATTACAGTATGACAAAATATAGGATAACATAAGGCAGATCCATTAACAAGCGAAGAAAACATACATTGACCATAAATGAAGAAAAACATATCACTACAGGTGCAAACAAACTCCCCATACATAGGGTTTGTTTTACTTCACTTAAAAAGTCTATCAGTTACAATTAATTACCAAGCAATGAAAACAAACAAATATAGCACATAAACATGAAAACAAAACAATCCAGTATAGGATTGACAACAAAAATACTCAACAGATTAACTTTTAGCTTCAAATAAAACTATGAAAAGAGTGAATTTGGTTTGACAAGTACAACTGCACATGCCTAAAATAGGCTAAAGAAGGGGTCAAAATCACAATTATGAACATGTGTGCCAACATAAACTATTGTACAACTTACAGGAATTCAAGGTGTTTCAATTCATTACCTAATGTAGCAATTCATACCAAATTCAAGCATGGAATCCTTACATCTACTTCAACATGAAGGTTGTGTGAAGTTGGTTTTAAAACAAAAAGAGGGAAAATCAGAGAACTTACATCACAAGCGTCACAGAACGGGGATGAGGCCGGACTTCCTCATGCCGCCTTTCGATCCCTCATCTGCCTCTTCCAACTCCCCTCTCCTGATCACCCTCATTTGCATCCTCTCCACTGCCTACCTCCTCCTCTCCTACTACACATTCGCCTCCAAGCTCTGCAAGGGGGGTTGCTCCTAACATAACAGGCTAGGGGCCATCAAGATTGGCCTTCTGTGGGCCAAGGCAGTTCGAGGACCCGATTATCCCAAGAAAGAAGAATGCGTCACCATGGATTCAAGCTTGTTGAAGAGTCGACGTCGAGGGTCCTGGGGTCGGCACCGGAGGTTCTGTAGGGCTGGCCGGTTTTGGCTTGAAGAATTATTTTACCTATTTTTAGCTATTTTATTATTTATTTAGGTAAATAAAAAAGAGGAGTTGTCTACCTCCTTAAAAAAAACAATTTCTAGAATATTCTTATTTTTTTATAGATAGAATTAGTTGATATTGTCTTACACAAACTCTTGGCTACCAGCCGAGCTTTATATCTTTCAAGAGAGCCATCAGCTTTGTATTTCAGTGGTAAATACCCATTTACAATCAACAATATTTGCTCTTTGAGGGCAAATATTGTAATTTCCCAAGTTTCATTCTTTTTCAATGCACACATTTCCTTCTCCATTGCCTTACGCCACTTAGGTTGACTAATGGCCTCCTTAGCATTCTTTGGAATAGAAACTTGGTGAAGGTTAGCAACAAATTACTGATGGGTAGGTGAGAACCGTTGCAAGGATACAAAATTAGAAAGGGGATAAAGAGGTCTAGATCTACAGTCTCTAGTACCTTTCCTTAGAGCAATCGGTTGGTCAATCTCAGGTGTGGGAGTTGTTGTATCATCAGTCACAAGTCTCAGATCAGATGCGTGGACTTGCTGAAATTCAGAGATGGGGTTCCTTCTAGTGTACACTTTAGAGAAACGCCGAAAAGAGGATGGTTGTGACGGTGGCTGATCAGAAGTAGGTGCGGAAGTTGGTGGTTTGATACTGATTTGAGGTGATGTGCTTGGTTCAGCATGTGAGATGTCCAGGGCTGGAATGGATGTAGGTTCATACGAGTCAACACACCTTGTCTCTTCAAACACTGCACTAGAATGGTCTGGAAAATATGCAGAATTTTCCAAAAAGGTGACATCAGTTGAGATGTAGGTTCTTTTAGTGGCAGGATTGTAGCACTTGTACCCCTTTTGTGTACTAGAATAGCCAATGAAAATGCATTTAGGGGCCTCAGGGTCAATTTTTCCTCTCAAATGCTCATGAATATGAACAAAGGCAGTACTACCAAACACTTTTAGAACAGGACCACGACTAAGACTAAGATGAGGGAAAAAAGTATTAAGGTATGCAGTTGGGATTTGAAAGTTTAGGACTTTGGAAGGTAAATGATTTGTTAGGTATGTAGCAACAAGAACAACCTCCCCCAAAAAATATTTAGGAACATTGTGATGAAATAGCAAAGCACGACAAACATTTAGGAGGTGACCATTTTTTCTTTCGGTAAGGCCATTTTGTTGTGGAGTATAAACACATGAAGATTCATGTATAATGCCTTTATCAGAGAAGAATGATCCTAAGGATTGGTTGAAGTAATCCTTAGCATTATCCGTTCTAAAGCATTTGATGGAAGTGCCAAACTGTGTTTGTATCATAGAGACGAAAGAAGGGATGATTGCACTAACTTCATATTTGTGTTTCAAGAGATAAACCCAGGTGACTCTGGTGCAATCATCAATAATGGTTAGAAACCAACGCGACCCATTGATATTAGCAATATAAGATGGTCTCCAAATGTCACTATGTAGTATTTGGAAGGGAAATTGACTTCTTGTATTACTAATATGAAATGAAACACGAGATTGTTTTGCTTTCTCACAAATTTCATAATGAAAATCAGTGACAATGAAACCTTGAAAAAGGGAAGGGTACAAGTGCTTAAGAACAGAAAAAGATGGATGTCCTAATCGATGGTGGTGTAACCAGATGGTGGTCTTGTTTGTGGTGCTCAAAAAGGCAGAAGTGGTAGGTGAGGTCCCTCTTGGTGCAACTAGGAAGTAAAGCCAATCTCTTTCTTTAGCAACTCCAATCATCCTCCCGATCCCTGTTCCAAAATAATACCACAAGAAGCACAGAAGATAACAATGCAATTAAGGTCATGGATCAACCTTTTAATAGAAATAAGGTCAGCAGATAATGTTGGAACATGAATGACTTTAGTGAGACTTAAATTTGAAGAGAAAGATATGTTTCCTTCTCCTATAATATTAGTTGCAGAACCGTTGGCAAACAATAGTTTCTTAGGAGTGGTGCAAGGGGAATAGGTGTTAAACCCATTAGATGATGAAGTCATGTGATTTGTGGCACCTGAATCAAGTATCCAACAAGAGTTTGTGGGCTTTATGGGTTGCTTAAATGAGTTAAGGCATGTAGAACTACCTGAGATGTGTAAGGCTTAGGAGGAGGAATTATCAGCAGATGTTGAAGATGACCCGGGAGCCTGGATCAAGTGTTGAAGCCTGGTGATATCTTCTGAGCTGAAATTTGGAACGATTGTCTTTGAATCATTTTTATGATCCGCCAAGTGAGATTGAGACCGAAGCTAATCCTTGGTACCCCATTCTTGACTAGGAGGTTTGCCATGTAGTTTCCATCATTTCTCCTTGGTATGCCTTGGTTTCCTGCAGTAAGTGCACCACAAATCTGCTTTGTGATCCTTCTTCTCAGAAGCAGCAGCAAGGGCAATGCTTTCAGTAGGCTTTGGTTCCAACATAATACGTACCCCTGCGGCTTTCTTCAGCCCTCATCAAGAAGATAATTTCCTCAAGAGAAGGAAATTCGCTCATTCCCAGTACTTGAACTCGAATTGGGTCAAATTCA
The DNA here is from genome assembly GCA_037127255.1 of Persicaria tinctoria. Lineage (NCBI taxonomy): Eukaryota > Viridiplantae > Streptophyta > Magnoliopsida > Caryophyllales > Polygonaceae > Persicaria > Persicaria tinctoria. Next base: position 40,948,427 of record JBANSL010000005.1, on the reverse strand, counting down.
GGTTTGAGTCCAGCCAAGAAAATATACGATCTATTTTTCTCAACGGACTTCTTGAACGCAGCAGGATCAGCAACGCATTGGATCTCTAAAGTTTGGTACTGATCGAGCTCTTGCCATAAATTCTGTAGGGAAGTAGCATATTCAGCAATGGAAGGATTCTCACCTTGTTTCGTAGAATAGGACTTGACGGTGAGATCAAAGACAAGGGCTTCATCCTTGGCTTTAGAATAGGATTTGTGAAGAAACTCCCAAATTTCCTTGGTTGTACCAAAGAACATGCATGTCAGGCTAATCGAGGGATCCATTGAATCCCAAAGCCACGACATAATCATGGAGTCTGCTGCCTCTTAAGAAGAAAATTGAGGATCTGTCACTGCTGGAAGAGAATCAGTGAGATGTTTGAATTTGTCTTTGCCCTTGAGGTAGGTTTTTACAACCTGGAACCATGCAAGGTAGTTCTTCCCACTAAACTTGTAGCCTGGTTGAATATTCATAAGATCAGTCTTTTGAGGAGTAGAACCATGTGAGGTAACCTCTGAATTAGACATGATGGGAATAAAGAAAAATAGCAACAAAGGCTATGTAGCAATGAAGGCTACAAGAAAAAGTGTAGTAATGAAGGCTACAGCTTGAAAGGCAACAATGAAGGTTGCTAGAGTAGGAAATAATTTTCCATATGAGATAAAACCCTAAAGCTCTGATGCCATGTGAGTAACCAGAGGAAGAAAGATGATTTTAGTTGTATTCCAAAGGGAGAATATCCCAGAATAATTACAGGAAAAAACTAAAAAGACATAATAACTACGCCTAGGAAATATACACCAACAACTAGAGAATTAAACCTAAAGATGCAGAGACCTAACACAATAAATACAACACCCAACTAACTAGGACAGAATATTAATACTAATTTATCCAACAAAACTAACTCAAATCCTAGTAAAGCTCAGTACAAATCTTTCAAGTATGACCTAAACATCCAAATGGCATTGAAATATCCAAGAAACATGTTAAAAAAATAACAAACCATTTTGATTGTAACGACCTGGGTTTATGATTTCTAGGTCACGTTTCGAGGGATGAAGCCCCTCGTTAGGATCTTGAGCCCCGAGAATAGGTTGAAGGTTTGAAATCAACAATTTCACTTTTAAAGTGGGATTTCACACCAAAAAACCGAGAGGAACCATTGAAATCCCCGGAATAAGTCCCGTGTACCTGCCCTATGACCTAAATCGTGAAATTCATTGACCATACAATCATGAGAGTTTCCAAATTCTTACATGAGGGCGCCACGGAGGTGCCGGGTCAAAACGTGATTAAAACATCCAAAACCAAATCGTTAATAAGTTGGTGAAGTTAGAGCATCGACTCTCTCTGGCCACCGTGTTAGACCCCGTGGTCATGGAGCCAAATCAGCAACAATAGTGATAAGCATAATGGATACCTAAAAATGTTAATGGTGAGTGGGATCAAATGACGCCCACCTGCTCTTTCCGCTACCCTAAGCACACATATATGCTATACCTAATAATCATGCTTCTAGATGCAAGGCGGAATATTAACACACTAGCATGCCCCTAAGATCAAGTGCATAATAATAATAATAATAATAATAATAATGAAGGCCTTAGCACAGAATACCAAATGGTATGTCCCTCTTCCTAACCATCGCCCCCCCTTGCCGATAGGGCGGAGACTGGCCAACTCGCAAATGCATTCCAATTCATAAATGGAGCGAGGTCCGTATTGCTACCCGACCTCATGTTTGCATGCTTTATCAAATCATGAATATGAACTTAAAAGAGAAAATGAATAATATAACGCGAAAGGTAAAATAAGAGTAATGACTAAAGTAGCAATAAAATGGTAATCAAGACTCGAACGACTCAGGACGAACCCGATGACACCGGAACATCCTATGACCCTAGAAAAGACTCTAGATACTTCACAGATAACGACCGTTCTATTTACAAACGCATAAAGAAATAGAATGATCAATAGTCAATGCAACCTAGAATGATACTACATGGCATGCTGATCATGAATGCAAACACCTAGTATATCATGCACATAAGACAGGGAGATCTCTCTATTGATCCGAGTAAGCTCCGAAGATACTTACTTGGCTATGCAGAACAACATAATAGAAGGTCCGGCATACATCAATTATAATCACAAAGTATCACCTAGATACATATCAGAACACAAATATATAAGTCTACGTCTAATCATTCAAGCGCGCAAAACATACATCATTCAACGAGAATAACAACCATATCGCAATCGTCGTTCCATCAAGCTCAACCATTTACCACATTGCCACATTCCATAAGACCACATCATTCTCATCGCTTCCCAAAACAACCTCCTAAACATCTTTTAAAATCTCAAGTTAGATCAAATCATTATTCAAACACTTTCCCAAATCATACTTAACCCGAAAATCCATTTATCAAAACATTACTCTTTAAATCAACTTATTTTATCATTTTATCAAAAAAATTCCGACAAGGTTAGAGTATTTCCAAAATTCCTCTTTTTAATTTTATTAAATCCATTTCCATTTATCAAATCAATTTATAACCTTAAAAACCTTTTCCAATTTCTCTTTCTTCAAATCCAATTCCAATAATATTATATTTTTAAATCACCATAATATTTTATCTTTAAATCTCAATAATAATATTTTATCTTTAAATCTCAATAATAATATTTTATATTTTAAATCTCAAATGCTATTATATAATATCTTAAATACCATTTATTAACACTTTCATAAAATATTTCTGAATCCATTAAAAATCTCAACCATTTTTATTTAATAAAATTAGTCTTTTATGGAATTAACAAACTTCCCTTATTTTATAAAAATTACAAACCGACCCTCTTTATTTTATTAAATGCCAAAACCGAGTCTTTATTTCATTTTAATCAAAGCCGAACCCAATTGTGAAGAATGATCAATTTGTTTTGACAAAACAGGGCCAATCTCTTTTCCATTTTTAAAACAAAAATTTAGCCCAGGCTCTTGTTTTCCCAATCCGGACCTAGCCCAAGTCAACCCAAATTTTCTAAAAACAGCCCAACCCGTCTAAAGGAAAGAAGGAGAAGTTGCGCCTGTCTCTAAGCTCTCGCCTAGTGCTTGAAGCCGAAAAGAGGAAGGAGATGTAGGGGAGGCTCGTCGGAGGTTCTCTCACTCTCAATCTGACCCCATCGTCACACATTTCAAGCAGAAACAAACAAAAAGGGAAACGAGGGGGGGGGGGGGGGAGGCGAATTCTCACAGGAGTTCTCGATGATCGTCGGCAAGTCTGTTGGGGTTCGATTGGGGCTTGTCAGAGTCGAAATCAGGAGATATCGGCCTAGGATGAATGAAAGAGAGGTAAAGGTGGAGCTTTATGACATCTAGGAGCGAAAGGAGGGAAAGAACAATTTGGAAATGTAAAGTATTGAACAATTGGAAGAGAGAAATGAAGAAAGAGCTTTCAAGAAGCTTCCATTGAAGCTCTCTATTTTGTTACAAAATCAATGGAGGAAGAAAACAAATTCTACCGCCTAAAATACAATCCGAGCTACAAGGAGAGTTTGTTAGGCATACGAAAAGATGAAAATGCCCCTACACCCTTAGCCTAACACAACCGAGCCATTTTACAATGTAAAGCACAATCATATGTGCTTACATACCCCCCTCAAGCCGGACCTACACAAGGGAGAACAAGGCCCAACTTGGCTCGAAGAAAGGCATGATGCTTAGCCTCTAATGCCTTAGTCAAAATGTCTGCCAATTGTAGAGAGGAAGGAACATGAATGGTAGTGAGAAACCCTTGAGTGACCATCTCCCTGATGAAATCTACATCAATCCGGACATGCTTGGTTCGCTCATGAAAAACTGGATTGATTGCAAGCTGTTGAGCAGATTTGTTATCATAATGCAACTGAATTGGGAGGACAACATCAACAACAAGATCAGATAGAATACCCTGAAGCCAAACTAGCTCACTTGATGCAGACGACATACTCCTAAACTCACTTTCAGTGGATGATTTAGAGACCACTTTCTGCTTCTTAGTTTTCCATGAAACCAATGAAGATCCAAGGAAAACACAGTACCCAGATAATGATCGGCCAGTATCAAGACAGTTTCCCCAATCTGCGTCACTAAATGCCTTGATAGTAAGAGAGGAAGCTGCGGAATATGACAATGCATAATTGAAACTGCCTTTAAGATATCTCAATAGGTACATGAGTGCATCCTAGTGTGGTTTCAAAGGGTGTAGCAGGAATTGACTGAGTTGTTGTATTGTGCGTGACATGTCTGGCCGAGTGAGTGTAAGGTATAGGAGCCAGCCTACTAATCTTCTTTACTCCTCTGGATTACCAATAGGTTCACCAATATTAGCTGAAAGTTTCACACCATGTTGCATAGAGAAATCATCTTGCTTGCACCCCTCCATATGAGCATCAGAAAGTATGTCAAGCATATACTTTCTCTGGTTGAGCAAAATTCCAGATGAAGATCTGGCTATCTCCATTCCTAAAAAATACATTGCCATCCCTAAGTCTTTAATAGTGAATTCCTTATGTAGAGCTGCTTTAGTCACCCCAATTTCCTCACTTGAATTGCCCATAAGTAGCATGTCAACCACATATACCAGAGCAACTGTCATAAGGCCACTAGATTTCTTGACAAATAGAGAGAAATCGTGACTAGATTGAACATAACCAAGCCTGATCAGGAACTTAGTGAGTTCATGATTCCATCGCCTACTAGCTTGTTTCAGACCCTACAATGACCTTTGCAGTTTTCATACATGACCAGAAGGCACCTTGAATCCTCATCAAGATATCCATGTAGAAAAGTGTTATTAACATCCAGTTGATGAAGCACCCACCATTTGCAAGCTGCAAGTGCCAAAATCACTCTAATTGTGGACAACTTGGCCACTGGAGAGAAGGTCTGCTTGAAATTTTTATCTTTAACTTGATTGTATCCCTTAGCCACGAGCCTTGCTTTGTATCTCTCAATGGATCCATCAGGTCTGTGTTTGATCTTAAAAATTCACTTGCAACCAATTGCCTTTTTTCCCTCAAGTAAGGGAGTGACACTCCAGGTATGATTAGTAGTGAGTGCATCCAGTTCTGCTTTCATAGCATTCTCCCATTCAGTTATACCTTTAGCTTGTGTATATGAGTTAGGCTCAAACACAACACACATGGTTTCTAGAACATAAGAGGATGGCATATATGATAGATTTTTTATATGGAACACAATAAAAGACTCTAAAGAAGATGATACAGATGGACCTCTCAAAGGTAAACATGAACAAATAAAGTCTTTTAACCTGGCAGGCTTATGAACATCTCTTATAAGAGACATGTGATGATCAACTGAAGTATTTGGAGCAACAAGAGCAATATTTGGAGGAGTGGGAGAAGGTAAACTTTTAGAAGAAGGAGGAGTGACAATATCATTAATACTGGGCAAGGATGAAGCTTGATCACTTGATGTAGAAGAGAGTGTGTCAGGAGCAATAGGATTACTGATGGAGAAATCAGGGATATCAATCTCATCAACCAACTCATTTGAGCACTTAGGAACAGAAGCTGGTTTTGGTGATTTGAAATGGAAAGACATTTTCAACAAACTTGACATGCCTGCTAATAATGACAGTTTTTCGGCCAAGATCAAATAGTTTGTATGCTTTCTAGCCTGGAGGATATCCTAAAAAGACACAACGTCGAGCAATGACCCCCAACTTATCCATGTGATCATTTGGTTGAAGAGCATAGTAAAGATACCCTATTACCTTCAACTGATGATACCGAGGTTGCACTTTATACCACATTTCAAAAGGTGATTTCCAACTTAAGACCGATGAAGGCATTTTGTTGATAATCTGAGTGGCACTTAACACACAGTCTCCCCAAAATTTCAGAGGTAATCCAACATGTAATCTGATTGCTCTAGCAGTCTCTAAAAAGTGTATTTGTTTCCTTTTCACACGACCATTTTGCTCATGAACCCCTAGGGTAGATCTTTGATGAACAATGCCTTTAAATGCTAACAAATCCACACACCCTCTCTGAGTGAATTCAGTCCCATTGTCAGTTCTAACAGTCTTAACTGAAGCTTGAAATTGAGTCTCAACCATTTCCAAAAAATTGTAAGCAGTCTAAGAACTTGCATCTTGTTTTGCATTAAGTACACCCATGTAGTTCTGGTATGATCATCAAGAATAGTAAAAAAATATCTAGCACCACATATAGATTGAACTATGTAAAAACCCCAAACATCCACATGAATGAGGTCAAAATGACAAGAAGCAATAGCATCACATCTGTCAAACCGTAATTTGTGAAACTTTGTCATATCACAAGTATCACAATTCAAATCCTTTACATCACTACCCTTACAACCAAGGATATGCTGAAATTTAGAAAAAGACATATGCCCAAGTCTGACATGCATTAGAGGCATGTTATTACAATTGAAACAACTATTATTAAAGGATTTAGAATCCAACAAAATTCTCTTCCCAACTTTCCGAGCCTTGAGCACATATAAGCCTCTATCTTCAGTTCTTCTAGCTAGGATAACTCTAGTTGTAAGGTTCTGTAACCAACAATACTGAGCATTGAACCTGAATCTCAACTGATGATCAAACAAACTCTTTGACACAGAAAGTAGATTGTGCCTGAACTGAGGTACTAGCAACACATTTCTCAAAATCAAATCACTGCTCAGTATCACTGTACCATGTTGTTTGGCACAAATACAATTTCCATCCGGCAATACCAACTGAATAGGAGGTTTCAAATCATAAATCTCAGAAAATATATCAACATAAAAGGCAATATGATCAATTGCCCCTGAATCTAATATCCATACATCATTTTGAGCTTTATTAATGCCAATTAAAAATGAAACACTTAATGTACCTGCAAAGTGTATCATAGCCTGATTGGCAGAACTATCAACACTCTCCATGGGTGCTTTTCCTTTCATCATCTTCATGACTTCTTGAAAAACAGCAAGCACCATGGCCTGATCAGGTTTGGCATTGTTGTGACCATTAACAAACTCATCAAAAGAAGTATCCTGAGTACCACACTCCAGTTGTGCAACAAATTTACCATGAGGCTTAGGCTTATCTTCATCCTTAGATCCCTTAAACCATTCAGGATATCCAATAAGCTTGAAACAAAAATCCTTTCGTATGACTTTTCTCCCCACAGTGATTACAAAGTCTGTCTAGCTTAGCCTTCTTGTAATCTCTCTTAGCTTGTTCAAACTGCTTTGATTGTTCAGCTATAAATCTGTTAACATCATTAGCTTCTATCTTAATCTGTTGATTAAATCTAGACACAGCTAAAGCACCGACCAACATCAACCTAACTTGTGCATGTAAGAGCAACCCCAACAACATCTCTAAAACAGAGAAAAGTGGAAAATTTGGAGAAAAATGAGTGTTTTTTGCCCCAACAGCTTTTGTATATCAATCTGCAAAATAGAGAAATTTGGAGAGAGACTACATTTTTCTCTATATTTGTAGCAAGACAAACTCACTCTAAACTTTAATTGCTTTGGGAGATAGAGGAAAAATTTAATGCTCCACCATCTCTTTTTTGGTAGGATCCACCATTTTTGGGAGAGAGAGTGGAAAACATTAATTGTTTTGGGAGAGAGAGGGAGAAAACAATAATTTCTTTGGGAGAGAGATAAGAAATTTGTATTTATTATATTATATAATTAATGTAGAAATTTGTATAATAGAGAAGCTGTTGGAGTTTGAGGGTAAATTTTTTAGAGATTTTGATATTTTGATCTCTATTTTAGAGAATTTTTACAAAACCTGTTGGGCTTGCTCTAACACCCTTAGATATTTCAATTTGAGTAGCCATCTGGAATGCCTTGTTAATTCCAGGCATAGGATCCATAGAAAGAACATTGCTCCTCAAATTCTCATAAACATCATTGAGGCCTGTCAGAAACTGCATCACCTTTGCCTTTTCTTCCCTTTCTAATATTCTCTTCAACAATCCACAAGCACACTGATTAATTCCACCACAATTGCACACAATCACATCATCTAAGAACTGAAGCTCATCCCATATCTTTTTTAGTTTTCCAAAATAAGCTCCAACAGTAAGATTCTCTTGTTTTATAGTGGCTAGATCACGCCTCAACTGATAAACTAGCAGATCATTAGACTCATAGAACCGTTCTTTGATGTCATCCCATAGCTCTTTCGTGGATTCCACATACATGAATCCTTCTGCAACCTCACTGGTCATAGAATTGTAAAGACCGGGAAATTTTATAATATTAAATTTATTAAAATAGTGATTATAATCATTTTGACTCTTAAGATTCGGAAAGTTTCGAAAATATCTGCCCTCGAGCAATTTATTTTATTCAAAATCATTCGAAGTAAATTCCGGCATAATTCTAAATTGGATTTTCGGAGGGATTTTATTCTGCTTTTATGTTTCGAGGTTGGGAAAAATTTCTTATTAAAAGTTTATTAATTTATTTCGGTTCCGAGATTTCGATTTAAAATTGAAGTTGTAAGCTTTATATCTTTTGAGTCGGGTTAAAGATGAGCAAGCGGGTTTCGAGATGTAATTCCGGGTATTTGAAATTTGAGAGTTGGGACCACATTATTTCTTTATTTTCCCTTTTCCTTCCTTTCTCTCTCGTTCAGAAGGCAGAGGCTGAGGAATCCTCCCTTGCTTGCCTCATACAGCTCTATGAGCTCATCCATCTTTGTCTCCTTCCCTTCTTCTTATCCAACAGCTCAGCTGCACTTGTCTATTGCACCCCCCTCTTCTGTTGATTTCAATTTCAAAGATCAGATCCAATCTCCCCTTTTACATTTCATTTTCAAGGGAACCCCAAGACCTATCTCCTTCAACTTCTCTTCCTGTTCTCACCAAATCCAAACGATGTCCTTCCTCTGCTTTCGAAAATCCAACAAGCCCAGTGCACAGCTCCGCCTTCTTCGAGTCCTTCGTGTCCGAGCAGCAACGATTGCTTCCCCGACGTTTCCGGCAAGCCCAGGAGCAGTCAAGCCAGCCGTCGGAGCCCCAATCGCGAACCATCACCGGCCTATTTCGTCTCCAAGGTCGATTTCTGATTTTCTTATTCGATTCCGGTTCAAACCTCATCAAAGTCCCTCTTTGCTCATCCCTTACCTCTTCCTAGGACTTTCCGATGTTGATTCCGCCCTCGATAAAGTCCGAATCGAGCCTCCGACGAAGATCTCCGGCGAACCTTCGAGCCCTCGGTGAGACTTCTTCTTCCTCCTTCCTCTTCGTTATCGTTTCTGTCCTTGTGGGTCGGTTGAATTCGGATTGTGGTGTCGGTCGGGTGTGGGCAAGGGAGTGCCGCCGGCAAACTTGGGTTCCTCCTCCTCCTTTTCTTCCGTTCCGTCGTCTGGGAAGGTAGGAGACGGGTTTGGATTTTGTTTTGTTTGGGTCGGTTCAGCCATTTAATATTTATAAAACCGGTTCATTAAAATCTCAAATCAGATTGGGTGTGGGCCTATTTTTTTCGGGTCTGGGCTTGTCTTCCGGGTTGCATCTTGGGCTGAGGGGTTTTGTATTATTAAAGATTTCGTTGTTAGTTTATACTATATGTTATAAATATTGCCTTGGTTTTATATTATGTTAGAATTGTTGTTATATTATTTCTGACCCTATAAAAGTATATTATGGAATTATTAAATTATATTGTGAAATTATTTTAAAAAGAAATATTAATTGGACTATGTGCTTTTGTGATGATTTAATTATGTTAAATTGGGAAATTTGAAATGATTTATTTATAACTATAGTTGATGTCTATTTTAGTCATATATTGTAATAAATTAATTAAAAAGGATTTTTCAAGCTTCTGGAAATATCCTTTAAGGATTTGATGTGTTGAAAATCAAAATGCCGGAATAAATTCTATAATATGATTTTGAGGTATTGATTTTAAGGTTTTAAATGTTTAATGTCTGGATTCCTTGTCTTGGTTTAATTATATCGGTTTTGAGAAAGAAATTAGAAGTAAATGATTTTGGTTGATGTTGATCGTATCGGAAAGGTTTTGGGAAATGGTTTTATCGTCAATTGGTTTTGAGGATATGGAGAACTTAGGTTCGGGTGTGTAAGAATTTTGGTTCGGTAGCTTATGAAAATGGCTTGATGATAGGTGTGTACTGCATTTGGATTGCTTTGGACTTGCATTTGGGCCCTTGCTTGCGTTATTTTGTTGTTCTGCATCTTCAGGTAAGTTCCCTAGGGAGTTTACTCAGGTTGGACACTCATGCCTGTTGTTGCATTTTATGTTAGGTGTTGCATGTGCATAAAAGCATGCCATGTAGTATCATGTTTAGGTTGCACTAATTGATTGAGCATCTGTTTACTTTATGCGTTTGAAATAGAACGGCCGTTATCTGTGATAGTCCTAGAGTCTTTGCTAGGGTCATAGGGTAGCCCAGCCTCATCGGGTACCCTGAGTCAATCGAGTCATGACTTCCTTATATTATGCCTGCGGGCTTTATTGTGGAGCGGGTTAGGCATGCGTGCCCCCCGATTATGAATGAATGCATTCACGAGCTGGCCATTCTCCACCTATCGGAAGGGGTGGGGGTAGGAGAGGGATATGCCACTTGGCATTGTCTTGGGCCCCTTTACAGTATTTCTGCACATTACTATGAACTAGGAGCATGCTAGTGTGTTTGAATTTCGTACTGCATTAGAGCATCTTTATTAAGTATAGCACATACTATGTGGCCTCAGCGAGGACTGCCGGTCCCACATGAGTGGCTCGATCTGACTCCTTTCCCCGTTCTTCTTTTAAAGGTATTCTCTATAGATTTGAGTGCTCGATGTCTATATGACGGGGTTCCCTGTTGGCGAATCGAAGAATCTGGCTAATATCCTAATTTAGTAAAATGGTAATTAAACACTCATGCTTCTGATTTGACCGGTTCTTCCGTGACACTTGTATCTTTACTCTGTTTTCGCCTTACTTCCGTTTGAAATGGATTCCGCGACATAGTCTTAGGACAGGTCAAGGGTACCCAACGGCCCTTCGATGTTTTTAGGGTTTGAAATTCCCCTTTATTATTGACCTAAAAATTGAATTTGAAACCTCGACCCGTACCTGGATTGCAAGATCCAAACAAGGGGTTTCATCCCTTGAAACGTAACCTGGAAATTATAATTCTGGGCCGTTACAAAGATGGCATCAGAGCTGAGGTTGTGCAATTCGGGTACAAAAGGGTCGAGTGTATGTTTTGGAAAACTGCCCATGAATTTCAAAGGTTTTGAACGTGTTTTAAAGGGGCAAAATGAATTTAAGATGTCTAACCTAAATTGGACTAAGTAATGAACTTGACTTATCATAAAATATGGAAAGCCGACTAAAGAGGGGATCGAGTGGGTAGAAAGACGTTAGACCATCCCTATTGGATGTAGATGGAAATGGGTAGGCGAAATATTAGCTTGTTCTTTACAGATGGGTCTGGAAGACTCCAAGGAGGTCATTATGAGTGTCACTAACTGATTCTGTGTTGAGTGCTTGCTATGCTAGATATCTGATTGGTATGCCTAACAATTAAATGTGTATTGACTGATCTGTGAAAACGGGATAGTGGGAGTACCCTTGTTTCTGTGTGGTCAAACCCAGCTTGTGTGGAAGAGCCCCTTCCACTATGTTAACCCCTTGACGGTTCTATCTAGCTTTTCCTTGGATGTCAGAGTCTTCCACGGGAAATTGGGTTGGTAAACAATTGTGTCGGAATCATGTATGGCTATGAAGGTTCTCTGAGTGAGTATTAGAAGGCGGTTCTTGATGGCATTTTGAGTCAAAAGTAAGGTGTCATGGGGTTGTCCTTCTTGATTCATATGATGGTCAACCTTTATTTTCTTACCACAAAGAGTCGTACCAAAGTCCCACGGGAAAGAGGGGTGATAAGTGAGCCGGGAAAAGTCAATGGTTGCCCTTAAGGATCTCTGTCCGGTTGTAATGGTGACTCTCCCTGAATTACATGACATGATTTTGTAATCTCCCGCATGTAAATTGCCAATGATCATTAGTAAGAAGTTGCTCATGTTATGTCTTGCCTTATATCATGATTGGTTGTTGTTATAGCATGTTTACTTGGCCCACAGATCGTATGATTGATTGGAAGCATGAACCATATGATATTAACATGCATGATCATTATTTCCTTCGGTATTAGGTTAATGATAGTGTGATTGATTAGAAGCATAAACCACATTATATGAACCTACATGATAGTTGTTTTCTCCTGGGTTAGGTCCATGATAGTGTGATAAAATCTTCTTCGTATGAATGCCTATAAATGATCTCCTTATCATACTAGCTAATGACGCGTCGATGCTCCTTATTCCTTTTGTGACAAGAACCTATAGCATGCATATCTATTTTGTAATTGTCAGATTAACTGTTGCTGATTATTTTGCACTTGATATTGCTGTGTGTCACTTGTGTTGAAGAGAGAATATTCGGTATAATTGAGTCTTGAGGAATGCATGTTTATTCCTAGTATGTGTTGATTTGAGCTCATGCCCCGTATTCTGGTCATATTTTCATTACTTAAACTCGTGTTATACATCGTAAAACCTTCCTCATGTTTCTAGATTGTTGGAATGTGATTGAATTAATTTCTTACGTCTCGCCATGATTAGTTGCATGTATGTATCGCGTGTTATTTAGAGCCATTAGTATCATATAGGACCTTTGATCATGACTTGTGCGAATTATACCTTGCCTACACTACTGTTGATTCTCTCTCGAGCTAGGTCCCTGATTGTGTGTTTCTTCCCTCTTGTTGTTCTCTTAAAATGTTTTACTCGTCCTGATTGGATTAATGTTGAATTCGATGACTGCCTTGCTTAATTTCTGTGATGCTTGATCCTAGCATGCTTACATGTTATCGCTTGGTAGTATTTCCCCTATTACTCTATGATATCATATCGTGCTTGCATGAACGTATGACTTGACACTTCGCATGATCACACACCACACTATATCATGATTTCGCATACGCATGACGAATAAATATTAGAATGGGTCTTGCTGAATTGCCTTGATTGTATTCATACTTGATATGTACTAATAATATCATGTAGGGCTTATGTTTTCCAATATGACTCGCTAAATGATTACATGTCGTGCTTGTTCTATAATGTGATAGCTATTGGACCATTATGTGCCCTATAACAGTTCATTCCTAGCATGATTATACTCTATTGCTGGTGACGCCCTCTTTGTTACTCCCTGTAATGATGCCTTATGCTTTATGAACATTATGTCGAACTCTTTTAAATGACTCTTGACTATGTCCATGCCTTATCACGTATCGCTGGCGCTGTGTAGGATCTATCCTTTCTAAATGTGTTATGTTGTACGATTACATGCCGTTTTCAAACCTATTATGTGATCATTATTGTCAGATGTGATAGTTATTATGCTGCTCTTATGTGTTCTCGTATAACATTAGGTCGGATTGTTACGATAACCTCAAAATGATGCATTGAACCTCGATTGTTGATATATATACCCCGCTAGTGCATTGCTCATATATGTGATATTTGCTCTGTTTGGTAAATCCTGCACATCTCGCTTAAGACTACTAGGTGTTATGACTTTCATGAATCGATAGACTATTAGCTTGACTCGCATACACCTCAAGGTAGAACTCGAATGTGTCTTTTGAATGTACCTGTATGTCGTTGATCCTCGAGATAGGTACATGTTAGTGTGGGTTGATATGGTTGATTGCTTGAGATGAACCCTTGTTGCCTGCCACAAATTGTAACCTCATAGATTTTCATAGGGGCATCGTTGTCATTCTCGGGTCAAAGTCTTGTCTTTAGTCTTGTCGTTCTTAGCCTTGGTCTACGTTTGGTTCCGAAAGGAACATTGGGTTGTCCGCTCTTGTCACTCCCCTACCTTTACTGACTTGGACTCCTGCGCGATACATTGGACGAGCGACTGCACAGAAAAAGGAAATGAAGTTGGATAGCGATAGAGCAGCGCATCGGAAGCGTGGGCCCATAACCCACGGGCCTCAGGATCTATGATGTCGGTGAAACAGGCACGCATCGAGAATTACGGTTACTGTGTACGATATGACTTGCAAGCGGGAGTGTTCTCCGTTCGAATTGCTAACCCCTTTGAAATTGTTAACGACAATATTGCACTGACCTAGCAATGAGATTTATGCGTTGATGTGCTGACTTGGTGATGATTGTTGCCTGGTTGTCTGTAATCTATGATGATATGATTGGATGCCTTACAGTTCTAATGTGTCATGAAGTCTTGACATGTTGATACTCTAAGTTGCTAAGCATGATATGAATTCATTTGCCTGTAAAATGTGAACTATATATGCTAGAAAGGCTGAATTTTATCTGATAAGGTTATAATGCAACATGCTAGCTAGACTTGATTACGTTCGTATATGATGTTTGCAATGATTATTGAGCATGATGGTAAATCGAGACTTGTTGAACCCATGTTGTTATGGTTATAAATGCTAGTTGATGCGATGTAGACCTTATGGTTGATGATTTTCATAATTGCTTCTTCCTTAAACCCGTGAGTGAGGTCCTTTGGTAGTGTGGTTGGAGAGTGGTGAAGGAATTTTGGGGTGGTGATTGAGAAATTTTCTAGAGAAGGTGTGACTAACGGGGCATGATACTTGTGATACCTTGGGAAGTGGGGAAGGTGTAAGAAATGACCTTAAGAGAATTGAGGATATAGTATGGGGGGGTGCTCGAGTGTGATGTTAGAGGTAGGAGTTGGATTCTTAGAGGTGGATGGTATGTGTGAGAGTTTGGTGGAATGAGGGCGAGATTTGAGCATCGAGATGAATTGGGATTTCTTTGGGAAATTTTGTCCGAGATGACGTTGGCGGGTCTGGAAGAGGATTAGTCGTGGTTGAGAGAGGAGATGGGAGAGTGGAGATTTTGTTTTATTTTGACTGTTATGATGTGAGGATTTTCTTGGTTATGTGATTTATTTATATCTGCTAGTATGATGTTAGATGACGATCATGATGAACCTGATATGGAATTACATGTTAATATGCGATATTAAAATCTAGTTGGTAGTGACAAGTGTTACCATGATATATTAATACTTTGATAACCTGTTATATTGGTTTAGAAGCATGTTAGGACGTGCTGTGAGATGATATATGACGTAATGATGAGTATGGACTATGGGATAATGATGTGCTATTATGTGGAAGCATGATGTTTTAATATGTGGAAGTGTGATGTTTTAATATGTGGTAGTAAGCATGATGTGTACTATTTGGTTGACAAGCATGATTAGTGGTTATGTAGATGATGAATATGACTTGAAGTATGATCATGGTTAGTATATATGAGAGATAATGATGTATAAACCTAGTGTGAAATCATGTTATATGCTGATATGAAATACTTGGAAATTAAGTGATAATAGAGTGTAGAGTCCATAGTATAAGAATGCATGTTATCCTGATATAATGATATGCGATGTCCTGTTAAGTTAAATATTGTCGTGATTAGATTTTGTGCTTGCTATTTTGTTAGACTTTGTTATTGCTGAACCATGAGAGCATGACAGGCTTTATGTTGATAACTTGAACATTGAATTGCCGAAAAGTGATTGTGGTAATGCCTCTATGCATTGATACTTCAAAATAGATTTTCGGCTAAATCCTTGACTATGAAAATGGTGAATATCTTGGCTTGCTGAATCTTGTTGAAATGGATTTTGTTGTGTTGATTCGTTGTCTTCCCATTAGACTGAAACCCCTATTATGACAAAATTTTGTTGTGTTGGTAGTGGTAAGTAGGAAACCATGCTGATATGATCTACTAAGGTTGAGGCTTAATGTGTTTGTGTGTTGCCCTTTCAAAAATGACATTCTTGCTTGATGCATTCTTATTTGGTTAATACCTAGAACATTAAATGCTAATGTTGAGTGTGGCGTTCCAATATACTGGTAAGCGGCAATGTTGATGGATTGCTATTCATGTTATGGTTTTGGCGTGGCCAATCTTGGTGGTTGGTTGGTTATGATGTGTCGTGTATTGGTTGTATTGATTCTAATAATGGCTAGAGATTCGTAGATTGGAATTGCTTTTGAGATTGGAACTTAGGAAGAGAATATGGGATTAGCCTTTAGAGGTGGATGATTCCACCTCTTGAGTTCTGAAATTGTTTGATCAACTTGGGATTTAAAAGATTTTGGAAGAGCTTGGAAACGACTAACTCGGATCTGAAGAGCTTTGGAATGGTTTTGAAGTTGAGAGTGTTGCTTAAATTGAGAGGTTTTGAACGGTTTTGGAAAAGACTAACTTGGATTTTGATAGATCGAACGTGATCGAAAATTTCAATGATTTTGAGGCCAATCTTTTTCAATTGCGGAATCCCCTTTAAAACTTTTAAACCCGGGCAACTCTATGATACTTCACGAAGTGGATACAAGCATTCTATGAGGGCGCTTGTAGGGTGCTTGCTAAGACCTAATGATGCTATTGTAGAACTTTTAGAGTTGTGGTACTTCCGAAAAGTCGAAGCGAGGATGTGATAGGGGCGCTTATCGCATACTTGTCAAGACCAATTGGAGATGTCACGATCATGATTAGGATAGAATCCAGGAAGACGCAACCGAGATGATTGCTGTATCCTTGTACATGGTCTTTAGACTCGCATTTTAAAACTTCATCCCCTTGTTTTAGAATGATTTTAGTCTCGGGGACGAGACTTGTTTTTAGAGGTGGATGATGTAAAGACCGGGAAATTTTATAATATTAAATTTATTAAAATAGTGATTATAATCATTTTGACTCTTAAGATTCGGAAAGTTTCGAAAATATCTGCCCTCGAGCAATTTATTTTATTCAAAATCATTCGAAGTAAATTCCGGCATAATTCTAAATTGGATTTTCGGAGGGATTTTATTCCGCTTTTATGTTTCGAGGTTGGGAAAAATTTCTTATTAAAAGTTTATTAATTTATTTCGGTTCCGAGATTTCGATTTAAAATTGAAGTTGTAAGCTTTATATCTTTTGAGTCGGGTTAAAGACGAGCAAGTGGGTTTCGAGATGTAATTCCGGGTATTTGAAATTTGAGAGTTGGGACCACATTATTTCTTTATTTTCCCTTTTCCTTCCTTTCTCTCTCGTTCGGAAGGCAGAGGCTGAGGAATCCTCCCTTGCTTGCCTCATACAGCTCTATGAGCTCATCCATCTTTGTCTCCTTCCCTTCTTCTTATCCAACAGCTCAGCTGCACTTGTCTATTGCACCCCCGTCTTCTGTTGATTTCAATTTCAAAGATCAGATCCAATCTCCCCTTTTACATTTCATTTTCAAGGGAACCCCAAGACCTATCTCCTTCAACTTCTCTTCCTGTTCTCACCAAATCCAAACGTTGTCCTTCCTCTGCTTTCGAAAATCCAACAAGCCCAGTGCACAGCTCCGCCTTCTTCGAGTCCTTCGTGTCCGAGCAGCAATGATTGCTTCCCCGACGTTTCCGGCAAGCCCAGGAGCAGCCAAGCCAACCGTCGGAGCCCCAATCGCGAACCATCACCGGCCTATTTCGTCTCCAAGGTCGATTTCTGATTTTCTTATTCGATTTCGGTTCAAACCTCATCAAAGTCCCTCTTTGCTCATCCCTTACCTCTTCCTAGGACTTTCCGATGTTGATTCCGCCCTCGACGAAGTCCGAATCGAGCCTCCGACGAAGATCTTCGGCGAACCTTCGAGCCCTCGGTGAGACTTCTTCTTCCTCCTTCCTCTTCGTTATCGTTTCTGTCCTTGTGGGTCGGTTGAATTCGGATTGTGGTGTCGGTCGGGTGTGGGCAAGGGAGTGCCGCCGGCAAACCTGGGTTCCTCCTCCTCCTTTTCTTCCGTTCCGTCGTCTGGGAAGGTAGGAGACGGGTTTGGGTTTTGTTTTGTTTGGGTCGGTTCAGCCATTTAATATTTATAAAACCGGTTCATTAAAATCTCAAATCAGATTGGGTGTGGGCCTATTTTTTTTCGGGTCTAGGCTTGTCTTCCGGGTTGCATCTTGGGCTGAGGGGTTTTGTATTATTAAAGATTTCGTTGTTAGTTTATACTATATGTTATAAATATTGCCTTGGTTTTATATTATGTTAGAATTGTTGTTATATTATTTCTGACCCTATAAAAGTATATTATGGAATTATTAAATTATATTGTGAAATTATTTTAAAAAGAAATATTAATTGGACTATGTGCTTTTGTGATGATTTAATTATGTTAAATTGGGAAATTTGAAATGATTTATTTATAACTATAGTTGATGTCTATTTTAGTCATATATTGTAATAAATTAATTAAAAAGGATTTTTCAAGCTTCTGGAAATATCCTTTAAGGATTTGATGTGTTGAAAATCAAAATGCCGGAATAAATTCTATAATATGATTTTGAGGTATTGATTTTAAGGTTTTAAATGTTTAATGTCTGGATTCCTTGTCTTGGTTTAATTATATCGGTTTTGAGAAAGAAATTAGAAGTAAATGATTTTGGTTGATGTTGATCGTATCGGAAAGGTTTTGGGAAATGGTTTTATCGTCAATTGGTTTTGAGGATATGGAGAACTTAGGTTCGGGTGTGTAAGAATTTTGGTTCGGTAGCTTATGAAAATGGCTTGATGATAGGTGTGTACTGCATTTGGATTGCTTTGGACTTGCATTTGGGCCCTTGCTTGCGTTATTTTGTTGTTCTGCATCTTCAGGTAAGTTCCCTAGGGAGTTTACTCAGGTTGGACACTCATGCCTGTTGTTGCATTTTATGTTAGGTGTTGCATGTGCATAAAAGCATGCCATGTAGTATCATGTTTAGGTTGCACTAATTGATTGAGCATCTGTTTACTTTATGCGTTTGAAATAGAACGGCCGTTATCTGTGATAGTCCTAGAGTCTTTGCTAGGGTCATAGGGTAGCCCAGCCTCATCGGGTACCCTGAGTCAATCGAGTCATGACTTCCTTATATTATGCCTGCGGGCTTTATTGTGGAGCGGGTTAGGCATGCGTGCCCCCCGATTATGAATGAATGCATTCACGAGCTGGCCATTCTCCACCTATCGGAAGGGGTGGGGGTAGGAGAGGGATATGCCACTTGGCATTGTCTTGGGCCCCTTTACAGTATTTCTGCACATTACTATGAACTAGGAGCATGCTAGTGTGTTTGAATTTCGTACTGCATTAGAGCATCTTTATTAAGTATAGCACATACTATGTGGCCTCAGCGAGGACTGCCGGTCCCACATGAGTGGCTCGATCTGACTCCTTTCCCCGTTCTTCTTTTAAAGGTATTCTCTATAGATTTGAGTGCTCGATGTCTATATGACGGGGTTCCCTGTTGGCGAATCGAAGAATCTGGCTAATATCCTAATTTAGTAAAATGGTAATTAAACACTCATGCTTCTGATTTGACCGGTTCTTCCGTGACACTTGTATCTTTACTCTGTTTTCGCCTTACTTCCGTTTGAAATGGATTCCGCGACATAGTCTTAGGACAGGTCAAGGGTACCCAACGGCCCTTCGATGTTTTTAGGGTTTGAAATTCCCCTTTATTATTGACCTAAAAATTGAATTTGAAACCTCGACCCGTACCTGGATTGCAAGATCCAAACAAGGGGTTTCATCCCTTGAAACGTAACCTGGAAATTATAATTCTGGGCCGTTACAAAGATGGCATCAGAGCTGAGGTTGTGCAATTCGGGTACAAAAGGGTCGAGTGTATGTTTTGGAAAACTGCCCATGAATTTCAAAGGTTTTGAACGTGTTTTAAAGGGGCAAAATGAATTTAAGATGTCTAACCTAAATTGGACTAAGTAATGAACTTGACTTATCATAAAATATGGAAAGCCGACTAAAGAGGGGATCGAGTGGGTAGAAAGACGTTAGACCATCCCTATTGGATGTAGATGGAAATGGGTAGGCGAAATATTAGCTTGTTCTTTACAGATGGGTCTGGAAGACTCCAAGGAGGTCATTATGAGTGTCACTAACTGATTCTGTGTTGAGTGCTTGCTATGCTAGATATCTGATTGGTATGCCTAACAATTAAATGTGTATTGACTGATCTGTGAAAACGGGATAGTGGGAGTACCCTTGTTTCTGTGTGGTCAAACCCAGCTTGTGTGGAAGAGCCCCTTCCACTATGTTAACCCCTTGACGGTTCTATCTAGCTTTTCCTTGGATGTCAGAGTCTTCCACGGGAAATTGGGTTGGTAAACAATTGTGTCGGAATCATGTATGGCTATGAAGGTTCTCTGAGTGAGTATTAGAAGGCGGTTCTTGATGGCATTTTGAGTCAAAAGTAAGGTGTCATGGGGTTGTCCTTCTTGATTCATATGATGGTCAACCTTTATTTTCTTACCACAAAGAGTCGTACCAAAGTCCCACGGGAAAGAGGGGTGATAAGTGAGCCGGGAAAAGTCAATGGTTGCCCTTAAGGATCTCTGTCCGGTTGTAATGGTGACTCTCCCTGAATTACATGACATGATTTTGTAATCTCCCGCATGTAAATTGCCAATGATCATTAGTAAGAAGTTGCTCATGTTATGTCTTGCCTTATATCATGATTGGTTGTTGTTATAGCATGTTTACTTGGCCCACAGATCGTATGATTGATTGGAAGCATGAACCATATGATATTAACATGCATGATCATTATTTCCTTCGGTATTAGGTTAATGATAGTGTGATTGATTAGAAGCATAAACCACATTATATGAACCTACATGATAGTTGTTTTCTCCTGGGTTAGGTCCATGATAGTGTGATAAAATCTTCTTCGTATGAATGCCTATAAATGATCTCCTTATCATACTAGCTAATGACGCGTCGATGCTCCTTATTCCTTTTGTGACAAGAACCTATAGCATGCATATCTATTTTGTAATTGTCAGATTAACTGTTGCTGATTATTTTGCACTTGATATTGCTGTGTGTCACTTGTGTTGAAGAGAGAATATTCGGTATAATTGAGTCTTGAGGAATGCATGTTTATTCCTAGTATGTGTTGATTTGAGCTCATGCCCCGTATTCTGGTCATATTTTCATTACTTAAACTCGTGTTATACATCGTAAAACCTTCCTCATGTTTCTAGATTGTTGGAATGTGATTGAATTAATTTCTTACGTCTCGCCATGATTAGTTGCATGTATGTATCGCGTGTTATTTAGAGCCATTAGTATCATATAGGACCTTTGATCATGACTTGTGCGAATTATACCTTGCCTACACTACTGTTGATTCTCTCTCGAGCTAGGTCCCTGATTGTGTGTTTCTTCCCTCTTGTTGTTCTCTTAAAATGTTTTACTCGTCCTGATTGGATTAATGTTGAATTCGATGACTGCCTTGCTTAATTTCTGTGATGCTTGATCCTAGCATGCTTACATGTTATCGCTTGGTAGTATTTCCCCTATTACTCTATGATATCATATCGTGCTTGCATGAACGTATGACTTGACACTTCGCATGATCACACACCACACTATATCATGATTTCGCATACGCATGACGAATAAATATTAGAATGGGTCTTGCTGAATTGCCTTGATTGTATTCATACTTGATATGTACTAATAATATCATGTAGGGCTTATGTTTTCCAATATGACTCGCTAAATGATTACATGTCGTGCTTGTTCTATAATGTGATAGCTATTGGACCATTATGTGCCCTATAACAGTTCATTCCTAGCATGATTATACTCTATTGCTGGTGACGCCCTCTTTGTTACTCCCTGTAATGATGCCTTATGCTTTATGAACATTATGTCGAACTCTTTTAAATGACTCTTGACTATGTCCATGCCTTATCACGTATCGCTGGCGCTGTGTAGGATCTATCCTTTCTAAATGTGTTATGTTGTACGATTACATGCCGTTTTCAAACCTATTATGTGATCATTATTGTCAGATGTGATAGTTATTATGCTGCTCTTATGTGTTCTCGTATAACATTAGGTCGGATTGTTACGATAACCTCAAAATGATGCATTGAACCTCGATTGTTGATATATATACCCCGCTAGTGCATTGCTCATATATGTGATATTTGCTCTGTTTGGTAAATCCTGCACATCTCGCTTAAGACTACTAGGTGTTATGACTTTCATGAATCGATAGACTATTAGCTTGACTCGCATACACCTCAAGGTAGAACTCGAATGTGTCTTTTGAATGTACCTGTATGTCGTTGATCCTCGAGATAGGTACATGTTAGTGTGGGTTGATATGGTTGATTGCTTGAGATGAACCCTTGTTGCCTGCCACAAATTGTAACCTCATAGATTTTCATAGGGGCATCGTTGTCATTCTCGGGTCAAAGTCTTGTCTTTAGTCTTGTCGTTCTTAGCCTTGGTCTACGTTTTGTTCCGAAAGGAACATTGGGTTGTCCGCTCTTGTCACTCCCCTACCTTTACTGACTTGGACTCCTGCGCGATACATTGGACGAGCGACTGCACAGAAAAAGGAAAGGAAGTTGGATAGCGATAGAGCAGCGCATCGGAAGCGTGGGCCCATAACCCACGGGCCTCAGGATCTATGATGTCGGTGAAACAGGCACGCATCGAGAATTACGGTTACTGTGTACGATATGACTTGCAAGCGGGAGTGTTCTCCGTTCGAATTGCTAACCCCTTTGAAATTGTTAACGACAATATTGCACTGACCTAGCAATGAGATTTATGCGTTGATGTGCTGACTTGGTGATGATTGTTGCCTGGTTGTCTGTAATCTATGATGATATGATTGGATGCCTTACAGTTCTAATGTGTCATGAAGTCTTGACATGTTGATACTCTAAGTTGCTAAGCATGATATGAATTCATTTGCCTGTAAAATGTGAACTATATATGCTAGAAAGGCTGAATTTTATCTGATAAGGTTATAATGCAACATGCTAGCTAGACTTGATTACGTTCGTATATGATGTTTGCAATGATTATTGAGCATGATGGTAAATCGAGACTTGTTGAACCCATGTTGTTATGGTTATAAATGCTAGTTGATGCGATGTAGACCTTATGGTTGATGATTTTCATAATTGCTTCTTCCTTAAACCCGTGAGTGAGGTCCTTTGGTAGTGTGGTTGGAGAGTGGTGAAGGAATTTTGGGGTGGTGATTGAGAAATTTTCTAGAGAAGGTGTGACTAACGGGGCATGATACTTGTGATACCTTGGGAAGTGGGGAAGGTGTAAGAAATGACCTTAAGAGAATTGAGGATATAGTATGGGGGGGTGCTCGAGTGTGATGTTAGAGGTAGGAGTTGGATTCTTAGAGGTGGATGGTATGTGTGAGAGTTTGGTGGAATGAGGGCGAGATTTGAGCATCGAGATGAATTGGGATTTCTTTGGGAAATTTTGTCCGAGATGACGTTGGCGGGTCTGGAAGAGGATTAGTCGTGGTTGAGAGAGGAGATGGGAGAGTGGAGATTTTGTTTTATTTTGACTGTTATGATGTGAGGATTTTCTTGGTTATGTGATTTATTTATATCTGCTAGTATGATGTTAGATGACGACCATGATGAACCTGATATGGAATTACATGTTAATATGCGATATTAAAATCTAGTTGGTAGTGACAAGTGTTACCATGATATATTAATACTTTGATAACCTGTTATATTGGTTTAGAAGCATGTTAGGACGTGCTGTGAGATGATATATGACGTAATGATGAGTATGGACTATGGGATAATGATGTGCTATTATGTGGAAGCATGATGTTTTAATATGTGGAAGTGTGATGTTTTAATATGTGGTAGTAAGCATGATGTGTACTATTTGGTTGACAAGCATGATTAGTGGTTATGTAGATGATGAATATGACTTGAAGTATGATCATGGTTAGTATATATGAGAGATAATGATGTATAAACCTAGTGTGAAATCATGTTATATGCTGATATGAAATACTTGGAAATTAAGTGATAATAGAGTGTAGAGTCCATAGTATAAGAATGCATGTTATCCTGATATAATGGTATGCGATGTTCTGTTAAGTTAAATATTGTCGTGATTAGATTTTGTGCTTGCTATTTTGTTAGACTTTGTTATTGCTGAACCATGAGAGCATGACAGGCTTTATGTTGATAACTTGAACATTGAATTGCCGAAAAGTGATTGTGGTAATGCCTCTATGCATTGATACTTCAAAATAGATTTTCGGCTAAATCCTTGACTATGAAAATGGTGAATATCTTGGCTTGCTGAATCTTGTTGAAATGGATTTTGTTGTGTTGATTCGTTGTCTTCCCATTAGACTGAAACCCCTATTATGACAAAATTTTGTTGTGTTGGTAGTGGTAAGTAGGAAGCCATGCTGATGTGATCTACTAAGGTTGAGGCTTAATGTGTTTGTGTGTTGCCCTTTCAAAAATGATATTCTTGCTTGATGCATTCTTATTTGGTTGACACCTAGAACATTAAATGCTAATGTTGAGTGTGGCGTTCCAATATACTGGTAAGCGGCAATGTTGATGGATTGCTATTCATGTTATGGTTTTGGCGTGGCCAATCTTGGTGGTTGGTTGGTTATGTGGCATGTATTGGTTGTATTAATTCTAATAATGGCTAGAGATTCGTAGATTGGAATTGCTTTTGAGATTGGAACTTAGGAAGAGAATATGGGATTAGCCTTTAGAGGTGGATGATTCCACCTCTTGAGTTCTGAAATTGTTTGATCAACTTGGGATTTAAAAGATTTTGGAAGAGCTTGGAAACGACTAACTCGGATCTGAAGAGCTTTGGAATGGTTTTGAACTTGAGAGTGTGTTGTGAGCTGAATCTGCCATGTTTTACAGTAACTTTTATATCGATTTCTGTATACACTGCATTCATTTGGATTTAAATAGTACAGAATCTATGTAGTTTATGCTTATTTGTCAAATTATGGAATCTACACCAGTTTCTATTTAAATCGCAGAAATCGAGGCGTTTACAGCAATTCTACAGAAGGTCGGAAAATCTCGGAAAAACACTACAGAATTCCAAGGTCAAAGCAGCGGAACAAGTCTGAGAGTCAAGTCTACTCGATCTCGAGTAGGCTTACTCGACCTAGACGAGCCATGGCCGAGCGGCCTAGGTCGAGCAGACCATGATCGAACGAGCCAGCCAAACCGAGCTCCGGACCCTACTCGACCTCGACAAGCCCTCGTCGAGGTCGACGAAGCCCAGACGCCCACGTCCGGAGTCGACGAGGAGAAGCCGAGGACATAGCCGAGGACGACCAGGCGAGACTCGCTGCCAGCGACACCACTCGCTGCCGCGGAAAGGACCAGTCGCTGCCGCGGACCAAGCCACTCGCTGCCAGCGGAAGAGCCAGCTCGAGAAGCCGAGTGACCTCTACTCGATCTCGACTAACCTTTGTCGAGATCGACGAGCCGCCCTGAGCCATGTCCGAGCAACCCGAGGAGATCTACCCGAGGAGGTCCAGTCGATGACTCAACTCTACTCGAGATCGACTAGGCTAACTCGAGATCGACAAGCACCCAGGAGCCCAGGTCCGAGCATGTCCGAGCCACATCGAGCAGAGTCAAGCCAAGCCGAGCCACCCAACTCGAGGTTGAGGAGACCTACTCGAGGTCAACTAGACCCAGCTTCCAGAAGCTTCTCGACTTGGCTTGTCCGAGTAGAATTTGGAAGTCTTGGCCATGAAGGAATCCGAGAGTTGCTGGGATCTATCCGATCTATCAAATCTATCCATGGAAGGCCATCTATCAACATCATGAAGACATACTACCTTATTTAGAATTATCTTTTCCTTATGGATTTATTTCCATTAAACATTTATTTATCTTTTTATGCTTTTAGATATAATTTTATATAGAGATAGAAGATTTAATCCTTGACTAGCAAGGAATAGATCACTATAAATAAGGCCCTAGGGGCTCAGTTTTATTCATTCTAGTTCAGATTCATTCGAAGTTACACACAATTAGTTAATTCCATTCAAGTAGAGTAGTTTAGGAGTTCTAAGGTTTTTAGGGTTTTGGCTTACAGCGAAAGTTGATTGCCAAGATTGTAAAAGGCTTTGAATATGGTTTTATGCAAGTTTCTTTCATCAATCAATGTCTGCAATTGCGATGAGGCGTCAGTAGTCCACCCACTTCTAGGGCTGGGGTGAGCCCGACGGTGGCCATGTGAGGCGATGCGATAAAAGGTCAGATCTTTTGTGTGATTCATCTTCTTTCCCTATGAGCATGATTCTTTTGCGAGAGTTGAAGGTGATCCTTGTTTGTATTATTGAAGCGAAAGTGATCTTAATGCAACTTGGATTAATTATGTGAAAAAGGGTTAGTAACAATTAGGGTTTATGCGAAAGCCTCTATTTGCCTATTTGTTAATGACGAAAGTTATTTGATGGAAAGCATGATCTTTTACGCCTTTATGTGTTGTTTTGCATGGTTATCGTTGCGGTGTTGAAACCCTAGCCTTGGAGGTCTTTTAATATATTGAAGTTAATTTCTGTCAAATATCTGAATTCTGTCGAAAATCTGCGATTTTGTGTTTTCTGTTTCTCATCGACCTAGACGAAGCTTTATCGACCTCGAGTAGCATCTTGTCGAGGTCGAGGAGGGGTTGTCTTAGTCGAGTTGTCTTTTCTTCTGCTTTTGTCGATTTAAAGTTTCTGTCTTTGCTTTCCTTTGTCGAAGTCGAGTAGTAGTGGTCGAGATCGAGTTGGCTTGTTTTGTCGAGTTGCTTCGTTTTCGATTCTGAGTTACTATTGTCGACTGTCTTTGTCTATCTCGAGTTGCTGTCGTCGAGATCGACCAGTGTGTTGCCTTGCTTTTATTTGCTGCTTTACTTTCTGTCTTTAGTTTGTTCTTTGCTTTTATTTTAGTTGCCCTTGCCGGGATTATTTGTTTGTTTTATTTCTGCTTCTGCTTGTGTTTCTGGGCTTTTCTGCTGCTGTTATGAGAATCTGATAGCTACCTGAGAACTGCTGACGTGCTTCCTCGTGGATTCGATCCTGACTTTTCTCTTACTACAACGGGAGGAAGTCTTGTATTATTTGCTGAGACAGGGGAGTCGTTCTAAACCATATTCTATTCTATACTTGACTTACTCCTGCAACAACAAATTGGCGCCGTTGCCGGGGAAGCAATCAATCGCGCCTTAGGTAGTCAATTCTCACTGTTTCTTTGAGGGAAATTGCAGGTGTATGCGTCGTTCTGGTCAAACACCTGAGTTTGACAGCTTAGACGAACCGGAGCGCTACCTACACATCCACTCCAAACTCAAAAGGATCATGTAGGCTGCTGAAACACAGGAACAGCTGATCGCTAGGCTTACCAGGGAACTAGCCGCAAGGGATGCCGCTATCAACGCTAAAGATGCTGCTATCGCCGCTGAGAGAGCAGCAAGGGAACAAGCACAAGCTGAGCTTGCCCAGTATCCAACCACGGCAGAGGACTACATGCACCCAACTCTCGTCGTGCCTGAATCGGCAATTCTAATCCCTGAAAACTCTTTTGAAATTCGCACTCAATTTCTTATAGAGCTTAAAAATAATGTCTTTTACGGCAGATTTAATGAGTGTCCTCTTGAACATATTACTAATTTTCATGATATGTGTCGTACTCTTGGAGAAGGTACAACCTTGGAATATGTCAAGATGAAATCTTTTCGCTGGTCTCTTGCTGGGCCTGCACTGAAATGGCTGGAAGGGCTGAAGGCAAGATCACTCACAACCTGGGCCCAAGTAGAGCAAGAGTTTCTGAACAAATTCTTCCCACCTGCCAAAACAGCACATCTCCGCCAGAAAATCACCGCCTTTAAACAGCAGAAAGGGGAACCACTGGCAAAGGCATGGGAACGCTACAAGGAACTTCTGCGATCTTGCCCTACTCATGGACAGCCACCCTACATCATACAGGAGATCTTCTTCAACTCTCTTGATCAAGTCACTAAGGACAGAATCAACAATTATACTCGTTACGAGTATCTGACAATGCCGCCAAGTGACGCATGGGGAGTGCTGGAGAAGCTCACTACTTACGACAACAAGTATGGGTCTACTACAACTTATGAAGAGAACCCATACGCCAGGCCAGCACCATCCATGCCCCTCTATGAGCCATCAAAGGAGATCGATCCAGATGTCAGGGAGCAATACTACAGAGACCAGAATAGGAAGCTCATCAAGCAAGTAAAGTATCTCTCTGTCAACCAGCCTTGCATAGAATGCGGATCGCAAAGGCACACCACTCCTGAGTGCCCACACACAGAGCAAGTCAGGATGGCAGAGCACCATGAGGATGCAGCTTACGCAGGGGGTCCAAATCGCTACATGGGGGACCAAAGGTTTCAGCAACCACAGTGGAACCAAGGTGTCCCTAGGAATCCCCCGCCCTACAGAGCTCTAGGACATCCAGAAAGGGACCAGAAGAAGGATGATATACAGCTGGTCCTGGAGGAAATACGGAGGAACCACTCAGAAACTAGGCAGTCCTTCAACTCCGTCTATACTCAAATGCAAGGTGTCAACTCTAGGCTTGGGGAAATGGATATATGGCGGAAAACAGTTGATACACAGATTGGTCAGCTAGCCGCGGGAATCCCCAGACAGTCAGGCGCACTCCCTGGATCTTCAGAACCAAATCCTAAGGGAAAAACTGGGCACGTCGCTGCTGTAAAACTCATAAGCGGCCATCAACTGCAAGAGCCAGAGGTTGGAAAGCAGCAGAACGACGAAGAACAGCAAGTCGACCTCGACAAGGCTGTAGTCGATCTCGACAAGGTCGTACTCGACCTCGACAAGACTCTCGTCGACCTCGAGGAGAAATTGCCAGAATCTTCGTCTGCGCCGAACAACAACTCGACTGCACCCAATCCAGTCGATCTCGACAAGACTCTAGTCGACATCGAGGAGCCCTTGGTCGAGAAATCTGCAGCACCTCCGACATCTGTTCTGGTTCCGACTCAGAAAAAGAAGCTGCCTTTCCCCACAAAATCTCTAAAGGACCCAGCGGAGAAAAAGTTTCAGCGCTTCATCAAGATGCTTCAGAAGCTGAACGTCACTATCCTCTTCACAGAAGCTCTCAATGAAATGCCGTCCTACGTCAAGTTCCTGAAGGAGATTCTGAGCAAAAAGCGATCGATGGCAGAAATCACAGAGGAGTGCAGCCATCTGGACATATTGGAGAAGAGGCCAGATCCAGGTAAGTTTGCTATAACTATTGGATTTGGTCCATACAAAATTAATGCCCTATGTGATCTTGGAGCTAGTGTTAGTATTATGCCTTTAACAATTTGGTCCAAGATTAAGATAGGTGCCCTGGAGCCTGTGGATGCTAGACTTAACAACACGGTGGTCATTCCAACAGGCATGGTGGAAAATGTCCCAGTACAAGTAGGTAAATTCTTCGTTCCTGCTGATTTCTTAATTGTTGATATGCAAGAAGATCCTGCTTGTCCAATTATTCTAGGGAGACCATTCTTGGCAACGGTGGATGCCAACATAAGCGTAAGGCAAGGAGTGCTCACCTTCAACATCAGCGATGAGGTAATTGAGTATTCCTTTAATAAAACTGAAAGGCATACAGGTCCAATGGAAGAGGTCAAATCTATCTCAGCTGGCTACATCACCTGCGGGGAACCCAAGGTCAGGAATATGACCCCCGAGGAACTAGAAAAGAGGGACATGGAGGCCCAGGTGAAGGAGATCATGGCAATCCTCAAGGAGAACACAAGGACTAAGTATGGGGTCAAGATCGACCAAACCCTAGTCGATCTCGACCAGACCAAAGAGACTCCACCGAAGCCAGCTTCGTCGAGCAGCGAACCAGACAAGCCGAGTCTACTCGAGGTCGACCACACCCTCGTCGATCTCGACCACCGATCGAGGAGCCCAGATCCTGCTTCCTCGACGCCGCAGCAACCAGACGGACAACCCTCGTCGATCTCGACAAGGCTTGTCGAGGTCGACCAGCACTCGGCACCACCAGAGCCATCTTCCTCAACGGCACCTTCCTCGACGATGGTGACTCCAAAGCCCTACTCGACCTCGAGTAGGCTTGTCGAGGTCGAGTGGTCGACCACCAGTCGGCACCACCAAACCCTGTTTTCTCGAGGAGCAAGCCACTAGGAGCAGAGTCCTTGTCGATGTCGAGTAGCCTACTCGAGATCGACGAGCCGCCTTCTTAATCGACTTCTGCCTCTTCGACCAGACCACCACCAGAGCCAGCAGCCTCGTCGATCTCGACTAGCCCTAATCGAGATCGACCAAACACAGTGGTCCCCGATTCCGTTTCTGCGAAGGTGAGCCAAGGTATGGATCTTTCTTCTCCTATTTCCATTAAAGATTTATCTATACATGGGAGAGGTTTGCCTTGGTATGTGCGATTGTGTAGGATTTCCAATGATGAGTCTAAGGAGTATGAAGTTGGAGACAAGCTCTATGTCTCTAAATCAAAGGATCATTAGTTTCCCAACAAATTCAACAAGAAGCGGATGGGACCGTTCGTGGTGAACAAGATCCATTCTGGAGGACTACAACTGATGGACAAGAATGGAGTCCTATTTGAGGCCCAAGCTACATGGGCCCTGCAGATGCCACCTTGAGCATTAATGGAAAGTCGGCCTAGCGACTATAAAATCTAGAGCATGTACATAGACTTTTTAGGACATTTAAGACTTTGTTTTTGGTTTTTGGTTTTGAACATTGTTTTTGGGTTGTTGTTTCTATTTTTTGGTATATGTCTTCTACTTTTCAGGTCAATGGATAGAACCAAAGCTCACTCGGACTAGGAGGTGCTCCATTTGAAATTCTGTAGCTCTGCACTCATGTCTTGTGAGTTTCTTTCTTTACCCTTTACATTGTTTTTTTATACAGTGAGGACACTGTAATGTTTAAGTATGGGGTGGGGGAAGGGCTTACATCATGCATATTGATCATATTTGACATTACTTGTGCATTATTTCCTTTGAATTGCTACATGGCTATTTTGGAATGCATTATTGATTTAGGTGCTTATATGCATGTTTTCCAAAAAGTTTTGAAAAATGACCCCCATTGAAAATTTTGAATAATGTCATGGAAGCTTATATTGATCTCGACGATGCAAAATTGGATTCATTAGAGATATAGCATGAAATTGCCTAGTAAAGGGAAGTCACAATGAAGTGCATTATTTATTGAAAACCATGAAAGGAGGTAAAATTTGAAGTTGCTTTTGACATGTTGTATGATAAGATGATGGAGGACTTTATATTTCCATATAATGCTCATATGTTTATAATCCTAGCCTTACCTATGCTTACGCATCACAAAAGCCATAATATGCCTTATTTCAAATATTGCTCCACATGTTTCTAAAATTTTGCCATTCTTTACCTTATCCGGGGATTATGTTGAGAATGATGGAGATGTCATATGGTGTTTGTGTTGTTGTTATCATATTTGGAGTTTGGAAGGAAATTATTTGAAATATATGGAAAATTTAATGAGTGAAAGAAAATCCAATCACCTCAGGAGATAAAGGTAGATTGACCCTGCTCTCTGAGATAATAGTTTGGAGAGATGGGACACATTGTGAGGAGTCCAAAGCACTAAGTATCCGGGGCCATTCATGACACCCATGTTTGCGACTCGCGAGAAGGCAGTGCTAAGGTCAGAGAGGTAAAAGCATTATTATTGAAAAAAGCAATGTGAAAGGTGATGAATCAAAGAAAGAAAGAATGTGGAATGAAACTCAAAATTCGAAAGTGATCCATTTCCCCGGATCAAACGCACCACATTGCCAGAAATTGCCCACCTTTTAGCCTTTTACCAATCTACTCCTTCATGAGCTTAAATTAAAGTCTTCTTGATTATCAATGCTTTGTCACATAAAAACTATTTGTGCATAACCCTCCTTTTGTGAGTAGATGTTGATTTGATATATTTGCACATGCATGGATTTGAGACACTAGTACCTTTTCGAGGATGGTAATTGATTGCAGGGTTATATGAAAATGAACCTAAGATGTTGAGAGTTTTAATTACTTCCCCTGAATGACAAATAAAAGTATTGCTTGAGGACAAGCAAGCTTAAGTATGGGGTGTTTGTTGTGAGCTGAATCTGCCATGTTTTACAGTAACTTTTATATCGATTTCTGTATACACTGCATTCATTTGGATTTAAATAGTACAGAATCTATGTAGTTTATGCTTATTTGTCAAATTATGGAATCTACACCAGTTTCTGTTTAAATCGCAGAAATCGAGGCGTTTACAGCAATTCTACAGAAGGTCAGAAAAGCTCGGAAAAACACTACAGAATTCCAAGGTCAAAGCAGCGGAACAAGTCTGAGAGTCAAGTCTACTCGATCTCGAGTAGGCTTACTCGACCTAGACGAGCCATGGCCGAGCGGCCTAGGTCGAGCAGACCATGATCGAACGAGCCAGCCAAACCGAGCTCCGGACCCTACTCGACCTCGACAAGCCCTCGTCGAGGTCGACGAAGCCCAGACGCCCACGTCCGGAGTCGACGAGGAGAAGCCGAGGACATAGCCGAGGACGACCATGCGAGACTCGCTGCCAGCGACACCACTCGCTGCCAGCGGAAGAGCCAGCTCGAGAAGCCGAGTCACCTCTACTCGATCTCGACTAACCTTTGTCGAGATCGACGAGCCGCCCTGAGCCATGCCCGAGCAACCCGAGGAGATCTACCCGAGGAGATCCAGTCGATGACTCAACTCTACTCGAGATCGACTAGGCTAACTCGAGATCGACAAGCACCCAGGAGCCCAGGTCCGAGCATGTCCGAGCCACATCGAGCAGAGTCAAGCCAAGCCGAGCCACCCAACTCGAGGTTGAGGAGACCTACTCGAGGTCGACTAGACCCAGCTTCCAGAAGCTTCTCGACTTGGCTTGTCCGAGTAGAATTTGGATGTCTTGGCCATGAAGGAATCCGAGAGTTGCTGGGATCTATCCGATCTATCAAATCTATCCATGGAAGGCCATCTATCAACATCATGAAGACATACTACCTTATTTAGAATTATCTTTTCCTTATGGATTTATTTCCATTAAACATTTATTTATCTTTTTATGCTTTTAGATATAATTTTAGATAGAGATAGAAGATTTAATCCTTGACTAGCAAGGAATAGATCACTATAAATAAGGCCCTAGGGGCTCAGTTTTATTCATTCCAGTTCAGATTCATTCGAAGTTACACACAATTAGTTAATTCCATTCAAGTAGAGTAGTTTAGGAGTT
This sequence comes from Persicaria tinctoria, assembly GCA_037127255.1. Taxonomy (NCBI): domain Eukaryota; kingdom Viridiplantae; phylum Streptophyta; class Magnoliopsida; order Caryophyllales; family Polygonaceae; genus Persicaria; species Persicaria tinctoria. The sequence goes on along the minus strand of JBANSL010000005.1, from coordinate 40,915,161 downwards.
CTAAGGTTTTTAGGGTTTTGGCTTACAGCGAAAGTTGATTGCCAAGATTGTAAAAGGCTTTGAATATAGTTTTATGCAAGTTTCTTTCATCAATCAATGTCTGCAATTGCGATGAGGCGTCAGTAGTCCACCCACTTCTGGGGCTGGGGTGAGCCCGACGGTGACCATGTGAGGCGATGCGATAAAAGGTCAGATCTTTTGTGTGATTCATCTTCTTTCCCTATGAGCATGATTCTTTTGCGAGAGTTGAAGGTGATCCTTGTTTGTATTATTGAAGCGAAAGTGATCTTAATGCAACTTGGATTAATTATGTGAAAAAGGGTTAGTAACAATTAGGGTTTATGCGAAAGCCTCTATTTGCCTATTTGTTAATGACGAAAGTTATTTGATGGAAAGCATGATCTTTTACGCCTTTATGTGTTGTTTTGCATGGTTATCGTTGCGGTGTTGAAACCCTAGCCTTGGAGGTCTTTTAATATATTGAAGTTAATTTCTGTCAAATTTCTGAATTCTGTCGAAAATCTGCGATTTTGTGTTTTCTGTTTCTCATCGACCTAGACGAAGCTTTATCGACCTCGAGTAGCATCTTGTCGAGGTCGAGGAGGGGTTGTCTTAGTCGAGTTGTCTTTTCTTCTGCTTTTGTCGATTTAAAGTTTCTGTCTTTGCTTTCCTTTGTCGAAGTCGAGTAGTAGTGGTCGAGATCGAGTTGGCTTGTTTTGTCGAGTTGCTTCGTTTTCGATTCTGAGTTACTATTGTCGACTGTCTTTGTCTATCTCGAGTTGCTGTCGTCGAGATCGACCAGTGTGTTGCCTTGCTTTTATTTGCTGCTTTACTTTCTGTCTTTAGTTTGTTCTTTGCTTTTATTTTAGTTGCCCTTGCCGGGATTATTTGTTTGTTTTATTTCTGCTTCTGCTTGTGTTTCTGGGCTTTTCTGCTGCTGTTATGAGAATCTGATAGCTACCTGAGAACTGCTGACGTGCTTCCTCGTGGATTCGATCCTGACTTTTCTCTTACTACAACGGGAGGAAGTCTTGTATTATTTGCTGAGACAGGGGAGTCGTTCTAAACCATATTCTATTCTATACTTGACTTACTCCTGCAACAACAGAGTGTTGCTTAAATTGAGAGGTTTTGAACGGTTTTGGAAAAGACTAACTTGGATTTTGATAGATCGAACGTGATCGAAAATTTCAATGATTTTGAGGCCAATCTTTTTCAATTGCGGAATCCCCTTTAAAACTTTTAAACCCGGGCAACTCTATGATACTTCACGAAGTGGATACAAGCATTCTATGAGGGCGCTTGTAGGGTGCTTGCTAAGACCTAGTGATGCTATTGTAGAACTTTTAGAGTTGTGGTACTTCCGAAAAGTCGAAGCGAGGATGTGATAGGGGCGCTTATCGCATACTTGTCAAGACCAATTGGAGATGTCACGATCATGATTAGGATAGAATCCAGGAAGACGCAACCGAGATGATTGCTGGATCCTTGTACATGGTCTTTAGACTCGCATTTTAAAACTTCATCCCCTTGTTTTAGAATGATTTTAGTCTCGGGGACGAGACTTGTTTTTAGAGGTGGATGATGTAAAGACCGGGAAATTTTATAATATTAAATTTATTAAAATAGTGATTATAATCATTTTGACTCTTATGATTCGGAAAGTTTCGAAAATATCTGCCCTCGAGCAATTTATTTTATTCAAAATCATTCGAAGTAAATTCCGGCATAATTCTAAATTGGATTTTCGGAGGGATTTTATTCCGCTTTTATGTTTCGAGGTTGGGAAAAATTTCTTATTAAAAGTTTATTAATTTATTTCGGTTCCGAGATTTCGATTTAAAATTGAAGTTGTAAGCTTTATATCTTTTGAGTCGGGTTAAAGACGAGCAAGTGGGTTTCGAGATGTAATTCCGGGTATTTGAAATTTGAGAGTTGGGACCACATTATTTCTTTATTTTCCCTTTTCCTTCCTTTCTCTCTCGTTCGGAAGGCAGAGGCTGAGGAATCCTCCCTTGCTTGCCTCATACAGCTCTATGAGCTCATCCATCTTTGTCTCCTTCCCTTCTTCTTATCCAACAGCTCAGCTGCACTTGTCTATTGCACCCCCCTCTTCTGTTGATTTCAATTTCAAAGATTAGATCCAATCTCCCCTTTTACATTTCATTTTCAAGGGAACCCCAAGACCTATCTCCTTCAACTTCTCTTCCTGTTCTCACCAAATCCAAACGCTGTCCTTCCTCTGCTTTCGAAAATCCAACAAGCCCAGTGCACAGCTCCGCCTTCTTCGAGTCCTTCGTGTCCGAGCAGCAACGATTGCTTCCCCGACGTTTCCGGCAAGCCCAGGAGCAGCCAAGCCAGCCGTCGGAGCCCCGATCGCGAACCATCACCGGCCTATTTCGTCTCCAAGGTCGATTTCTGATTTTCTTATTCGATTCCGGTTCAAACCTCATCAAAGTCCCTCTTTGCTCATCCCTTACCTCTTCCTAGGACTTTCCGATGTTGATTCCGCCCTCGACGAAGTCCGAATCGAGCCTCCGAGGAAGATCTCCAGCGAACCTTCGAGCCCTCGGTGAGACTTCTTCTTCCTCCTTCCTCTTCGTTATCGTTTCTGTCCTTGTGGGTCGGTTGAATTCAGATTGTGGTGTCGGTCGGGTGTGGGCAAGGGAGTGCCGCCGGCAAACCTAGGTTCCTCCTCCTCCTTTTCTTCCGTTCCGTCGTCTGGGAAGGTAGGAGACGGGTTTGGGTTTTGTTTTGTTTGGGTCGGTTCAGCCATTTAATATTTATAAAACTGGTTCATTAAAATCTCAAATCAAATTGGGTGTGGGCCTATTTTTTTTCGGGTCTGGGCTTGTCTTCCGTGTTGCATCTTGGGCTGAGGGGTTTTGTATTATTAAAGATTTCGTTGTTAGTTTATACTATATGTTATAAATATTGCCTTGGTTTTATATTATGTTAGAATTGTTGTTATATTATTTCTGACCCTATAAAAGTATATTATGGAATTATTAAATTATATTGTGAAATTATTTTAAAAAGAAATATTAATTGGACTATGTGCTTTTGTGATGATTTAATTATGTTAAATTGGGAAATTTGAAATGATTTATTTATAACTATAGTTGATGTCTATTTTAGTCATATATTGTAATAAATTAATTAAAAAGGATTTTTCAAGCTTCTGGAAATATCCTTTAAGGATTTGATGTGTTGAAAATCAAAATGCCGGAATAAATTCTATAATATGATTTTGAGGTATTGATTTTAAGGTTTTAAATGTTTAATGTCTGGATTCCTTGTCTTGGTTTAATTATATCGGTTTTGAGAAAGAAATTAGAAGTAAATGATTTTGGTTGATGTTGATCGTATCGGAAAGGTTTTGGGAAATGGTTTTATCGTCAATTGGTTTTGAGGATATGGAGAACTTAGGTTCGGGTGTGTAAGAATTTTGGTTCGGTAGCTTATGAAAATGGCTTGATGATAGGTGTGTACTGCATTTGGATTGCTTTGGACTTGCATTTGGGCCCTTGCTTGCGTTATTTTGTTGTTCTGCATCTTCAGGTAAGTTCCCTAGGGAGTTTACTCAGGTTGGACATTCATGCCTGTTGTTGCATTTTATGTTAGGTGTTGCATGTGCATAAAAGCATGCCATGTAGTATCATGTTTAGGTTGCACTAATTGATTGAGCATCTGTTTACTTTATGCGTTTGAAATAGAACGGCCGTTATCTGTGATAGTCCTAGAGTCTTTGCTAGGGTCATAGGGTAGCCCAGCCTCATCGGGTACCCTGAGTCAATCGAGTCATGACTTCCTTATATTATGCCTGCGGGCTTTATTGTGGAGCGGGTTAGGCATGCGTGCCCCCCGATTATGAATGAATGCATTCACGAGCTGGCCATTCTCCACCTATCAGAAGGGGTGGAGGTAGGAGAGGGATATGCCACTTGGCATTGTCTTGGGCCCCTTTACAGTATTTCTGCACATTACTATGAACTAGGAGCATGCTAGTGTGTTTGAATTTCGTACTGCATTAGAGCATCTTTATTAAGTATAGCACATACTATGTGGCCTCAGCGAGGACTGCCGGTCCCACATGAGTGGCTCGATCTGACTCCTTTCCCCGTTCTTCTTTTAAAGGTATTCTCTATAGATTTGAGTGCTCGATGTCTATATGACGGGGTTCCCTGTTGGCGAATCGAAGAATCTGGCTAATATCCTAATTTAGTAAAATGGTAATTAAACACTCATGCTTCTGATTTGACCGGTTCTTCCGTGACACTTGTATCTTTACTCTGTTTTCGCCTTACTTCCGTTTGAAATGGATTCCGCGACATAGTCTTAGGACAGGTCAAGGGTACCCAACGGCCCTTCGATGTTTTTAGGGTTTGAAATTCCCCTTTATTATTGACCTAAAAATTGAATTTGAAACCTCGACCCGTACCTGGATTGCAAGATCCAAACAAGGGGTTTCATCCCTTGAAACGTAACCTGGAAATTATAATTCTGGGCCGTTACAAAGATGGCATCAGAGCTGAGGTTGTGCAATTCGGGTACAAAAGGGTCGAGTGTATGTTTTGGAAAACTGCCCATGAATTTCAAAGGTTTTGAACGTGTTTTAAAGGGGCAAAATGAATTTAAGATGTCTAACCTAAATTGGACTAAGTAATGAACTTGACTTATCATAAAATATGGAAAGCCGACTAAAGAGGGGATCGAGTGGGTAGAAAGACGTTAGACCATCCCTATTGGATGTAGATGGAAATGGGTAGGCGAAATATTAGCTTGTTCTTTACAGATGGGTCTGGAAGACTCCAAGGAGGTCATTATGAGTGTCACTAACTGATTCTGTGTTGAGTGCTTGCTATGCTAGATATCTGATTGGTATGCCTAACAATTAAATGTGTATTGACTGATCTGTGAAAACGGGATAGTGGGAGTACCCTTGTTTCTGTGTGGTCAAACCCAGCTTGTGTGGAAGAGCCCCTTCCACTATGTTAACCCCTTGACGGTTCTATCTAGCTTTTCCTTGGATGTCAGAGTCTTCCACGGGAAATTGGGTTGGTAAACAATTGTGTCGGAATCATGTATGGCTATGAAGGTTCTCTGAGTGAGTATTAGAAGGCGGTTCTTGATGGCATTTTGAGTCAAAAGTAAGGTGTCATGGGGTTGTCCTTCTTGATTCATATGATGGTCAACCTTTATTTTCTTACCACAAAGAGTCGTACCAAAGTCCCACGGGAAAGAGGGGTGATAAGTGAGCCGGGAAAAGTCAATGGTTGCCCTTAAGGATCTCTGTCCGGTTGTAATGGTGACTCTCCCTGAATTACATGACATGATTTTGTAATCTCCCGCATGTAAATTGCCAATGATCATTAGTAAGAAGTTGCTCATGTTATGTCTTGCCTTATATCATGATTGGTTGTTGTTATAGCATGTTTACTTGGCCCACAGATCGTATGATTGATTGGAAGCATGAACCATATGATATTAACATGCATGATCATTATTTCCTTCGGTATTAGGTTAATGATAGTGTGATTGATTAGAAGCATAAACCACATTATATGAACCTACATGATAGTTGTTTTCTCCTGGGTTAGGTCCATGATAGTGTGATAAAATCTTCTTCGTATGAATGCCTGTAAATGATCTCCTTATCATACTAGCTAATGACGCGTCGATGCTCCTTATTCCTTTTGTGACAAGAACCTATAGCATGCATATCTATTTTGTAATTGTCAGATTAACTGTTGCTGATTATTTTGCACTTGATATTGCTGTGTGTCACTTGTGTTGAAGAGAGAATATTCGGTATAATTGAGTCTTTAGGAATGCATGTTTATTCCTAGTATGTGTTGATTTGAGCTCATGCCCCGTATTCTGGTCATATTTTCATTACTTAAACTCGTGTTATACATCGTAAAACCTTCCTCATGTTTCTAGATTGTTGGAATGTGATTGAATTAATTTCTTACGTGTCGCCATGATTAGTTGCATGTATGTATCGCATGTTATTTAGAGCCATTAGTATCATATAGGACCTTTGATCATGACTTGTGCGAATTATACCTTGCCTACACTACTGTTGATTCTCTCTCGAGCTAGGTCCCTGATTGTGTGTTTCTTCCCTCTTGTTGTTCTCTTAAAATGTTTTACTCGTCCTGATTGGATTAATGTTGAATTCGATGACTGCCTTGCTTAATTTCTGTGATGCTTGATCCTAGCATGCTTACATGTTATCGCTTGGTAGTATTTCCCCTATTACTCTATGATATCATATCGTGCTTGCATGAACGTATGACTTGACACTTCGCATGATCACACACCACACTATATCATGATTTCGCATACGCATGACGAATAAATATTAGAATGGGTCTTGCTGAATTGCCTTGATTGTATTCATACTTGATATGTACTAATAATATCATGTAGGGCTTATGTTTTCCAATATGACTCGCTAAATGATTACATGTCGTGCTTGTTCTATAATGTGATAGCTATTGGACCATTATGTGCCCTATAACAGTTCATTCCTAGCATGATTATACTCTATTGCTGGTGACGCCCTCTTTGTTACTCCCTGTAATGATGCCTTATGCTTTATGAACATTATGTCGAACTCTTTTAAATGACTCTTGACTATGTCCATGCCTTATCACGTATCGCTGGCGCTGTGTAGGATCTATCCTTTCTAAATGTGTTATGTTGTACGATTACATGCCGTTTTCAAACCTATTATGTGATCATTATTGTCAGATGTGATAGTTATTATGCTGCTCTTATGTGTTCTCGTATAACATTAGGTCGGATTGTTACGATAACCTCAAAATGATGCATTGAACCTCGATTGTTGATATATATACCCCGCTAGTGCATTGCTCATATATGTGATATTTGCTCTGTTTGGTAAATCCTGCACATCTCGCTTAAGACTACTAGGTGTTATGACTTTCATGAATCGATAGACTATTAGCTTGACTCGCATACACCTCAAGGTAGAACTCGAATGTGTCTTTTGAATGTACCTGTATGTCGTTGATCCTCGAGATAGGTACATGTTAGTGTGGGTTGATATGGTTGATTGCTTGAGATGAACCCTTGTTGCCTGCCACAAATTGTAACCTCATAGATTTTCATAGGGGCATCGTTGTCATTCTCGGGTCAAAGTCTTGTCTTTAGTCTTGTCGTTCTTAGCCTTGGTCTACGTTTGGTTCCGAAAGGAACATTGGGTTGTCCGCTCTTGTCACTCCCCTACCTTTACTGACTTGGACTCCTGCGCGATACATTGGACGAGCGACTGCACGGAAAAAGGAAAGGAAGTTGGATAGCGATAGAGCAGCGCATCGGAAGCGTGGGCCCATAACCCACGGGCCTCAGGATCTATGATGTCGGTGAAACAGGCACGCATCGAGAATTACGGTTACTGTGTACGATATGACTTGCAAGCGGGAGTGTTCTCCGTTCGAATTGCTAACCCCTTTGAAATTGTTAACGACAATATTGCACTGACCTAGCAATGAGATTTATGCGTTGATGTGCTGACTTGGTGATGATTGTTGCCTGGTTGTCTGTAATCTATGATGATATGATTGGATGCCTTACAGTTCTAATGTGTCATGAAGTCTTGACATGTTGATACTCTAAGTTGCTAAGCATGATATGAATTCATTTGCCTGTAAAATGTGAACTATATATGCTAGAAAGGCTGAATTTTATCTGATAAGGTTATAATGCAACATGCTAGCTAGACTTGATTACGTTCGTATATGATGTTTGCAATGATTATTGAGCATGATGGTAAATCGAGACTTGTTGAACCCATGTTGTTATGGTTATAAATGCTAGTTGATGCGATGTAGACCTTATGGTTGATGATTTTCATAATTGCTTCTTCCTTAAACCCGTGAGTGAGGTCCTTTGGTAGTGTGGTTGGAGAGTGGTGAAGGAATTTTGGGGTGGTGATTGAGAAATTTTCTAGAGAAGGTGTGACTAACGGGGCATGATACTTGTGATACCTTGGGAAGTGGGGAAGGTGTAAGAAATGACCTTAAGAGAATTGAGGATATAGTATGGGGGGGTGCTCGAGTGTGATGTTAGAGGTAGGAGTTGGATTCTTAGAGGTGGATGGTATGTGTGAGAGTTTGGTGGAATGAGGGCGAGATTTGAGCATCGAGATGAATTGGGATTTCTTTGGGAAATTTTGTCCGAGATGACGTTGGCGGGTCTGGAAGAGGATTAGTCGTGGTTGAGAGAGGAGATGGGAGAGTGGAGATTTTGTTTTATTTTGACTGTTATGATGTGAGGATTTTCTTGGTTATGTGATTTATTTATATCTGCTAGTATGATGTTAGATGACGATCATGATGAACCTGATATGGAATTACATGTTAATATGCGATATTAAAATCTAGTTGGTAGTGACAAGTGTTACCATGATATATTAATACTTTGATAACCTGTTATATTGGTTTAGAAGCATGTTAGGACGTGCTGTGAGATGATATATGACGTAATGATGAGTATGGACTATGGGATAATGATGTGCTATTATGTGGAAGCATGATGTTTTAATATGTGGAAGTGTGATGTTTTAATATGTGGTAGTAAGCATGATGTGTACTATTTGGTTGACAAGCATGATTAGTGGTTATGTAGATGATGAATATGACTTGAAGTATGATCATGGTTAGTATATATGAGAGATAATGATGTATAAACCTAGTGTGAAATCATGTTATATGCTGATATGAAATACTTGGAAATTAAGTGATAATAGAGTGTAGAGTCCATAGTATAAGAATGCATGTTATCCTGATATAATGATATGCGATGTCCTGTTAAGTTAAATATTGTCGTGATTAGATTTTGTGCTTGCTATTTTGTTAGACTTTGTTATTGCTGAACCATGAGAGCATGACAGGCTTTATGTTGATAACTTGAACATTGAATTGCCGAAAAGTGATTGTGGTAATGCCTCTATGCATTGATACTTCAAAATAGATTTTCGGCTAAATCCTTGACTATGAAAATGGTGAATATCTTGGCTTGCTGAATCTTGTTGAAATGGATTTTGTTGTGTTGATTCGTTGTCTTCCCATTAGACTGAAACCCCTATTATGACAAAATTTTGTTGTGTTGGTAGTGGTAAGTAGGAAACCATGCTGATATGATCTACTAAGGTTGAGGCTTAATGTGTTTGTGTGTTGCCCTTTCAAAAATGACATTCTTGCTTGATGCATTCTTATTTGGTTAATACCTAGAACATTAAATGCTAATGTTGAGTGTGGCGTTCCAATATACTGGTAAGCGGCAATGTTGATGGATTGCTATTCATGTTATGGTTTTGGCGTGGCCAATCTTGGTGGTTGGTTGGTTATGATGTGTCGTGTATTGGTTGTATTGATTCTAATAATGGCTAGAGATTCGTAGATTGGAATTGCTTTTGAGATTGGAACTTAGGAAGAGAATATGGGATTAGCCTTTAGAGGTGGATGATTCCACCTCTTGAGTTCTGAAATTGTTTGATCAACTTGGGATTTAAAAGATTTTGGAAGAGCTTGGAAACGACTAACTCGGATCTGAAGAGCTTTGGAATGGTTTTGAAGTTGAGAGTGTTGCTTAAATTGAGAGGTTTTGAACGGTTTTGGAAAAGACTAACTTGGATTTTGATAGATCGAACGTGATCGAAAATTTCAATGATTTTGAGGCCAATCTTTTTCAATTGCGGAATCCCCTTTAAAACTTTTAAACCCGGGCAACTCTATGATACTTCACGAAGTGGATACAAGCATTCTATGAGGGCGCTTGTAGGGTGCTTGCTAAGACCTAATGATGCTATTGTAGAACTTTTAGAGTTGTGGTACTTCCGAAAAGTCGAAGCGAGGATGTGATAGGGGCGCTTATCGCATACTTGTCAAGACCAATTGGAGATGTCACGATCATGATTAGGATAGAATCCAGGAAGACGCAACCGAGATGATTGCTGTATCCTTGTACATGGTCTTTAGACTCGCATTTTAAAACTTCATCCCCTTGTTTTAGAATGATTTTAGTCTCGGGGACGAGACTTGTTTTTAGAGGTGGATGATGTAAAGACCGGGAAATTTTATAATATTAAATTTATTAAAATAGTGATTATAATCATTTTGACTCTTAAGATTCGGAAAGTTTCGAAAATATCTGCCCTCGAGCAATTTATTTTATTCAAAATCATTCGAAGTAAATTCCGGCATAATTCTAAATTGGATTTTCGGAGGGATTTTATTCCGCTTTTATGTTTCGAAGTTGGGAAAAATTTCTTATTAAAAGTTTATTAATTTATTTCGGTTCCGAGATTTCGATTTAAAATTGAAGTTGTAAGCTTTATATCTTTTGAGTCGGGTTAAAGACGAGCAAGTGGGTTTCGAGATGTAATTCCGGGTATTTGAAATTTGAGAGTTGGGACCACATTATTTCTTTATTTTCCCTTTTCCTTCCTTTCTCTCTCGTTCGGAAGGCAGAGGCTGAGGAATCCTCCCTTGCTTGCCTCATACAGCTCTATGAGCTCATCCATCTTTGTCTCCTTCCCTTCTTCTTATCCAACAGCTCAGCTGCACTTGTCTATTGCACCCCCGTCTTCTGTTGATTTCAATTTCAAAGATCAGATCCAATCTCCCCTTTTACATTTCATTTTCAAGGGAACCCCAAGACCTATCTCCTTCAACTTCTCTTCCTGTTCTCACCAAATCCAAACGTTGTCCTTCCTCTGCTTTCGAAAATCCAACAAGCCCAGTGCACAGCTCCGCCTTCTTCGAGTCCTTCGTGTCCGAGCAGCAATGATTGCTTCCCCGACGTTTCCGGCAAGCCCAGGAGCAGCCAAGCCAACCGTCGGAGCCCCAATCGCGAACCATCACCGGCCTATTTCGTCTCCAAGGTCGATTTCTGATTTTCTTATTCGATTTCGGTTCAAACCTCATCAAAGTCCCTCTTTGCTCATCCCTTACCTCTTCCTAGGACTTTCCGATGTTGATTCCGCCCTCGACGAAGTCCGAATCGAGCCTCCGACGAAGATCTTCGGCGAACCTTCGAGCCCTCGGTGAGACTTCTTCTTCCTCCTTCCTCTTCGTTATCGTTTCTGTCCTTGTGGGTCGGTTGAATTCGGATTGTGGTGTCGGTCGGGTGTGGGCAAGGGAGTGCCGCCGGCAAACCTGGGTTCCTCCTCCTCCTTTTCTTCCGTTCCGTCGTCTGGGAAGGTAGGAGACGGGTTTGGGTTTTGTTTTGTTTGGGTCGGTTCAGCCATTTAATATTTATAAAACCGGTTCATTAAAATCTCAAATCAGATTGGGTGTGGGCCTATTTTTTTTCGGGTCTAGGCTTGTCTTCCGGGTTGCATCTTGGGCTGAGGGGTTTTGTATTATTAAAGATTTCGTTGTTAGTTTATACTATATGTTATAAATATTGCCTTGGTTTTATATTATGTTAGAATTGTTGTTATATTATTTCTGACCCTATAAAAGTATATTATGGAATTATTAAATTATATTGTGAAATTATTTTAAAAAGAAATATTAATTGGACTATGTGCTTTTGTGATGATTTAATTATGTTAAATTGGGAAATTTGAAATGATTTATTTATAACTATAGTTGATGTCTATTTTAGTCATATATTGTAATAAATTAATTAAAAAGGATTTTTCAAGCTTCTGGAAATATCCTTTAAGGATTTGATGTGTTGAAAATCAAAATGCCGGAATAAATTCTATAATATGATTTTGAGGTATTGATTTTAAGGTTTTAAATGTTTAATGTCTGGATTCCTTGTCTTGGTTTAATTATATCGGTTTTGAGAAAGAAATTAGAAGTAAATGATTTTGGTTGATGTTGATCGTATCGGAAAGGTTTTGGGAAATGGTTTTATCGTCAATTGGTTTTGAGGATATGGAGAACTTAGGTTCGGGTGTGTAAGAATTTTGGTTCGGTAGCTTATGAAAATGGCTTGATGATAGGTGTGTACTGCATTTGGATTGCTTTGGACTTGCATTTGGGCCCTTGCTTGCGTTATTTTGCTGTTCTGCATCTTCAGGTAAGTTCCCTAGGGGGCTTACTCAGGTTGGACATTCATGCATGTTGTTGCATTTTATGTTAGGTGTTGCATATGCATAAAAGCATGCCATGTAGTATCATGTTTAGGTTGCACTATTGATTGAGCATCTGTTTACTTTATGCGTTTGAAACAGAACGGCCGTTATCTGTGATAGTCCTAGAGTCTTTGCTAGGGTCATAGGGTAGCCCAGCCTCATCGGGTACCCTGAGTCAATCGAGTCATGACTTCCTTATATTATGCCTGCGGGCTTTATTGTGGAGCGGGTTAGGCATGCGTGCCCCCGATTATGAATGAATGCATTCACGAGCTGGCCATTCTCCACCTATCGGAAGGGGTGGAGGTAGGAGAGGGATATGCCACTTGGCATTGTCTTGGGCCCCTTTACAGTATTTCTGCACATTACTATGAACTAGGAGCATGCTAGTGTGTTTGAATTTCGTACTGCATTAGAGCATCTTTATTAAGTATAGCACATACTATGTGGCCTCAGCGAGGACTGCCGGTCCCGCATGAGTGGCTCGATCTGACTCCTTTCCCCGTTCTTCTTTTAAAGGTATTCTCTGCAGATTTGAGTGCTCGATGTCTATATGACGGGGTTCCCTATTGGCGAATCGAAGAATCTGGCTAATATCCTAATTTAGTAAAATGGTAATTAAACACTCATGCTTCTGATTTGACCGGTTCTTCCGTGACACTTGTATCTTTACTCTGTTTTCGCCTTACTTCCGTTTGAAATGGATTCCGCGACATAGTCTTAGGACAGGTCAAGGGTACCCAATGGCCCTTCGATGTTTTTAGGGTTTGAAATTCCCCTTTATTATTGACCTAAAAATTGAATTTGAAACCTCGACCCGTACCTGGATTGCAAGATCCAAACAAGGGGTTTCATCCCTTGAAAGGTAACCCGGAAATTATAATTCTGGGTCGTTACATTAATCTGCACGCATCCATTTCTCATGATCCTCACTCCCTTCCACTGGTTTCACACAACTTCCAGTGATAAATCCGAGTTTCACTTTGGCTCCTAGCGCCATCCTAATGCTACGACTCCAACTAGTGAAGTTTGTGCCATTAAAGGGAGTAGATACTAGAACCATCTCTGGATGGTCAAAGTTTGACAAAAAAAAGAGGATTGACATGAGAATTATGCATACCTTGCATCATTTCTCCAAACTGTATGTCTGTATTCGCAAAATTCCATCCTCTCCCAACACTTGCAGCAGGTCCCGGAGGAGTTACAACAATCCCTCTACCTTGTCCATTACCGAATGGATCTCCAATTCCAGATCCCTGGCTCTGTAGATTCGGATTTCCTCGTCCAACCATAGCGACAAAGCAAGATCTCAACTCGACACTCACAGGAATTCATATCTGGAAAAAAAAAACGAAGCACCACAACTCCAAATACACAATCAAGATCAATTGATTCATAGAAATCAAGGATCGAAACTCAAAAGCTCTGATACCATTTGGAAATGTAAAGTATTGAACAATTGGAAGAGAGAAATGAAGAAAGGGCTTTCAAAAAACTTCCATTGAAGCTCTCAATTTTGTTACAAAATCAATTGAGGAAGAAAACAACTTCTCCCGCCTAAAATACAATATGAGCTACAAAGAGAGTTTGTTAGGCATGTGAAAAGATGAAAATGCCCCTGCACCCTTAGCCTAACACAACCGAGCCATTTTACAATGTAAAGCACAATCATATGTGCTTACAAACAACTCACCGAAGGGTTTAATCGGAAAAACGGGGCTAGAGGACTCGACGGCTCCAGGAAGGTGCATGGGCTGCTCGGGCGGTGCTCAGTTGCTGCTTCAGTTGCTCAGAGGAAGACGGAGGAGTAGGTTGGCGGTTTCTCTCTGAAAAAACAAAGGAACATGGTTGCTTTAGTGGTGCTCGACTCGACTGCGAAACAAAGGACGAGGGCGGTGTGGTGGCTGCCGAGGCGGCTCCATCTGCTTTTGGGTGGGTCGGGGATGTCGGAGAGGCGATGGAGATGCGGCTGCTGCAGGGTGTTGAAGACAGAGATTGAAGGAGGATCTGGGTGCGCTGGGTTCTTTCCTCGGCAAACAGGGTGAGAGGGAGGTGGAGGCTGCGTTTTTTTGGCGATGGTCGGCGACAGTGGCTGGGAGGCTAGTGGTGGTGACAGTGGTGAAGTGGTGGCGGTGGAAAGATGGAGGAAGAGAACTTGGCTCTCGGCAAAACCAAAGAGGAAGAGGTGAAGGTGATGTTTGGGTTTTGGGGTTTGAGTTGCTTATTTGTTTGAGAGTCAATCAGGCAAAATCAAAAAGGCCATTGGTTGCAAGTGAATTTTTAAGATCAAACACAGACCTGATGGATCCATTGAGAGATACAAAGCAAGGCTCGTGGCTAAGGGATACAATCAAAATGGGGGCTCGTGGCTAGGTGATGTTTGGGTTTTGGCCTTGTATGAAAAAGGAAGGGAGTGGGTTTGTTTGAAATTTAAGTGAATGAGGGGATTAGGATTCTTGCAATTTGGGTTTGACCCATTGCCGAAATTGGAGATGCAAGGGTAGTGAAGGAGGGAGAGAAAGGAGGTGTTGTTGAACTGAAAATGGAAAGGGACAGCTGGGAGGAGGAAGATGTTGCAGTAGCTCTGTTGTACTCCAAATGTGGGATAGGATGGCTAGGTGGATGGGCTGTTGATCAACAAAGATAAATGAGAGGGCTTTGTCTGATTTGGGATGTGGGGAAAGAAGATGACAAAATAGGGGAGGGGGGAACAAAGAGAGCGTGGTCCCCTAAGCTAAATTCAAAATGCTCTAAAATAATCCTGAAACTCGCTCTCTCGATCTTATCCCGACTCGTTCAAAATATATTATTATTATTATTTTGAATTTAATAATAAGGTCCGAATATCATTTGGCATATGAAAGCGAAATAAAATCTATTTTGCATGAGTTTTAAAATTTGGCCGGAATCCGCTTTAAGAGTCTCGAGTTCGATTTATTCAATGGAGAATGAGTTTTCCTTTAAACATCCGATTTAAAATCCGTTTTAAAATCATTTTTAATTTTCTTTTTCCGAAAATTAGGATTTTAAAATTTCGAGCCTTTACATTGATTTTGTCAAGAGGAACAGGAACAAGTTGTGGTAATCTAGGAAACTCAGCAATTGAACAAAACCATAAGGAAGGTAGTCCATTGTTCTAATCTAGCTAATGTAGTAGCGAGTTCTTCATTGTATAATACCCAGATAGAAACACAATATATCTAAGTCCTCAAATTCAATCCCTAAATCCCCCCAAACCACCAATTCCAATCCCTAAATAAGATGAGACCACCAGTAACTTAATGTTTTTATATCATCAAATTGTTAAGTCATAATGCCAAAATCGAAATTCGAAATCCAACCCCTAAACCCTAAAATTTGAAAAGGCATGAAGAAAACACCCGACAAGGATCTTTGTACCAAATCCATAGGGGCCAACATTGCTAGTGTCTTTGCCCTTCCGAACTGTCATTGACATCACTGACCAACTCATGTCAACCACACTCATCTTCCTCGAGGATTTTTTTTAAATCTTCTTTATGAGTCGCCTCAATCAGGTCTGCATCCCTAAATCTCGAAAGCCCTAAATGCCCAAATATGAAATTGAGAACTTACCAGTATAGTTGCCTACAACATTCTACTCCCTCTTCACATCTTTCACACCATTGGCTTCAAGATCTTCAGCAATAGCTACCAGTACAATCGCTACCGAGTACCATTCTCTTCTTTCCTTTTTTTTTTTTTTTTTTTTTTTTTAAATTTAACAATGTTAATTTTTTTTTGTTGAATAACTAATGAGGGGCACGGGGCGGAACAAATTAAAAGCTCAGGGGCATATGGCGAAATATGTCAAACTTCTAGATACCTCACAAAAAAAGTCTTTATTGGGAGGGCACCACGCAAAATTTCCGAAAACTTAAAAACTTTTCAAAATTCTACTGGCCTAACACATTGTAGGGAAGGGTAGGATAATGATTCCAATTAGACAAGGCATTGAAAAGGCAAAAGATTTAAAAATTGGTGAACTAATCATAGAAGGAGACTCAAAAATAATCACTGACTATTTACAAACCAAAACAAAATGCCTATGGGAAATAAGATGATAATGTCATATATTCTCGTATTACTTCAAGAAATACAACACATTGGGATATCCCATATCCCCCGAATTGATAATTGATAATAGAGTGACACATAAGATTACACATCTTAGCTACTCTACCAAGGGACCATATTTATTTTATGATTCAAGTCTTCTTGACCTCATTCGACAAGATACTTCCAAGTAGTTAATTCACCCGAATCCTTACCTAATAATAATAATAAAAAAGAAAGGATGTTATCAATTTTGGGGAAAAGAAAGGATGTTATCAATTTTGCAGAGATCAATTCTACGGGATTAAAAAAAAAAAAACCTTCCCTACCCCCTCCACAAAAAAGATAACCCCTTCGGGGCGTCCAGTCTCCAACACGAGGAGAACGAGAGAGATGGCTTTGTCGGCCATGGCTACCATTCACAAGGTATCACCGATATTACATCTCAAGTATCATATCCCCTAAGTTCGATTGAATTTCTTCCCGAATGATAATTTTCTTGCCTTTGGTTTTGCCGCAATTAATCTCAAGCGAATGAATTTTGATCGAACTGTAGAAAAATTTGGGGTTTGTGTAATTCGGATTTCGGGACTGCAGGGGCAGGCGATGTCAAGAATTCCTCGGATTGTATGCAGGAAGAAGGAAAGGGAAAGAGAAAACTCAAATTCTCCTTACAAAGTCGTAGTAATCACTCCTCCTCCCAAAAGCCTCGGCGTTCGTTGCTTCCCCTCCGTATTTCTCCTCTTCCCTTTCCTATTTTTTATGCATTTTTTATTCAACGGTGGAATTCTTTAATTTGTGTGCCGATTCTTTGAGGTGCTCCATCTGTGAGATGTATCTGTTTCTACTGAATTTTCAGTCTTCTTCCATTTGTTTTCTCAACTGGAATTAAACCGCTATAGGAATTTTTGGTTAGGTATGGCTCAGAAGTGTATCCTGTAGTGTAGGGGGCGAGCTTAAGCTCTAGTTTGAGAACCAATATGGAAATTTCGGTGATTGTTTACTTTCATTTTTTGGTAGGAAGTGTCAAGTTTAACTGGCCTTACAAGAGTTTCAATTACTCCTGGCGTATTACCGAAGTTTAAGATTAACTGGCCTTAAATAACACGAGGTGTGTTTGCTAAGCATACTTAATTTACTTATTGCTGTGACAGGAACTAAAAAGACTGAATAAGGTAACTCATAGGGTGAAAATGTGTTGGTACGGATTCCATATAAAGTGAATGGATGTTGGCCGAAAAGACCGTTGAACCCAAATCCCCTTTGGTTGAAAGGATTGTGATACAAATCCATATTATTAGTTTTCAGTTTCTCAGATTTTACTCCCTGGTTTAATTTTTAGGCAGGCATTCTCCACACTTCTTCCATTTTGTTTCTCATTTCTTGCATCTCACTCCCTCCGTCTCAAAATTTAAGTCATTTTAGCCTTATGCATAAATTTTAATAAAAACATTCATCCATCAATCAACATTATCAATTTATCATTCCACTAACTTTTTCATTAATTTTATTACCCACTATATTTTTTAACCAATCAAAACCTTTAAAAAAATCAACAACACACAAATCAATACAAATCATTACTATCCACTTCCTAGAAAACCTAAAATGACATCTATTTTGATACAAAACCAAAGAGCTAAAACGACATCTATTTCGAGACGGAGGGAGTATTTATTAATTGTTTCTTTTATTATAAAAAGGAGGATTCACGTCTTGTAGGGGTAGACTGGAAATTGAATATGAAAACAGAGTGAAATGATTGCTTCTAGTAGGCTGTTAGCAAGATTCTTGCTTTCAATTTCTATCTTTTATACTCCCTCCGTTCGGCAAAACTTGTCATTAACTTGTCATTTTAACTCTCCACACAACTTTTAATAAAGCTAATAATTACACTTCTTTTTTACTAATTTACCCTCATTCATTACTCTACTTTTTACTTTATCAAAAACTACAACTCACAACACATCAATCAAATCAAGGGCATTTTAGTAAAGTAAAAGCAAAAATATCTAAAATGACAAGTTTTTCCGAACAAAAACAAAAACTCTAAAACGACAAGTTTTGCCGAACGGATGGAGTATTTTTCATTTTCTGGGGTTCTGACAGAGTTATCATTATATTTATACATTTCAATTTTGAATATCTATGGGATTAATTGATGGAAATCCAGTATGCTGAAAGGATTTCTTTGAGTTTCGTTTGCATAGTGTCTTGAATTTTAAGTCACTCCAATGTTGTGTTACTAATATGTGAAAAGATCACAGTGATTATTTTAGGGTTATTAAGATATAGTGACAACTTTCAGACCTGATATGTGCGTTTCATGGCTTAAAGCTAAGAACATTAAGAGC
The DNA here is from genome assembly GCA_037127255.1 of Persicaria tinctoria. Classification (NCBI taxonomy): domain Eukaryota; kingdom Viridiplantae; phylum Streptophyta; class Magnoliopsida; order Caryophyllales; family Polygonaceae; genus Persicaria; species Persicaria tinctoria. The sequence continues at coordinate 40,896,612 of JBANSL010000005.1, read as the reverse complement.
TGCTTGAATGTGGATGTCTAGAGGACATGGCACAGAAAAATGCTTATCTAGAACGAGGAAATTTATAACTCTTTTAAGATACAGTACAGAATATGTTTGCATTTTATTTTCAAGCAAACGTATGTGGATGGAAGACTGAGCAACCGTCTAAGATTGATTTCTGAGGTAGCTAGTTTTAAATGTGAGGCGAAGAAAACAACTCTGTTCCTTCATAGGACGTCCAAGATTAAACTGCATCTGATTCTTGTAGAGTAATAGGGAAACCCAATTGATCTAATAGGAAGAAGGACTGGTTTCAAGTTCCAGGGCTGTAAAATTATGCATCATGCTCCTAACTTTCTGAACCAAAACACCTGTGCATGTGGATCCCCTCTAAAATAGTATAAGGGTATGAATATACGTAAGATCTTATGGGGTCTTCACTCTCTTTCCTCCATTTTATCTTAGGTATTAATTTTGTTTAAAGGAAAAGGTGTAAGCACTATGCTTTGGGCGACTTTTAGTCTTTTAGAGGAACCTTAAACTAGGTAACACTACATAACATAATCCTTACTGCCAATCCATGATTGATCACCTTGCTAAGCTGCACTATCAGAACCTGGACAAACCGTTATTACATTACTTGCATTTGGTGTTGGGGTTGGGCTTGGGCTTTATGCATAGATAGGGCTATATAGGTATCTCAGTCAAAAGAACAAGATATAAGTTTTGTGAATCATTTCTCATCAAACATGTCTACTCTGCTGTAGAACCTACAATGTGGGGAGAGTGTGACAGTCGAAGGCCAGGCTTACACAATCTCAGCAGTAACTTATCGCTATCATCTGAGGAAGGGCAGGTACGAACCCCTCGAGAAGAGACTTGATGTTCTCTCTACTGGCAGGTACATCTTGAATTTATACCTGGAGGACTTGTTAGACAAATCATGAAGATAGCTAATTTGCAAGTTAATCTGTTGTATGTACAAACTGTCTCCTTTTTATGATCTGAGGAAATTTTTATCGCCCATGGCTACCATGTCAAATACGGAGTACTCCATATAAAAGAAGAACAAGTGACGGATATGTCTCAGGTAGGCCTTGTCAAATGGGAATCACTGTCAGGTTCTATATACGGTTCTGATGGTTGGGGGTTTGATACCGGATCAGGCCAATCCAACGGCCCCAGAGTGACATTTTTTCAAGTTTCTACTAACGACTAAAATGATATTTAACTGTTTACCCCCTCCCTCGTGTATTATTCTTATCAATGGAGAATCAAAATCTTCTTGGAAGGAAAAGGATAGCTTCAAGTTCAACAAGGTGATTCCCATTTCACCATTATATTTTTTGTTTGAGGGTGAATGGTGATCGACATGTTGAGCGATATAGCTTTGTGTCATTTCTACGCTCACGAAATACTACACTTTTAAATCCAAGTGCAAAAAACTGAAATTGAGTTACTTCTCTCAAGGGAGAGATTCAATTTGTGGGTAGGAATGAAAATGGGTCGGGTGATGGATGGGTTAATTTATTTTTTCCACATGACCCATCACAAAAAAAAAAAAAAAAAAAAAAAATCACCTGACCCGTCATTCATCCGTCTAATGTTTCACCCAATCCGACGGGTGAATCGGGTGGTTATAATTAGGTGAAAAAAATCTATATCTATATAACTATATAAAATAAGCTTTTTGCAGACATAATACTCTAACTATATGTCTAACTAATTCTTAAAATTTACCATTCATAGTAATACCAAAAGTTCGGAGTTGGTGTTTTTGGAGGCGGTGAGGCCATTCTGCATGCCTTGAATAGGCTTGTAGAGTCCCGGGGTTCTGAGATGGGTCTTTCTATGTTGTTGGTGGACTTTCAAAATGCTTTCAACTTGGTTGATCGTACTGCTCTGCTTTTGGAGGTCCGTCGTCAGTGCCCTGGCCTATCGCGCTGGGTCGAGTTCTGTTACTCTAGCCCTGCTCGACTCTACTACGGGGAGCACTGCCTTTGGTCTTGTCAGGGGGTCCAGCAGGGTGATCCCCTTGGTCCGTTGCTCTTCGCTTTGGTCTTGCATCCTCTGATATGTAAGATCCGGGATACGTTCGATTTATGCTTCCAGGCTAAGTATTTGGATGACGGCTCTATTGTTGGGGACATTCTTGTGGTTAGCCAGGTTCTTGACTTGATTGCGTCTGAGGGGCCTACGTTAGGGTTGCACCTTAACGTGGATAAGACTGAGGTCTTTTGGCCGGTCGTGGATCCTAGGGGCTTGGTGCCTGGTGTTTTCCCTGCCTGTATTGCTCGGCCTGTTTCCGACGTTACGGTTTTGGGTGGTCCTGTCAGTACTTGCCCTGTTTGCCGAGATTGTTGCGACTCGGGTGGCCAAGACCGTCGAGCTTATCGGGCTTGTTGCCAAACTTGAGGATCCGTAGAGTGAGCTGCTTTTGATTCGGGCTTGTTCAGGTATCTCTAGACTCTACTTCACCTTGCGTACTTGTCCATCGGGTGCCGTTGTTCCAGCTCAGTCTACTTTTGACAGTGCCCTCCGTGGTTGTTTAGAGTGTATTGTGGCTGCTTCTGGACCCGGGTTCGGTGATTGGCAGTGGAGGTTGGCTACTCTTCCGTTTCAGTACGGGGGGCTTGGGGTTTATGTTGTTGGTGACGTCATGCATTATTCTTTTCTAGCGTCGCGCCTGCAGTCTTCGGGGTTGCAGTCCTCGCTCCTCCGCCTTGCTGGGCTGCCCCTGGGTGAGGGGGCCTCTTTTGATGATGCGCTGTGTGATTTCAATGGTCTTACTGGTTCTGACTTTAGTCGTGATTCTTGCGAGTTCGCTGCCCCCAAACTTATGAAGAAATTGGCAGATGTGTACTTCGCCCGGATTGTGGCTTCTTCGGAGTCGGTTTTCTCATTGACCTCGCGGCAGGTGGTGTTGTGGAGGTCTCAGCATGGGGCCCATTCATCTGATTGGCTCAGAGCAGTTCCTATTTCTGGGCTCGGTCAGACCATGAATGGTAGGACTTACAGGTCTGTCCTCTGCTATCGTTTGGGTATCCCCCTTTTTCGTGCTGGTCTTCCTTGCTCTGCATGTGGTCGGGTTTTTTGAGGATGACACTTTTGGGGATCATGCTGTGTCGTGTTCGAGTTCTGTTGGGCTCAAACATCGGCATAATCTTGTCCGTGAGACCCTTTTCGACATTTGCTTCCGGACGGGGATCTCCTCTGGGAAGGAAGTGGACATTGGTGTTGTTGACAGTCTTGGCGGATCTCTTAGACCCGCTGACATTCTTCTTTACTCTTGGGATCGGGGTTGAGATGTGTGTGTTGATATCATGGGTTCCTCCCCCCTCACTCAGACTTGCTTGGCTTCGTTCGCTCCTGGACGATGTGTTCTTGACGCATCGCGACGTAAGTGCACCAAGTATCAAGATGTATGTTCTGCTGCTGGTTATGGGTTTTTGCCCTTTTCTTTCTCTTCCTTTGGTGAGCTGGATGGGGATGCGGTTGCGCTTCTGGGTCGGATCCGCTCCTTCTCTTTAGCCTTAGATTCTAGTTCTCGTCTAGCTGCTCATATTTTTACCAGAGTTTGTTTTTCTATTGCTAAGGGGGTTGGCGCGCAGCTTGTTTCTCGACTACCCGCTAACTTCTTGTAAACATTCGGTTATTTGATTTTTATACTATTTGGATAATAATAATAATAATAATAAATATAATAATAATAATAATAATAATAATAATAATAATAATAATAATAATAATAATATATAAAAGAAGCTTTTTGTCCACCTAATACTCTAACTATATGTCTAATTAATTCTTAAAATTTACCATGCCAAGTAATACCAAAAGAGAATAAAGAAAAATATAAACAAATAACTATAAAAGAAGTCGATTAAAGCTCTACCCATTGGTACAAATGGAAAAAAATAGTATTTATTATTGTACATAATAATAAGTCTAGAATCTACCATAATAAGAATAAATAATAAGCAAACAAATAAATATAAAATGATCCAATTAAAGCTTCAACCATGTGAGAGTAGAAAAAAAATATTATTTATGTTTGAACATCATAATAAGTGTAGAACCTATTTTAATAAGAACAAATAATAATAATAATATAAACATAAAAGAAGCTTTTTGCCCACTTAATACTCTAACTATATGTCTAATTAATTCTAAAAATTTACCATGCCAAGTAATACCGAAAGAGAATAAAGAAAAATATAAACAAATAACTATAAAAGAAGTCGATTAAAGCTCTACCCATTGGTACAAATAGAAAAAATTATTATTTATTATTGTATATAATAATAAGTCTAGAATCTACCATAATGAGAATAAATAATAAACAAACAAATAAATATCAAATGATCCAATTAAAGCTTCAACCATGTAAGAGTAGAAAAAAATATTATTTATGTTTTAACATCATAATAAGTGTAGAACCTATTCTAATAAGAACAAATAATAATATAAACAAACAAGAAAATAAATCTATATCTATATAACTTTTTTATAAGGACTTTTTTTGCCCAATAATTACTTTAACTAAATGCCTTGTAACAATTAGTCTTTTTTAAATAATAACAATATATCTATTTGGATTAATTATTTTAAAATTAATATTATATATATATATATATATATATATATATATATATATATATATATATATATATATATATATATCATATCATATAAATTTTCATAAACATCATAATTTTTTTTAAAATTAATATTTTAAATTGTAAGAATAAATTTAGTGGTTAAAGTTAACCATAAATAATCTTAATATATTTCTATAAAAACTTATTCACTGCTAATAAACTATTTATAATTATAACTTAAAAATAAATTAATATATTATAAAAAGAGGAAATGGTAGTAAATACCACTTTTCCAAAAAACTTTGCAAAAATGCCAGCAATTTGGAAAGTTTTGCAAATTGCTTGTCCCAAGGGGGGAGAGAGAGAGAGATGGGACATCGGATTTTTGGCGCCAAAATTGGAGAGAGAAGAGGTGAGGTGATGGGAAAGGCTTTCACTCCATTTTTAAAGTCTAATAAGAGAGGAGGAGAGAGGCCATCATTTTCGGTGTTCCCGTGGAAAAGAGAGCTGGAGAAGAAGGCCACCATTGAAGAAGAACCCATCCGCATTAAGGTCCAGTTGGTGAGCACGTGTCCGATGTCCCATCTCTCTCTCTCTCTCTCTCTCTCCCCCCTTGGGACAACCTGCAACCGACTAAGCAATTTCCCCATCCTATTTGCACTAATATCACATATGGTATTTTTGCAAATTTTCTAAATAAGTGGTATTTGTGCAAACCCAGCAAAAAAGTGTATATTTGTGCAAATAGACCTTATAAAAATCAATTTTATAGTCCAAAAAATTATTTTATATAATATATATATACTATTTAGATTTGTGCGTACCACGGGCCAAAACACTAGTTAAAAGAAAATGAGTCACAAGACATACTTAAAAATCATTTATACTCGATAATTTTATAAACATTGTCATTGTATGAATCTTACTTGAATAAAAGACTTTTTTTTTTTTTGGTAATGTGAGGGTTCTGAGATTGTTGACTTATCCCCACGGGTTCGAGCCCCAGCCTCCAAGGGACGCGAACCGGTAAGCCTCACAATGTGTACAGAATGAGATTTGGAACCCTTGACATCTTACAAAGGTGATATCACTATCCGTAATTTAAAAGTTAGTATTAGAAGTTTAATAACAAACTAGTAGAATATATGCGCCTTCCCGCGTATTTTTTTATAAATAAAATCATAATAATATAACAAATTATTATCAAATAAAACAAAACATGTTTGATTCAATGTTTTGATTTGAACCAATTTATTAGAAAATGTATAATATATCAAGGAATAAATTATATATTAATTTAATATTTTGAATTGAACTAATTGATTAGAACATTAAAAAAATCTATTTTAATTTTAAGGGTTGAAAACCTATAATTATTGTGGTGATGACACATTGTAAAAATGTATGTTTCTCTTTTAATAGTTAAAATTATATATAGTTATTTTTTTGTTACAAGGCGAAAATCTGGGGGTGTCCACCACAGTTGTACCACCACCCAAGAGCGTCCTTGCTGTAAAGGCTCGAAGTTTCAAATTCTACATTTTCGGAAAAAGAAATCTTAACAAATCTTAACATGTTAAGATTTGTTAAGATTTGTTAAGAAGTTTCAAATTCCCCGCTACCGGCTCTCTCAGATCCAAGAGGTTTGAAGATATACCCATCACTCCACCGGCCAGATCTGAATTAACGGAGCACTGTTCATCTTCCCTAACCCTCTTCGTCCATCTCTGCCTCCTTTGGAAGGTTTTGGTAAGTTGCTTGATCGAAGATTCGAATCTTCAATCGAATGGGAACTGGAATTGGACTCGGGAGGTAAGGGATTCATGTATTATTGGTTTGTGTGAGATCAAATTGGGATGTTTTCATGGTGTTTAAAGCATTGAGAGTCTGGAGGAGTTTTGGCAAAATTGTTGATGAATTCATTGAATGTTCGACAAGTTTAGAGTTACTATTCGTTGATAATTAGAATTTATTCATATGTATAAGGGTAATTAGATGGATGCATTTTGAAATTTAAACTCTGTCTAAATATTTTTATGAATTTATTGACTATTCGGAAAATTCAGAGTCATTATTCGTTGATAATAAGAAAGTATTCAGATGTATTGGGTAATTAGATGTGAGTTTCTTAAAATTCAAACTCTATTTAAAATTGTTCATTAATTTATCAAATATTCGGCAAATCCAGAGTCATTATTCGTTGATAATCAGGAATTATTCATATATAAATTGTTCATGAATTTATCGAATATTCAGCAAATTCAGAGTCATTATTCGTTGATAATCAGGAATTATTCATATATATAGAGGCAATTAGATGTTGGTTTCTTGAAATTCCAGCTCATGAATTTATCGACTATGACTATTCGAAAAGTTCAGAGTCACTGTTCGTTGATAATTAGATATTATTCATATGTATATGGGGCAATTAGAGGTAGATTTGTTGAAATTTAAACTCTGTCTAAAAATGTTCATGAATTTATCAATTATTCGGCAAGTTCAGAGTCACTATTCGTTAATAATAAGGAATTAATCGTTGATAATAAGGAACTATTCATCACTATTCATCAAAATCTAAGCTAATTGAAAATAACGAGCAGATGGATTATTAATCGATCAATATATTTTAAAAAGGTAACATATATTACCTAGTTAATTTTTTTTAAAAAAAATCAAGATGGACACATCACTATCCATGTTCGTTATTTTCCAAATTCAAAGTTGGTTGTGGAGGAGTGTGGGTTACACATACCACATTGTGAGGGTGTTGAGCTATATGAGTGGGACCTACGATTTTTTTAAGCAAAAAAAAAGAAAATACGCAATTAATCTCAACCTTTAATTTTCCATCAATCAAGGGTCTAGATTTGTTAACATAAAGCACAATAAGAGTTGATTACACATTTACACATGACTCAACCCCTCTCTCTCTCTATACTATATATATATATATATATAGGTAAAGGTTCAAATAAAAATGGAGCTTAAAGTGAAAATTTTGCTTAGAGTTTGGGCCGCGGATCAGCTCATTTGGTTAATGGGACCCGTCTCTATTTCCCCTTCGCTGTTCGATTCCTCCGTTAACGTGTATTCTCCTCTCTCTCTTTAGCCGAATCTTTGTTCAACAGGACGTAACTAAGCCTTCAACGTCACCATCTATGGTGATGCTCACCTTCAGATGAATCATAATTGAGACGACACAACTTCATTCGAAAGATTTGTCGAGAATCAGAGGCTCCACGATGGCGGAGGATTCCTCAGCCCATGATTCAAATCCGTCGCCGCCATGGCCTATTGGGACGAAGAGGCTCTTCTTCTTGCCATCGAGGACACTTCATATAGAGTATCCAAGCTGAGTGAAACGGCCTGAATTGCAGTTCAACACCCCTCCTACGAATTCAAGAAGGTATAGATCTGATCTGTCTTAAATTTCAGCAATTTCAATTTCTATTGAGCGGTTTGTTTGAGATTAACCCTAATTTTTCAGGAAGAGACGGATGCAGATGTGCAACCCCATTTTGATTCAATCAACAATCCTCAATAGGCAAGCTGGCAAGGTATTTCTTCTTTCTCTTGTTCCCCTTCTTCTTTCTCGTGTGTTGCAGCTCAACTGATTGACATTTAGGTTTTGTTTCAGTTTTCCCCCCTCCAATTGTCTATGATTGGAGCGGATGTGTGTGGGGGATGTGTTAAGATTAGCAATTGATGTAAATTAGCAACTTTTTTGTTTCAATTTTCCTGATAGAATCAATTGTTCAAATGAAAAAATGGAGGTTGTTTGCTTTTGATTCCATTAAACTGCATATGGATGCAGTTTCCTAGGGTTTCTCTCAAATATACGAAGAGGAAAGGATAACACTATGCTGATGGTGATCCCTTTAACCATATTGCAATAACTCTATGGTGACTGAATCTCATCAAGGAGCTTGGATAAATATATGGTTCATGAGACTGAAATTCTTGAATTTTATATTGCGCCCGCCTCTCCTTGTTTCCATTCGTTTTGATATTAAGAATCTAGCTCTTATTAGTCTTGGTAATTTTATATTCTGATGCATGTATCTGAACGTTGATTGCTCAAATATGTCTTCTCGTTTCCTTTAGGGTTAGTCACTTGTCTCCGATCTGTGGTAGTAAACTGGATAGATTGATAGATCTTTCGTTTGTGATATCAAGTCTCCATCATGATTTGATTTGGTATGGTAGTTGTAATTGCAATAATTTCTCTCAGTGATTATGTGGTCACAAGGTCCTTGAGTATACTTGCTTAATGGTTAGTTAACAAGTATACTCAAGGATACCCCTGAATCCCTGTCCTTGTGTAAATCACTGAGAGAAGTATACTCAAGGATTTCTCTCAGTGATTAGCCGGCCAGATAATTTCTCTAAGTGATTATGTGGTCACAAGATCCTTGAGTATACTTGAGTATACAAAGACTTTCCTTGCAAGGCTATGATTGCCTCCACCCTACAAGCTATTTCGATTTTATTTGGACTACACCAGCTATTTCGATTTTATTTGGTCACTTATAAAGGCCCGACTATGATTGCCTCCACCCTACAAGCTATTTCGATTTTATTGAAGGAGAGCTCTGATTGGGATTGGTTCATAAATCTCAGTGCTTCAGACTATCCACTCATGACACAAGATGGTTAGTTTTCAGTATATCAAGTTATCTGTAGTGATGATTGTTGTGCTACTCATTCATTTCTGTACATGTTTCTGTACATGTTTCTGGCCATGTTGAACGGTCCAGGTTTGTCCCTTTCTTACTTTCTTGCTTTGACCTAAGTTGGGGAGATTCATTGGTTTAGTTCTGTGGTTGTTTTGTTTATCTTTCAAATATCTAATGGATTTTTTTATATGCTCTATATGACTCTCTCCTTGTGGAATATTCAAGGGGAAACAGTTATGTTTTTAGTTGACTGTATCTCTAGATTGATCTTAATTAGTCTGCTTCCCTCTAGAGTGAATACAATATACATTTAGTATCATATATTGCTACTGCTTGATATTACTATAGGAGAAACCTTACATAGAACGTTTGCAAAATATGCAGAAACACCGGACATGATGAATACTTCCACTTATAATTTTTATAATGAGAGAAACCCAAAATGCATAATTCCCTAGAGCCACTTAACCTTGCTCTTTACGGTACTTAAATAGTTAGCGCTTACCTTACCTTGATTTTGGGTTCTTATGTCATTTGGCTATTCTTGTCAAAGATGATTATACATACATTATTCATTTTGCTGATTATGTTATACACCTGAATCCCTGAATCCCTCCACCCTACAAGCTACGGGGCTTGCCGTGTAATCGAATTGTCTGGCCGGCTATGATTACGTTTAGTTGGACTACACCTGAATCCCTGTCCTTGTGTAAATCAGCTCCGAAGCTAGCTCTTCTAGGGAATGTATGCTTTAATTTGTTGTCTTTGTATACTATACTCTATGATATTTGGTCTGTCCTGGTACCATCAGCCTTGTTTCCATGTAGTTAAACAATAATGTCCATTGAATGTGCTATGTATTGTGAGACCATTTGTTTATTGGCCGTGTTATGTTATACAGGCTTTGGATAAGATTCGTTTTGAAGGCTTGACAGACAAGAGCAAGCTTGATGGACAGCGTGAACCTTTCATTCACATTATCCCAGGTAAGACTAACAACACCCTCACCATCGTCGACAGTGGTATAGGGATGCCTTTGGTTTTTTGCCTTGAAAAAATTAAAAATGCAGTAGGTATGCTACTATGATGGTCAAAATTTCATGCTGTAGCTTTTTTTTCCCTTAATCATGTGAACTAGGAATTGATTTACAGTCAGTGTCAAAGCACACACTAATGGATATCCATTTATATTGGTGCAGGTTTCACTTATTGACGTAGAGGAAGCAACTCTCTTGTGGCAGAAACAAATCCCAAGTGAACTATCCCCTGGAGTTGTATCTTTGCTATTTGGATCTTGCAACCTTCAAGGTTTCGAGAAGAATGTAATGGTGGCGACCACAAAGGATTCATCTTTGCTTGCTCTTGAGAGGGATACAAGGAACTTAATAAGCAACAACACAGTTCATCCTAAGAAACCATCAAGGACGCTTTTTTCAGATATTTTAGGTAATCAGGACACATACCTTCTCAACTTGCAAAAGTTTATCCTTTCTGCACTTTATGTCTGCTGCTTTCTTCAAGTGTGATTGTTGTACTGATTACCTTGCATAAAATTTACTATACAGATGGGAATTGAAAATTTCTTGTAGTTTTGAGCTTGAATTGATGGAACTAGTAGTAAGTCTTGCTTTCTTAATTGGATTGAGATTTAGCTTTGTGGATTTGAAATTGAGACTAAGATGGGGTAAGGAGGGATTTTATGCTAAATTTTCCACTTCAATGGCAAGATATTAAGGGTTGGATTAGAGTAAGCTTTCATATAATTTACCATTGTTCTAGCCTATTGCATTGCAAGGCGCGAAATCATAGGTGCTTTCGAGACCCTATGGTCCGTCCTTGGAACCTAGGCGGGGCAAAATTCCTATCTAATACTCCCTCCGTTCAACAAAACTTGACGTTTTACTATTCATGCACGCTTTTTTAGGAGCTAAAAACTATATAAAATATCGACTTTTTAAATAATTTTTTTTAACAATTTCGTAGTTATTATTAATAAGTACAAACTTGTTAAAAAAAATTTTAAAATAAATAAATATTTTATATAGTTTTTATCATTCTAAAAAAGCGTGCGTGAATAGTAAACGACAAGTTTTGTTGAACGGAGGGAGTATAATGTGCAATTTTAGTTTGATAAAGTGCATAAATAAGGTGATAAAGTGCAAGAATAAAATGATGGTGTATGAATAATAATATGAAGTGCACGAATAAGATTATAAAATGCATAAATAAGATGATAAAGTGCAAGAATAAAATGATGAAGTGTATAATAATAATAATATGAAGTGCATGAATAAGACTATAAGAGTATGAAGTGCATAAATAAGCTGATAAAGTGCATACATAAGATGATAAAGTGCAAGAATAAAATGATGAAGTGTATGAATAATAATATAACTAGTGCATGAATAAGAGTATGAAGTGCACAATTAAGATTATAAATTGCATAAATAAAATGATAAAGTGCAAGAATAAAATAAAGATGTGTATGAATAATAATATAACATTATTACAAGGGTAATTTTCAATTGTTCAGATTTTGAATACAATTGTGCACTTTTAGTATACTAGTGTGCATACAACGGTTGCTAATATTATAACGTTCAAAAGTAAGATACAATTGTGCAGATTTAGAATACAAGTGTGCATACAACAATTATTAAAAAAGAGTGAAGGAATCTGGCAGATCTTATCTCAAACAATTGTGCAAAAGTAAGATACAATTGTGCAGATTTAGAATACAATTGTGCACATTTAGAATACAAGTGTGCAAAAATAAGATACAATTGTGCAGATTTAGAATACAATTGTGCACATTTAGAATACAAGGGTGCAAAAGTAAGATACAATTGTGTAGATTTAGGATCCAATTGTGCAAAAGTAAGATAAAATTGTGCAAAAGTAAGGTATCCATGTGTTGCACTGGTTCAATAAAATCCTTCTTTAATTTCTCTAACTCAATTGTTCATTCAATCAAATTTGTGTTCATGTCTTCACTCTTTGGTTGCTCTAAAGTTAGTTTTGACACTTCATTCTTCAAACTATCCATTCTTAGAAGACTATTCTTTGCTTTCTCTCCTTCAGCTTGAACAAGATTAGAGTATTTAACAGACTGATTTTTCTCAAGTTCAAGAGTCTCCTGCAATGTTGATGTTTTCTTTTGCTCAGCATCAGCTCTTGATTTTTCCACATCAAGAAGATCTCTAAGATGGTTTAGGTCTGCTTCCTTCTCAGAAAGTTGCACTGCAATACCAGCCTCAGCAGATTCACGATATGACTTTAGTGACAGGAGTCCCTTCTATAATGATTTAACCTTCATATATTGCTTCAACAAATTATCAGCATAAGACCTTTCTTCTGTGAACTTCCTCACATTCTGATCTGCAAGCTTTTTATACTTCAGCAGTGTAGCCTTGGTAGACTCCAAATCATCAACGGTTTTGGATTCAACATGACTACAGGTGCATGTTTCTTTGAATATATTCTTCTGAGCTTCAAAATTCCATAAGTAAGCAATACATCAAGTTGGAATGAGTTTCTGTCACTTCAGAACCGTGAAGATTGCCATGTTTGTAGTTTGGTAGCCTTCACTGGCTAGGACATGCAACTGCACTTTGTCATATGTCTGACATTGTCCCCTTTCTTAAGCTTTTGAGTGCAAGAGACATGGCACAAAAAAGTTTCATTGGGCAGGATCAGATCATCTATAGCACTGAGAAGGACCTCCTTGAACAAGATTATGATTTAGGATACTCAAGAATGGGATAGAAAGTTCTGAGAAATTAGTAGCTCTGAATGAGCTGGCTGCAAAACTTTAACCTTCTTCCACAGTCCACACCCTTGCAGTACAGAGCATGAGTTTTTCATTGCTTGTGATAGAAATTCACAGGTAACAAGGTTTATTAATGCATACTTGCTGCAGATCTGTTAAAAGCTTGTGGTTATAACTCCTCCCACCCCCATAGTGCTCAATACCAAGAAAACATCCCATCTCCATATTCTGAAGCTGAAGAATGGAAACTGGGGATGGAAGAAGACGAATCATCATATATTCATATGTATCACTATGCTACTACACGCAGTTACTTCTCGACAACCCTTTAAAGGAGTATATATTCAAATGCCAATGTACAACGCTCTCACCATAAATGCTTATGCTAATTTCATTTGTGGCCTCGCCCTGGAGAACTACTTTATAGCAAAAATGTTGGCTTATTATCTTTGGGTGCTTATGTAACTCCTCCTGTACAGTTGCAGATTTGGATAAAGGCTATGTTAATTTCTTTAAAACCTTTTATTTGAGCTTCTAGAATTAAAGTGCATAAATAAGATAAAAAAGTTCAAAAATAAAATGATTATGTTCACAAATAACAATAGATCTAAACTTTGGACATCAAAACAATAGATAGATCCCGGTGGAGTCGAACCACCAACCTCCTAAACAACATTTGTTCAGGCGCTCGTTCCTAATTGAGCTTATGGATCTTAATACATATAACAAGCTAACCTAAATGTGGACAAGCTAAGAGCATTTGAGTTCTAAAATTGCACTTTTTAGTTTTATATTTGCACTTTTTCAAACTAAAATTGCACATAACACCAGTAACAAGCTAAAATGACATTGTTGGGGGATACTTGACCTCTCATAGTGGTCCGCAAGGTTTGATCCATTAGAACGTTCCTGGTGGTTTGACCCATTCATTTCAGAGTCATAAGCAGCTAGTGAACTGGTAAGGGGTTCAGTGGTAGTATTTGAAACAGGGTTCAAATGATAATGGCCAGGGAAAGCTAAAATGGAAAGATGATTGCCTCACATTGCTCCAAGGGGTAACCTTCCTTCAACTATTAGAACAAAGATAATAAGATTAGAATCAATCAAATCTGCAAGCAACCCAAACAATTATTTTTCATATACGGTGCAGGTATATGGGATAAAATCAAACAAATGCTAGTAGCTAGAGAGCAAGGAGAAAATAAAAACACGTGTATCTTACTTGTGCGGGTAAGCGACTTGATCACTTCCTTAGCAACTTTACATTTCGCAGTCTCTCCCCCTGCTATTGCTATTGCTTCTTTCAGCTGTTTGGTAGTTTTCTCCAACTCAGCTTCTTGAAGCTGAGTTTTTCATGTAAGATCCTCAACCTGCATCAAGAATGATGATAACTATTCAAAAATCTGATTGTCAGAGGAGATGGAGAGCGAGTAAATTTTAGACTATCATAACATGTACACAACTGCTACACAAATCTTCAGAATATGATGAAGGATAAAACAAGGGTAGGGTGAGGATGAAGCACTTATAATCTTAAATGCAAGTGGCAAGTAACAGTTAAGTAAGAGGAAAGAAAATAGTAAATGGAAAAAGGGAAGCCTATGAATAAATAATAGATCAACATAATGGTGGGAAAAGGCTGCTTGCCATTAACCTGAGCTCTTAATAAACCAACTTCTTGACTCAGATTGTTAAATGCTCTTAATATAACAACATAATCTATTTAAACAAATTTTGCAAATCATCAGCATAAATAACAGCAGAAAATACAAAGAAGCCTCTTGCAGTCGAAACATTCGAAAAGAATGGGGCCAAGAGGAAGACAGACGAAATTTGCAGATTAACATAAAAGAAATAGAACACAAACTGAAGGCTGTAGTCACTGAATGTGAAGATCTTGAATCCTACAGAGACAGTGGGGAGTCGAGTTCAGCTGTCAAAAAACGAAACTACTGTAAAGTGTGCAAAGAGGATGTAATTGAGGTGTTGTTAGTTGTTACCAGCAATGGAGCCAGCACCCACAAAGCACAACATGTAAATGGCAGACAAAGAAAGGAATTAGGAATAGGTGATCAACCAATAAGGACCATCACCAAGCCCGTGCATTGCAAGTTATAATAATTCACTATAAAATTTTGAATGCAAATCACGAAGATTCTGAGCAGTAAAGAGGGATTTGTGATCTAGCTAATAAAAAATTGGAGAACTTGGAGATCAAATTGGCACCGATATAGCGGAAATTCGATGCACCTCAACCCAACTCACAAGAACTGGTTGCATATTGAACCAAAACATCTGCAACTTCAAAAGGAACCAAACCAATTTGTCTTCATTACATATCAGCAGGTGGCTAACAAGGAAACCCCTACAGTCTTACACATCCAGAACTTTCAAGGAAAATAGGGAATAATAGCGAAAAGGCACTACACTGCAAACGAAATTTGACACTGATACCTATGAAAGAAGAGTTCAACATCATCTCAGTTAATCGCCATCTTCCTGAAACAAGACATTGGTTGACTGAAGCAATGTGCACACGACTGAAGAGCAAGATTAACTCCCTATTGCCTCGGAATAATGGGAATTTCAACCTAAAAAACCACCAAACAGCAAAGGTTGTACAGTTTTGACATTAGGGGAAAAATAATGGGAATTTTAGATTATGAGAATCGATTGGAAACCATGAAATTGGCACCGACATAGCTCAAATTATAGATAAATGCAGAAGGCGAAGTGAAGGATTCAGTTCAAATGTAGCAAAAAACAAGTAAACAGAAGATGAAGGGAAAACCCTAACAACTAGAATAAGAAAAATCAAGAGCAGTGGAGAACCCTAGCAAACAAAGCAACAAAAAAGGACCTATTCCAAACTCTGTTTTTTCAAGCAAATGAAATGGCAGAGAGATGGAATCAAAAGAAGAAGGAAGATTAGGAGATTAGAGATGGATGGGTGATGGAAAGGAACTTACCAGTAGCGGTCCGAGCGGAGCGGGCAACGAAACAAGGCTCCCCGCAAGCAGGGACGGTACTTGATCCGAATAGAAAGGGCGAAGGGGAAAGATGCAAACCCTAGGATCGAATGAGTACAGATCCAGCGGTGTGCTCAGATCAAAGGACGCCAGAGTGGAGATGCAGCGCCAGAGTCCGGTGGTCTAGTGGGTGTTGCTGGCGAGAGGATCTTCGGGGAGAGAGGAAGAAAGCGAGAGCGAAGAACGACGGAGTAAGAGGGAAGAGGCAAGTCTGATCGGAAGGAAAGAGGGGAAGACACACTTGGGCCGGTTCTCTTTTGTTTTTTTTTCTCCTTTTTTTCTGGTTCACAGCGGTTCAATTGTTTTTTTTTTAAAAAAAAAACGGAACGTGCGTGTTCTAGCCCCCATTTTCACTTTAAGCAAAATTTTCATCTTAAGCCCCATTTTCACTTTAACCTCACCCTATATATATATATATATATATATATATATATATATATATATATATATATATATATATATATAGGGAATAGGTAACTTGTGCACACCCCTTAGGGTGTACTTTGTGCACAATTGTGAGCCATTGATCGGTTGATAATGGATGGAGGAGATTAAAAGAGATTTTTCTGGTTTTTTTTAATTAAATGGAGGTGGGCCCCGCACACTAGTAGGGAAAACCTCTTTTACTCTCCAACACTGGCGCGTGTGAATGTGGCCTGGGGAGTATTTTTTATAGGGGTGGGCACAAATCCCGCAAATCCCGGACCCGTCCCGGGCTCGTCCCGCAAAAAGTATGCGGGACGGGACGCGGGACGAACCGGCGGGATCCCGCAAATCCCGTCCCGCACACACATAATAATAATAATAATAATAATAATAATAATAATAATATAATACTATATATATAATATTAGGATATAGAGTATAATACTATATAGTATATCTATATATAGTAGTGTGTATATAAATTATACATACACTGTAATATATTAGTAATAATTATTCATTTAAAAAAAACAATAACTATATATGTAATATATATTCATTTTAATATATACTATAGTATTAATTATTCATTTTAAAAAACAGTAGCTATACATGTAATATAAATTATTCATTTAAAAAGATTAAAACACAGTAACTATATATGTATTCATATTATATATATATATATATATATATATATCATGTATATATTAAAATTGATTATATGTATATATGTATAGCTATATAAAAACAGTATGTATGTATAGGCGTATAATTTTAATAAAAATAGTGTGTAGTTTGCGGGTACTCATGGGCTATCCGCACCCGCATTCGCGGACGGGCTTGGACATGACTTCCAACCCGTTAAGCGTGCTTAGCTCGGCCCGCAACAACGGGACAAAATCTCGGGCAAAGCCCTGTCTAAGCTCGGTCTGCGCCGGCATTTGCCCAGGTCTATGTAAGGCCATATATATACACACTGCATCGGTGTTTATATACATGTACACACGTATATATGTGTACGCATATATGAGAACCTGCAAAATATAAAAAATTATACATATATATATTTATTACGCCTTTGAGAATCTCAATATATACATGAAATTTTAGAGTTTTTTTATAATTTTTTTATTTGAGGGACAATGCCCGTCCCGTCCCGGTCCCGGTCCTATCCCGCAAAAATTACGCGGGACGACCTCCGTCCCGTCCCGTCCCGCGCCCACCCCTAATTTTTTATTTTTTATTTTAGAGGAGGTGGGGCCCGCGTGTGAAGGTGTGAAAATTGGGTGGAGATTTGATTCCACGGGTAATTTTTTTTTGAAAAAAAAATTAATTGGAAACTAATTTATTCAATTATATTAATTGACAGCAACCCATATCTTTGTCTGTCCATATAGTTGTTACGGAGTATCTTTTAAGATTTTGTGTTTTATCACAATAATCCATATCGGGGCAATTCCACTGAATAATTGCATTACACCAAATAATGTTATGTTATATTTTTTTAATTCGGTTTAGATAAAAAAATTATCAAATCCAATGAACGATGATTGAGAGATTATTAAGTGGAATTCTTATTTTTACGAGGTACAGAAAAGCAAAAAAAATCATTTTATGAATAATTGCATAACCTTTGTGAGTAAGTAATTTTTTAGAATTATTCGATTGAATCGATCGATTTAACGCGCATATTGAATGATAATCGGAAGATTATTCAGTAGAATTCTTATTTTTACGAGGTATATAAAAGCGACGAATAATTGCCTAACCGTTTAAATAAGTAAATTTTTAGAATTATTCAGTTGAATCGGTCGATTTAACGTGTACATTGAACGGTAATTGGGAGATTATTCAGTGGAATTCTTATATCTACGAGGTACACAGAATAAGTATAATTTTAAATTATTCGGTTGAATCGGACGATTTAATGTACAACCGTTATGATAATTGGTTGATTATTCGGTGAAATTTTTATTTTTATGAGGTAAAAAAAACCAAATAAAAATACCCCTAATCCGGCCAAATAACAAACACGTACAGTTCATGAATAATGGATTTTTTTCCCAGAAAATTCAATTATATTACTATTCAATCATCTGCTTTGGGTGAGAATCCAATCATCCACAACGGAAATGCAAATTTCCATAAAATCCAAATATCCACAAAACCAATTTACAAGGAATCAAATAGGAAACACAGAAAATCAATGAAACTGAACAAAGATTAAAGCAACCTCACATATCGGACGGGAGGACACGAAATTGAAAGGCTGGGTTTTGGATGAAGCAGATGATAGAAAAGCGCCTCACCACCGGTGGATTTGCCGTCGGTTTCGATTCTCGGTTGTGCATCGTACCGCCGGTTTCGATCAATACTAGCCTCAACTCACAGCCAGACCGACCACCGACTTGACTCGGGGCATGGGCGAAATAGACTACCCGATTTGATTCGACTATTTGCGCCGCCGATTAGCCTTCGCTCCTCTTCGATTCGTGTCGCCGTCGGTTTCGCCATTGAGAATCGCTCTCGTTGACTTGTGGGGATGGTGAAGAAGAATGCAATATGTATTAGGGTTTTAATTAATCCTCCAAAATATCACGCGCTCCACTCTCCAAAATATTGTTGAAGAGTGGGTTTTGTTTTTTTTTTTAAAAAAAAAATCATTACACGTGGCGCATTGTAACCCCTTGATTTCAATAGGATCAATGGTTAATAATTGTGCACAAGATACACTATAAGGGGTGTGCACTCTTGAACCACTCCCTTATATATATATATAGGGAGTGGTTCCCTTGTGCACACCCCTTAGGGTGTATCTTGTGCATGAATCTGGATCGTTGATAGGAAGGAAATGGATGGCTAAGAATAATTAGGATTTTTATTTTTTTTTTAAATAGAAAGTGGGACCCTCATACAAAACTCACTCAACTACCCATAGGTCGGCGCGTGTTTTTCAACCACTCTCCAATCTTCATTTTCACTCCGCCACTTCTATGCTATCGGTGGGTTATTTTTTTTATATTTTTTTTTTCATTTTGCCATTTTTTAACATATCAAATATTATAGGAGGAGTATAGTAAATTCGTCCCAGTTTTTTATTTTTTTTTTATTTTTAAGATTTGAATGACTTTGTAATTTTTATTTTTTATTTTATTTTTTTCCTCTTTTCCCATACACATATTCCAATAAATAAATGTTCAGATTTATTAATTCCACTGAATATTCACCTAATTTCATTTGTTTAAAAATTTCATAATTTCACCGAATAAGGTTTCACACCCTACCGAATAATGTTATGTTATCTTTTTCCATCAAATTCAGATCAAAATTTATCAATTCCACCGAATAAATTGTCACATATTACCGAATAATGATTAGTTTTTTTTTCCATTAAAGAAACCTCAAATCTCTAAATAATACTTACAATTTATACGAATAATGATATATATTTCACCGAATAATGTCTCCCTTTTCACTGAATAATTTTTTGTTTTATGTTGTCAAACCAAAAGGTCCATATTCCGAGGAATAATAAAACAAATTTCACCAAATAATTTACAACTCATTACCACTAGTAACCAAAATTTGACACATACTTCTGAATAATTTGACAAATAATGAATCAAAATTACGCATATCGAAAACCCTATCTGCCCACCCCCTCGTACTCCACCCTCACCCCATCGTCGAATTCAATTCTGATACTTTTCCGATCTGTGCAGCAAGACTTCGTCGACCTTGAATTGGGCACAAATTTCCATTGTCGTCGAGCCTCCTTAGCCAAGCATCGCCCGCCTTCACCATCGCCGACCAGTGGATCTGTGCACCAAACCCTAGAAATTGGGGTTTTTATTGAAGTTACCTCAAAACTTCAAAGGGGGAGTGGGAGTGAGGGAGAGAGGAGGCCAGAGGTGGCGGATGGAGTCGGCGGGATGTTGCTCACCATGGATTCTCGCCGCTCAACCATTCTTGCAATGTGGACTGAATTTGATTGAGCGGCGTGGCTCAGCGATCTGGGACGGGAGGAGCAGGAGGTTGACGGTGGTGGTGTGTGAAGCAGAGGGAAGGCGAAGAGGTAATGACGGGGTTGCAGGTGATGAGGAGAGATGGTCGCCGACGATTTGAGGAGGGTGGGTGAACGAGGGCGAGCGAAATCTATGTAGGAGAGAGATACTCACACTTACCGCCTCGCATCGCCATCGATTCACCGTCGCTAGGCTCTCGCAGTAGATTCGCCGCTGCCTACCCCACTCTGCCTCCTAGTCGCCGCCGCCGACCTTCCCAGCGAAGCCGCCTTCCTCTTCGCCTCCATGTAGCCTCGCAATCGCCACCGCCGCCGGATGAAGCGTTCCTCTCCATGTCCACAACCATCGGTCAAAGTCTCGCAATCCCCCCGGACTCTTCGATGCTGGAAGCCAAGTGCAGTCACCGGACTCAACCACAGTGGCCACCTTCCTCGCCCGATCGCCCTTCGTCGGTTCCGAGCCCTTCGCCTCCGCTTTTCCTTCTGGATCTACACGATGAAGAGGATGAGGGAGGTAGGGATTTATTTCCCAGATTCCACGCCCCCACTCATTCACACGCGCTAAGGAGGCATTTTTCATCAATTGTGAGTGGGTCCTACCTGCTTTTAATTAAAAAAAAAAACCCTTTTAATCCCCTCCATCCATCCATACCCGATCAATGGCTTAAAATTGTGCACAAAGTACACCCTAAGGGGTGTGCACATAATACCTTCTCTCTCTTTCTCTCTCTCTCTCTATATATATAATATATATATATATATATATATATATATATATATATATATATATATATATATATATATATATATATATATATATATATAGAGAGAGAGAGAGAGAGAGAGAGAGAGAGAGAGAGAGAGAGAGAGAGAGAGAGAGAGAGAGAGAGAGAGAGAGAGAGAGAGAGAGAGAGAGAGAGAGAGAGAGAGAGAGAGAGAGAGAGAGAGAGAGAGAGAGAGTATAGATCTATTGTGCACAAGGCTTAGGATGTACCTTGTGCACAAATAATATCCGTTAATTGATAAAATATGGATAGCCTATATTTATTGAGTATTTTCTGATTTTTTAATTTAAAAAATGGAACCCATAAAAAACCCTACACACCTCATTTTTATTAGCGTGTGTGAACGACGCTCCATTTACAATTCATTACCTAGGCGATTTTGGCGACATAATCTTCTCCCTCACGAATTGTTGTGCCAACGGTCACGAATCCTTTTGATCTTCATATGATTGGGTATCCTCATGAACCCAATCATGGATCAATGTTTTAATTTCATCAAATTCCTTTTCATAAAACCCCCGCTTTTGTTTCAGTTGTTCTCAATTTCTCAAAAAGTAAACGCCTACAATTTGGATTAATTTCCACCGATTAGTGCCAATTTCATCTTGTGTAGCGAGGAAGGGGATCTCTAATCGGCGGGGAGGCAGAGGCGAGTCCAGTCTAGCCGGAATCGAGGCAAGGCGGAGGCGGAGGCGAGCCCAGTCTCGGCGGAATCTGGGTGCGATTAATCCCGCTGTTGCGATTGATTAGGCCGAGGACGAGGGAGATGGGGATGCAACCATGGCCGACCGATCTAGGCCCCAAGAGGTCACCGATACCCGGGTTTGGATCCCATGAATTTGACTATCAAATTCATGGGTGAAGTTGGGTTTTACCCTCACAAAAAAAATAATTCAAAGAAAAAGGAAAAAAAATGGATGGGGGTTGAGGGTGGGGGTGAAGGAGGGGGCCAAATCTAACCATCGGTTATTTTTTTGACGGTTGAGATTTATCCAACTCCATCCATGGAGTTAATATACAAATCCACCAGATCCAATTCCCCGATACCCACATGGTTATACATCAGTTATTCAAGCATTCGTATCGAATTTTTCGTCAATTATTCATACATATGTATCGAGTTTGGGTTATTTGTGACAATGAGTTGATCAATTATTCGGTGAAATCTGATTCATTATTTGTCAGTATACTAAGTTTTTGGTTGATATAAATATTATTCGGTGAAATGTGAAACATTATTCGGTAAAATATGAAGCATTATCCGTATAAATCGTAAGTATTGTTTAGAGATACAAGGTTTATTTTATCTGGAATTGATTAAAAAAACATTATTCGGTAGAATATGATAAATTATTCAGTAGAATTGGTAACTTTTGATATGAACTAGATAGAAAAAAGATAACATTATATTATTCGGTATCATGTGAAATATTATTCGGTGGAATCACCAAATTTTTAAAAATGAACAAAATCGGGTGGATCCGAACAACAAATCACCCATAATTATTTAATTTTCACAAATATTATATATATTTTCTTTAAAAAAAGCGGACAAAAAACATAAAGATAAAAACGTGGCAAGATGAAAGGAAAAAAAAAAAAACAACCAGAATAAAGAAAAAAAGTGGCAAGAGAAAAGACAAGAAAAAAAAAGATGTGAATTATGGTTTTTATTTTCCACTGGTTCACCAATTTAATTCATCACAGGGGAGCACGTACACGCGCCTAACTTCTTATCATTTCATGCATCTATTAAATATTATTGCTTTTTGTCTCACAAGCAATTATCACATTTAATATACATTTCTAATTATAATTAAAATGTTTTCATATAAAATTTGAAATTACATATTAAGAGACATGATAATATAAATTTCACCCTAAAATTATGTACATTTTTATAATTTCATTTTTTAAAAAATGATAATAAATATATTAAAATAAAATGGTTCATTAACCACTACTCTTTATTTGATAAACCACTACTATTTAATAATTATAAAATTTTCATTCTTCTTTTATTTTCTTTGAATGTTTATTTTTTAATTAATTAATTATTTATTTTTTAAAAAAATAAAATGATTCATGAATCAATATTATTTATTTGATGAACCAATTATATTTATTTGATGAACCACTACTCTTTATTTCATGAACCACTAGATTTTATTTCGTGAACCACTACTTTTTGATAATTGTGAATTTTTCATTCTTCTTTTATTTTCTCTTAATGTTTATTTTTTAGTTTTTAAAATAAAATGCTTCATGAACCATTTTTAAAATAAAATGGTTCATGAAGTTATAAATAAGTGGTTCATGAACCTATAGAGAAGCGGTTCATGAAGTTATAAGAAGTGGTTCATCAAGTTATAAAGAAATGGTTCATGAAATTATAAAGAAGGGTTATAAAAAGTGAACCACTTTCTATTTATATATTTAGCCACTAAACCATTCTCTATATATGTGCTGAACCATTTACTATAAAATTGATGAACCACTTCTATTTAATTCATGAAGCAATATATATTTAGTCACTGAACCACTCTTTATATATGTGTTGGAACCATTTACTATAAAATTATGAACCGCCCTCTATTGAGTCACTGAACCACTTTCTATTCGGTCACTGAACCACTCTGTATTCGGTCGCTTAACCACTCTCTATTCGGTCACTAAACCACCCTCTATTGAGTGACTGAACCAACATCTATTTAGTCACTGAACCAACCTATTTAGTCACTGAACCAACCTCTATTTATTCACTGAATCAACCTCTATTTAGTCACTTAACCAACCTTTATTTAGACACTGAACCAACCTCTATTTAGCCACTGAACCAACTTCTATTTAGTCACTGAACCAATCTCTATTTAGGCACTGAACCAACCTCTATTTAGCCACTGAACCAACCTCATTTAGTCACTGAACCAACCTCTATTTAGTCACTGAACCAAACCCTATTTACCCATTGAACCAACCTATTTAGTCACTGAACCAACCTCTATTTAGACACTGAACCAACCTCTATTTAGTCACTGAAACCAACCTATTTAGTCACTGAACCAACCTCTATTTAGTCACTAAACCAACCTTTATTTAGCCACTGAACCAACCTCTATTTAGTCACTGAACCAACATCTATTTAGGCACTGAACCAACCTATTTAGTCACTGAACCAACTTCTATTTAGTCACTGAACCAACCTCTATTTAGTCACTGAACCAACGTCTATTTATATGGTTCAATTATATTTTTAACATGATTAAATCATTTTTACTCTTGGTAATTCAATTAGTTGAATTCAAGTCAAATAACCTTATTGTGTCAAAATCTTATAATATTTCAAACAAAGTTGAATTTGCTTTCAATTTTCTCTATTGTTGGAATTTCTATTATAATATCCGAAACAAAGACGATTTTAGAATTCTAGAAATTGAAAGCAAAATTGAAATTCCGGAACAAAACGAGCCTAGAATTCCAGAATTGAAAGCAAAGACGAGTCCAGAATTCTAGATTCCGCCATGGACGCTCATCAAAGCTTATCCTCATCAAAATTCCGCCCACAGAGCATCGAATTTTCTCTAGCTAATGAAAATCTGAGCCCCTGCGTCGCCGAATCTTCGACCTGTACGCATACACTGCCCAAAATCAGGCCTCCTCCCCGACCGAATTTCGTAGTTGCTAACCAACAAGAAGGACCACTTGTCGGCCTGATTTCCATAAGTTGCTCCTTTGCTACTAGCCTGGACAACCAAGAAGGTTTCGGAAGCATCGATTTGGAAATTGAATCGATCAAGAAAGAGATCGGCCAGTGTCATTGAGGCTCGAGTATCTCCGCCTTGAGAAACGTCAGGTCCAGGGCGCACTGAAACGGGGCCATTTCATACCGACGACATTCATGGATCCTTTTCCAAACCCTAGTAAGATCGATCTTGGGGGAGCAGTGTGTCGACCTCGGAATCAGCGAGCCTCTCCGGGAAGACGCTCGGGAGAGGGGTGTTGTGAGCCTAATTTGCCATATTTTACAATTACTTTTATACCGATTTTTGCATGCATTTCATACATTTGGGTTAGATTAGTACATAATCTATGTAGTTTATGCTTATTTACCAAATTATGGAGTCTACACTAGTTTCTGTTTAATTTCGCAGAAATCGGACGCACTTTGGAGCTTAAAGGAAAGTCATGAAGAAGCTAAGGATGATGTAGCTGGATAAAAGGCCATATTTCGACATCCATCATTCTGAATCAAGCTTTGATGTCTTCGTGAGAGTTGTAGCCCTCGAAAAGAGCTTTGGTCAACTTGCCTCCCAGAAGTCGAGAACGAGCACTAGATCACTCGAGAGCACAAATCTAGTCGACGTCGAGGAGTTTTGGTCGACGTCGAGTACACCTGACGAGTCCGAATTCTACCCGAGCTCGAGTACAACCCCGGGAGAAGAATTCTACTCGACGTCAAGGAAACTTGGTCGACGTCGAGGACAATCCAGTCGAGTCCGAGTCCGAGATCGAGTTGATACGAGAAGATAGAATTGCTTGCAAGAGAAGATATGTGGAATTCTATCCATCCACATCAAGATCTATCAAGAGAAGAAGGATTTATCCACACTAGTCCTAGTTTCCATATAGATCTATTTCCTTTATCAATAATGACCCCCATTAAAATTTTGATAAGTGTCATGGAAGCTTAAATTGAACTCGACGATGCAAAATTGGATTCATTAGAGATATAGCATGAAATTGCCTAGTAAAGGGAAGTCACAATGAAGTGCATATTTTCTTGAAAACCATGAAAGGAGGTAAAATTTGAAATTTCTTTTGACATGTTGCATAGTAAGAGGATGGAGAACTTTATATTTTCCATATATGCTCATATTGTTATATCCTAGCTTTACCTATGCTTATGTATCACAAAAGCCATATTGAGCCTTATTTCGTATTATGCTCCACATGTTCTTAATATTGCCCATTCCTTACCTATTCAGGGATTATGTTGAGAATGAAGTTACATTATGGAGATTGTTATATGGTTGTTGTGTTGTTATTATCATTATTGGAGTTTGACAGGAAAGTTTCAAATATTATGGAAAATTTAATGAGTGAAAGAAAATCCGGTCACCTCAGGAGATAAAGGTAGATCGACCCTGCCTGCGTTGAGATAATAGTTCCCCAGGATGGGACACCAAAGTGAGGAGTCCAAAACACTAAGTATCCGGGCCCATTCATGACACCCATGTTTGTGACTCGCAAGAAGGCAGTGCTGAGGTTAGAGAGGTAAAAGCATAATATTGGAAAAAGCATCGAGCGTAAGAGTGAAAGGTGATGAATCTTATGAAGAAGGAATGTGGAAATTAAATTTGGAAAGTACTCCATTTCCCCAGATCATTAGCACCACATTGCAAAAAATTGTCCACCTTTAGGCTTTTACCAAATCTACTCCTTATTGAGCTTAAATTAAAGTCCTCTTGATTATTATTGCTTTGTCACTTATGAATGTTTTGCATAACCCTCTTTTTGTGAGTAGATGTTGCTTTTTTTTATTGCACATGTATGAATTTGTGGCATTAGTACCTTTTCAATGATGGTAATTGATTGCAGGGTTATATGAGAATGGATCTAATATGTTGAGAGTTTGTTTTCTTCCCCTGTATGACCATTTAAAGTATTGCTTGAGGACAAACAAGCTTAAGTATGGGGTGTTTGTTGTGAGCCTAATTTGCTATATTTTACAATTACTTTTATACAGATTTTTGCATGCATTTCATATATTTGGGTTAGAATAGTACAAAATCTATGTAGTTTATGCTTATTTGCCAAATTATGGAGTCTACACTAGTTTCTGTTTAATTTCGACGTCGAGCAACGTTTTGGTCGACTTGCCTCCCAGAAGTCGAGAACGAGCACTAGACCACTCGAGAGCACAATTCTAGTCAACGTCGAGGAGTTTTGGTCGAGGTCGAGTACACCCGACGAGTCCGAATTCTGCTCGAGCTCGAGTACAACCCTGGGAGAAGATTTCTATTCGACGTCGAGGAAACTTGGTCGACGTCGAGGACAATCTAGTCGAGTCCGAGTCCGAGATCGAGTTGATACAAGAAGATAGAATTGCTTGCAAGAGAAGATATGTGGAATTCTATCCATCCACATCAAGATCTATCAAGAGAAGAAGGATTTATCCACAGTAGTCCTAGTTTCCATATAGATTTATTTCCTTTATCAATAATGTTTTATCCTGTCTTTTTAGATAGAAAGTTTTAGATTTAGATATAGTTGTTCCTTCCCAGAATAGCTACGTGGAACACTATAAATAAGGCATTAGGAGCTGGATTTTATTCATTCAATCAACTCAAGCGAAGTCGTCTTCGGGCGCAAGAAGAGAGGAGAGAGAGAGAGGAGCCGAGAGAGAGGAGAAGGAACGTTTGGAAGGTTTTGTAAGTTTTAGATCTAGTTTAATGTTAAAGTTATTTTCTTTCATCATGTTTGCTTTCTAATTTCCTTCTTCTAGGGTCGGGGTGAGCCCGACGATAGTCATGCACACTTGAGGTAATGTTTTGATATTTATTATGTTTTAATCATCCACTGCCTTTTATATGTTTATTTCCTACTCGAAAGAATAGAGGTTCATGTTAACAACTTGAATTATAAACATAAAATTGGTAGATAAAATTAGGGTTATTTGAAAGGGTTATCTAATTGTTGGAAAAGGCGAAAGGTTGTTCCTTTGATATGATTACATAACTATTCTATCTTATCTTTTGTGTGTTTGATTATCGTTGCGGTGATCATTTACCTTAGAAATTTGCACCTTTATTGACGAAACTGGTTAAGAAAACATCCAACAATAAGTAAAGAAAAGAAACAAAAGGAAAGGTACAAACGCCACAAAGGTAACCCGTTGTGAGCTGAATCTGCCATGTTTTACAGTAACTTTTATACCGATTTCTGTATACATTTTATACATTTGGGTTAAATAGTACAGAATCTATGTAGTTTATGCTTATTTGCCAAAATTATGGAATCTACACCAGTTTCTGTTTAAATCGCAGAAATCAAGGCATTTACAGCAATTCTATAGAAGGTCGGAAAAGCTCGGAAAACCACTACAGAAGTCCAAGGTCAAAGCAGCGGAACAAGTCTAAGAGACGAGGCTACTCGATCTCGAGTAGGCCCTACTCGACATAGACCACCATGTCCGAGCACCAGCTTGGTCGAGAAGACCATGATCGAGCGAGCCAGCCAAACCGAGCTCCGGACCCTACTCGACCTCGACAAGCCCTCGTCGAGGTCGACGAAGCCCAGACGCCCACGTTCGGAGTCGACGAGGAGAAGCCGAGGACATAGCCGAGGACGACCAGGCGAGACTCGCTGCCAGCGACACCACTCGCTGCCGCGGAAAGGACCAGTCGCTGCCGCGGACCAAGCCACTCGCTGCCAGCGGAAGAGCCAGCTCGAGAAGCCGAGTCACCTCTACTCGATCTCGACTAACCTTTGTCGAGATCGACGAGCCGACCTTGAGCCATGACCGAGCTTGCCGAGGAGAGACACTCGAGGAGGGCTAGTCGACGGAGCCACCCTTATCGAGGTCGACGAGGCCAACTCGAGGTCGACGAGCGCCAGTGAACCCAGTCCGAGCCACATCGAGCAGAAGTCACCCGAGGAGCCCAGTCCGAGCCACCCTACTCGAGGTCGACGAGACCTTGTCGAGGTCGAGTAGACCCAACTTCCAGAAGCTGCTCGACGAAGCCTTATCCGAGTAGAATTGGAGTTCCTTGGGCGCGAAGTTGCTGAAATCTATCCGAAACCATCAAGTTCTATGAAAGGAGACAAGATCTATCACATCATGAAGACCTACCTTATTTAGAATTATCTTTGTCTAGTTGATTTAATTCCATTATGTCATTTATTTATCTTTTAAGCCTTTTAGATATAGATAGATATCTTCTTTCCTAGATTAGCTAGGGAATGAAGGCTATAAATAAAGCCCATGGGGCTGGTTTTTCAGGGATTCCAGTTCAGATTCAATTTCAGAGACAATTAGTTAGTTCCACAGAGAAGTTTAGGAGTTCTAAGGTTTTTAGGGTTTTGGCTTTCTGCGAAAGTTGATTGCCAGGATTGTAAAAGGCTTTGAACATAGTTTTATGCAAGTTAGTTCTTTTCATCAATCAATGTCTGCGATTGCGATGAGGCGTGAGTAGTCCACCCACTTCTGGGGCTGGGGTGAGCCCGACGGTGGCTATGTGAGGCGATGCGATAAATGTCAGATCTTTTTGTGCGATTCATCTTCTATCCCTATGAGCATGATTCTTTTGCGAGAGTTGAAGGTGATCCCTGTTTGTGTTATTGAAGCGAAAGTGATCTTAATGCAACTTGGATTAATTATGTGAAAAAGGGTTAGTAACAATTAGGGTTTATGCGAGAGCCTCTATATGCCTATTTGTTAATGACGAAAGTTATTTGATGGAAAGCATGATCTTTTATGCCTTTATGTGTTGTTTTACATGGTTATCGTTGCGGTGTTGAAACCCTGGCATTGGAGGTCTTTTAATATATTGAGTTAATTTCTGTCAAATTTCTGAATTCTGTCGAAAATCTGCGATTTTGTGTTTTCTGTTCCTTGTCGACATAGACCAGCCTTTGTCGATCTCGAGTACACCTTTGTCGAGGTCGAGGAGAGTTAGTCTAGGTCGAGTTGGTTATTTTCTGTTTTCATCGATTTCAAGTTTCTGTCTTTTACTTTTATTTGTCGAGATCGAGGACCTCTTGTCGAGGTCGAGTTGGCTTGTTTTGTCGAGTTGCTTTGTTTTCTGTTTCTGAGTTGTTGCAGTCGACTTACCTTAGTCGATCTAGAGGACAGCTACTCGAGATCGAGTAGCTTCTGTGTGCTCGAGTTACTTTCTGCCTTTGCTTTGTTCTTTGCTTTACTGTCTTTAGTTTACTTGTTCTTTGCTTTTGTTTTTATTGCCCTTGCCGGGTTTGTTTGTCTTTTTTGCTTGTGTTTTTGTGTTTTGCTTCTGTGTCTGTGAGAATTTACAGCTACCTGAGAACTGCTGACGTGCTTCCTCGTGGATTCGATCCTGACTTTTCTCTTACTACAACGGGAGGAAGTCTTGTATTTATTTGCTGAGACAGGGAAGTCAGTCTGATCTATACTTTACATTTATTTCATACTCGATTACCTCCTGCAACAACATAACCGCGGACAGAATTGGGCCCTCAAAAGCCATATCGTCCGTGGACAGGAGAGGGGGGGGGGTACGTGTCCAGCATGCCCCCATCCCACGGGTAGGACACGTGTCAATGAGAAGATGACACGTGGCCACTGCCCGAGGACTTCTCATCAACTATAAATGGGAAAAGTTTAACCAACGAAAAGGACTTTTTGGCCAGAGCGAGGAGGAAAGGGAGAGAAAGGAGCGAACCTGAAGTAAGATCTAAAGAAAGAGAGATAACACGATAAGAGGATAGAAAAGTGTAAAAGATCTTTATCAGGAAACAGAGCTGCTCCGCGGATACGGATTAATTTCATCCGCGTACAACTTTCAGATTCTTTCTTGCCAGTCTATAGTCTGAAGTGAAGATCAAGAATTCGTTACCATCTACTCGAAAATCAGCGGACAGTGACAGGTAAAAGTTGATCCTCATTTCGTTGACGAAATCCCGATGATGAGATAGATTCATAAGGCCGTATTTTGCTCCCGCGGCATAGGTTGGGCCGTACCGAATATCTCGGTGCGGGTCAGGTAAGCCCGTTGGGAAAATTTCGGACCCCACAAGGTCAAGCTCCGGGTCCCATTAAAAATGGAGACCTTTTTTTAGTTCGAGTTTTGTCATTGACGCGGTCTGTGGGAACCCCCTCACGCTAAGGGGTTTCTTTGCAAGTTTTAATTTAAGAAAACCAAGTAAAGCTCCCAGCTCCTGGAGGGGGCGGGGAGTCCGCGCATATAAAAAAAAGAGATGACTTTTTCGAAAGAATAAAGATCAATGAGTCATTGGCTTACCAAAATTAATTCGGTGACAGAATGAGTGATAACAGAGACAACGCGACCCAGGACATGAGCCAGGAGATCCATCACAATCAAGAAGCATCAAGTATGTATGTTCCATTGACACCTCAACCTGATCTAGAAGGTGAAACAGGAGGCCAGCCCCACGTTACCCCTCTCCATCATTATTATAATCAACATGGAGCCAGAGGAGAACACATACCTCAGAATTTCTGGTATTATGAAGTTCATCATGAGCAGCCTAATCCTCTGCAGCAAAAGCAAGCGTAGTATTATTGTTATGATTATGGGGGACAGAACTCGCGTCAACAGGGAACTGCCCACCGTGGTGAACATCATGGAAATTTTGATAGATGTTATACTGCCTTTAACAACCCAGGCGATGCATTCAACAACATGAACTATGGCTTTCAAGGTAAGGGTCATGCAATGCCACATCAATCTTGGCAGAATGACGAATGACAGCATGAGAACAAACACCGACGCGGAGAACTATCCACGAATATTTCCACCTCCACTAAATCCGATTCAGCAGATATAAGAATGGACGGACCGGCGGTCCTCCCATCTGTTTTCACCAGAGGGATATGTTCCGCAGCAGTACCAAAAAGATGGCGAGACGTAGGCCTTATGAAGTATGATAGAACGACTGATCCTGAGGATCATCTCTGTCATTTTGCTACTTGATAGGGTCTATTTTAATCATGTTTTTAATATAGATTTGCATATTAATTTAGAGCATGTTTACACATTTTATAGCTTATTTGTTATTATTTAGTTTTCGGAGTCTACATGTGTTTTATTGATTTCAGGTATTTTGGAGCGAATTTGGAATAAGTATTAGACAAATTATATAAGGTCAGAAGAGAGTTGTAAATTACTCAAATTGTGGATCAACTGAATGGGGATGACTTCATTTGATGACTTTATACGGAAGGAGGCGGAAGGAGCCCAGGACATGTGCTCGACAGTGTCGAGCACATTAATGAAATAGTAAGCGCTTGATAGGTTGTGTCGAGTCGACACAACCTATCAAGCGCTTACTATTTCATTAATTTGCTGTACATTAGAAATTAGGTTAGATAGATCATAGAGTGATTAAATATATATTATATAAATAAATAATAAATTAGGATATATTATAGAATATTCCATTAGATAGATGAGGCTACTAGTTTATATATATACATTCATACGGCTTTTTCCGTGAGCCGACTTAGAGACCGGCCGCGACTGACTTTGGAGCTCTTTAATTGGTGATTCTTTTCACTCGAGTGAATTTTATCCTCCCCGAGTGGTGTAAGTGAATCTTATTCTCCTTACACTCATTAACCCAACATATATCAACGCACATAAAAAATCACATCAAAAACTTGGGGGAACAAATTGCCCAGCACCAGCCCCTCTCAGCTCACGGAACCCTAACCCAAGGGCCGCCTTCTTCTCTCTCCTTGTCTTGACGGAACCCTAACCCAAGGGCCGCCTTCTTCTCTCTCCTGGTCGTATCTTCTCACCGCTGCCTCTTTCTTTTGCCTGGCCGACCACCACTCCAGCAATCTGAAACCGGACCCTCGCCACCCGACCACTGGCGGTCTCCCAGAATCGCTGGAATTCCCCAGCAAGTCTTGGCCAACCAGAATTGCCCAGCACCAGTCCCTCTCATAAATTTTACAGCTAGTCAATTCCGCAACCGGTAAGTGCAGGTATGTCATCCTTGAGATTCTCGGGATTTATGGAAGAGAATGATAAATTGATTTTGTTGAAATTGCTCATATCTTATTTTCGATTCTTGTGGCTTCATATTCACGGGCTGATCTGAATTGCCCATTCCTTGTCGAGATTGAGTGAAATCTACTGTCAATTGTTTGGGATTTACTATTGATGTTGGGTTGATTGAGATCCTCTTAAATTATAGATTGATTGTTGCTTTGATTTTTGGTTGCAGAGTAGCTAATGCTTTCAATTTTGGATCTGCTGTATGTTTTTGATCAATCTGCTGGACTTCAATGTGGGTTTCCTGTGATGCCGTCCTTGAGTCTGTTTGATCATCAACGCATTTGTGCTGCTGTGTTGTCTTTGGTAGCCTTTTCCTTTATGTTGATCTGAGTGTGAAAATTAAGTGAATTTTATAGCTAAACTTGATCAATTTGGCTAGTAATTTTGGTCGATTTCTACATAATTATTTGAAGTTCCGGCTACTGGATAAAGCTTTACTGTTGACTAGGTTGTTTGATCATGAGATGTGATTGGGTCCATGTTTATTTTTTTTATTAAATTTTTTTTTCCTGTTTTCGTGCTTGTCTCATGCCTTCTGTGTCCATTTCAATTTTCATGAATTTACTTTGTAAAATATGGATGGGTGTGAGTCACGGGATTTGCTTCTTTGTTTAGTTGTTTGTGTTCTTGGATAGTTGGGATACACTTGTTTGGGTATGGTTTCTGTGTGCTGTGTTTTGGCCAGGCATTATCGCGAGGAGAATGCTCTAAGGAGGTCTTTAAGTGCAAATTGTTTTCAAGATTGTTGCTGAAATTTCTATTGAGAACCGATGTAGTCTTGCTTTGGGACTTGTCATTGCTTTGATTTGCTTTGCGGCTTGTTGTACATGTCTTGGTGGCTTGGCCCTACTTCCGGATCGGTTCTCGATTTTTCCGAAAAGCCTGATTACTTTGTGAGTTTCCTTTACCTATTTCATTCTTTTTCTTTGCTTTGAGGACAAAGTAAAATTTTAAGCATGGGGTGGGGAATTCAAGTGTAGCTCCGTATTTTATATATATGTTAGTTTTTTTTTTCCAATTGTTGTTATGCATTGCACTGCATTATAGGTTGCATTATAATTTTCATTATAGATTTATAGGTGTTTAACAATTATCCCATGTTCATAGTAAGTCATTGAGTCTTTGTTTTTGATTTGTTACTTTTTCTTTTAGTTGTGTTAAAGAGTTGTTTCTATGATTGGTATGACCTCGATGATGATCTATGGTTTTTCATGGCTTAAGAGTTAATAAATTTGAATTTGAATTGAATAATGACACTTGTGGGATTCCCATAGAAGATCTGGATTATGAGCTTTAGTTATAACTTCATTATTGGTTGGATATTCAGTTTAGAGCAATCTTTAAAAAAATTATATGATTTCTATTGTATGTCGAAACCCCTGATGAAAAGCACTAGTAAATTCGGTCATTTATTTGATGTGATATGTTTGATGTGTTGGGTTGATGAGTGTAAGGAGAAAAAAATTCACTTGCACCGCTCGGGGAGGATAAAATTCACTCGAGTGAAAAGAATCATCAATAGGATAAAAATTCACTCGACAATCATAAGAATTGAGAAAAAAAAATGGTTAGTAAAAACAAGAGAATAAAATTCACTCGACAATCATCAATAAACCAAGTTTGATAGAAATGTTCGAGGAGAATAAAATTCACGCAAGGAGGAAGAAAAAGTGTTTAGAAAAAAAACAAGAGAAGAAAATAAGAGCATTATTGAAAATCCGAAGTAGAAAATGTCTAGTAATCTATGGGTGTTTATGACGATTTTTATGTGCTTAATGAATTTGATTGCTCAATACATTATGAATGCAAGCATCCCTAAACCTAATTTGAGTTTAAAGAAATGGGTATGAACGATTTGACGTGGGTCTCATAGTGTCCTAATTATTTTGAGCTTAACGTAATAAATACTCTTGATGCCATGAGAATCATACTGATGAGTGATCATTCATAGAAATTTCTTTGAGTCTCTTGTCTTTCATTTTAAATCTGTCTTTGTTTTGAGTTAGATAGGTTGGGGACAAGCAAAAGTCTAAGCATGGGGTAGTTTGATAGGGTCTATTTTAATCATGTTTTTAGTATAGAATTGCATATTAATTTAGAGTATGTTTACACATTTTATAGCTTATTTGTTATTATTTAGTTTTCGGAGTCTACACCTGTGTTTTATTGATTTCAGGTATTTTGGAGCGAATTTGGAATAAGTATTGGACAAATTATATAAGGTCAGAAGAGAGTTGTAGATTACTCAAATTATGGATCAACCGAATGGGAGTGACTTCATTTGATGACTTCATACGGAAGGAGGCGGAAGGAGCCCAGGACATGTGCTCGACACGGCCTATCAAGCGCTTACTATTACATTAATTTGCTGTTATTCATTAGAAATTAGGTTAGATAGATCATAGAGTGATTAGATATATATTATATAAATGAATAATAAATTAGGATATATTATAGAATATTCCATTAGATAGATGAGGCTACCAGTTCATATATATACATTCATACGGTTTTTGCCGTGAGCCGACTTAGAGATCGGCCGCGACTGACTTTGGAGTTCTTTAACCCTAATTATGTTTTGTTTTGTCTAAACTCTCTCGTTTCGTCTACGAATTGAAGCTTTGGTTTGATAAAGTTGTGAGATTTATATTCTTGTTCTATTCCTATTGATTCGTATTGATTCTTTTGCGAATATTGTTGATTTCTTCTAGTCCGTACAACTAGTTGAGATTATTGCTAGAGTTTTGTACATTTCTCGTAGCGAACCTTAATCCATAGTAGCAATCCTGCCTTTTTAGGACTCGTAGGACTAAACTGGTGTGTAGAGAATCAGTTACATGTTGAATGCTGACTCGTAGCTTGGTGTTGCATGTATCCTGGGTAATCCTTAATCTTAATGCTACTATTAGGTTGAATCTTGACCGTGTTAGGGTTATCTAATTAGTAAGGGTTACTAGGACTCGTAGGACTAGTAATTTACACAAGATCGGGACAGGAACAATAATAGGATGAAAAGAGAACTTGAAGAAGAATCGAGGATCAACTAGTCAAATTAGAGTGAATATTTGTAGATGAAACTATTCCTTTAATTGTTATCTCCATTAACTTGTTTATAGTTTATTTTGTTCTCTTCTTAATTCCACCACTCATAACCCCCTATTCTATTAATTGGTAAATAGACTTAATTTAGGAATAGCTTGATTCTCTGTGGGATCGACTCGTGCTTACCACACTACATTAGTTAGTAAGTTCGAAATTATTTTGATACGGTTTACGCGACTAAAAACCGTCTATCACAACCGTAATGGGAATAAATGAGTACAACGATGCCATGTTGTGCCGGACTTTCCCCTCAACCCTAACAAAGATCGCCCTCACATGGTTTACTAACTTGCCGAAAAACTCTGTGACCAGTTTTACCCAGCTAGCTCATATCTTCACATCTCATTTTGGGAGTGCACGGTCGCGGAAGAAGACAATGCTCGATTTAAACTCAATCAGGCAAGGAGCTAGGGAAACGCTGTGACACTTTTTTACCCGATTCACCAATGTGGTAGTACAAATCTCTAATTTTAATCATGAATCGACGATCATCATTCTCATGGGGAATTTGGCAGAAGGGGGTTTCAAGACTTATTTGTTTCGAAAGAAGCCTGCCAGTTACGATGATTTGAGGGATCGAGTATCAAGGCAAATCGAAGCCGAGGAGGCAGCCAAGTCTAGCTCAAGAGCAAAGACAGGCAATCAAGGCTTTTTTGGGAAGCTTGCCGGAAAATTTAAAAAGAAGAAGGTTAAACTGCCCAGGCATCAGTCAGAAGAAGGAGCTTTTCGTTCCCACCGCGATGAAATACACATGAATTCTGAAAGAGGCCAAGGATCCCGCCAAAGAGAGGATTATCTGCGGTCTTATCATCCAAAGGAGAACATTTACTGGAATCAATCACGCCCATACCATGCAAAGATGGCACGGAGGTAGAAACAATCACGCCCATACCATGCAAAGATTTGTTAACTAGAAGCCGAGAAATCAGGAAGGAGCCCGAAGATCAAGAGAGGGCCACATACCAAAGCCCGAGGGTTTTATAAATACCCTTGCTGGAGGATACTCCATGGCAGGATCGAGTAGACAAGGAAAGAGGAACTACGAGCGAGAAGGAAGGCAACCACCGTCCGCATCTAGCAGAAAAATCTCTCTTTCACAACATGAAGAGATTAATTTTTCCCCCAAAGACGCTGACCCTTTGGTCATCCATGCTCAAATAGCTACCAAGACAGTCAAAAGGGTCTTCATTGATACTGGTTCTTCCATTGATATATTGTCATGGGGCACTTTCTCTCAGATGGGAATCTCCGCGACATCATTGAAGCCATATGCGGGTAGTTTGATTACATTCTCGGGAGGTGAAGTACATATGGCAGGGACGATCAAGTTAACAATAGTCTTGGGGACAACCCCAAGAAGGCGAATGGAGAACGTTGTGTTCACAGTAGTGAAGGTGCCGACCGTGTACAATCCTTTGTTATGACGCATTTTACTCTACAAGTTTCAGATGATAGTATCCATCTATCACTTTGTTGGGAAATTCCATTTGTTAGAGGGAGGGGTAGGTGAAGTCCACGACCAGCAACCTGAAAGCAGAAACTGTTATTTAACTTCCATCAAGAGGAAAAAGGAAGTAATGTGCATCAGTTAGAAGTATGAATCCGTGGTGGGAGACAGTAACCCATCATAACCATCAGAAGCTGAGCTTGAAGTTAGACCGACAGAGGCTAGAATACCAACCGCGGATGAAAGGACTGTCTGCACACCTTTTCCAAATCCGGAGGAAAAGATCTATGTGGGGCAAGCGCTGGAACCTAAGGAGAAAGAACGGGTCCTGGAGATCATAGCAAGATCGAGGGATGTTTTCGCTTGGACACCGCGAGACCTCTTAGGAGTCCCATCCACGACCGTATTACACACATTGAGGATCCGTCCAGGAACAAATCCAATAGTGTAGAAGAAAAGAAAAATGGCCCCCGAGAAGGCAGCCGCGGCAAAAGAAGAAACTGATAAGTTGTTAGAAGCCGGTTTTATTGAAGAAGTGGAAGATTTGGATTGGCTCTCGAATGTGGTATTAGTGAAAAAATCTAATGGAAAATGGAGGATGTGCATTGACTTCTTTGACCTCAATAAATCTTTCACCAAGGACAGCTACCCTTTACCATCCATTGATGAGCTCGTTGACGGAACCGCGGGCAACAGGGTCCTTAGCTTTCTTGATGCTTACTCCGGATATAATCAGATATGCCTTGATCCACAAGACAAAAAGGCAACGACCTTCATCACCAACCAAGGAATATTCTGCTATCGTGTCATGCCTTTCGGACTCAGAAATGCTGGGGCTACGTTTCAGAGAATGGTTGATCGGATTTTTCGCGGATAGATTGGGATAAATGTGTCGATATATGTGGATGATATTGTCGAAAAAATCAAAAGAGCAGAAGATCATGAGGCAGACCTGCAAGAGACATTTGATTCCCTCCGTAGGGGAGGTTTGAACCTTAATGCAGAGAAATGTGTCTTTGGGGTTGATTCTGGAAAATTCCTTGGTTTCATGGTCAGCCATCGAGGAATTGATGTAAACCCCGAAAAAATCATCGCGGTCCAGAATCTCCAACCACCACGAACTATCAAAGAGGTACAATCCCTGAACGGAGCGGTAAACTACCTGAGCCGTTTTTGTTCATGTCTCACGGACAAATCCTTACCTTTCTTTGCCTTACTCAAGAAAAAGGGTCCAATACTGTGGACTCCAGAACTTCACGAAGCTTTCAATGATCTAAAAGCCTTTCTGTCAACACTACCCACCCCGCAGCAACCAGAGAAGCAGGAGACTTTGCATCTTTACTTATCAGACAAGAACATCACTATCAGCGCGGTCTTAACACGAGAAGAAAAGTACCCTGTATACTACATCGGTTTAGTGCTGCCAGATGTTGAGACACGGTATGAGCCAGTAGAGAAAATGATTTTATGTCTCATTTTCGCGGCGAGAAGATTAAGTCCTTACTTCAAGGACCATGTCGTTCGGGTAATGACAGACTTACCTTTAAGATAAATTCTCCATTCACCTTGCATGTCGGGAAGAATGATGAAATGGGCAGTAGAATTAATGGAATTCGAGATTGAATACACCCCCCGACGAGGAGCATTGGCCCAGACTCTAGCCGACTTTATCTGTAAAACAAGTTTTGAATTAAGTGATCAAACGGAAAGAAGCGAGTGGACACTCAAAGTCGATGGAGCAGCCAATAAAGATGGATGTGGAGCCAGAGTCACTCTCACAGCGCCTGACGAGCAACAATTCAAGTACGCATATAAGCTAAACTTTCAAGCCATGAACAATGAGGCTGAATACGAGGCCCTGCTCGCAGGCCTTGAGATAGCCTTGATTAAAGGAGCCCGATAGGTATCCATCTACACCGACTCAGAGGTGATGGCGCGACACATAATAGAGGAATACGGGGCCCGAACTGGTTTGATGCTTGATTATCAAAGAAAAGTACATGCATTATCGAAAGCTTTCTTGAGTTTTTGCTTCACAGTAATCTCCAGAAATGACAACCAGCAGTCGGATGCATTGGCTTGAATGGGGGCAGTCATGCCCGAAGAAGTAGGGGAGGAGGTTATTCTCGAAAGAATGAACAACCGCAGACTTATTCAAGAAGTTTACCACGTTAAAGGAAATGGAGAAGAAGACTGGAGGACGCCGCTCGCGGACTATCTGGGGAAAGGCCTATTACCGATGGAAAAAGACGCAGCTAGAAAGGTGATCACAAAAGCAGCCCGCTTCACCGTCAGAGAGGGAAAGCTCTACAAAAGAGGCTACTGTCTCCCAGACTTACTTTGTGTATCAATAGAAGAAGGGGGTGTTGTCATGAAGGAACTACATGATGGGGTTTGTGCCCATCACCAAGGGTGGAGAGCCTTGGTGGCAAAAGCAACAAGGCTTGGATATTACTGGCCTACCATGAAGCAGGATGTCCAAACCTACATTCAGAAATATGACGCGTGCCAGAGGTTTGGAAATTTGAAGCATCTCCCCATAGAGCCAATGAAAAGTATATTTGGAGCTTACCCGTTTTCTGTTTGGAGAATGGACATTCTTGGTCCATTTCCAACGGCTCCGGGACAACTAAAGTATGTACTTGTTTTGGTGGATTATTTCACAAAATGGGCAGAGGCTAAAACAATGGGACTAATCACCGCGGAGAAAGTAAGAGGATTTCTGTGGAAGAACATAGTCTGCCGATTCGGGGTGCCTGACTCAATAATCACACAGATCACGGACCTCAGTTTGATTGCGAGTCAATCAGAGATTTTTGCGTAGGTTTGGACATAAACCTCAAATTCTCGTTCGTTGCCCATCCATAGACGAATGGGCAAGAAGAAACAACCAATCGACAGTAGTTGCATGGGATACAGAAAAAACTGGGAGGCACGACAAAAGGGTGTTGGGCGGAACTTCTGGCATTGGTCCTATGGTCCTACCGAACAATAGTGAAAACCCCAACCGGATAAACTCCTTTCACTCTAGTTTATGGGACATACGCGGTCATTCTAGTGGAAAGATTGGTCCCGTCAGCACGGATCCTAGCGTACAACCAAGAGACCAATGATGAAGCTCTGGTGATTGAATTGCATCTCATAGAAGAACGCAGGATGTTAGCAGCTTTAAAAGAGTAGGATTGTAAAA
Source organism: Persicaria tinctoria (assembly GCA_037127255.1). Taxonomy (NCBI): domain Eukaryota; kingdom Viridiplantae; phylum Streptophyta; class Magnoliopsida; order Caryophyllales; family Polygonaceae; genus Persicaria; species Persicaria tinctoria. The sequence goes on along the minus strand of JBANSL010000005.1, from coordinate 40,855,798 downwards.
GGCATCATTCCAGATACCGTGATAGGTGAGTCCATCCACGACGTTTCATAAAAGGAGACTTAGTGCTTCGACAAAGCTCCACTGGAGGGAAACTAGACGCAAACTGGGAAGGGCCGTACATAGTCGTGAAGGTGATCCAAGAAGGAGCATACAAGCTTAGCACCCCAGAAAGCGCAGTTTTAAACGAGACCTGGAATGCAGATAATTTGAAGAAGTATTACGTGTAATGACCCAAGCTTGTAAACATGAAAATCTTAGTCGCCCCCGCAATAGTTAAATAAAGCGGTTAGAGGGCGCTTTTATTGCATTTTGTTCGGATCATTCTCAATAAGTCCCCAGGACGCTGGAGCTTTACTCTGCGTCGGGCCTCCGATCGAAGCAATTCTCGGAGACGAGTTCTTTAATAAGTCCCTAGGACGCTGAAGCTTTGCTCCGCGTCGGGCCTCCAATCGAAGCAATTCTCGGAGACGAGTTCTTTAATAAGTCCCTAGGACGCTTGAGCTTTGCTCCGCGTCGGGCCTCCGATCAAAGAAATTCTCGGAGACGAGTTCTTTAATAAGTCCCTAGGACGCTGGAGCTTTGCTCCGCGTCGAGCCTCCGATCGAAGCAATTCTCGGAGACGAGTTCTTGAATAAGTCCCCAGGACGCTAAAGCTTTACTCCGCGTCGGGCCTCCGATCGAAGCAATTCTCGTAGACGAGTTCTTTAATAAGTCCCTAGGACGCTGGAGCTTTGCTCTGCGTCGGGCCTCCGATCGAAGTAATTCTCGGAGACAAGTCCTTTAATAAATCACTAGGACACTGGAGCTTTGCTCAGCGTCGGACCTCCGATCGAAGCAATTCTCGGAGACGAGTTCTTTAATAAGCGCCTAGGACGATGGAGCTTTGCTCCGCGTCAGGCCTCTGATCGAAGTAATTCTCGGAGGCAAGTTCTTTAATAAGTCCCTAGGACGCTGGAGCTTTGCTCCGCGTCGGGCCTCTGATCGAAGCAGTTCTCGGAGAACGAGTTCTTCAATAAGTTCCTAGGGCGCTGGAGCTTTTCTTCGCACCGAGCCTCTGATCAAAGCTATATTCTCGGAGATTAGATTTTCGGTAAGTCCCAAGGACGCTGGAGCTTGGTTCCACGTCTGGCCTCTGATTGAAGCTGTATTCCCAGAGATGAGATTTTAAATAAGCACGAAGGACGCTAGAGCTTTGCTCCGCGTCAGGCATTTCACCGAAGCAATTGAGTTCTCAGGAAATAATGGTAAAATCCTAGAATACTGGATTTTCTTTCCGCATACCATTTGTTTATCAAGAATTAAAATGTGGAAAACCAAAAGACGCATGAGTTTCTTCTTATCACAAGAACTACAACCATGGCTAACGGTTGATAGAAATTGGACAACAAATGACAAAAGTAAGAGGATTTTTGTTGAAGAACATAGTCTGCCGATTTGGGGTGCCTGACTCAATAATCACAGATCACGGACCACAGTTTGATAGCGAGTCAATTAGATATTTTTGCGTTGGTTTGGGCATAAACCTCAAATTCTCGTTCGTTGCCCATCCACAAATGAATGGGCAAGCAGAAAGCACCAATCGATAGTTGTTGCATGGGATACAAAAAAACATGGAGGCACGGCAAAAGGGCGTTGGGCGGAACTTCTGCCATTGGTCCTATGGTCCTACCGAACAATAGTGAAACCCCTTATCGGAGAAACTCCTTTCACTCTAGTTTATGGGACAGACGCGGTCATTCCAGTGGAAAGATGTGTCCCGTCGACACGGATTATAGCGTACAATCAAGAGACCAATGATGAAGCTCTGGTGATTGAATTGCATCTCATAGAAGAACGCAGAATGTTAGCATCTTTAAAAGAGCAGGAGTATAAAAGGCGTCTTTCCAAATACCGCAATAGATGAGTCCATCCGCGAAGTTTCAGAAAAGGAGACTTAGTGCTTCGACAAAGCTCCACTGGTGGGAAACTAGACGCAAATTGGGAAGGGCCGTACATAGTCGTGAAGGTTATCCAAGAAGAAGCATACAAGCTTAGCACCCCAGAAGGCGCAGTTTTAAACAAGACTTGGAATGCAGATAATTTGAAGAAGTATTACGTGTAAAGGCCCAGGCTTGTAAATATGAAAATCTTAGTCGCCCCCGCAATAGTTAAATAAAGCGGTTAGAGGGCGCTTTTATTGAATTTTGTTCAGATCATTCTCAATAAGTCCCCAGGACGCTAGAGCTTTACTCTGCGTCGGGCCTCCGATCGAAGCAATTCTCGGAGACGAGTCCTTTAATAAGTCCCTAGGAAGCTGAAGTTTTGCTCCGCGTCGGGCCTCCGATCAAAGCAATTCTCGGAGACGAGTTCGTTAATAAGTCCCTAGGACGCTGGAGCTTTGCTCCGCGTCGGGCCTCCGATCGAAGCAATTCTCGGAGACGAGTTCTTTAATAAGTCCCTAGGACGCTGGAGTTTTGCTCCGCGTCGGGCCTCCGATGAAAGAAATTCTCGGAGACTGGTTCTTTAATAAGTCCATAGGACGCTGGAGCTTTGCTCCGCATCGAGCCTCCGATCGATGAAATTCTCGGTGACGAGTTTTTTAATAAGTCCCTAGGACGCTGGAGCTTTGCTCCGCGTCGGGCCTCCGATCGAAGTAATTCTCGGAAAAGAGTACTTTAATAAGTCCCTAGGACACTGGAGCTTTGCTCCACGTCGGGCCTCCGATTGAAGCATTTTTCAGAGACGAGTTCTTTAATAAGTCCCTAGGACGCTAGAGCTTTGCTCCGCGTCGGGCCTCCGATCGAAGCAATTCTCGGAGATGAGTTCTTTAATAAGCCCCTAGGACGCTGGAGCTTTGCTCCGCGTCGGACCTCCGATCGAAGTAATTCTCGGAGGCAAGTTCCTTAATAAGTCCCTAGGACGCTGGAGCTCTGCTCCGCGTCGGGCCTCCGATCGAAGCAGTTCTCGGAGAACGAGTTCTTCAATAAGTCCCTAGGGCGCTGGAGCTTTTCTCCGCGCCGGGCCTCTGATCAAAGCTATATTCTCGGAGATTAGATTTTCGGTAAGTCCCAAGGACGCTGGATCTTGGTTCCGCGTCGGGCCTCTGATTGAAGCTGTATTCCCGGAGATGAGATTTTAGATAAGCACCAAGGACGCTGGAGCTTGGCTCCGCGTTAGGCTTTTCACTGAAGCAATTGAGTTCTCATGAAATAATGGTAAAATCCTAGAATGCTGGATTTTCTTTCCACCTACCATTTGTTTATCAAGAATTAAAACGTGGAAAATCAAAAGACGCGTGGGTTTCTTCTTATCACAAGAACTACAACCATGGCTAACGGTTGATAGAAATTGGACAAGAGATGACAAAAGTACAGCGTCACATAAAAGAAAAGTGCATTAGATGTCATGTGAATATCGTTTATTCACATCCTCCTAGGTCCGGCTGGAATAAGATGAGTTCTACCTTGACTCAAGCAGAATCCATTTGAAGGTGGACCCTTTGAATGGGGAGAGGCCCATTCATCATCCACCTCGTCTCCTACTGAATCCAGAATATGAACCTCAAAACGGATTCCTCCTTTATAAATGAAAGTCACTGAATACCCAAAATCGATACTATGCGACTTAACAAAGTTTTTCCAGCCTCCTCTCAAAAAGGGAATTCCATAGTCACCGCGAATAAGTTCTACGGAGAAATTACGAAGGATCCTAGTGGATAAAAGAACATTCCTAGGGAGATCCGGGCCAAGTTCATCCTTAAAGCGTAATGGTAAGGACTGAAAAAACATGAAAAGATTAAAGATCTCAGAAAGATTAAACTTAAAGAGTGATTAAACACAGAAACAGAAGCTAACCAAATGACGAAGTTGTTCTGGAAAGCTGATGTGTTCAAAGAATGACCAATTTGGTTGAGTAGGAGAAGGCATGACCAGAGGAAAAAATCGAGTTTTGATGTTAGGCATACCCTAGCATATTTCTCTTTGTAGGAAAAACCTTAGCAAGTGGTTCAGGATTTAAAAAATAATACACCAGACGAGCAGAAACAGGTCCTCGAGAGAAACAAAAGGTCACAAGCTGAACCTAACAAGTGGCATGTCGTGCACGAGGCAACAGAAAATATCACTCAGAAAGATAAATCTAGGGAACCCGTGAATGGCGTATGATGACAGAATAGTGGCAAGAAATAATCCCCGAATCTAATTCACGTGGCCAACATGCACAATTCCGGAAAAATTCAAAAGTCAAAAATTCATAATATTTGACCATTATAATAACAGTTTGCCCGCCCATTCTTTAAGAAAAGAACCCACGGTTAAGAGTAATCCAAGAAGAAAACCTAAGACAATATTTGAATAAAAAGATAAAGTGAATATTGCCAACACTGCCGTGGACATATCGATTGCCTTAATAATCGCAAACCAAACCTTGAACTTCGTTTTCTGCCACGCACAAACATTTAGGTTGCAAATTAAGGGGGTTACTTGTAGTACATGCACCAAGCGTAGCAAAGACAGATAGTCACGGAAGAAGTTTTGAGTGCCTTCTTATTAAACAAAATAAAGCTAAGGTATTAGAACAAATAGAAGACCCCAAGCTCAAAATCCATTTGAAGCTGGACCGTGGGAGGGGGGATCCTTACAATTAATCCCGCGCTCTCCTCCACGGGGGTCCACCACCTGGACTTCGAAATGCGCCTCACCCATATGGGTAAATATCATAGAAGCACCCCTCTCAAAACCATGCGACTCAACAAAATCGTTCCATCCGCGGCCCAAATAGAGAAGACCACAGTCACGACGTTCTATGCAGACGGGAAAATTTCGTATATGATGAGAAGAAAGTAAGACTCGCCCAGGGATGACATCCTCATACACTTCCTCAAATATGAGCGGCAACAGCTATAAGATAAGAGAAAATAAATTCAAGGAAAAATTCGCAGGAGAAGAGGGAGAAAATAGACATAAAGCCTCACCATGCGCGTAAATTGCTCTGGATAATCGATTGCCTGGAAGAAGGCCCATCGAGATCCTTGCACGGAGGCCACGTCAGCCCTGAAAGCTAGAGGAGGAACTATGGTAGATCCTCGCATCTCGAAAAAAGAAAGAGGAGATCAATAGTTTTGTTCTAATCCCATCGATCACGAGGAAACAATAAAAAAAAGGGGGAAGTGCATGCATGATGCGCAATAAGTGATACAGAAATGCATAGCACGCATCCTTTTTTTAGACAGAGATTTGTTTTATTGCAAGACGACTGATCATTTCTCTGTAACCCAACAATCCTTTCAAGGGAGTCCCTAAACGACAAAAGTAATTCAGAAAGCAAAAAACATACGGGCTACCCCTGAACAAAGGGCGATAAAAGCAAAGCAAATGAATCTTACTCGGTTGGTATAAAACGCACAAGAAGGACAGGTATGATAAACACCCTCTGGAAAAAATGGACCCAGGGTTGCCTCATAGGGCTTTCTATAGGGTCATTATGAGGGAAGAACCACTCCAGCTACTCCGACTTCCATTAATGTATGTTTTGATCGATGAAGAGGCACACACTCAAGCTAGGCTTTGGTCTCGTTCCAACCAGGAACATGAAGTGAAGGTGGAAAGAGATGGAGACGGTCTTTTTTAGTTAACACAAGGGTGGCGCGAGTTTACTCAAGCTAATCGGGTTAATGTAGGATCAGCTTTGATCTTCACCTACATGGGAGATTCCATCTTTGAAGTTGATGTCGTCAGCCCTAACAACGAGGAGAATGAAGAGGTAGGGCATCCTTAATTTTTCATGCCATGTAGCCACGTGATCGCCCCTAGTATGATGTAATAGGTTTAAATGGATCAGCCTTCCGAATCTCAAACATGTTTCCTTTTATTACGAATAATAAAAGATCCCCCTTTAAACCTGATAAAAATTACAAAAATGAAATAGATAGGAAATGAAAGTCATGTTTTTTCTCCGAGCCTCACGCGGAGCGGTCCGCTCAATTACAAACTTTAGGAATTTATTAGGACTTTCAACAAGAACCACTTGATGAGGAAGCAGAGCTTTAATTGGCATCATCATCATTGTTGATCTCGCGACGCGGACAAACTTTAAAAGAAACATTGCCCCTATGAAAAAACATCATAGCGCTGCCTATCCCCAGATGATGAAGGATAAGGAACTCGTCCCATCCGCGTTCAAGATGAAAAAGGCCATTTTCGCTTCAAGATACCACCACTGGGAAGTCACGAACTAAATATGATGAGAGGAAAGCTCATTCGGGAGGCAGCGGCCCATATTCGGCCTCAAATTAAGGAGGTAAAACCTGCATGCAATCAAGAAACATAATTCGAAAAACTGTCTTGAACTTTTTAAAGAAAAACAAAAGAGAAGCTTACAAGTCGAGAAAGTTGGTCCGCGGTCTCAATTCTTTGGAAAAAAGCCCAAGGATTAAAACCCCCTGAAGACATTATGGATATGATAACGTAATTGATCACAAAATCATGAGAAGTAGTGACCATTGCAAGAGGATTTGGCCCTTTAAAAAGAAAAAATTACATCTTACGGATTAGAGACAAATGGAGGGAAAGTTTTGTACATATGGACTAACCCTCTCAACACTTGGAGAAAACGTCAGGGCGTCAGTAAGCAAAAAAGTTACACAAATAAAGTGTTCCGTCCAAAATGTCTCAAGCCAAGCTTCACAGGAAACGTGCATCCCATGAAACACCAAAAAAGCCATCACAGGCACCCAAGCTGATAAAGTTTCAGTTTTAAGCTACAAATTAGAGTTAAAACACTAGGAATCAAGTAATAGTAGTAGCCATTGTTTCGTCTTCATTAGCAACATCTTCAGTGTCTTCATCCTCGGTGTCCGATTCCTCCGCGGCCATCTACTCCTTTGAGAGTCCCCAGTCCGCACTACTCACGCTTGGCTCAAATTTCTCCAAGGGAACTCCAAGATGGGCTGCAGAACGTGACACACTCTGATTAATTCCCGCGACCATCCCCTTCCGAAAATAGCTAAAGAGCTTGTCCTTTAAAATACTCGTGCCCTTTGGGGTCTGGAGACAAGCCTTGGCTACGGAAGACAAAAAGGATGCGCCAGCTTCAGTTTTAACCCATTCAGAAGACAAGTATTCCAAACCCTTGGGGCGTTGAAGCCATTGGAGAGCCACGTCTTGGTATGAGCGAGCTTTAATGTTGTCAAGCTCCTGTTTAGTAATAGACTGCTCCTCGCGGAGAATCGAAAATTCCTCCTCCAGCTTATCAATACTAGCTTGTTTTATTTGAAGAAGCTCTCGCGAACGCTCTTCCGAAACCTCGCTCCTTAACCCGCAAGCTGACATCATCCATTGAAGCTTTTAAGTCGTCACACTCTTTCTTCAAGACCTCCACAGTCCCTTTTGTCACTTGAAGTTCATCATGGAGTTCCGCGGACCTCTTTTTAAACTTCTCAACTGAAACTGGGTCACCAACTGTATTCCCAAGAATCCGCAACTGGTGCGACAGTTTTCTAATCTCCGCGTCTCTCTTCACAAGATCCTCTTCATTACACACAAGACGTCTTTCAACGTCAGTTTGAATCACCCTCAGGTAAGACCAAAAGCAAATAAAAAAATAAAAAAAGGGGGTTAATCAAACCACGTAGTTTCTTTCAAAAAGAAAGAAAGCAGAACAAAAGGTTGCTTAAAAATTAGGGGTAGCTTACCCACTTGTTAAGACGATCAAAGTTCGTTGAAAGATTGACAACACCTAACCGCTTAATATAACCCTTCTCATTAAAGCAAAGCTTTTTCGTAGGGAAGGCAAGGCTCGCTAGATCAACCATCCCAAAACCAGGAACCGGGTACTCGGGAAGATTTGCCTCGCCCTCAACAAAAAGCCCTTTTTCAGCCGCGATAGATACCTCAACAGTTTTGCTAACCTTCCTCTTCTTCTTGGAGGCTACAAGGGCAGATGAACGAGGACGCTTTTCCCAGGGAACAGGAACCAATGAAGAAGACTCCACAAGAACACCAGGTTCTTCTAATGAGGTAACGTCGATAATTGGAGCCGTCTCAGAGACTGGAGGAAGGTCGCGGACGTCCGAACTTTTTTTTTCCCGGCTTTCGCTTTATGACGCTTCAAGAGGGAGTCTAGATCCATTAAATCTGAATACAAGAACATCTAAGGATAAGTAATCCATTAACACGAACGAAACATGGGACACAAATATTAACCCTCAAAGAAATAATGAAAACAAAGAAGACACCTAGTTGCGGATGAGAAAGACTCAAACCAGCCATCTCAAGACGGAATGCAGAGATCATCTCAGGTCAGGGGAACCTAGGTTTGTGGGCGAACGATTGTTTAAACTTAAGAAGATTAGGAACTACTGGTTTTTTCACAGGACAAAATCTCCTTGGAACAGTCCGACAATTAAAACCGTTCCCTGATTTGTCACGGACCAGGAACCACTTGTGTTTCAAATTAGGTTTGCTAGAAAGCCTCTCCATATAACCACAGTTCGAATTGCACTGGTAAAACCTTGAGTCTTGAGTTCCATTTTTTAAAGAGAAAATACTAAACATCAACTTCAGGGAAGGAGTGACCCCGATATCCTTGCACCTCATGATAAAGCTAGTAAAAAACATCCAACCATTTGGGACGATTTGAGCAGGGCTCAAGTTATATTCACCCAAAAATTTCGTGAAAAAAGGGTGTAAGGGAAGTCGGAATCCCTGAGATGGGCTAGCCGCGTAGACAACTAAGAAATCCTCATATGCATCCAGACAACCTCCTCCCTAATCGGGAAGGCAAAATTCAAGATCAGAAGGCCATGGAAAAACTTGAGAAATAGCATCAAGATCGGCTAATCCAAGCAGGGTAGTACAACCCCTAAGTTCTTCAACAGGAGATCGCCACGGGCGGACTCTTTCAGCAAATATCAGAGGACGAGTGGAAGGAGGCGGCTGAAGTCTAAAGTCTCCACGAAAGAGACAAGTGTCCAAATCTTTTAGGTCGTACAGCGGAGTGTCCAGATAAGTCATGTTTTCTTTGGAACGAATCCTTTTTGGGGTTTTCGCCACACCAATAAGAGAAGCCTCATAAGGAATCCAAGTCGTTTCAGTCTCTTGATCAACGTCCACAGGATGAGAGGTAGAGGAAGGGCCCGTTTCCTCAGAAGAACGGATTCCCGATTCACCCACATCTTCAGAATTTACATCTCCCGCGCATCCCTTCGAAGAAGAAGAAACTGTGTAAGGAGAAGAATAGCAATCAGGGTCAGAACGCTTCTGACACCTTCTCACCTTAACAAGACTGCATGTGGGACCAACCCGAGCCGGAGTAGAACCAGATCTAAAAGAAGATGACTCCAACGAAGAACCGCTGGAGCTAGAAGAAGAACTCTCGGAAGTAGAGGAGGAAACCTCATGAGGATGACGCGGATGACAAGACGAAGCCCCATCACCTCTCTATCCTTCTTCTTTTTCAAAGTCATCCAACAAATCGTGCTCTCCGCTGAGGTTAGCCATTCCCAGAAGAAACTAAAGAAAATCGTGTGAAGATTTGCATACGCGGAACAAGATCTAGATTAAAGAAACAAAAAAAAAGTTCATAAGCGAAATTTCACCCTAATTTTCGATCTGCACATCAGGGAACTTGAAAAAATAGAAGACAAAAATTTGGAAAAAACTTGAAACAAGAAGAACCACCTTGGTTTTTTTGAAGAACACTGCCGGAAACTTCAACTAGGATGAAACCGGCAACCAGAAACCCCCACCGGAAGACTAGAAGTAGATAAGAACAAAAATTTAGAAAAGCCAGAAGAGACAAATGTGGAGTAAAAAGAAAAGGAACGGGGTAACTTATAAAGAAATTACCGACTATTGAAATTCCAAAAGATAATTGGGTCAAAAGGGCCCTTAATGGGCGGACACCAGAAACTAAAGCCCATTATTTATAAAATGATACAAGGATTGAAACGTCACAAATATTTAGATGTTTTCCGTACTAAGATTATCGACTCGCGTCAATCCCATTCGGAATCAACTCGGCCCGAGGAGCTGTGACGAAACTGGTTAAGAAAACATCCATCAATAAGTAAAGAAAAGAAACAAAAGGAAAGGTACAAATGCCACAAAGGTAACCGCAGACAAAATTGGGCCCTCAAAAGACATATCGTCCTCGGACAGGAGAGGGGGGGGGGGGTACGTGTCCAGCATGCCCCCATCCCACGGGTAGGACACGTGTCAACCAGGAGATGACATGTGGCGACTGCCCGAGGACTTCTCATCAATTATAAAAGGGAAAAGTTTAACCAAACAAAAGGACTTTTTGGCAAGGGCGAGGAGGAAAGGGAGAGAAATGAGCGAACCTGAAGTAAGATCCAGAGAAAGAGAGATAACGCGATACAAGGATAGCAAAGTGTAAAAGATCTTTATCAGGAAACAGAGCTACTCAGCGGATACGGATTAATTTCATCCGCGTACAACTTTCAGATTCTTTCTTGCCAGTCGATAGTCTGAAGTTAAGATCAAGAATTCGTTACCATCAACTCGAAAATCAGCGGACGGTGACAGGTAAAAGTTCATCCTCATTTCGTTGACGAAATCCCGATGAGGAGATAGATTCATAAGGCCGTATTTTGTACATTTACCGCATCACCTTACATGACTACCGTCGGGCTCACCCCGACCCTAGAAGTTGGGTAACTACTCGCTCTTCATCATCAAGAAACTCATCAATAATAAAAAGGAACTAAATTGCATTAATGAAATCAAACAAGACTTACAACCGAACAAAGCCAACTCTGCTCTCGCTTCACAAACTTGCACTCGGCTCCAAATCTCTCTCTCCTACTCGCTATCTCTCTCTCTCTCTCTCTCTCTCTCTCTCTCTGTGTTCTCTTGTGGCTTGACTTGGATGATTCTAAAATCCAACCCCTAAAGCCTTACTTATAATGTTCCTTGTAGATATTCTAGGAAGGAACAATTATATATCTAAATCTAAAACTTTCTATCTAATAATATAAAGATAAAACATTATGATAAAGGAAATAAATCTCTAAAGGAAACTAGGAGTAGTTGTGGATAAATCCTTCTTGACTTGATAGATCTTGTTGTGGTTGGATAGAATTCCACATATCTTCTCTTGCAAGCAATTCTATCTTCTCGTCTCCAACTGGATTGTCCTCGACGTTGACCCGACTCCTCGACGTCGAGTAGAATTTTCCTCCTGGATTGTACTCGAGCTCGAGCAGGATTCGGACTCGTCGGGTATACTCGACGTCGACCAAACTCCTCGACGTCGAGTAGGATTGTTCTGGTCGAGTGAATCTGCTCGACTTCGTGTGGAATTCTGGGCGCTGGAGTACTCGACTTCGACTAGAAGTGGTCTACGTCGAGTAGAATTGTCAGCTCTCAGCATTCTGCTGCTCTGTTCTTGAAACGCACTCTTCCGAGTCATTGTTCGTTCGATTGACGCATATGAGCATGCATTGGAAAGCTCTTTTCGAGGGCTACACCTTTCATGAAGACATCAAAGCTTTATTCAGAACGATGAATGGTGAAAAATGACGTTTTCTCCAGGTGCACCATCCTTAGCTTCTTCATGACTTTTCTTTAAGCTCAAAAGTGCGCCCGATTTCTGCGAAATATAAAAAAACTTGTGTAGACCTCCATAATTGGCAAATAAGCATAAACTATAGGGGTGGGCACAAATCCCGCAAATCCCGATCCCGTCCCGGGCCCGTCCCGATCCCGGTGGGATTTCAAAAAAAAAAAAGTAAATCCTGTCCCGGTCCTGTCCCGCAAAAATTATGCAGGATGGGACGCGGGACGACCCATCTCAATCCCGCAAATCCCGTCCCGTCCTGCATATATATTATGATACTATATAAATAATATATTATCTTATACAGTATATTATATATTATATATAATAGATATATTGTGTGTGTATCTATATTTGATTCATATGTAGTGTGTACATATATACACACTGTAATACATATATATAGCCGTATAGGTATACGAAGGATATACTTCGATCAACTGTATGTTCTTAGTAATTAGCAATTTGATTAGTTAGCTTTCATAACTATATTCTATACAATACAGTGTATATATATTATATATATATTTTTTACAGTAGGCAACCAGTAGAATGTCTTTGAACAAAGATCATTCTTGATCACCCCGAAGGATGATGTTACAAAGCTCCCTATAAAAAGGGAAACTAGGACTACAATTAACACTATACTTAGCTATGAAATCAGTCGCTTGGTTGGCTTCTCGATAGCAATGCTGAACTTTAGCTGATACAAACTCCTTCAAAGGTAATCTGATCTTTTCAACCACTCTTAGAATCTCCCATGAACTTGAATTCTGATCTTCAACTGCCTTGACAACTCCCAAGCTATCTCCTTCGATAATGACCTTACTCCATCCTCTTATGCGGGCAATTTCTAACCCTTTGCAGAAAGCAAGGGATTCTGTTAGGATTACAAATCCCTTAGGAATATCTTCAAAGAACATATCAATTACCTTTCCATTTCAATCTCTGACAAACCCCCCAATGCGGCAATCGCCCGACGGTTTAACCGACCCATCTACATTGATTTTGTAGATAGGCATTGGGGGCTTTGCCCATTTTATATTTATTCTCCTTTTGGGCTTAAGTTTCTTGGCTTCACCATCTTTTGTAAGATTAATCCATTCCCGTATACTGTGATTAGCTTTCCTTACTGCTGCTTCCAAATCGTCTGGTTTGCTTCCTTTAAAGATAACCAAATTACGAAATTCCCAAATGTGCTGCCATAATATACATAGGTGTTCAAATTGTGGATTGTTCCTTCTTATGTTAGGTAAATTTGTCGTTGATACTATAGTGTCATGAAGGCCAAAGAACCTATCGCCGCTTAACAGTTCATATTTTGCAATTATCATTTTTGTGATAGAGCATTTGAGGAGTAAGTGATCGTTGTCCTCAGTGTATGCATTGCAGAGACAGCAAAGACTAGGGACTTTGTTGAAATATCTGTTTAAGCGGTCAGTTGTTGCCAAGCCAGCTGAAGTTATCTTCCATATGAAATTATGCGTTCTTGGCGGCACATGTAGTTTCCAGATCCAGGCATTATCATCATTAGTTGAGGTTGTATGTATTGATTTATCAGTACTTGATTTAGTTGTATATATCCCTTCCTTGTTAAATTTCCAAACTAGTTTGTCTCTAGCATCCCAGGTAGGGATGTCAATCTGAATGATTTTTTGAACTATTGTATGTGGAAATAAGGAGGTAATTAGGTCTACATTCCACTTCTTGTCATCCTTAATTATATCCGATACCTTCATGTCTGGGTTATTATTATTTCTGTATTGCTCTAGATTCTCTCCCTTTAACCACGGGTCAGACCAAATGTTTACATTTGAACCATCACCAATGATCCAGAAGAGTCCATCAGAAAATCTATCTCTTAATTGTAGGAGGCGACCAAATTGCCAGGACGTGTTATGTATATTTAAATCTGAAATCTTGCGATTTTGAAGGTACTTTTCTGTTATGACTTTGACCCATATATTATCAGGGTCAGTGTATAGCTTCCAGAGTAGTTTCATTTGTAAAGCTATATTCTGTTCCTCTGCTTTCTTGATTTCTAATCCACCCATTTCCTCTGAGGCACAGATTTTGTCCCAACTAATGAGTGGTCTATAGTTTAGTGATTGTGTTTTGTTCCAGAAGAAATTCTTGTTAATCTGATCAATCTTTGCTAATATTCCTTTTGGGAGTAGGAAACTTTGCATTAAGTAATTTGTTTTTGAGCTAAGATTGGCTTTGATAAGAGCCATTCTCCCTGCTTGAGATATTGAGCTAGATTTCCATTTTGGAAGTTGCTTTTTAAGGCTTTGAAGAGCATCTTCAAAGACCTCATTTTTAACTCGCCCATTCATAATAGGGATACCAAGGTATTTTTCCAATCCCGTAGCGATAGGGATATTCATTTGATGGGCCATATTTAAGGCTCTGGTTCTATTTACATTTTTGGAGAACTGCATGGAGCTCTTATGGTAGTTTATGGTTAGTCCTGACATGTTAGAGAAGTGGTTAAGTATATTTTTGATTGTATCAAGACTTTTGTAAGAAGCCTTCGCAAAAATTAAGGTATCGTCCGCAAATGTTAGGAGGGGGATTGGGGTACTATTGGGAGTAATTTTGACACCCACTAGTGCATCATCTAACTGGGACTCTTTCTGTAGTTCCCTTGCCAGACTTTCCATGACTATGATGAAGATGTATGGAGCTAAAGGGTCACCCTGTCGGAGACCTCGTTCAGGTGTAAAAGGTTTTCCCGGATTATTGTTAACCAAAACAGAGAATGTAGATGTAGTTAGGCACTTCATAACCCATTTGATCCATTATTCATGAAAACCCAGTTTTTTTTAATGAAGCTTCTATGAAGCTCCAGCTGAGTTTGTCGTATGCCTTTTCCATGTCCAGTTTCAGCGCCATCCATCCAGGCTTACCCTTTTTTTTATGGAAAGAATGGAATACTTCATGTGCTATATTAGTGTTGTCTTGGATTGATCTCCCTTGCACAAACGCCCCTTGAAAGGGATTGATGATGCCCGGTAGAATCGGTTTTAATCGGTTAGCTAGGATTTTTGTGATGGTCTTATAAATTATTTTGCAAAGACTTATTGGTCGATAATGGTGGATTGTGGTAGGATTATCTACTTTTGGTATTAGCGCTAGGAATGTCTGATTTATCTCTGTTAGAATCGAACCAGAATGAAAGAAAGCTTTCACTTCTTTCCATACAGAGTCTCCAACTATATTCCAATATTTGGTATAGAATTCAGGCGGAAAGCCATCAGGACCTGGAGATTTGTCTTCCGCCATGCTAAAGATGGTATCTTTAATTTCTCTAGTTGTAGGTTGTTTAATGAGAATGTTGTTTTGATCCTGAGTAATCACCGGATGCAAGAAGGTGAGTTGATTAGGATCAATTGGATTTCTACCGGTGGATATAAATCGCTCTTTCAACTCATTAGTGATATGATCTCTGATCTAGGCTTTATCAGTGATAATAATTTCGATTGCTCCTAACCTTAGCCAAAGATTGGAAGTACCTAGTGTTTTTATCTGTAAGATGTAAATGCCTTGTTCTAGCTCTTTGTTTCCAGAATTGGTGGCTGTAATTGAGAATCTGTATTCGTTTATTTTCTAGTCTATTTAGTTTACTCACATACTGGGAAGACAAAGCTCCCCAAGGAAGGGCTTGTTGAAGAGCCATGATTTTTTGATCAACTTCTTGCAGTTGTTTATCAAAATTGTTTCTGTTTGTTTTGCACCAGTTTTTTGTATTCTGTTTAAGTAACTTTTGTTTTTGGACTAGCTTGAAGCCAAAGGAGCCTGTCATTCTGTTTTTCCAAACATTAGCTACAATTTTCTCATAGGTTGGATTATAGGTCCATGCCATCTCAAATCTGAAGGGAGAGCCCTTATCAATGGAGGCAGTTCCCAATCTCGTGGTGATCAGACAGTGATCTGAGGTAGAGAATGAGTGATGCTGAGTAACCATGTCTCTAAATTTAGTGTAGATATGATGGTGAGCCAAGATCCTGTCTAATCTTTCAAATGTGTTATCAATCTTGTTTTGATTCTTCCTCCAAGTGAAGGGAGATCCTTGAAAGGGTATGGTATGAAGGTTTAATTCGTTTTTGACCTCTCTTAGTCTTCGGAATCTGTTGGTGGAGGGATTGGAACCACCCACCTTTTCATTATCATTCTCTATGTCATTTAGGTCCCCAATAATGAGGATTGGGAGATTGTGCAAGTTTGTTTTAACATATATCTCTTTCCAAAAATCAGCTTTCTCACCTTCAATAGCAGGAGCATAGACAAAGGTGAGTAGTATGGTTAGGTTGTCAATAGAGAGTTTTATCATGGCCATTCTATCTGTCGTCTCCATGATAGAGTTATCCTCTATAAGCTTATCATTCTTAAAAAGAATCCACATGTCTCCCTTGAGTCCTTTAGATGCAATGAAAATCATTTTTTGGAATCCAGCTTCCTTTATTTGTGCCTCATAGGGAGGGATCATAGCCTTAGTTTCAGATACAGCAAGGATGTCCAGCTTGTTTTTTAGGCGAATGTGTTTAAGTTCTGGCCATAAGGACAGCCTCCTCGAGCCCCTGATATTCCAGTAACCTATATTAATCATAAATATGCTTGTAATCCTGCCCAAAGGCATGTGATTTTAATAGATTGGTGTACATATTTGCTTTGTTTATTGATATGTTTTGGATAACCAAAATCAGTGGGGGTAGAAGAGTACCTCCAAAAGGTTTTAGCCTTAGTTCCCGGTAGACAAGTATAAATTTTGATTTGAAGTTTGTAGCATTTCCTCTGAAAAAATCAGAATGGAGGAAGTTTTTGACTTGAAGTGTATATATATTATATATTGTGTATAATTATATAATGTGTCCAGTGTGTATATATATAAAGAAAATTGTAAAATATAAAAAATATTATAAATTTATATATGTTACGTCTTTAAAACCGCAAAATGTATAAGAATTTTATATTTTTTTATAATGTTTTTTTATTTGAGGGTCAAGGCCCATCCCGTCCCATCCCGTGCGGAATTTAAAAAAAAGTAGTGAATCCAGTCCCGCAAAAATTACGCGGGACGGGACGCGGGACGAGCCCAATCCCGTCCCGTCCCATCCCACGCCCACCCCTAATAAACTACATAGATTATGTACTATTCTAACCCAAATGTATGAAATGCATGAAGAAATCGATATAAATGTAAGTAGAAAACATGGCGAAATAGGCTCACAACAAACACCCCATACTTAAGCTTGCTTGTCCTCAACCAATACTCTTAATGGTCATTCAGGGGAAGAATTCAAACTCTCAACATCTTAGATTCATTGTTATATGTCTCTGCAATCAATTACCATCCTTGAAAAGGTACTAATGTCACAAATCCATGCATGTGCAATAAAAAGCAACGTTATACACAAAAGGAGGGTTATGCAAAACCATTCATAAGTGACAAAACATTAATAATCAAGAGGACTTTAATTAAACTCAATAAGGAGTAGATTGGTAAAAGGCTAAAGGTGGACAATTTTTGGCCATGTGGTGCTAATAATCCGGGGAAATGGAGTACTTTCCCAACTTTCATATCACATTCCTTCTTCTTTTGATTTCTCACCTTTTGCTCATTCTCTCAATGTTTTTTTCAATATTATGCTTTTACCTCTCTAACCTTAGCTCTGCCTTCTCGCGAGTCGCAAACATGGGTGCCATGAATGGCTCCGGATACTTAGTGCTTCAGACTCATCACATTGGTGTCCCATCCTGCGAAACTATTATCTCAACGCAGACAGCGTTGATCTACCTTTATCTCCTGAGATGACCGGATTTTCTTTCACTCATTAAATTTTCCATAAATTTTCAATTTCTTCCCAAACTCCAAATATGATAGTAACAACAACACAAACACGATATAATAATCTTCATAATGTAGCTTTCATTCTCAACATAATCCCCGAATAGGAAATAAGGTAAAGAATGGGCAATATTTAGAACATATGGAGCAAATATGAAATAAGGCATATTATGGCTTTTGTGACGCATAAGCATATGTAAGGCTTAGGATTATAACAATATGAGCATTATATGGAAAATATAAAGTCCTCCATCCTCTTATTATGCAACATGTCAAAAGCAACTTAAAATTTACCTTATTTAATGGTTTTCATGAAATATGCACTTCATTGTGACTTCCCTTTACAAGGAAATTTCACGCTATATCTCTAATGAATCCAATTTTGCATCGTCGAGTTCAATCAAAGCTTCCATGACACTTATTTTAAAAAAAATCAATAGGGGTGATTTTTCAAACTTTGGAAAATAACATGTAAGCACATAGATAAAATATGAATTCCGATGTAGCCATCTATGTATAAGCAATTCAAGAAATAAACTTTAAATATGCACACATAATGTCAAATAAAATCAACTATGCATAAAGTAAGCCCTTCCTTCACCCCATACTTAAACATTACAGTGTCCTCACTGTATAAAAACAAGGGTAAAGAAAGAAACTCACTAGACATGTGTGCAGATCACCGGAAATCGAGTGTGAATGTTACTGCAGAGGTAGTCGGAATTGAGAAAGTTGGTCGATATCGAGGAACTTGGTTGACTTCGAGGAGTACTACTCGACATCGAGTAAGATTGAACCTCAGGATGGCCTTCTCCTCGACCACAGGTTCGTTGCTCGTCGATGGGTGGTCGATGTCGAGTACCTTACTCGAAGTTGAGTAGGTCTGCAACTTCTCTCACCTGCAGTATTCGTTAGACGAAAAAATATACACAATAGAAAAACTTAAAAACAATGTCCAAAACCAAAAACAAAAGCAACAATTTCCAAAAATCCCAAAAACTAATTGTCTATTTACAAGCTCTAGATTTTATAGTCGCTAGGCCGACTTTCTCCATTAAGCTCAAGGTAGAATCTGCAGGGCCCATGTAGCTTGGGCTTCAAACAAGACTCCATTTTTTGTCCATCAGCTGCAGTCCTCCTGAATGGATCTTGTTCACCGTGAAAGGTCCCATCTTCTTCTTGTTGAATTTGTTAGGAAATCAATGATCCTTTGATTTCGAAACATAGACCTTGTCACCTACTTCATATTCCTTGGGATAATCATTGGAAACCCTGCATAATCGCACATACCAAAGCAAACCTCTCCCATGTATAGATAAATCTTTAATTGAAACAGGAGAAGAGATGCAGTACCTTGGCTTACCTTCGCAGATTTGGATTTCGGGACCTCGAGGTCTGGTCGACTTCGAGTATAGGTACTCAACGTCGAGGACATTGATGCGTCTGGTAGACCGTTCGACGAGGAGGAAGGAGTCGAGGAATAATTCTGGTCGTCGTCGAGTAGTCTACTCGACGTCGAGTAGGGCTTGGCTTCGGGTGAATTGCTCGAAGAAGGGCCAGTTGGTGGAGAGCTCGGGTTTTGGTCAACGTCAACCAGAGTACTCGACGTCGAGTAACTTTGGTCGACTTCGACCCCACACTTGAATCCTAGCAAGGCATCCGAAAAGAAGTTAGTCGATATCGACTTACCTTGGTCGATGTCGAGTAGGTCCTCTGTGTCGTCGTTCAGGATGAACATGATCTCCTCCACCTGGGCTTCCATATCCCTCTTTTCCAGCTCATCCGGAGTCATATTTCTTACCTTAGGCTCCCCGCAGGTGATGTACCTAGCTGATATTGACATGACTTCTTCCATGGGACCCGTGTGCCTTTCAGATTTATTAAAGGAATACTCAATTACCTCATCGCTGATGTTGAAAGTGAGCACCGCCTTCCTTATGCTTATGTTGGCATCCACCGTCGCCAAGAAGGGTCTTCCTAGAATGATTGGAAAAGCAGTGTCCTCTGCCATATCAATAACTAAGAAATCAGCAGGGACAAAGAACTTACCTACTTGCACTGGTACATTGTCCACCATGCCTGTTGGGATGACCACCGTGTTGTTCGCCGTGTATAATTTTGCATCCATAGGCTCTAGAGCACCTATCTTAATCTTGGACCAGATTGATAAAGACTTTATACTCACACTAGCTTCCAAGTCACATAAAGCATTAAATTTGTATTGACCTGATCCAATGTTTATAGCAAATTTACCTGGATCTGGCCTTTTTTCTAGAACGTCCATTTGGCTGCACTCCTCTGAGATCTCAGCCATTAATCGCTTTTTGCTTAGAATATCCTTGAGGAACTTGACGTATGATGGCATCTCATTAAGAGCTTCTGTGAAGGGTATTGTGACGTTGAGCCTTTGAAGAATCTTTATGAAACACTGGAACTTCTTCTATGCTGGATCCTTTGGAGATTTTGATGGGAAAGGCAGCTTCTTCTTCGTCGGAGGTGCAAAAGGGTGGTCGATATCGACAGAAGGTTGGTCGACATTGTAACACCCCCTTTTATAAACGAGAGAATGTTACAGCGCCAGTGATTACTCGCACTTTAATGTCTTCGTAACCACCTTAGGCTTATAGGGACATGCTACCATGCTCCCATAAACAAGATGATAATACAATTAAATATAAATAGCGGAAGTCTTAAAATACAATAAATATTTTTTTATTAAACGTATAATTCAAATTACAATATTCAATACACTAAAACATTACAGCGGAATACTTGGTAAAAATAAACACTTAAATCTTTATACAATATTTTCTAACAACTTTAAATAATTAAATCTTGAAAATAAAATGTCGTCTTACTCTTCTTAAACTTCTCTTCGGAGACTCGACCTTAACCTGCGAACTAGAGACTGAGGTATTGTATGAAGACAATGAACCCCTAGCCGTCCAAATTAACAAAGGACGGTTAGTTCGCAAGAACTAGCAAGTGACGGCTCGAAAACTAGGACTTCTTCAGATTTATACTCATTGACCTTTAATGGTATGAATTAAACCTGAATGCGATTATTAGAGTATTTTCGATGGGCTAATAATTTAACGGCATAACTGTTATGACATGGATAATCCCGAAGGATTGAAGAACATAAGAAGTGGGTGACAAACACCCTTAGGAACCATACCCTGAGTACGGATGGGATATGATATAGCTTGAATTAATTGTGATCACTGTGAAACCAAATATCTATCACACACTTCACTGAGTTTCCTCACATTGGATAACTTGAACACAACTTTACATGATGTTAAACATTTTAACACTTTGATATAGTTTACACGCTTCACAACACACACTTTGATAGGTTACACATTTCATTCGACACACACCTCTTAATTAATTAACAATCATCGGATACCGGTCCCGCTCTCAATAGCGGATAACGACCTAAAACCTTTTTATTTGGTAGTGTAACACTCCGATAGATAATATATGCGCATTTGGAATGTGTTAGTTTCATGAAACTTTAAGACCGGGGAATAACGGCCCCGACCTGACTATACCACATCACTCTCACTTAACTTTACACATTACACAGTTCACTTTGCTTCGCATTGATTGATACGTTTTACTTGAATTGATCTTGATTTAGTTGAGTTCTGATCGTAACACACAATCCTCACATTTTCACTATTGATTAATGACTTATCTTTAGTGATCACACATTACAAAAGTAATCCATATTATTTAAAGGTAACATGGATATCAAATAGAATAAAATAAAATAACAGATGGAAACATCAACGAAATAACATGTTCCATACCTCACCATTTTAGCATAAAAGAACAATAATAAATCATGCTTTAAAGAAATGGTGGGTAAATTATGTTATTATTTTATATTAAGGTCAAATAATAACTTTACCCAATTTTTCATGCCAAATCCAAACTGATTGTTAAATAAATTACACAAAACAGGTGAATTGTAATTTATTTTATTTAACTTGGTAAGCAACAAAATGAAAGAAAAACAACTAGACACGAAAGCACCAAAGTGAGCAGAAAGGCTCGGAAAGTCACTTGCCTTTTCGCCTCGTTGGATTTCGATGCCAACTATGGACTTCAAAGACACGGTGACAGATTTGAATAAATTGGCAGCGGATCTACATACATGATTTACGAGACACAAATAATAAATTAATTAATTGGTATTTTAATAATTGACTGGTTTAATTCGAAGAAATCTCGATTTAATTAAAAGTCGGAAAATAATACCAATATGATCCTCTTTAGGACCTCCTCGAAATCTGGGTGTTGGATTTTGAGATACCGCTGCGAATTTTAAGATTTAACACGAGTTAGATACATTCTAAAAACTGCGGGTTAATCTTTATAATTTTCGAAATAAACTAGGGGCATATTTTACCCAAACTGAGAGTTTGGGAGGTTTTTTGTAAATGACCTCCTTCAACCTACAGCCCGACACAACAACTTCACAGGAATTTCACGGCGCGAATTCGTCGACACTTTGGCGAGGCGTAGCGGCTTCGATATTTCACGGAAAGAGACATGATCGGTGGATATGGATTCGTCGGCCAGAGGCGAGACTGCTGGTGGCGTCTGGTGGAAGTGGAGAATGGCGGGGCCAACGGTTGCTCAGGCGAGGTTCGATCGCAAATTGGGGTTTTTGTACTCTGTATGTTTTTTCGCCAATTTCTTGTATAAGATTACTCTTAAGAACGAAAGGAATTCAATGGTATAGAAGAGGAACTCGGACTTTGAATGTAATGGTGTGATTTTACCAAAAGGGGAAACGTTCCTATTTATAGGGAAGCTCGAGAGCATCGGATTGGATCAAATTGAAGGTGCCATTCACATCCAATTGATGTCGCCATTCATTTGATGGAAAGATTAGTGTCACTACTCATTAGCTGACTTGGATCCCTTGTTTCCAATCGCTAAGAACAACTCGGCCCGGAGATGAAACTTGCAGACGATATAGTTGAGCACGTCGAGGATCGGATTTGGTATCTTATGGTTAACTGCGCATGCTACGTTATGATATTACTCAAAGAGCAAAACATCCTAATTACCTCCATTATAATTAGTTGTTCACCAAACTCATCCTGGCTAAAGTTTGAGAATTATTTATCCTACAATTGTGTGTTAACTTAGGCCTAATTAGTCACATATAGTTGAGAGATTTTTCAAAGTTTTTTTTTTTCTTTTTGAACAATTTTGACGATATATTAAATTTAGCGCAAATTAGTCAACTCTTATCACACGATGAACATGGTCTCCCAGTTTACACTTGTCTTTCTTCTCAACCCCAAATGGCTTCCTTTCCCAGGTTACCAAATGGTCACGTGATGGTTTCAAAGGCAACCATTATAGGTAGAACTGATATCCTATTCAAGTGTGACGAATTCTCCGTATGAAACGGGTTCTTCTTTAGGTCTTCTTCAAATCTGATGACTAACATGTTGTCCGGTGTTTTATCTTCTTCGATCTCGAATGTGGATTTTTTTTATTTTTTTATTTTTGAAAAAAAAATCATTGGGGGTATTTTCTCAAACATTAGCCAATGGGAGTTCAGAACACAGTTGAAATAATGTCATCACGACATTTCCCCTAGATAGGATAGATAACGTATAGTGTCTAGGGCTGTGCAGAAATATACGACACGGTTGACACGACACGAAACCGCAACAAAACGATACGAAAAAACACGAAACGATATTGATACGACACGATTATGACACGAAACGGTAAAACACGACAATAATCGTGTCGTGTTCGGATCGGCATTTTCCCCTTATCGGGTATCCGACACGAAACGATAATATTTTTTTTAAAATATTAAAATCTAGTGATAATAGAAATATTACAATTGTTCCAACAAATCATAAAACGCTGCTTGCTCAGTTGGTATGGCGTGCCTTCTTCCGTGTCCAGTGACTCTGAGGACCCGAGTTCGAATCCCAGATATCTCCTCTCCCTTTTACATTTTTTTCCCATTTACATTTTCAATTTTTTTTAATTTTTTTTCCCTACAAACTCGCGTCGTTGCTAGGTTAAGCCAAGGATACTCTTCTTTCTTCATTCTCAGTTCTCACCCTCTCTTCTTACAAACTCGCCGCCTGCCTCGCCGTCGCCGGCTAGCCCTAGCCAGCCCACGGCTCACCATCGCCTCTCCTCTCCTCACCCTCTCGAGTCTCGATTCCTCCCTTGCTCGCTCGCTGTCGTCACTCGTCAGCCTCGCCCAGTGGAGTCTCGTTCAGATTCGGCCTCATCCTCTCGAGTCTCGTTCAGATCTCCTCACCCTCTCGAGTCTCGATTCCTCTCTTGCTCGCTCGTCGTCGTCACTCGTCAGCCTCGCCCAGTGGAGTCTCGTTCAGATCCGGCCTCATCCTCTCGAGTCTCGTTCAGATCTCCTCACCCTCTCGAGTCTCGATTCCTCTCTTGCTCGCTCGCCGTCGTCACTCGTCAGCCTCGCCCAGTGGAGTCTCCGTTCAGATCCGGCCGCATCCTCTCGAGTCTCGTTCAGATCCAGCCTCATCCTCGACCTTACTCGAAGCTCGCTTCACTACTTCAGATCCAGCCCCTGGTAAGTCTTTCCAAGGCTCTAGGTGCTCGTTTTTGTTTTCACTTGGTGGTTTGATAGTTCGACCGATGGTGTTTTGTCTTGTGTAATTGATGTTGTTTTGTCTTGCGCAATTGAGGTTGTTTGAGTATTTTTCTGATTGTTTTTTTCAATTTGGTGGATTTTACAATATGACCGAATATTTTTTGTTTCAATTTGTTTCAATATGACCTAAAATTGTTTGTTTTCCTTTATTTTTGGCAGGTTAATTTGGAGTATGTTTGAAGTTTGAACTCCTTTTTTATGGAGTATCTTTTAAGCTTGGTTTGTGTGTGTTTTAGTTGGTTGTGTAATCACTGTATTAGTGTAATGTGTTGTGTATGCACTGTTGTATGCTATATTTGAAGGAAAAAAAAAGAAAAAAAAAGAGAGGTTTTTGTAAAGGCTCGGATTTTCAAATCCTAATTTTTCGGAAAAAGACGATTAAAAAGAAATTATGTCGAATTTAAAACTTGTTTAGCGGATTCCGACCAGGATATAAAATTTGATGAACGATTTCCGTCATTTTACCTCGAAAATTCAAAATAATTATCGGGTGACGATATCCTTTTAAGTTTTAAAAAAAACAAATAAAATAAATAAAATCTAATTGATCGAGAGAGTGAGATTCGGGAAAACTAACATTCGAAAACTAATTTCGGAGTTCGAAATTCGCGTATTCAGGATTAATTCCGGGTGTTTACCTTACCCATTCTCACACTCAATCCTCACCAACTCCCTCACCTCACCTTACCCTGCAAACTGAACCCCTCCCCTGCTTACTTCACCCCGTCACCTCACCATCATCACTCACCCCTCTCCCCGTCAATTTCATCAACCATCGGCCTCTCCTGCTCTCTCCTTCATGCAATCACCGCCACCTCTCCTTCCTTTCTTCTTCATCACCGTCTCCTCCATCAACAGCCACCAGTTCATCGCCATCATCACCACCGCAGCCCCGCTCCCACTCCACCCCTGTTTTGCCGAGAAGAAGCAAACCAAGCCATCTCTTCCACCTTCGTTCTCCTTCCACCCAAGGACCCTAGGCAGACCTCGACACCTCCTCAGAGCTACCAGCAGCAGCAGGATCCGCCCAACGCCACTCAGGTCTGCCCAGGAATCACCGGAGCCGCCGACGAGCCTCCGAAGCGCCACTTGCCCTGTTGAGAGCGAGCCACGTTCCGATAAGCGATTCTCCTTCGTTTTTGGCCGAAACTGCCCTCGAGCCCCACCATCACACTCACTCATGCCCGATGCAGGTCCGACGAGCCATCGTGAGCCTCCGACGACGCCCAGAACTCCGGGCGGGAGATCCTTCTTTTGAATCGGAGGAACGACGTCGAGCAGGCATGGCGCGCCGGGCGGGAGATCCTTCTTTTGAATCGGAGGAAGAAGAAGATATGTTGTGGGGCCTCTTATTTGTTTTGTTATATATTTAACCGGTTGGGTTTTTGTTTATGGATTTGGTTCGGTTCGGTTCGTTTCGGTTGGATTTAAATGGGTTCGGTTCGGATTTATTCGTAATTAATTAATTAATGGTATTTAAGACATAATATAATATTATTGGGGGTTTAAAATATAACATTATTTGGACTTGGAGATTTAAAAAGAATTTGGAAAAGAATTTCAAGGTTGAAAAGTGATTTAATAAATAAATTGAAAAAGAAATTTTGTGAGTATTTTCAAGGGTTGGAATTCTTAACTATTTGAATCGGAGTTGAAACGGTTTTGGAACTAACCTGGGAATTATACTTGTTAGGTGACTAACTAGCGTGATAATATGTTCCAATGACTAACAGTATGATATGTATGACTAATATCATGACTTGTGGTGAATTATTATATGAGATTAAATGTTGGATAATTGTGACGATTTAGTAGGATTTTATATCACACAAATTATGTCTTATGATTTTGATGAACCGTTGAGGTATATGCGGAAATGATGTATATGAACATGCGGAAATGGTTGAATGAATTATGGAGAACGATGTGGTCTTGAGGAGCGGATGATGTGATGAAATGACTTTCATAATATGTTACTTGTTCTATTGATTGATGTGTGCTTGAGTGCTTAATAGTTGGATGTAGACTTATGTATATTCCATTATGTACTAGGTGATACTCTGTGATTGTGACTATTGTGTGCTGGATTTTTCTGTTGCCGATCTGCTAGCCAGGTAAGTACCTCCGGGGCTTACTCAGTAACCAGTACCTCCTGCCTAATGTGTCATATAGTATGTAGGTGTTGCATATGCATAAAAGCATGTCATGTAGTATCATGCTTAGGAATTGCACTTACGAATGAGCATTCTTATTTTGTATGCGTTTGAATACAGAACGGCCGTTATCTGTGAGTCCTAGAGTCCTTGCTAGGGTCATAGGGCAGCCCAGTTTCATCGGGTGTTGTCCTCCTTGAGTTATATATATATATATATATATCACGAGATACGAAATGAGCATGAGATACGAGATGAGCATGAGATGCGATATGATGATGAGATTTGATATGCTATTGTATCGAACTGGCCAGTCTCCACCCTATCTGGAAGAGGGGTGGTGGTAGAAGAGGGATATACCACTTGGTATTCTTTGTTAAGGCCTTACTTAATATTCTACATATATGAATTAGGAGCATGATAGTGTGGTTAAGATTCAGTACTGCATGAAGGCATCCTTTATTCTAGGTATATGCGTATTATATGTCCTCAGCGCGGTCAGAGGACCCGCAGGCGGAATCTTGGCCTGACTTGGTGGTATAGTTTCAGGTACCCGATACACTGCTTGATTTTGTGCTGTTATGACGAGGTCTATTCTTATGGCGGAGAGTGAGTGTTTGAAACCTGACTTCACCAGATTCATGCTTTTGGAATTTCTCCCTAATTGTACTCTGTTTTGACCCGGCTCTGCCGTGGCACTGGTTGTATCATTTTCGGAACGTATGCCCTTTGCATGATAACGGATTTCCTGCGTTGTGACTTAGGACAGGTACAGGGGTTTACCCCGGGGTCCCCAACGGACCTTCCGGATTTGGGTGCGAAATCCCACTTTAAACTGCACATCTTCGATTTCAAACCTTCAATCTGTACTCGGGGCGCAAGATCCTAACGAGGGGTTTTATCCCTCGAAACGTAACTCGGGAATCATAATCCCGGGCCGTTACAAAGGTGGTATCAGAGCTGAGGTTTTGCAATCCGAGTACAATAGGTTGAAGAGGTTTTGAAAATCGCCCAATGATTTCAAACGGTTTTGGAAAATGTTTTAAAAAGGGCAAAATGAATTTAATTGGACTTAAAACCTAAAATGAATAAAGGGGAAACAATCTCGTGGGTAAAGACTAGAGCGATAGACATCTCTTATGGATGTAGAACTCGGGAAACGGTAGGCAAAATAATAGCTTTTATTTACAGATGGGCCTAGAAGACTCCAAGGGACACCACGGAGGTTGGAGTGTTGAGTAGGAGGCCGGTAGGTTTTGCCCCTCCGGTCAGCCGTCCCTCGAAGTACGGCATAGATCGTCTCTATGCTTATGTTTATATATATACCTATATGCAATTGGGACCGAGGGCGTTCCTCCTCGAAGAGGATTATATTAATCTTGCTGATTGCTTCTATGTTGAGTGCTATTGTGCTTAGGATAGCGAACTAATTAGAATGCCTTAACTTGAACATGTACATGGCTGTATGTTTAAACGGGATAGTGGGAGGAAACCTTGTTCTTATGTAATCAGATTTCCTGTCTTGTCGGAATAGTTCTTCCAGAGTACAACCCCCTTGATAATCCCGATTCCGTCGTCCATCCCACCAAAGCACTTGGATGTGTTAGTAAGGGTCGAGAGTGTCCGTTCCTCTTGACTTGAGTCCTATTTGTATTCCAACCATAGATGTTCATCGAGTCTCATACCTAATGTCAACATTCTCTACGGGAAATTTGGGTCGGTCAACTAACTACCTTCGGGGATTGTGTATAATTTGAGGGTTACTTGAGGTTGATTATCGACAGTCTTCCGAGTTAGGAGTGCTTTGTCTTATGGAGTCATCCCTCTTGAGCCTCGTAATGGTCAACCGTGTCGCCTTGCCAAAAGAGTCTAAACATGAATTCTACCATCTTCCCTCGGAAACGGTGTGAATGTCCTTGTGTCCAGTGTGTCATACTAGCGTCCCGTGGGGAAACAGGGTGGTGAGCCGGTGATTGTCCTTAGAGAATTCTGTCAAGTTATAATGATAGCTTCCTTGTGATTTCATGACATGTTATATTGGTATAATTCAGCATGACTTGCCTCGTACCTTGCATGGTTGCATTTATGAGTGGATGTATGTGTCGTATGTATTGAATTCCCATGATTATTGTCTTCCCATGAATTAGGCCCATGATAGTGTGGTCAACCCTCGTTGTATCATGTATGTTTAATATATGAGATGACAGTCCTAGCATGCTGAATTAATCTAATTAGACCATGTTGATTGTGTATATGTTTAATGAATGTTTCTAGTATCATGTAGGACTAATGTCTCCCCAATTATAGGCCCTCGTATGATCATGTGTCGTTCTTGTCATACTATGTGAATATGGATGTATATGATGTGATAGGTATATCCTAATGTGCTTGTCTTGGCCCCATGATATTACGACCTGCTTGTGTGTATCTAACTGAGTGATAAGTCATGTATATAATGTCCTTTGATGTTGTTAAAACTAATGCAACTTATGCCACACATGTCCCATATCCGTTCGTGCATGTATGTTCTTAGTATATCAAGCATGATTAATGAATGAAATGATAGGTTGCTAGCTTCTTCTGTGAACGTATAAAGTGGATGAGATGAACATGTTATGAATGCATGGATCGCTACTCCTTGAGATAGGTGCATGTTAGTGTGGAAGGATGTGATGATATTCGTGATTATTATGTGTCTACGTACCACAATTATAACTTCATGGGATACCCTAAGGGCATCGTTGTAACTCTCGGGTTGGGATCTTCTCCTTGGTCTCGTCGTCCCTAGTCCTCGTCCATGTCTGAACTCTTAAGGAAGTTGTGTTGTCCGTCCTTGTCTCTCCCCTATCGCCGTAACTTATAACCCTTATGATCCTTCGATGAGCGCCGACATGCAAGAAAGGACCGACGACCAAGTGGCACCGGAGTGGCGCAACGGAAGTGTGATGGGTCCATGACCCCTAGGCCCCAGGAACAACGTCACC
This sequence comes from Persicaria tinctoria, assembly GCA_037127255.1. Taxonomy (NCBI): domain Eukaryota; kingdom Viridiplantae; phylum Streptophyta; class Magnoliopsida; order Caryophyllales; family Polygonaceae; genus Persicaria; species Persicaria tinctoria. The sequence continues at coordinate 40,826,575 of JBANSL010000005.1, read as the reverse complement.
GATGGAAAAAAGGACGAATATGCTTCAAAGATGGCAATCGTGAACAGGCTCCTCCCAATTGACACGAGGAAGAACGTTCTTAATTCAAATCATGGATTCTTCTATACTAGTGGGAATTGATATTGTGTGATAGGCCTAGAACTGACATAATTGAATGTGTGATGACGGATGTGCTGAACTAGTAGCAATGAATGCCTAACTTGTTTCTATGATGGTATGCCTCAATGCTTGATGTACTAATTTCCTGGTAAATAGATTGTGGGTTATATATATGGTAGTGCTTTCTTCTTGAGCTTGAGTCGTGAGGTTCTGCGGTGAGACGAGTCGAAAAGTGCGCAGGTGGATTAAGGTCTTCGGATTGGGTCTTTGGTCGTGTGAGATGGGGTGCAGGAATGACGCGTTAGTTTGAGTAGAGCCGAGTGAGTTGGTATGTGTTGAAAATAGTGGTCCGTGAGTATAGATGAGCTTCCAGGTAGGTCTTAGGTGGGGAGTGAGGCTAGTATGGCGAGATTTTGAGGGGGGTGTCCTAGTGAGAAGTGGTAGTCTAGGCAGGTAGTGTGTGCGGGTAGTATAAGAGAGTGGTTGACTGAGGTATGGACTAGTTTCATTAGGGTGATCTTGAGATTGGGTGTGGGTAGAGGTAGTTAGGATAGTTCTAGAGGTGGATGGGCGAGCTAGGAGTTGATCGGGGAATTCTTGAGGGGAGGTGTTGTGAGACGGATTGGTGTGCTAAAGAAGGTTTCTAGATAGTCTATGAGCGGATCGTGGGCGGTGTCGAGGATGATCGATTAAGGAATTTCTGAGGAATCGTAGAATTTGGGACTACGTGGTGCGTGCTGTGAGTGGGAGCGTTTTCGGTAAGGGATGAGGTTGAGGAGTTGTTAAGGAAGAATAGTATGAGGTTGCTAGGGAAATTATCGATCGGGGATGTTAGGTTGTTCGTGTAATGAGTATTTGTGGGTTGTTTAGATAGGATTGGTAATGCTTGGGGAATTTATGAGTGAAGGACCTCTAGATGCATTGTTGGAGGATTTTGATATAGGGAATGAATCGGGATTTTTGAGTGGAGGTCATTGTGGCTATTGGGGTAATTGAGGATGTGAGATGAATCTTCGAGGAAAGGTTGGTAGCTAGACAAGGATGTAGTTGAGATCCCTAGTAAGACTGTAGGCTTAAGGTTGAGATAGAGAGATTATGAGCAGGGTTTTGGGAACTAGGCAAAGCAAAAGGTATTGAGGATGTTAGAGGAGAAGAGATTTTTTTTTTAGGTTGGTGAAGTTGCGGTGCTTAGGAAGTTCGGACGAGGATGTCATAGGAATTCGGTGAAAATGTTGATCGGTACATAAGGGTTTATGTGGTAGAAATTTCGAAGTTTAAGGAAGCGTGATTTGAGGCAACTTGGGGAACATGCGGAGTTGATGGAACTAGTCTAGGTAGAGTATGCCGAGAAGAGGATCTAGAGTGGGTCGGCTTGACGGGCATGGTGATTCGTGGTTGGGAGTACCACTAGTTGGGTTTTGCATTAGAATTGGTCGGGAGTGTCAGGTGTGAGATGGTCAGCATGAGTTGGGTCCTTAGAGATGGATGGTTAGTGAGAGTGGTTAGTGGCGTGGGGAGTATGATTATGTTAGCAAGGTGATTCGCGATGTCTCTTTAGGAGATAATAGTCGAGTGGAAGGTAGGACTTGAGATCGGGATGTCGAAGTGGATTGGCCCTTAGATGGCTTGATGGTATAGGAGTTGTGATACCTTGTAGTTGATTTGGGTATTCGACCTTGATTGCGAATAGTTATGAGGCTAGGAAGGTTGTATGTGAGGAGGATACAATGGTGCCTAGAACTGGTAGTGGATTGAGTTGGTATACCTCGGTGAAGTTGATCTTTTAGTGCAAGGGATGGTGAGTAGTGGACGTGTCTCGTCGTGATTGACAGTGTAGACAGATTCTCTTGAGGTAGTGATCTAGTGTATACTTTACTTGGGGACGAATGTTGTGTGAATTCTATGCTATAGACGATGTTGATTCTCTGATGTGTTGTCGTTGACAATAGGGAATTGTACTACTAACATAGTTATCCCTGAACTCGATGGAATGCTACTGTACGGAAGGAGTTGTTTACCTCTAATGCGATGACGCTTGGTAGTTAGAATGAGTATGATGTACTTATCTCATTGATATGACGTGCTTATATGATTGATATGGTGTGTAACTTCCGTGAGATGATGTGATAAATTCTACCATATATGATACGATGCTAGATATGCTATGTGGCTATTCTTGAGGTGATTATGTTATGCTATTAGACGTGAGATGCTATTTTTATTCGATGTATATACATGATGCTTGATGATGGAAATGATAGAAACTGAACTGTTGAACTTTGATTCTGACTTGGAACCTAGGAAGGGAATATGGGATTAGCCTTTAGAGGTGGATGGTAGGATGAATGGAGGGGTTAGAAATGCTTTTGACTAATGCCGAACTTGAAGTCTTGAACGGTGTTTTAAAGAGAACGTTGTGATGTTTTGAGTCATGATATGACCGAAGGGTCGGAGTAAGGATGTGATAGGGGCCCATATTACATTCTTACTACGGTCTGTTGGGGATATTATGATCACGGCAACGGTACTGTGAGTATCTCATAGGGGCACTTATGAGATGCTTACGGGATCAACGACATGATCCTTGGACTCACCAATTTCAAACTCCATCCCCTATTTTAAAATGATTTTAGTCTCGAGGACGAGACTTGTTTTTAGAGGTGGATGATGTAAAGGCTCGGATTTTCAAATCCTAATTTTTCGGAAAAAGACGATTAAAAAGAAATTATGTCGAATTTAAAACTTGTTTAGCGGATTCCGACCAGGATATAAAATTTGATGAACGATTTCCGTCATTTTACCTCGAAAATTCAAAATAATTATCGGGTGACGATATCCTTTTAAGTTTTAAAAAAAACAAATAAAATAAATAAAATCTAATTGATCGAGAGAGTGAGATTCGGGAAAACTAACATTCGAAAACTAATTTCGGAGTTCGAAATTCGCGTATTCAGGATTAATTCCGGGTGTTTACCTTACCCATTCTCACACTCAATCCTCACCAACTCCCTCACCTCATCTTACCCTGCAAACTGAACCCCTCCCCTGCTTACTTCACCCCGTCACCTCACCATCATCACTCACCCCTCTCCCCGTCAATTTCATCAACCATCGGCCTCTCCTGCTCTCTCCTTCACGCCATCACCGCCACCTCTCCTTCCTTTCTTCTTCATCACCGTCTCCTCCATCAACAGCCACCAGTTCATCGCCATCATCACCACCGCAGCCCCGCTCCCACTTCACCCCTGTTTTGCCGAGAAGAAGCAAACCAAGCCATCTCTTCCACCTTCGTTCTCCTTCCACCCAAGGACCCTAGGCAGCCCTCGACACCTCCTCAGAGCTACCAGCAGCAGCAGGATCCGCCCAACGCCACTCAGGTCTGCCCAGGAATCACCGGAGCCGCCGACGAGCCTCCGAAGCGCCACTTGGCCGAAACTGCCCTCGAGCCCCACCATCACACTCACTCGTGCCCGATGCAGGTCCGACGAGCCATCGTGAGCCTCCGACGATGCCCAGAACTCCGACCGAGAGCTCCGAAGTCGCGAACACATCGGTGAGGTCCCGAGCCTTCTTTTCTTTCTCGTTCGATTCCATGCTTCCTTTCGATGCTTAGATTAGTCACGAGTGAGCGTGAGCTGAATGCGGGATGATCGGGTGTGCTCGAGAGCTCCGGCGAGCTCGAGAGCGGCAAGGTCGTGTGAGGCGCCGTGAGTGTGAGAGAGAGAGCTAGCGTCGAGAGCGAGCGAGCAGAGACGAGCGAGCTAGGGAGACGAGGACAGGATGAGGACGCGAGACGAGGCGAAGCTGAGGGCGCAACTGTGCGCGGTGGCCGGCGAACGACGTCGAGCAAGCATGGCGCGCCGGGCGGGAGATCCTTCTTTTGAATCGGAGGAAGAAGAAGATATGTTGTGGGGCCTCTAATTTGTTTTGTTATATATTTAACCGGTTGGGTTTTTGTTTATGGATTTGGTTCGGTTCGGTTCGTTTCGGTTGGATTTAAATGGGTTCGGTTCGGATTTATTCGTAATTAATTAATTAATGGTATTTAAGACATAATATAATATTATTGGGGGTTTAAAATATAACATTATTTGGACTTGGAGATTTAAAAAGAATTTGGAAAAGAATTTCAAGGTTGAAAAGTGATTTAATAAATAAATTGAAAAAGAAATTTTGTGAGTATTTTCAAGGGTTGGAATTCTTAACTATTTGAATCGGAGTTGAAACGGTTTTGGAACTAACCTGGGAATTATACTTGTTAGGTGACTAACTAGCGTGATAATATGTTCCAATGACTAACAGTATGATATGTATGACTAATAGCATGACTTGTGGTGAATTATTATATGAGATTAAATGTTGGATAATTATGACGATTTAGTAGGATTTTATATCACACAAATTATGTCTTATGATTTTGATGAACCGTTGAGGTATATGCGGAAATGATGTATATGAACATGCGGAAATGGTTGAATGAATTATGGAGAACGATGTGGTCTTGAGGAGCGGATGATGTGATGAAATGACTTTCATAATATGTTACTTGTTCTATTGATTGATGTGTGCTTGAGTGCTTAATAGTTGGATGTAGACTTATGTATATTCCATTATGTACTAGGTGATACTCTGTGATTGTGACTATTGTGTGCTGGATTTTTCTGTTGCCGATCTGCTAGCCAGGTAAGTACCTCCGGGGCTTACTCAGTAACCAGTACCTCCTGCCTAATGTGTCATATAGTATGTAGGTGCTGCATATGCATAAAAGCATGTCATGTAGTATCATGCTTAGGAATTGCACTTACGAATGAGCATTCTTATTTTGTATGCGTTTGAATACAGAACGGCCGTTATCTGTGAGTCCTAGAGTCCTTGCTAGGGTCATAGGGCAGCCCAGTTTCATCGGGTGTTGTCCTCCTTGAGTTATATATATATATATATCACGAGATACGAAATGAGCATGAGATACGAGATGAGCATGAGATGCGATATGATGATGAGATTTGATATGCTATTGTATCGAACTGGCCAGTCTCCACCCTATCTGGAAGAGGGGTGGTGGTAGAAGAGGGATATACCACTTGGTATTCTTTGTTAAGGCCTTACTTAATATTCTACATATATGAATTAGGAGCATGATAGTGTGGTTAAGATTCAGTACTGCATGAAGGCATCCTTTATTCTAGGTATATGCGTATTATATGTCCTCAGCGCGGTCAGAGGACCCGCAGGCGGAATCTTGGCCTGACTTGGTGGTATAGTTTCAGGTACCCGATACACTGCTTGATTTTGTGCTGTTATGACGAGGTCTATTCTTATGGCGGAGAGTGAGTGTTTGAAACCTGACTTCACCAGATTCATGCTTTTGGAATTTCTCCCTAATTGTACTCTGTTTTGACCCGGCTCTGCCGTGGCACTGGTTGTATCATTTTCGGAACGTATGCCCTTTGCATGATAACGGATTTCCTGCGTTGTGACTTAGGACAGGTACAGGGGTTTACCCCGGGGTCCCCAACGGACCTTCCGGATTTGGGTGCGAAATCCCACTTTAAACTGCACATCTTCGATTTCAAACCTTCAATCTGTACTCGGGGCGCAAGATCCTAACGAGGGGTTTTATCCCTCGAAACGTAACTCGGGAATCATAATCCCGGGCCGTTACAGTTTTTGTACAAATCGTGTCATGTCGTGTTATACGGGTATCCGACACGAAACCGTGTCGTGTTATCGTGTCGGATACCCGGTACTTATCGTGTCGTGTTCGGATCGGCACTTTTCCCCTTATCGGTTTCGTGTTTTTGTCGTGTTGTGTCGTGTCGTGTCGTGTCGGATACCCGATTATGCACAGCCCGACCTAATAGTGTCACTACTAAGCTTGAACGGAAGAACACAGCGGAAACATAACGTTTTACCCTGCCAGTCGGCCAATACAAGGAATGGATGATCTTTTACCGCACACATGATACACAAAGACGATTTCACTTCTTCACCGTAGGAGAATATCCTATGAATCATGAACACTTAATACTCGTACGGACATATGTAATATATAACTTCGAACTAGCAAAATGATAAGGCTTGAAGCTGCTAGGAATATATCACTTGATGTGCTTTAAGTAGTTTAGAGTCGATCTCGAGAAGTTTGAGTTGAGACATTGGATTTCGACATGATTTCACAACCTTACAATCTTTCTTTCATAATGTATATATATTATCTAATTCACTTCCAAAACACTTTGAAATTTAATACAATGTTTTATCACTTTAGGATTTATACAAAACTCTAACTTTTTACTCAGAAATTTCACTGAAGAAAAGCTTTTACGTATATTTGAGTACATACACCAACGATCAAAAGAATATGTTAAGAATAATGTTTAAACACTTGAACACCTGAAACCGATTTTAAATATCCAACAATTTGTGGAAGCTTAACACATGCTTTCAGGAATGAAAACTAGAAGAGATTACACTGAAAAAAAATTGAAGGGAATTTTAACGACTCCCATAGTTCCAAGTTTGATATTTTACAATACGAAAATCACATGGATTAATATTTACAAAACACTTTCCATGTAAATTCCTCAAGTATGCTAGAATTCATTTTAAAACATATGCCAAGTATATAATTTATAATATGTTTACTTTACAATAATGAAGAAGAATCTAGTAAAATACTGACAACATAACATAATGTCATATCTTTTAATTTACTTTGAGCGGATTAGGATAAGTAATTTTTTTTATCCCATATATTCATTTTCAAGATTCACAATAACACACACCATTTGAAAGTGGGATTTCAAAACTTTTTAACCCGATTTAAAGAAGTAAGGAAATGCAACTAAAATATCTTCTCAATACACCTACGACCATTTAACTATATTAATAAATACTAACTTTAATCATTATCTTTTACCGTACATTATTAGACGATTTATAGATTTTAAATGTTATGGATACTTAATCGAACACATTTTATTTTATTTTTACCACTGAACACACCTTCATCTAGGAAATTCTATGAAGAAAATGTTGATGAGCTATTGAAAACTACATATATACTGTAATTAAAAATCATGTTGTAATACTTGAGAAATGGGTTCAAATAATACTTAAAGATCTAAACACAGTACTACATCTCTTGACAATACATTTGAGTTAAAATATTCATACTTGAAACATTTATTCGAACACTTGGGTGACTGCTAATAACATATTAGGATGCCTGACAAATATCTCGATACTTACTTGAAAGTCCTAGAGACATTTGGGTATACTTTATTTTATAATAAATTATGGGTGTGTATGGGGACTTTTAAAATGGTTGAAAATTATAATTTCAACCACTTTAAAATTTAAAAGGTGTATGGAGGATATATTTTAAGTATATTTTGGTTTAAATGGGAGTTTATATAAAAAGCTTCTTTTTATAGCCTTTTAGTAGATTATTGGGAGATTGTGAATAATTTTGGTTTAAAAGTACCATAATACCCCTAATAACAACCAAATAAAAACTCCGTTTTTTACAAATAAACTGTTTTTCGTCCCATACGGAGTTTATATTTTTTTATAAATTTTTAACTACTTTTACCAACAGTTTATAAATTTTTACCCTATTTATGATTTTAGTCAGTTTATTAACTTCGTCCTATACGAACCCTATATCTTTTCCTTATCCCCCTGGAAAGCTATGACGAAAAGGAAGATTAAAAAATTTTCTGAAAATAATATTTTCATAAACCACTTAATAGAATTGATACCGAAGAAATTTTCCCTCTTGTTTTATCTATGATTTTGAAAATCATAAACAACATGTTCTAACTTGGAAAGAAATTTTTTTTTTGGTTTATATTTTTAAGTTTAATATTTCTCATGGAGAAAATTATTGATTATCATATTTCTAAAATACTTAAGTTGAAACAATATCTTATATCTACAATTTGCAGGATCCTTCGGAAATGTTGTACAGCAAAATTCTTTATATTAACATAGCTTTTAGATTATTTCTTTCAAAGGAAAAAGACATTATGTTTGTCTTCCAAAAATAAATACCAAGATTAAAAGAAGATTTCACCTTGAGTTTTGGTACTACTTAATTAGACAATTTAACTTTAAGATATTTAAAACTTTATGTAAGATATTTTAAGAAAATGCAATTTAAAACTCATGTACGAAAACCGTTAGCTCTGATACCACCTTCAGTAACACCCCCTTTTATAAACGAGGGAATGTTATAGCGCCAGTGATTACTCAGATTTTAATGTCTTCGTAACCACCTTAGGCTTATAGGGACATGCTACCATGCTCCCATAAGCAAGATGATAATACAATTAAATATAAATAGCGGAAGTCTTAAAATACAATAAATATTTTTTTTATTAAACGTATAATTCAAATTACAATATTCAATACACTAAAACATTACAGCGGAATACTTGGTAAAAATAAACACTAATCTTTATACAATATTTTCTAACAACTTTAAATAATTAAATCTTGAAAATAAAATGTCTTCTTACTCTTCTTAAACTTCTCTTCGGAGACTCGACCTTAACCTGCGAACTGAAGACTGGGGTATTGTATGAAGACAACGAATCCCTAGCCGTCCAAATTAACAAAGGCCGGTTAGTTCGCAAGAACTAGCAAGTGACGGCTCGAAAACTGGGACTTCTTCAGATTTATACTCATTGACCTTTAATAGTATGAATTAAACCCGAATGCGATTATTAGAGTATTTTCGATGGGCTAATAATTTAACGGCACAATTGTTATGACATGGATAATCGCAAAGGATTGAAGAACATAAGAAGTGGGTGACAAGCACCCTTAGGAACCATATCCTGAGTACGGATGGGATATGATATAGATTGAATTAATTGTGACCACTGTGAAACCAAATATCTATCACACACTCTACTCACTTTCCTCGCATTGGATAGCTTGAACACAACTTTACACGATGTTACACATTTTAACACTTTGATATAGTTTACAAGCTTCACAACACACACACATTGATAGGTTACACATTTCATTCGACACACACCTCTTAATTAATTATCAATCATCGGATACTGGTCCGGCTCTCAATAGCGGATAACGACCTAAAACCTTTTTATTTGGTAGTGTAACATTCTGATAGATAATATATGCGCATTTGGAATGTGTTAGTTTCATGAAACTTTAAGACCGGGGAATAACGGCCCCGACCTGACTATACCACATCACTTTCACTTAACTTTACACATTACACAGTTCACTTTGCTTTGCATTGATTGATACGTTTTACATGAATTGATCTTGATTCAGTTGAGTTCTGATCGTAACACACAATCCTCACATTCTCACTATTGATTAATGACTTATCTTAAGTGATCACACATTACAAAAGTAATCCATATTATTTAAAGGTAACATAGATATCAAATAGAATAAAATAAAATAACATATGGAAACATCAACGAAATAACATGTTCCATACCTAACCATTTTAGCATGAAAGAACAATAATAAATCATGCTTTAAAGAAATGGTGGGTAAACTATGTTATTATTTTATATTAAGGTCAAATAATAACTTTACCTAATTTTACTTGCCAAATCCAAACTAATTGTTAAATAAATTACACAAAACAGGTGAATTGTAATTTATTTTATTTAACTTGGCAAGCAACCAAATGAAAGAAAAACAACTAGACACGAAAGACCCAAAGTGAGCAGAAAGGCTCGGAAAGTCACTTGCCTTTTTCGCCTTGTTGGATTTCGATACCAACTATGGACTTCAAAGACATGGTGACAGATTTGAATAAATTGGCAGCGGATCTACATACATGATTTACGAGACGCAAATAATAAATTAATTAATCGGTATTTTAATAATTGACTGGGTTAATTCGAAGAAATCTCGAATTAATTAAAAGTCGGAAAATAATACCAATATGATCCTCTTTAGGACCTCCTCGAAATCTGGGTGTTGGATTTTGAGATACCGCTGCGAATTTGAAGATTTAACGCGAATTAGATACATTCTAAAAACTGCGGGTTAATCTTTATAATTTTCGAAATAAACTAGGGACATATTTTACCAAAACTGAGAGTTTGGGAGGTTTTTTTTAAATGACCTCCTTCAACCTACAACCCGACGCAACAACTTCACAGGAATTTCATGGCGCGAATTCGTCAACACTTTGGCGAGGCGTATCGGCTTCGATATTTCACGGAAAGAGACACGATCGGTGGATATGGAATCGTCGGCCAGAGGCGAGACTGCAGGTGGCGTTTGGCGGTAGGGGAGAACGGCGGGGCCAACGGTTGCTCAGGCGAGGTTTGATCGCAAATTGGGGTTTTTGTACTCTGTATGTTTTTCACCAATTTCTTGTATAAGATTACTTTTAAGAACGAAAGGAATTCAATGGTATAGAAGAGGAACTCGGACTTTGAATGTAATGGTGTGATTTTACCAAAAGGGGAAACATTCCTATTTATAGGGAAGCTCGAGAGCATCGAATTGGATCAAATTGAAGGTGCCATTAACATCCAATTGATGTCGTCATTCATTGCCCTGAATCAATTTGGATGAAACCGTTACATAATCACCGGATTGGATTGAGTTAAAGAATTATGGTTTGTGTATTTGGACGGGATTGAGGATGGGTTCGTCCACAAATTTAAGATTTGTCCACGTTGTTGATAAGGCGGAATTGATTAGCACTTAATGTGGACGTTTTTAAATCGAAAAACAATTGAAGGAAACAAACCTCCATTGGAGCTTCATCTCCTTGTGTTTAACTTGAAAGAGGAGGAAGATGATGATCTGACCGATTTGGATTCGGGTTGGAACCGAATCAAAGATTGGGCTGGATAGTGGCTTCGGCCCAAGCCTTCTTCTTTATTAAAAAAAACAAAGGCCAAGTGTTGTGTGTGTATATATACATCCACATACCTACGGCAATTATATATATACAACTCAGTATGTATATATTATATATACATTTGGGTTATATTTTATATCATTAAAATTAATATTGTGAGATTAAATAAAATAAATATTTATCTAAGTCACCGTAAATATTTATTAAATAATTTCATAATAACCTTTTAATTATAATATACGTTAAATATAATAATTCGGATTAGGCGTGGCCACGGGTCGGGCCCGTCGGGTCGACGGGTTCGACCCGCCGGGTCAAGGGTCAGGGTTGGCCGACCCGAACCCTAACACGAGAATCTCACGGGTTGACGGGTTCGGGTCGACCCGTTGACCCAGCGAGTTACATTATTTAAAAAAAATCATTTTTTTTAAAATTACTATTAAAATAAATAAATAAATAAATTATATGTGAAGATTTTATCTTCCAAACACATTTTATCATTTTGATATGAAGTGTTAAAAATATAGGAAGATTATATCTCCATATTAATTCTTTCATCCACAATAATTTCATTGTGTGATGTAAGAGGAAAAAATATGAGAATATATTTCTCAAACTTCATTTCCAACTTCACTTCCAATGTAGGAAATGTAGGAAACAAGTGAAGTGGAAGAAATGGGGTAGTGGGATACATATATATAGCCCCATGCCTTTTCATTATAATTCCATATTTTCGATGTGGGATGAAGCCTTTGTCCCACATTGAAAATGAGGGGAATGAAGAAAGACATCTAAGTCTATAAAAGGAGAAGGATGGGGTTTATTTGTCTCACATTGCATATTAGTTTATTTATTATTGTGAGTTATTCTAAGAATAATTTACATAATTTACATAATAATTATAAATTTATTTTATTAAAAATAAATTTTTTTTAAAAAAAATATTTTGAAAAAGTAGGTTGACCCGTCGGGTCAACCCGCCGGGTCACGGGTAGGAAAACCCCCGACCCTAACCCTAACCCGCTACCCGTCCCCACCCGCCTACCCGTCAACCCGGACCCGCCGGGTCAATGACCCGTGCGACCAGCCGGGTCACGGGTTGACCTGTAACCTGTGGCCACGCCTAATTCGGATCATAAATCCTACTTATTTCGCATAAAAGGATATCAAAGAGGTTACCGAAATAATTTACTTAAAGCACCATCAAATAAAACAATGAACTTAAATCAAACTTTATTATTTAAAACCAAAGTAATGCTTTATATAATTTACAATAATTTTCACTCTTAAAGTCATAATGTTCCTCCGAATTTTACGTTCTAAATAATAAGAACCGAAATATAACATATATATTCCATAAAAAATCTTATAATTTATTTTATTTTCAAAATTTAACCTTATTCATTTACTTAAATTAGAACGTCGAGTGGTCGACTTCGGGGCAAGAGTTGAGGTCTGGTCGATGTCGACTACATGCTCGTCGATGTCGAGTTGTTGGTCGACGTCGAGTGGTCTGCTCGAAGTCGAGTAGTCTACTGCGTCCTTTTCCTCCGTATTGTGATCGGGCATTTGTGTCTATCGCCCACTCCTTAGGTTCATGGCAGCCACATGTCCTATAGATTTACCTTTAGGGTTAGGTTTAGAGGATCTAGGGAGCGTACCTGATTGCTTGAGGACAGATGTAGCCAGTTGACCAATCTGGGTTTCAATCGATTTTCGCCAGATATCGATTTCTCCAAGCCTAGAGTTGAGACCATGCAGCTGAGTGTGGATGGAATGATAGATTGTTTGGTGTCTGAATGATTCTTTCGCATCTTCTCAAGAATGGTCTGCAGATCATCTTCCTTACCTTCTCTGTCAGGGTGACCATGGGCTCTGTAGGGCGGGAGATTTTGATGTTGGGGCTGGCGATAATAGCTCCAGTTCTGGTTCTAATGTGGTCCTGAGTAGTGTCCCTCTGCATACCTTACCTCTTCGTGGGTTTCTGCTTGATGTACTTGATCGACGTGTGGGCACGCAGTGGTGTTGTACGCCACAGACCTACATTCCAAACAAGGCTGATTTTTAGATAGGAATTTTACCTGTTTGGTAAGACGACGTACCTGGTCATTTTGGAATTGCTCCCTGATGTCCGAATTAACCTCATTTGGTGGCACATATAATGACATAGATGGGACAGACCTTTCATACATTTCGTGAGAAGAGGCCGCATAAGTCCCATATGTGTTGTCGTATTTGGCTAGCGTTTCGAAGACTTCCCAAGCACGGCGTGGAGTGTACTCGAGATACCCATAGGCGGTGTAGTTGTTGATCCTATCCTTAGTAGCCGCATCCAGACAATTGAAGATGATCTTCTAGATGACGTAGGGTGGATGTCCATGCATATGGCAGGATTTCATAAGCCTCTTGTAGCGCTCCCAGACCCGTGCTAGTGTTTCCCCTAGCTTATGTCTGAAAGTCGTGATCTGTTGTCTGAGAGCAGCTGTCTTTGCATGAGGAAATAACTTGTTGAGGAACAAGTCCTACTATTCGTTCCACGTGCAAATTGATCGTGCAGGCAATCCTTCCGGCCACTGTTGTGCTATTCCTGCAAGGGACCAACGAAAAGCCTTTAGTTTTAGATTTTCTAAATTAGCACCATCTGCAATAGCTTCACATAAATCTATAGAAGTGGTGACATGCTCAAAAGGACATTAATTGATTCTTCCCCTAACAAAAGGAACTAAATTGCATTAATGAAATCAAACAAGACTTACAACCAAACAAAGCCAACTCCTCTCTCGCTTCACAAACTTGCACTCGGCTCCAAATCTCTCTCTCCTACTCGTTATCTCTCTCTCTCTCTCTCTCTGTGTGTGTGTGTCTGTGTGTGTGTGTGTGTGTTCTCTTGTGGCTTGACTTGGATCATCCTAAAATCCAACCCCTAAAGCCTTAATTATAATGTTCCATGTAGCTATTCTAGGAAGGAACAATTATATCTAAATCTAAAACTTTCTATCTAATAACATAAAGATAAAAAATTATGATAAAGGAAACTAGGACTAGTTGTGGATAAATCCTTCTTGACTTGATAGATCTTGTTGTGGATGGATAGAATTCCACATATCTTCTCTTGCAAGCAATTCTATCTTCTCGTCTCTAACTCAATCTCGGACTCGGACTCGACTGGATTGTCCTCGACGTCGACCAGACACCTCGACGTCGACCAAACTCCTCGACGTTGAGTATGATTGCTCTGCTCGAGTGACTCTGCTCAACTTCGTGTAAAATTCTGGGCACTGGAGTACTCGACGTCGACTAGAAGTGGTCGACGTCGAGTAGGATTGTCAGCTTTCAACATTATGCTCTGTTCTTGAAACGCACTTTCCCGAGTCGTCGTTCGTCCCATTGACGCATATGAGCATGTGTTGGAAAGCTCTTTTCCAGGGCTACAACTTTCATGAAGACATCAAAGCTTGATTCAGAATGATGAATGGTGAAAAATGACGTTTTCGCCAGCTGCACCTATTGAGATATATTAGGATATTTTATTAGATATATCTTTCCTTATATCTTTATTATACATTATCTAATTAGGATAGAATTTCTCCTCTACTTGTATCTATTTAAATCAAATTCAATCAATGAGAAAATCAATCTTTCAGCCTTAAACAATTCTTCATGGTATCAGGCTTAACAACGATCCTCTAAACCCTAACCCTACCGACGGCTCAATCCGCCGCCGCCGCCACCATATTCCGCCAACACCACCGCCGAACTCATGGCTCAACTGCCAGCGGCGCTTACTCCCGCCTCTCCCTATTACCTTCATCCCTCGGATCATCCGGGTCTCTCTATTTGCCCGGTGATTCTCAAAGGGGACAACTATCAAGAATGGACTGTCGCCATGAAAAACGCCTTCTCTGCAAAACGCAAAGATGGTTTCATCGACGGATCCATTACCCAGCCGGCCGCCACCTCCTCTGATCATCAATATTGGAGGCCTGTCAATGCAATGCTGATTGGATGGATTGCTCAGTCCATTGAGCCCTCTCTTCGATCTACTGTCACCTATTTTTCAACCGTCAAGGAGCTCTGGGATGATCTCTCTCAACGTTTCTCTATCGGCAACGGCCCTCGAATTCTGCAGTTAAGATCTGAAATCGCTCGCTGCAGACAAGATGGTCAGTCGGTCTCGGCCTACTTCAGCCGCCTTACCAAACTATGGAAGGAACTTGATTCTCACCTGGCTCCTCGCGCTTGTACCTGCGGCACCCATGTCAAAGAACGGGATGAAGAGCGGACTCATCAGTTTCTCATGGGACTTGATGATCTCGGTTACGACACTCTTCGCTCCACCGTTGTCGCTCAAGATACTCTACCCGGCCTCAACAAAGTGCATTCACTCGCCGTTCAAGAAGAGCGGATGCTGTCTATGCGAACCACTCAGCAGCCGACTCCAGACGCTCTCGCCTTCGCTGCCCAGCGTCGTCCGTCTCGCCCGTCCTCCGCCCCAATCGACAAAAGCTCCCTGTTTTGTGTTCACTGCAACAAAACCGGTCATGACTCCGCCTCCTGCTTCAAAATTGTGGGATACCCGGACTGGTGGAACAACGGTCGCGGCGTTGCTGATCCGGCTACAGGCGCGCCTCCGCCTAAACCAAAACCCTCTGCAGCGGCTTCTGATTCTGGCACTGGACGGGGTCGTGGGAAGGCTGCCAACGTCAACTCCATTCTCACGCCTTCTCCGTCATCTTCTGGCTCTCACCATCTCACGGCTTCTGACCGAGCCGGCATCACCCTCACCAACGACCAATGGGACCGCATGCTCTCCATGTTTCAGCAGTTCAATACTAAGTCCGGGAATGACACTCTAGCAGGTATTGCCTCTACCCCTTGGATTCTTGACAGTGGAGCCTCGATTCATATGACTGGTGATCGCCGGTTGCTCCGGGATCTTCACACCGTCGATGAATGGCAAGTCAAGTATCCAGACGGCGACACTACATCCGTCAATCAGGCTGGCTTAATCACTCTCTGCGATTCTTTTGATATCGCTGCTCTTTATGTTCCCGGCCTTCAATGTCATCTTATCTCTCTTGGTTGTTTGACTGCTGATTTGCGGTGTGTTGTCACATTAACTGACAAGCTTTGTGTGATTCAGGACCGCACTTTGAAGACGCTGATTGGAGCGGGTGAATGTTGAAATAGGATCTATTGGCTCTGCTGGGCTTCGTCGATCAACCATCTTGGCGTCAGCAGCCCCGCTTGCCACACTACCCAGGCCGAATCCCTCTCCCTCTGGCATCAAAGACTCGGACACCCTTCTTTTTCATTGCTTTCTTCATTTTCAACACATTCTAGTCATAGTCTGCAAAACAATACTTTACCTTGTGATGTCTGCTACAAAGCAAAACAAACTCGCCTTTCCTTTCCTATTAGTATGTCAAATGCTTCGGCATCTTTTGATTTAATTCACTGCGATATTTGGGGTCCTTATCGTGTTCCATCTTCATCTGGCGCCTCTTACTTCCTCACTATTGTTGATGATTTCTCTCGCGCCACTTGGGTCTATCTTATGACTCACAAATCAGAGGTTTCCCATTTATTAAAGCAATTTTGCAGCTTCACAACCACCCAATTTCACAAAACCATAAAGTGTATTCGCAGTGATAACGGGTCTGAGTTTCTTGCCCTTCGTCCCTACCTTGCCAATCATGGAATTCTCTTTGAGTCCTCCTGTATCGCCACACCTCAGCAGAATGGTCGTGTCGAGCGCAAACACCGTCATATCCTCAATGTGGCTCGCGCTCTCATGTTTCAAGCCCACCTTCCGGTTCAGTTTTGGGGGGAGTGCACACTCACTGCTTGCTATCTCATCAACCGCACCCCATCCTCTGTTCTGAAAGGTAAAACACCCTATGAATGTCTCTTCAATAAACCACCTCCTTACACTCACCTTCGGGTTTTCGGATGTCTCTGCTATGCATCTGTCATCCCTCGCTCCACAAACAAATTCTCTCCCCGCAGTCGTAAATGTCTGTTCATCGGTTATCCCTTTGGTCAGAAGGGTTGGCGCCTCTATGATCTCACTACCCATCAGACTTTTGTCTCGCGGGATGTGTCCTTTCATGAGGATATATTCCCATACGCAAATCTTGAGTCACCTGACCCTGCGCCACCCATCCACCCGTCCCCTGCTACCCATGACGAGGTTCTGCAGCCTCCAGACACTCAACCTGCAGCTCCTCAGTAGCCCCCACCTCGTCGCTCTACTCGCCCCCATACCCCTTCGGTGCTGCTGCGTGATTATGGCTGCCATACTCTTCGCAAGGTTGATCCTATTTCGGCCTCATCAGCTTCCGTCACGTCGTCAGGTACTCCTTATCCCTTAGCTCATTATGTCAATACACATTCTGTTACTCCTCAGCACAACCACTTCTTAGCTGCCATTGCCGCCACTCCATAACCATCTTCCTTTCAGGAGGCATTCCGTCAACAGCATTGGCGGGATGCTATGCGCTCTGAAATTGACGCTCTTCATCGCAATGGAACTTGGGAGGTCACTGACTTACCTCCTCACAAGAAGGCTATCGGCTGTAAGTGGGTGTTTCGGGTGAAGTACAATTCAGACGGCAGTATTGAGCGCCACAAAGCTCGCCTTGTGGTTCTTGGAAACAGACAGATTGAGGGCACTGATTTCTCTGAGACATTCGCTCCGGTTGCTAAATTGGTGTCTGTTAAAGTTGTCCTTGCAGTAGCTTCTATTCAGAACTGGGAGCTCCATCAGATGGACGTTCACAATGCCTTTCTTCACGGTGATCTTCATGAAAAGGTATACATGTCCTTCCCCCCTGGATTTTCTGCCGCCGGCTCATCTAAGGTCTGTAGGCTCCGAAAATCGCTCTATGGTCTTCGGCAGGCACCTCGGAACTGGTTCGCCAAGCTGGCCTCTGCTCTTCGTCAGGCAGGTTTTTCTCAGTCCTACGCTGACTACTCTCTATTCACCTATGCTCGGTCTGGTGTGATTCTGCATGTGCTCATCTATGTTGATGACTTGATTATTACGGGAAACAACTCTGCCTCTATCACTCGGTTCAAGACCTATCTTCACTCTTGCTTTCACATGAAAGATCTTGGTCATCTGAAGTACTTCCTTGGCATAGAGGTCTCTCGAACGTCTGCTGGCATTGTTCTGTCTCAGCGCAAGTATATTCTGGACATCTTGGGTGAGGTCGGCCTCCTTGGATCCAAACCGGCAGCCTTTCCTATGGAACAGAACCACACGCTTGCTCTAGACAACAGTCCCCTTCTTCCGAAGGCGGATCAGTATCGTCGGGTTATTGGTCGTCTCATCTACCTCACGATCACCAGACCTGATCTGTCTTACTCAGTTCATACTCTGGCTCAATTCATGCAGCAACCCCGCCAGGCTCATTGGACGGCTGCCGTGCGTGTCCTACGCTATCTCAAGGGTCGGCCGGATCAGGGACTCTTTCTCTCTCGACACAGTGATCTTCGCTTGATTGCTTATTGCGACTCTGACTATGCCACATGTCCATTGACCCGTAGATCGCTCACTGGCTATATTGTCAAGATAGGTGAATCCCCAGTTTCCTGGAAAACCAAGAAACAGACTACAGTCTCTCGCTCCTCTGCTGAAGCCGAGTACAGAGCCATGGCAACCACCACTTGTGAGCTCATTTGGCTCAAAGCTCTTCTCCGCTCACTCGGTTTTGTTCATCGGACTCCTATGCGACTATGTGTGACAATCAATCAGCAATTCACATCGCCTCCAACCCCGTCTTTCATGAGCGCACGAAGCATATTGAAGTGGATTGTCATATTATCCGAGATCAGGTTCAGTTAGGCAACATCGCCCTATCTCACATCCGTTCTTCCAATCAGCTGGCCGACATCTTCACCAAGGCACTGGGAGAGCAGCAATTTCATCTTCTTTTGTCCAAGTTGGGCATTCATCTTCACCATGCTCCAACTTGAGGGGGAGTATTGAGATATATTAGGATATTTTATTAGATATATCTTTCCTTATATCTTTATTATACATTATCTAATTAGGATAGAATTTCTCCTCTACTTGTATCTATTTAAATCAAATTCAATCAATGAGAAAATCAATCTTTCAGCCTTAAACAATTCTTCAGCACCATCTTTAGTGATGCGGGACCATCCAAGACACATTCGGATGATGTCTTTCTCAAGAGGAAGAAGAAGCCTCCACCATGGGAGAAGGTCCAAAGATGGAAGCTTGGCGTTTTAGACTCGTTCAGAATGTTGACAGCTTTTCGACGTCTCTGTAAAATGGGTCGTACGGATTCAATATTGATCGGATTGAGGCGTGTCATACCTTGTTGGAACGAGGACGAAGAGATCTACAACTTTGTTGTTGAAGGTGTTTCCAGATTCGACATGGAGCTTGACCGAAAATCAACATCTTTGCAAGCTGTACTGTTTGGAACGAAAATCAGCTCCTTACATTACTATTTTTAGTATTAATTTTACTTGAGTTATTTTAGGAAACTTTGGGCCTATTTTATTAATTACTTTAAGTTATTTGTTTTTATCTTTTCTATCTCCTAGAGAGCTTAGGCCGGCCCATCTACAGCCCTGCGTGGCTATATATTTCGTTACATACATTGTAGATCAGGAGGAACATAATGAATAGAATTAGTCTTCTCAAATTTTGTGAAACACATTGAGTGATTGTTGGATGATTAGAGTTGTGCTCATCATTCACGAATTGGTATCTATCTCAGCTTGGTTTGCTTTGTGTTCATCAACTTCGCAAGACTTGGTGATCCTAGTATCCACAAGCCCCCTCCTTGTGCCTCCAAGTTGTCCGTTTGGTTGTGTAGGGTTGTAGAGGCGGGTTATATAGTCATTGTTATTGGTTCCTACCCTCTTAGGACGCCTGGGGTCTTTATCTTGTTCTATATAGATCGACTCAGTCCTTATCAGGTTGTGTCTTTACATAAATATCGAGTCTTTATTACTGATTGTCGAGTCTTGTTGGTTTCTTGATCGATCTTGGCTGTTCTTGATCGAATCTTGAGAGTCTTGAGTCTTTCTTTGCTGCGTCGGTTTTGATTCTTGTTGTTCTTGCTTCCGTTTCTTACTTGTTGTCGATGATCGGGCCATCTATTCATGATGGGTTTACTAATCGCTATACCTTTACTTTTCAGGGAAAGAATGTCATTCTCAAGCCCATGACACCTACGCAAGTAGCTGATGAGATTGAGAAGCGCAAGGTAAGTAAAGGTGAGTTAGATCAGGAGGCTCAGTAGAGCCAAGTGGATCCTCAAAATCGATCTAAGAGTGTGTTCTTGGTTTCCAAAAGCACATTCATGGACGACTTTGCGGATGGTGGAACTGTTCTTATGCGCCTTTGCAAAAGCTTGAATATGTTGAGTGAAGAGCTTAAAGCTTCTCTTCCATCAAACATACTCGCTTTACTTGAGGAGTTTAAGGATGTGTTTCCCGATGACATACAACCAGGTCTACCCCCTGTTCGTGGAATTGAGCATCAAATTGATCTTATTCCAGGGGCTGCATTGCCTAATAGGCCTGCATATCGTATGAATCCCACTGAGACCCAAGAGGTCCAAACCCAAGTCCAGGAACTGTTGGATAAGGTTTATATTCAAATTCGCTTAAGTCCTAGTGTTGTGCCTGTGTTATTAGTCCCTAAGAAAGATGGTTCATGGAGAATGTGTGTAGATTGTAGGGCTATTAACAACATTACTATTAAATATCGTCACCCTATTCCTAGATTAGATGATATGCTAGATGAGTTACATGGAGCTTCTATATTTTCTAAAATTGATCTTAGGAGTGGCTATCATCATATCAGAATGAAAGAGGGTGATGAATGGAAAACAACCTTTAAGACTAAGCTAGGCTTATATGAGTGGTTGGTTATGCCTTTTGGTTTAACTAATGCTCATATCACTTTTATGCGCTTAATGAATCATGTGCTTCGAGATTTCATTGGAAAGTTTGTTGTAGTTTATTTTGATGATATTCTGATTTATAGCAAGTCTTCTAATGAACATGAATCACATCTTCGAGAAGTGCTTAAAACACTGAGAATTGAATGCTTGTATGCTAATTTAAAGAAATGTGAATTATGTAATGAACAAGTGTCTTTTCTTGGGTTTGTAGTAAGTTCGAATGGACTGCATGTCGATGAGGCTAAGATCAAGGCGATCCAAGAGTGGCCAACACCCACCAACATCGGCCATGTGCGCAGCTTCCAAGGATTGGCGAGCTTCTATCGTCGATTTGTGCGAGATTTCAGCACCATCTCGGCACCCCTCACTGAGCTCACGAAAAAGAGGAGTGAATTCACATGGGGAGCAGCTCAGGAGGAAGCATTCAACACACTTAAGGACAAGCTTACTCACGCACCTCTACTAGCTTTACCGGACTTTACTCAGCCCTTTGAAGTAGAATGTAATGCTAGCGGAGTTGGAATTGGTGGAGTCCTTATGCAAGGAGGTAAGCCTATTGCTTTCTTTTCTGAGAAGTTAAAAGGTGCTTGTCTTAATTACTCTACCTATGATAAAGAATTGTATGCTTTGTTTAGAATACTTAAGACATGGTCTCACTATCTATGGCCTAGCGAGTTTATTCTTATGACTGATCATGAATCATTGAAACACTTTAAAAGCCAAGATAAACTTGATAGGAGACATGGTAGATGGATGAAATTCATTGAAACATTTCCTTATGTGATTAAGTATAAGAAAGGCGAGGACAATGTGGTTGCTGGTGCATTATCTAGGAGACATGCTCTTTTAACCACTTTGGATTCTAGAGTCTTAGGCTTTGTTTACATAAAGGAATTGTATGAATCTGATTTGGATTTTGGTGATAATTTTCGAAAATGCTTAGAAAAGGGTCCTAATGACAGCTTTTATATTCATCAAGGATTCTTATTTCGAAAAGATCAACTGTGCATTCCTAGATGTTCTCTACGATTATTACTTGTTAGTGAAGCCCATAGTGGTGGATTAATGGGACATTTTGGTAGAGATAAGACCTATAATACACTGAAATCACATTTTTATTGGCCACATATGCTTAGAGATGTAGAACATTGCATTAAGAGATGCGTAGATTGCATTAAAGCCAAAGCTAAGCTTATGCCCCATGGCCTTTATACACCACTGCCGATACCCTCAGCCCCTTGGGAAGACATTTCTATGGACTTTATAGTTGGGTTGCCTAGAACTAAGAAGGGGAGGGATTCAATCTTTGTAGTGGTTGATAGATTCTCTAAAATGACTCATTTCATTGCATGCCACAAAACTGATGATGCTACCAATGTTGCTAATCTATTCTTTAGAGAAGTAGTTAGGTTGCATGGGGTGCCTAAAACCATTGTTAGTGATAGGGATGTGAAATTCTTAAGTCATTTTTGGCGTACCTTATGGAATAAATTGGGAACTAGATTGCTATTCTCTACTTCTAGCCACCCCCAAACTGATGGCCAAACTAAGGTGAGTAATAGAACCCTTGCTACTGTCCTAAGAGCCATTATTAGGAAGAATTTGAAACTTTGGGAAGAAGCCTTACCTCATGTGGAATTTGCTTATAATAGAACCATGCATTCGGCTACTAAAATCAGTCCATTTGAATGTGTGTATGGTGTTAATCCACTAACCCCTTTTGATCTTACTCCATATTCTATGAGAGACAAAGAATCATTTGAGGCAGGTAAGCATGTCAAGTTCATTAAGGAGCTGCATGAACGAACTCGAGAGAAGCTGAAGCTAAAGGCCGAATACAATGCTAACAAGGCCAACAAGGGACGTCGCTTGGTCACATTTCAGCCTGGAGATCTTGTATGGGTGCACTTGAGGAAGGAGCGGTTTCCAGAAGCCCGGAAGAACAAGCTGTCACCTCGTGGTGATGGACCATTTCGGATCAAGAGGAGAGTGGGCGACAATGCCTACCAATTAGAGCTTCCTGGAGACATGGGCGTGAGCGCTACATTCAACGTCGTCGATCTAATCCCTTACTTTGCTGTGGATGAAGACTTGGATTCGTGGTCAAATCCTTTTCAAGAAAGGGAGATTGATGCGGGACCATCCAAGACACCTTCGGATGATGTCTTTCTCAAGAGGAAGAAGAAGGCTCCACCATGAGAGAAGGTCCAAAGATGGAAGCTTGGCGTTTTAGACTCGTTCAGAATTTTGACAGCTTTTCGACGTCTCTGTAAAATGGGTCGTACGGATTCAATATTTATCGGATTGAGGCGTGTCATACCTTGTTGGAACGACGACGAAGAGATCTACAACTTTGTTGTTGAAGGTTTTTCCAGAATCGACATGGAGCTTGACCGAAAATCAACATCTTTGCAAGTTGTACTGTTTGGAACGAAAATCAGCTCCTTACATTACTATTTTTAGTATTAACTTTACTTGAGTTATTTTAGGAAAGTTTGGGCCTATTTTATTAATTACTTTAAGTTATTTGTTTTTATCTTTTCTATCTCCTAGAGAGCTTAGGCCGGCCCATCTACAGCCCAGTGTGGCTATATATTTCGTTACATACATTGTAGATCAGGAGGATCATAATGAATAGAATTAGTCTTCTCAAATTGTGTGAAACACATTGAGTGATTGTTGGATGATTAGAGCCATTGGTATCTATCTCAGCTTGGTTTGCTTTGTGTTCATCAACTTCGCAAGACTTGGTGATCCTAGTATCCACAAGCCCCCTCCTTGTGCCTCCAAGTTGTCCGCTTGGTTGTGTAGGGTTGTAGAGGCGGGTTATATAGTCATTGCTATTGGTTCCTACCCTCTTAGGAGGCCTGTGGTCTTTATCTTGCTCTATATAGACCGACTCAGTCCTTATCAGGTCGTGTCTTTACATAAATATCGAGTCTTTATTACTGATTGTCGAGTCTTGTTGGTTTCTTGATCGATCTTGGATGTTCTTGATCGAATCTTGAGAGTCTTGAGTCTTTCTTTGCTGCGTCAGTTTTGATTCTTGTTGTTCTTGCTTCCGTTTCTTTAGTTTCTTGCTTGTTGTCGAAGATCGGGCTATCTCACGGCTAACCCCGTATCATTTAGCTTCTTCATGACTTTCCTTTAAGCTCTAAAGTGCGCCTGATTTCTGCGAAATATAACAAAAACTCGTGTAGACCTCCATAATTGACAAATAAGCATAAACTACATATATTCTTTACTATTCTAACACAATCGTATGAAATGCATGCAGAAATCGATATAAATGTAAGTAGAAAACATGGCGAAATAGGCTCACAACATTGTCCAACGCCGTGTGTCTCCCCCGGACGTGAAGTGGCGCCCTGGGTGCCCTAAGACCTGTCGATACCCATCTCGGAGAGAATTTCACCATTTCAAGCGCCGTCGTTCGTAGATGTGTTCCTCCATTGGTGGTCCAACGCCTTACCTCAACAGCTGGGTCTTCTTTTGCATTTGCAGTTTGGGGTCAGTGGTTGAACCATTCTCCGTCTAGGTTATTTTATGAACGGGTTAAGTACTTGGTAGTCTAATTAGGTTGCATGCACATATGGCAAACTATAGGTAAGTGGTTGAGCTCTTCGCTTTACTTTTGGAAACGGGTTACATACTACAGTTAAGTGGTACAGAACTTCGTAGTACTTTTGGGGATGGCTTCAGGAAATAACCCATGTCACCGCCTTCGTATTACCGTGTCGGGTTAAAGGGGTTATCATGTCACTGATTTGAATTTGATCTTTGACATTTCGGTGGTTGACACTATGATAAGGAAATCACCCTTGCATTGGCACTTGTTTCCGCTAATGTTTACATTTCTATGTGTTTGTGCTAGTCGTGTAAGGAAATCACCCTTGTCACCATATTGAAATAAGGGACACAATAATTATGTAAGTTGACACGGGATTCCAACTTGGGTGACACGGGTGATTTCCTTACAACTTATAACCAAAGTTTCGAGCATGAAAACATAGTCAACCATTGCCTAACAAATATCATAAACATATAATAACATTCTACAACACATAACCACCGACGGAAGATAAAGAAAGCAACAAAGTTCATATCAACGTACTACAATACCAACCTAATGAACTACCGTCCACAACTAAATGTTCTGAGCAACAACCATGTTCATAAAAATCGAACACAATAAACATGATGTTCATAACAACCTTCTACCATAACATCAAAGTTCATAACAGTGGGCAATGGTGATTAAAACGGCGATCATAACCGTCTACCATGGAAGATGCCAACAACAAGTAAGTGCATGAACGCCCCGATGAATGCGTCGTCAAGACCGTCGTAGGTGAGGGCGTCATTCGTGAGGAGTTGCATGAACCTGATCGTGTATGGACCGCAGTCTCCACTACAATAGGGATGCTTAAGTCAGATTCATAACAGCCGGATACCACTACGAGACGAAGAGATATTTAAGGGTTCCACATAAATTACCTCTGCTAGTTCTGCGACATCCTTTTCTCGCGACTAAGGGCGAACCACTTTGGCAACTTGTCGGTGTAGGTGGCCATCAACGCGGGTGAGCATTCATCAGTAGCGGGATAAGGTGGGTGATGCAGCTTAAGTGTGCCGGCAGATGGTGGTCTCTCACGATGTGAACGTCCGAATCATAAACCCTTATCTACCACCCGATCAGATCTATCGCTACGGCGATCCAGTGAATACTATGCACGTTCAACAGTGGGAGGATGAGTTCCGCCCCTTCCCACGGGTGGCCTATCGTCGCCAGGGACCGCCCGTCGAATTAGTCAAGTAGCTTCTGGTCCACTACGTAGGTATCCGCATCGCTATTGCATTTGTCCCACTCGGTCTGCAGATAACGGCCGAAATATGTGTCCTATCCACAACCGCAACTCGACCGCCAACGTCACCGCCCCTCTTCGTTACCCTTTTACAGAGAAGATAGCATGCTTGTTCCATGTGCTGCATCGATTACAAACCTAGTAAAAATCCAATACTATTGCAGTACCTATTACACTAAATACCGTGTTATTCACTAAAAAAAGGTAATCAATTAGGCGGGTTTCGTACCTCAGAGTTTAGCCAAACTATGGGCGTTTTTAGTGCGATGAAGAACTCCTTCGTAAGCGCCGTGCCGTACACAGTCTTCTGGTTGTCCTCATCCCCGTTGCACAACCACAAACACAATGTTAGCAGATTTGAGCCATGTCTGTAATCAGTTGGGTACGTCTACTGATGAGGGTCACCTCTTCATCCAGCGGAGGAAGTCATCGTTGTCTGAGACGGATACAAGTCCCAGCTTAATCGCAGCCGCGCATTCAACAACGCTCTTCATTTTTTGGCCCCGCGGTTTCTTTTGATGCGGGGAATTGACTTCTCCTTCACCTCCTGGACCTCTCTTACTCTTCTTGCCTCGAACGGGCTCCGCTCTTGCAACCTCTGAGATTTGGCACTATGTTAGAAAGTTTCAAGGGTCATCCCAATAATTTTTTTTAACCCTGTGTCACCCGAATAATTAACCGTGTCGGTTGACAGTGATACACTTGTCACTTAACTACTACTATAGATTCAAATGACAATCCTAGTTTTGATTCCCCCTTGACCCTGAAGCAAAAGTACCATGTGAAGTAACAACCAATTTACCTTCCCATCCTGTCCTTCTGGTGTTGGATGGTCGTCTGCTGTAGGTGGTACCTCCGTTAACCCGGCCTTAAGGTTGTTCTCCTTAGCCTCCCTATGTTTCCCGTCATTCTCTCCACTCACATCTCTCCCACTTCCTCCAACGGCCTCGACTTTCACAGCCTCTGAGATCTGACAATTGGTTATGGTTATTTCAACTGTCATTCAGATAATTTATTTGTTCCCTTGTCACCCGACATCTTAAAACGTGTCGCTTGACGTAAACAACCGTGTTAGTTGTCTACAATATATTGAAATATGAAAATCTTGATTCTATTAACCCTTGACCCATTGGGAGAAAATACCATGTGAACTAACAACCAATTTACCTCCTCTTGTTCTTCTGGTGGCTGGTCATCCACCTTAGTTGGTCCCTATGCCTCCCCGACATTTTGGTGGTTATCCTCTTGTTCTTCATGTTGTCCGTTTCGAATAAGTACTTGAGAGCCTTCTTTGTATTCTTGTCATCCTCCGTCTCCGTGTCTTCCCCCCTGAACTCGAGCACACCGCAACCCAGTAATGAGCGCAAACTCCTTGATCGAGAATCGACGGAGCTTGTCTTTAAGCATGTACCAAGTCTCCCACTTCTTCTCTGTCACAAGCTGTCGTTGTAACACGTAATGCAGCAGTTGCGACGAGAATTGAACCCGATTTGCCAATTGCACAATCCCCCCAAATTGACTTCGCAGCAGGTTCTCCCAATCGACGGTGTCGAACCAGTCGTCCAAGTTCACGAGCAGCGACACTCTCGAACCATGGTTGACCCGCCCCCAGAAATGCTTCTCCTCTGGCACTACGAGTCATGGCTCCACCTTCTTCGATGGCCGGACACCCTTCCTCCTGAAATTCTTGGACGGAACCATCTCCTTCCTGCAATTAGGTGGACATGAACATAATCAAATATCCAGAGAAAATCATCCCATAATTATTAAATCTGTTTGCGAGTGTTTCACGAGCAAGTGCCCATGTCACCTTAGAGGTAACCCTTGTCACCCAACAACATAACTCATGTCATGAATTTCAGTTGGTTTCTCCCAAAACTCCTATAATACCCGTTTCTGACAGGGGTTATTCTCCACTCTGACATTCTGAGTGAAAGAACCGGCAACCCTCCCTCGCTCATCTTCAATCTCCCTCGCTCTTCTCTCTCAATTCCCCAGATCCACATACCCCTTTTACCCTATATCTCTATTTCTCCTTATCCCCCAATTCCCCAGATCTCCGTTCACCCAAATCCCCAATTTTCGAATTTTCTCCATTCCCAAAAATACATGCCTTTGAACGAAACAATGGAAGATTGCAAATTAAGTGGGGAAGGTTGCAAATTAAGTGAAGATTCAGAGTAGCAGAGAAGGGAGATGGATTTCAATTCGAAATTGTATTGTACCTGTTTTCCGGCGCCTTCATCTCCGGTACGGTCTTCTCCGGCGTATTCCTCCCTTGTCCTATGTCATATGTTCATAGCGGTCGGCGTGCTCCTCCCTTGTTTCCCTTCAATTCACAACGTCCTCCCTTCTTGGCCTCTATTAATATTCACTTTCTTTCCCTTATGGTGGTGGTTTTATTCCCCAACTGCAATGAATGCAAGTCGGTGATAGTTACTTTCTTTTCTTTTCTTTTGTTTACCATTTTTTTCGAGAGAGAGAATATTTGGTTTTCCTTTTTTTTTTCTATTTTTTAAAGTAGGTCAAACTAACTGTGCAACCAACTGCCACCCTGAAAAATCCTACTCTTTCTTCACCAGACATGATAAAAAAACTCACAAGATTGTTAGATCAAAAGCAGTGAGTAAGGCTCTAATACCAATTGAAGGTTCGATAATGTATAACAAAGTAGAATAAAGATACTCTAGAAGGGGGGTTGAATAGAGTATGCCAACTTTTCGCTGTCAATCTCAAGACTTTTGAAACGCTTGCAAACCCCTTTGAGAGTAAACTCAATTCTTTCCTTTGGGAAACCTGAATCTCAACAGAGTTATACAATTCGAAACAAGTGTGGAAATATGGTAAAGCAGTAAGTAAAGAACACAACGAATTGTTAACGAGGTTCGGCTCCTTAAAGGCTTAGTCCCCGCCTAGGGTTCTTCCACAACCCTAGGATTCAACCGGCTTTATTGATTCACAAGACTTGGGATCCTAATAGCTCACCAAGAAGCCTCTCTCCTATACAATTGCAATCTAGTCAACTCACGTTCCCTTGGAGTCCTAGACCAATCTAGAAGAGCCCCACCTCTCTCAGCTATCTAGTACAATCCTCTTACACTTCGTGAATCAACCGCCTATTGCTCACTTCCTGAGTTATAAACTCTCGAGTATAACACTCTCTCAGAATATATCCTATAAGCTCCCTGTGTAACTCCCAAATGCTTTGAAACAAAAGATACGACTCTCAACACCTAGTAGAGAGTACACAAAGAAGCCAAATTGACTTGATGCCTTGTGTGCGATGTAGTTCAATAATGTTTGTGTTCAACACTTGTGTCTTATTCTCTATTCTTCATCTCCTTTTTATACTAAATCAAATCGGCGCCATTTGAAGAAAGAATCATCTCCAAACGGCTCATTCAGATCATGGCTTAGATGCAATCTTCATAATCTTCTATTCTGAAAAACTCGTGAGTGCATGCTCTTCGATATGATTCTTCATGTATTTCAGTTTTAAGGAAAGAGATCTTCTCAAAATCTATACTGTATGGTTAGTGCATAATATATGTATAATAATATCCGGAAACCATACTGAGATAATATAAGATAATAAAATACATACAATATAGGTTTTGAATTTCATCAACACAACATTAGCTTCAAAACCTTTGACACAAGCTATGTGTCAAAGCGTTTAAAACCATTTCCGATTTTCATCAAGGGAGTGGAGTTATCAATCTCCCCCTTGATGAAAGACAAAACCCGTGCATCCCTGTAACTTAGTCAAGCAAATATATCATAAGGAAAAATCGGACTAAGTACCTGCATGGGTTAGACAAATGTTGGATCATATAAGTTTTAAATCCAATGATAGAGGCATCCAACAAAATACGGCAAAATAGTTTTAAAGTCTAACGTCTAAACCATCAAACCATCTCCCCTTTTTGTCTTTCAACAAAGGGAGGAGTATAAAAACAGTCACAAAAAGTTTTGAAAAACAAGGCCAGCAGTGCTTAGATCACGGGCTAGGATAGGGGTTTAGGGTTCATCGTCTTGAGCACCATCCGTGAACAGCAACTTCAACTCATTCAACAGCTTTGCCATCACGCCCACCTCCAGCAACAACTCGCGGTGCAGCTCCTTGACATCCAGGCAAACTTAGTCCCAAACCCAACTCCAAGTTCTCCATGCGCTCATCGATGACAGAGGCAATGGGAAGAGCTTTTGAGGAAGGAGAGGCAAGACTCCAAGTCCCTTGAGGGGACTGAGTGATGACAATCTTCTCAAACCTGTTGGAGTCGAATTTACCCATATGATTTTGTTGTTCTTCATTTTCAAAATCAATTTTAGAAGCTTTGAAGACATGGGTTAAAAGGTTTGCGAATGGGAGGGGAGTTCCTTTTCTGGCTTTGCGGGTGTGAGCAATGGATCCTAGAATGGTATTGGCTAGATCAAGATCATGGTCATTCAATATTCGGTATAGGAGGACCATATCATTGTCAATGAGGAGGGAGCCAGAGTTGATTCGGGGTAGAAGACATCTCACAATTATGTTAAAGATGATTTTGGCTTCAAGTGTGAGGGACGAGTGGGTGAGTTGTTTGGTGGTGATGCTTGATGCTTCGGGGAGCATGTATTTGGATCGGGCAAGAGTAACACACTGGCATTTTGTGGGGGTTTCAGGGGAGGTTGGACATGGTTTAGGAAGACCAAGGAGTTCAGCGAAGTCAAGGGAGTTGAACATGATTCTAACTCCTTTGACGACTGACTCCAGAGTCTAGCCTTTAGCACTGTGTTTGGCTTTGAGGTTTATGTAGAAGACACGAGTGAGTTGGGGGTAGTACTTAGATTCAAGGTTCAGAAGGGTCCAGGCAGAGGTTTGTTTGAGAAGAGAGATGCAGGGTAGGTTCAAAGCCTCTAAAAATCAAGATCAATAAAATCAGAACAACAAATCTTACGAGTTCTAAACTCTTCAACCCACTTGCCAGCCATCTCGGCATTCTCAAACCAGGAGGAGGGTAAGGATTGGTTTACCTGGATAAGTGCAGGGGGATCGGCGTTCTTTCTTATGGCTTTTCTAGGAGCGGTTCACTTGACAGACGCGTCAAAGCTTCTGAAAGTGGCTTTCCTCGAGCGCTTGGGAGGTGGAGACTTCTTGGCTTTAGTGGCTTTGCACTTCTTCGGAGATAGGGGAGGAGGAGGAGTAGGAGAGGGAATAAGTTCTGGCTCCTCTTCCTCTTCTTCCTTAGACCCCGAGTCCCCAGCCGACACTTCAGCCTCATCTCCCTCGGCCTCCTCGTCATCATCAGTCTCGTCGTCCTCATCCTCCTCTTCCTCTGGTTCCTTTACTGCGAGAACCTTCTTCTCTGCTTCTCTTTGGGCCTCTTCCTTGGCCTCCCTCCTTGATTTCTCAGCCTTTTCCTCAGCCTTTTTCCTTGCTTTCTCAACCTCTTCCTCGACCTTTTTCTTTTTCTGGGCCTCTTCCTTTGCCTCATTTGCAACATCTCGCTCTAGAATCTCATCAATATCTTCCTCTTCCTCAGCAATGATCTTTCTCTTTCCCTTTAGCTTTGCACTGAGTGGCTTCTTCGTCGGGCGCTTCAAGGACCGTTTGATTTCGGCAATGGTGCTCTCAGGGACGGTGGTTTGAGGAGTAGGTTCAGGTTGAGGGGAAATCACAAGGGGAGTCTGATGACCTTTGGGGGTAGCGCCAAGGCGTTTAGGTGTGGAGATTTTCTTGGACTTGGGTGTCATGGATGAGATTCGGTGAAACTTTAAGAGAAAGGTTGAAGGAGAAGGTTAAAGGTCGGAGGGTTTTGGTGGTTTTGGAGAGGTGAATAGTGGGGGTAAGAATGTGTGGTTTAAAAAGGGCGAGTAGGGTAAGTTGATGGGACGGGTTTGTGGTTCTAATGGTAATAATCATAACACAACTGCCATTTTTAAAAGATCTGATTTACCAAATAATTCAAAATTCAAACCATCCTTTCAAATCTTAAAGGCAAGTGAGGTTATATTCGATATTAAAATAGTTTCCACAAATAAAATGTACTCGGATAAAAAGATTTCTCGGAAAATAAAATAGGTAACATATAAAGAAGGTTAAAATCCATTAAAACTATATTTGATCAAATATCTAATAAGATATCAACCAAATATATGATCCATTATATGTGCTCTACCATTCAGTTCACAAACTTTGACATAAATCTCAAAGGTCTTGAAACTGAGTAGAAGTTTTCTTTCGTAAAGGGAAAGCTCCCCCTACGAAAGTGCATCCCTGTTAAGCATTCCGATCTCACGTCTAATGAAGGTGAACCTGTCCTCTGCCAATGGCTTAGTAAAAATGTCAGCCCATTGATAATCTGTTGAAATAAAGGATATAGACACATCACCTTTTTCGACATGGTCTCTAATGAAATGATGTCTTACATCAATATGTTTGGTCCTTGAATGCTGAACGAGATTCTTTGTAATGGAGATGGCACTTGTGTTGTCACACTTAATGGGAACGTCTTTGAGGTCGATGCCAAGATCTCTCATTTGTTGAGCTATCCAAAGGATTTGGGAGCAACATGCTCCAGCTGCTATGTATTCGGCTTCGGAGGTGGAAAGAGCAACTGAGTTTTGTTTCTTTGAGTGCCAACTAATCAAGGATGGTCCTAAGAATTGGCAACATCCTGACGTGCTCTTCCTATCCACCTTATAGCCTGCAAAGTCTGCATCAGAATACCCAATAAGTGTAAAATCTCTTTGCTTTGGATACCACAAGCCAAGCTCCTTAGTGCCATTGAGATATCGAAAGATCCTCTTCACAGCCACGAGGTGAGATTCTTTAGGGTCACCTTGAAACCTAGCACACATGCAAACACTAAACATGATGTTAGGTCTACTAGCATTAAGATATAATAAAGATCCAATCATCACTCGATACTTCTTTTGATTGACACGCTTCCCGGTCTTGTCTTGATCTAGAGACAAGGTTGACCTCATGGGTGTCTTGGCTGCTTTTGATTGATCCATCTTAAACTTCTTCAAGAGATCCTTAGTATACTTGCTTTGGTTGACTAAGATCCATTTCTTAGATTGATAAACTTGCAACCCCAAAAAGAAGTTGAGTTCACCCATTAAGCTCATCTCAAATTCATTGCACATAATATCAGAAAATTCTTTGCACAAAGATGTGTTAGTAGCCCCAAAAAATATATCATCGACATATATTTGGATAACCAAAATGTCCTTTCCTTTGGTCTTGATGAAAAGAGTCTTGTCGATCAACCCCCTTTTAAAATCATTTTCTAAAGGATATTTTGACAAGCGCTCATACCAAGCTCTTGGGGCTTGTTTCAAACCATATAGCGCTTTGTCTAGTTTGTAAACATGATTAGGAAATTTCGAACTTTCAAAACCTGGGGGTTGAGCCACATAGACTTCTTCTTCTAAGAAACCATTAAGAAATGCACACTTGACATCCATTTGATATAATTTTATGCCCATAAAAGATGCAAATGCTAATAAAATGTGAATGGCTTCAAGCCAGGCTACGGGAGCAAAAGTCTCCTCGTAGTCGATACCTTCCTCTTGATTGTAGCCTTGAGCAACAAGCCTTGCTTTGTTCCTCACGATCTTACCATTCTCATCTAGCTTGTTCCGAAATACCCAACGTGTGCCAATGACTAATTGATGCTTTGGCCTAGGCTTCAAGGTCCAGACTTTGTTCCTTACAAATTCGTTAAGCTCACTTTGCATAACAATGATCCAGTCTGGCTCTTGAAGGGCCTCATCTACCTTCTTTGGTTCTACAAGTGAAACAAAAGCGTGAAAAGCACAGAGATCTTAAAGTTTAGAATGAGTTTGAACACTAGATGTAGGGTCAGAGATGATATCCTTTAATGAGTGAGATGAGGAGTATTTGAACTTTCTCTTGCTAGTCTCAGCTCCCTGGTTCGTCACATCAACATGATTGATTTGTGGTACATCTGACTCCATGGATATGTTAGGCTTAGTTACAGTAGTTTCTGAAGTCTCAACACTTTTGGATTGGTCGCCAAGGGCTTTGGACTGAGTTTGAAGACATTAGGCCAATTCCTCAGTGTTAAGAATCTGATCCTGCATGTTCCTCTTCTTTGTGTTCTTGGTAGCAATATCATCATCATCCTCATTCTCTACATGGCTGTTAAGATCTAAATCTGCAACACTTTCACTTAAAGAACCGTCATTGCATTCATCAAATATAACATGTATACTTTCCTCAACCATCTTGGTCCTTTTGTTGAAGATTCTATATGTTTTTCTACTTGTGGAGTAGCCAAGAAATATACCTTCATCACTATGCGCATCAAATTTCTCAAGGTTATCTTTTCCATTGTTATGAACTAAACAAGTACAGCCAAAGGGTTTAAAATACGATATAAGGGGTTTGCGGCATTTGAAAAGTTCATAAGGAGTTTTCCTTATGATGGAACGAATAAGACAACGATTCAAAATATAGTTACTTGTGTTAACAGCTTCAACCCAATAGGTTTTAGATAATGCTTTTTCTAAAAGCATAGTCCTGGCCATGTCATCTAGGGTGCGGTTCTTTCGTTGCACAAAACAAATCAAAATGAAGTTGATCAAACTCCCTACCATGATCACTTCGAATTGACACTATGGGCTCGTTTCTTAAAGTTTGCAAGTTTTGAAAACTCAAATAAGTCCTCTGATTTTTCTTTTAAAAATGCAACCCAAGTATATCTCGAAAAGTCATCAACAACAACAAGCATGTACTTTTTACCATTGGGAGATTTGACTCACATAGGACCACATAGATCCATATGTAAAAGTTCAAGGGGTCTAGAAGTACTTACAACCTTCTTGAGTTTGAAAGAGCTACGTGTTTGTTTACCTAGTGTGCATGCTTTGCACATATCAATACCTTTGAAGTCCATCTCAGGTAGTCCTCTTAAAAGCCCTTTGGACACAAGCTTTTGTAATGTATGTGGGCTTACATGATGGAGTCTCTTGTGCCAAAGCTTTGGATCGTCCGTCAAAGCCTTTAGACAGGTTAAGCTTCCTTGTGCAACTTGCTCAGCATTCACAGCATAGATGTTGTTATAGCAATAGGCAGTTAGAACTATTTCACATGTATCTTCTCTGCGCACTAGACATCTTTTCTTGTTAAATCCAACATTATTACCACTATCACATAGTTGAGAAACACTAAGCAAATTATACTTCAAACCATTAACAAGATAAACATTTTAATGTTGTGGTTAGGATCACTCCCAACACTACTGATACCAACGATGTCACACTTTCCTTTGTCACCAAGAGTGATTGTTCCAGTGGATTGCTTCTTTAGATCATGGAAGAGAGACCTCTTCTCACTCATATGTCTAGAGCATCCACTATCAATAATCCACTTTTGCTCTTTCACCTTGGTGATCTCCTACAAGACAAAAATCAACCTTTGTGGCTAGACCAATAAGCAAATTTAGATCCATTATTGGGATAAACCATATTTGGTAAAATAGTGCCTTTGGGGACCCAAACTTGCGTTACCCGTTCTTTTCGAATAATATGTGGATCCTTTCACTTATAGCGGCAGGTCTCTCTTACATGTCCCTTTCTTGCACAGTGGTGACATGTAGTGTTGTGAGCCTAATTGGCCATGTTTTACATTATCTTTTATATCGATTTCTGCATACATTGCATACATTTGGGTTAGAATAATACAGAATTTGCGTAGTTTACACTTGTTTACAATATATGGAGGTCTACACAAGTTTTTGTCATATTTCGCAGAAATCGGACGCATTTTAGATCTTAATGGAAAGTCGTGGAGAAGCCAAGAATGGTGCAGCTGGAGAGAAGGCCAATTTCCGGTTTACATCGTTCTGAATCAGGCTGTGATGTCTTCATGAGAGTTGTATCCCTCGGAAAGAGCTTTCCAACGCATGGTCATATGCGTCAATCCGACGAACGAGGCATCGGGAAAGTGCGTTTTACGAACAGAGCTGGGAGCTGAGGAAAGTTATCGATATCGACAAGATTTGTCGACATCGAGGAGTTATCAACTCGACATGTGTTCTAGACGTCGAGCACGAGCACCAGACGAAGAAACTTCTAGACATCGACAACTTTTGTCGATATCGAGGAGACATGTCGAGAAGATTGTCGAGGAGTCCAGAAGCCGAGTTCGAGGAGAAGTCCGAGCGGGAGATTGCTTGCAAGCCAAGATTCGACGAATTCTATCCAATTCTATCAAGATCTATCAAGACCAAAGAAGATGTCCACACACTAGATATAGTTCTAGTCTATCTATTTTATTTAATTACACTATGTTATTTATTTATCATTAAGTTTTAGATATAGTTTTAGATATAGATAGATATCTTCTTTCCTAGAATAGCTAGGGAATGAAGGTTATAAATAAAGCCCTAGGGGCTGGTTTTTCAATAATTCAATTTCAGAGAAGTAGTTAGTTCCATTCAAATACAGGTTTAGGGAGTTCGAAGGTTTTAAGGTTTTGGCGGTTTGTGAAAGTTGATTGCCAGGATTGTAAAGGCTTTGAATTTAGTTTTTAATGCAAGTTTCTTTCATCAAATCAATGTCTGTTGCTGCGATGAGGCGTGAGTAGTCCACCCACTTCTGGGGCTGGGGTGAGCCCGACGGTGGCTATGTGAGGCAATGCAATAAAGGTCAGATTTTTATGCGATTTGTCTTCTATCCCTAAGAGCATGATTCTTTTGCGAGAGTTGAAGGTGATCCTTGTTTGTATTATTGAAGCGAAAGTGATCTTAATGCAACTTGGATTAATTATGTGAAAAAGGGCTAGTAACAATTAGGGTTTATGCGAGAGCCTCTATATGCCTAGTTGTTAATGACGAAAGTTATTTGATGGAAAGCATGATCTTTTATGCCTTTATGTATTGTTTTGCATGGTTACCGTTGTGGTGTTGAAACCCTAGCCTTGGAGGTCTTTTAATATATTGAATTTACTTCGTTTCTCTAAGTTCTGTGTTTCGAAATTCTGCAATTTAAATTTCTGTCTTTTACTGTTTTAGTCGACCTAGAGGAGATCTTGTCGATCTCGAGTACTGTTCTTGTCGAAGTCGAGTAGGGCTTCGTCTAGGTCGAGTTAGTTTGCTTCTGTCTTTGTCGATTTTCAAGTTTCTGTCTTTACCTTTCTTTGTCGAAGTCGAGTACCTCTTGTCGAGGTCGAGTTGCCTGATCTTGTCGAGTTGATTGCTTTTGTTCTTTACTTTCTGTTTTCATTACTGTCTTGTCGACCTAGAGGACAGCTTGTCGAGATCGACCAGCTTCTGTGTCCTCGAGTTTCTCTCTGTCTTTGTTCTGCTTCTTTGCTTTTGTTTTAGTTGCCCTTGCCGGGATTATTTGTTTCTTTTCTTGTTGTGTTTCTGTCTTTCTGCTGTGTCTGTGAGAATTTACAGCTACCTAAGAACTGCTGACGTGCTTCCTCGTGGATTCGATCCTGACTATTCTCTTACTACAACGGGAGGAAGTCTTGTATTTATTTGCTGAGACAGGGAAGTCAGTCTGAACTTTATTCTATATTTATTTCATACTTGACCATCCTCCTGCAACAACAAATTGGCGTCGTTGCCGGGCTTACTTTGTGCATATTTGCCATATTTGACATTACTTGTGCATTATTTCCTTTGAATTGCTACATGGCTATTTTGGAATGCATTATTTGATTTATGTACTTATATGCATGTTTTCCAAAAATCTTGAAAAATGACCCCCATTGAAAATTTTGAAATAAAGTCATGGAAGCTTATATTAAACTCGACGATGCAAAATTTGATTCATTAGAGATATAGCATGAAATTGCCTAGTAAAGGGAAGTCACAATGAAGTGCATATTTTTATGAAAACCATGAAAGGAGGTAAAATTTGAAATTGCTTTTGACATGTTGCATGATAAGATGATGGAGGACTTTATATCTTTCCATATAAATGCTCATATGTTTAAATTCCTAGCCATACCTATGCTTATGCATCACAAAAGCCATAATATGCCTTATTTCAATTATTGCTCCCCATGATCTAAATATTTCCATTCTTTACCTTATCCGGGGATTATGTTGAGAATGATGTTACATTATGGAGATGTCATATGGTGTTTGTGTGATTAATATCATATTTGGAGTTTGGAAGGAAATTATTTGAAATATATGGAAAATTTAATGAGTGAAAAAAAATCCAATCACCTCAGGAGATAAAGGTAGATTGACCCTGCTCTCTGAGATAATAGTTTGGAGAGATGGGACACATTGTGAGGAGTCCGACGCACTAAGTATCCGGGGCCATTCATGACACCCATGTTTGCGACTCGTGAGAAGGCAGTGTTAAGGTCAGAGAGGTAAAAGCATTATTATTGAAAAAAGCAATATGAAAGGTGATGAATCAAATGGAGAAAGAATGTGGAATGAAACTCAAAGTTTAAAAGTGATCCATTTCCCCGGATCAAAAGCACCACATTGCCAGAAATTGCCATCCTTTAGCCTTTTACCAATCTACTCCTTCATGAGCTTAAATTAAAGTCTTCTTGATTATCAATGCTTTGTCACGAATGAATGTTTTGCATAACCCTCCTTTTGTGAGTAGATGTTGCTTTTATATATTTTCACATGCATGGATCTATGACACTAGTACCTTTTCGAGGATGGTAATTGATTGCAGGGTTATATGGCAATGAATCTAATATGTTGAGAGTTTGAATTCTTCCCCTGAATGACAATTAAAAGTATTGCTTGAGGACAAGCAAGCTTAAGTATGGGGTGTTTGTTGTGAGCCTAATTGGCCATGTTTTACATTATCTTTTATATCGATTTCTGCATACATTGCATACATTTGGGTTAGAATAATACAGAATTTGCGTAGTTTACACTTGTTTACAATATATGGAGGTCTACACAAGTTTTTGTCATATTTCGCAGAAATCGGACGCATTTTAGAGCTTAATGGAAAGTCGTGGAGAAGCCAAGAATGGTGCAGCTGGAGAGAAGGCCAATTTCCGGTTTACATCGTTCTGAATCAGGCTGTGATGTCTTCATGAGAGTTGTAGCCCTCGGAAAGAGCTTTCCAACGCATGGTCATATGCGTCAATCCGACGAACGAGGCATCGGGAAAGTGCGTTTTACGAACAGAGCTGGGAGCTGAGGAAAGTTATCGATATCGACAAGATTTGTCGACATCGAGGAGTTATCAACTCGACATGTGTTCTAGACGTCGAGCACGAGCACCAGACGAAGAAACTTCTAGACATCGACAACTTTTGTCGATATCGAGGAGACATGTCGAGAAGATTGTCGAGGAGTCCAGAAGCCGAGTTCGAGGAGAAGTCCGAGCGGGAGATTGCTTGCAAGCCAAGATTCGACGAATTCTATCCAATTCTATCAAGATCTATCAAGATCTATCAAGACCAAAGAAGATGTCCACACACTAGATATAGTTCTAGTCTATCTATTTTATTTAATTACACTATGTTATTTATTTATCATTAAGTTTTAGATATAGTTTTAGATAAAGATAGATATCTTCTATCCTTGA
This sequence comes from Persicaria tinctoria, assembly GCA_037127255.1. Taxonomy (NCBI): domain Eukaryota; kingdom Viridiplantae; phylum Streptophyta; class Magnoliopsida; order Caryophyllales; family Polygonaceae; genus Persicaria; species Persicaria tinctoria. The sequence continues at coordinate 40,787,249 of JBANSL010000005.1, read as the reverse complement.
TTAGCAAGGATTAGAAGCCTATAAATAAGGCCCTAGGGAGCTCAGTTTTATTCATTCAAATTCAGAGAGAATTAGTTAGTTCCACAGAGAAGTTTAGGAGTTTAAGGTTTTTAAGGTTTTGGCTTTTTGCGAAAGTTGATTGCCAAGATTGTAAAGGCTTTGAATATAGTTTTATGCAAGTTTCTTTCATCAATTCAATGTCTGCGATTGCAATGAGGCGTGAGTAGTCCACCCACTTCTGGGGCTGGGGTGAGCCCGACGGTGGCCATGTGAGGCGATGCGATAAAGGTCAGATTTTTATGTGATTCGTCTTCTATCCCTATGAGCATGATTCTTTTGCGAGAGTTGAAGGTGATCCTCGTTTGTGTTATTGAAGCGAAAGTGATCTTAATGCAACTTGGATTAATTATGTGAAAAGGGTTAGTAACAATTAGGGTTTATGCGAGAGCCTCTATATTCCTATTTGTTAATAACGAAAGTTATTTAGACGGAAAGCATGATCTTTTATGCCTTTATGTGTTACTTTGCATGGTTATCGTTGCGGTGTCGAAACCCTAGCCTTGGAAGCCTTTAGTTTATTGATTTATTTCATCAAAAATCGTTTCCGTGTTCGAAAGCATTTGCACTTTTAAATTTCTGTTTTCATCGATTTCGAAGAAGCTTGTCGATATCGATTTCTTTTGTCGACGTCGAGAAGTTTTCATCGAGATCGAGTTCTTTCTGTTGTCGATCTGAATGTTGTCGATCTGTGTGCTGTGTCGAGTACTTGTCGATATCGACAACCTGTGTCGACAAGATTCGGTCGATTAGCTTATGTCGAGTTACTTACTGTTCTGTCGACTTGTCTGCTGTTGTCGACGTGCTTTATCGAGTACCTCTGCTTTGCTTGCTTTTGCTTGTTTGCTTCTGTCTTTGCTTTTATTTTAGTTGCCCTTGCCGGGTTTATTTGTTTGCTTTTATTTGTTTCTTTCTCTGCGATTCTGTCTGTTCTGCGCTGCTGTTGTGAGAATCTGATAACTACCTGAGAACTGCTGACGTGCTTCCTCGTGGATTCGATCCTGATTTTCTCTTACTACAACGGGAGGAAGTCTTGTAATTATTTGCTGAGACAGGGGAGTCGTTCTAAACCATATTCTATTCTATACTTGACTTACTCCTGCAACAACATGTAGGAGAGGTTCTGCTTCCGTTTTCCTTCACAAAAGTGGTAATGTGTTGCTTCTTTAAAAACCTCGGGTTGTAGCCGATACCACTTTTGTTTAGAGAACTTTGTTGCTCACCCAATATCCTATCAAGAGTGCCTTTGGACTTGGTAAAACTTTTGAGGGTTGTCTGTTGGTCTTGAATCTTCTTATTCAGGGAGATCTTCTTGCTCTCTAAGTCATGATGTTCACTTTTTAGAGACGAGAGATATTGCTTGAGTTCAGATTTCTCCGAGTCAAGAGTCTTGACTTTAATGTCAAGACCTGAATAAAAGGTTTCAAGGCTTTTGACTCTCATAGACAGTTCCTCAATAGTTCTTTCCTCGTCCACAGTTTTCTTGATAAGAGTGTTGGTTTGGGTAATAAGTTTCTCTTCATTGGCAATCATATTAGAAAGGAATTCCGATAGTACCTCTTTTGGACTTGCCATGAGTTCTCTCACAGTTACCTCAAGTTTCCCATCGTGGGATTCATCTCTTGAGACTATGAGACAAAGGCTGGCCTTTTCATCATCAGAGTCTGAGTCACCTGAGTCAGAATCACTCCAAGCTGCCACCATGGCTCTCTTTTTCCATCTATCACTTTTCTTGAAATGACTCTTATTCTTTTGAGGGCAGTCTTTCACTAGATGATCTGTTTCATCACATTCAAAATAAGAATCATCACCTTTCGCTCATCACTCATTATTTTTTTTTCAATATTATGCTTTTACCTCTCTAACCTCAGCACCGCCTTCTTGCGAGTTGCAAACATGGGTGTCATAAATGGCCCCGGATACTTAGTGCTTTGGAATCCTCACCTGTGTGTCCCATCTCACCAAACTATAATCTTAGCGAGCAGGGTCGATCTACCTTTATCTCTTGAGGTGATCGGATTTTCTTTCACTCATTAAATTTTCCATATATTATTAAACTTTCCTGCCAAACTCCATATATGATATAACAACACAAACACCATATAATAATCTCCATAATGTACTTTCATTCTCAACATAATCCCCGGATAGGAAATAAGGTAAAGAATGGGCAATATTTAGATCATGTGGAGCAATAATATGAAATAAGGCTCAATATGGCTTTTGTGATGCATAAGCATAGGAAAGGCTAAGGAATATAAACATATGAGCATTATATGGAAATATAAAGTCCTCCATCCTCTTATTATGCAATATGTCAAAAGCAACATCAAATTTTACCTCTTTTTCATGGTTTTCAATAAAATAATGCACTTCATTGTGACTTCCGTTTACTAGGCAATTTCATGCTATATCTCTAATGAATCCAATTTTGCATCGTCGAGTTCAATTTTAAACTTCCATGACATTTATCAAAAAAATTTCAATGGGGATCATTTTTATAAACCTTTTGGAAAATTGTATGTAAGCACATAAATATCAATAATGAATTCCAAAATAGCCATGTATAAGCAATTCAAGAAATAATGCACAAATAATGTCAAATAAATCAAATATGCAAAAAGTAAGACATTTTCCCACCCCATATTTAAACATTACAGTGTCCTCACTGTATAAAAAAATAAGGGTAAAGAAAGAGACTCACTAGACAGGCATGCTAGATCTCTAAAATTGAGTGCTTGTGTTCTTCCTTGTCCCTGAAAAAATTAGAAGAGATATACCCACAATAGAAAATAGTGTCCATAACAAAAAACAAAAGCAACAATGTCCAAAAATCCCAAAAAAATAAATGTCTATTTACAAGCTCTAGATTTTATAGTCGCTAGGCTGACTTCTCCATTAAGCTCAAGGTGGTATTTGCAGGGCCCATGTAGCTTGGGCTTCAAATAGGACTCCATTCTTGTCCATCAGTTGCAGTCCTCCGGAATGGATCTTGTTTACCGTGAAGGCGCCCATCTTCTTCTGTTTGAACATGTTAGGGAACCAATGATCATTTGATTTGGCAACATAGACTTTGTCACCAACTTCATACTCCTTGGGCTCATCATTGGAAATCCTACATAAGCGCACATACCAAGGCAAACCTCTCCCATGTATAGATAAATCATTTATTGATATAGGAGAAGAAAGATCCATACCTTGGCTTACCTTCGCAGAATCGGATATCGGAAGCTCCTGAGGGTCTGGTCGATATCGACTAGGCTCACTCGATATCGAGTTCTTCTGCTCTGGTGGAATGTCAGTCGATGCAAAAGAAGATGAATCGATTTTAGTTGGTCGATATCGAGTTACCTGGCTCGATAATGGCTGGTTTCTGCTCAACAGGAGGAATCGTGTCGGTGAAAGTAGGTCAATATCGACCGGGGCAAGTCGATATTGAGTGGTGCTGCTCGATATTGCCTAACTCGATTTCTGGTGGTGGCTGCTCGACATCAGTGGGTCGATTTTGACTTGGTGAACTCGATATCGAGTGGTTCTTTGGGCTAGTCGATTTCTCTTGGTCGATATTGACCCCATACTTAAGACCTGGCAAAGAATCTAAAAAATAGTTAGTCCAAATCGACGTACCTTGGTCCACGTCGAGTGGATTATCTGCTTCTTCGTTCAGGATGGCCATGATCTCCTCCACCTGGGCTTCCATATCCTTCTTTTCTAGCTCTTCCGGAGTCATATTTCTTACCTTAGGCTCCCCGCAAGTGATGTATCCGGCTGATATGGACTTTACCTCTTCCATGGGACATATATGCCTTTCAGTTTTATTAAAGGAATACTTAATTACCTCATCGCTCATGTTGAAAGTGAGCACTCCCTTCCTTACGCATATATTGGCATCCACAGTCGCCAAGAAGGGTCTTCCTAGAATAATTGGACAAGCAGGGTCTTCCTCTATATCAATAACTATGAAATCAGCAGGGACGAAGAACCTACCTACTTGTACTAGCACATTGTCCACCATGCCTGTTGGGATGACCACCGTGTTGTTTGCCATATAAAGCTTAGCATCCACAGGCTCTAGAGCACCTATCTTAATCTTGTACCATATTGATAGAGGCATTATACTCACACTGGCTCCAAGATCACATAAAGCATTAAATTTATATTGACCAAATCCAATGGTTATAGCAAACTTACCTGGATCTGGCCTTTTCTCAAGAACGTCCATTTGGCTGCACTCCTCTACGATCTCAGCCATTAGCCGCTTTTTGCTCAGAATCTCCTTTAGGAACTTGACGTATGATTGCATTTCATTCATAGCTTCTGTGAATGGTATGGTGACATTGAGCCTCTGAAGCATCTTAATGAAATGCTGGAATTTCTTCTTTGTTGGATCCTTTGGAGATTTTGTCGGGAAAGGAGGCTTTTTTTTCGGCGGAGGTGCTGCTATCGAGTGGGGATGGTCAAAATCGACTGACGTCTGGTCGATTTCGATATGTGTCTGGTCAAATATGGTCAAGTATGAAAATATAAAAGAAAATTTGTTGTTGTAGGAGGATGGTGAAGTATGAAAATATAAACAAATATAAAAGCAAACCGACTCCCTGTCTCAGCAAATAAATACAAGACTTCCTCCCGTTGTAGTGGAAGGCAATCAGGATCGATTCACGAGGAAGCGTGTCAGCGCCCGCCTTTTCAGTTCCAATCTCAGACGAAAATCAAACAGACAAACAGCAAACATAGAGAAAAGCAAAGAAAAGTAGAGAGTAGAAAACTTTGGTCGATATCGAGTTAATCTGTTGGCCTCGAGATTTGCTGAGGGTTCGGGTCGATTTCGACTTGTGGGTGGTCGATATTGACTGGGTTGGTCGATATCGACTGGTCTCCAGCGTCCATTTCCTCAGTCGTTTTCTCGAGCGTTTGCATCTGTTGCCCACTCCTTAGGTTCATAGCAGCTACCTGTCCAGTAGATTTACCCTTAGGGTTAGGTTCAGAGGTTCCAAGGAGCGTACCTGATTGTTTGGGACGGATGCTGCCATCTGGCCAATCTGTGTGTCAATTGATTTTCTCCAAATATTGATTTCCCCAAGCCTAGAGTTGACACCAAACAACTGAGTGTGGATGGAATTGATAGACTACTTGGTGTCTAAATGGTTCCTCCGCATTTCTTCCAGGATGGTCTGCAGGTCATCCTTCTTACCTTCTCTGTCAGGGTGACCAGGGGCTCTGTAGGGAGGGGGTTTCTAATGCTGGGGATGGCGATAGTAGCTCCTGTTCTGATTCTGGTGCGGCCCTGAGTAGTGTCCCCCCGCATACCTTACCTCTTTGTGGGTCTCTCCTTGATGTACTTGATCGACGTGTGGGCACGTAGTAGTGGTGTGCCTCACAGACCCACATTCCAAACAAGGTTTATCTTTAGAGAGGAATTTAACTTGTTTGGTAAGACGGCGTACCTGATCATTGTGGAATTTCTCCCTGACATCTGGATCAACTTCCTTTGGTGACACATACAACGGCATAGATGGGGCAGGCCTTTTATACCTTTCGTCAAAAGCGGACGTAGAAGTCCCATATGTGTTGTCGTAGTTGGCCAGTGTCTCAAATACCTCCCATGCTCGGCGTGGAGTGTATCCAAGATACTCATAGTTGGTGTAGTTGTTGATCCTATCTTTAGTAGGTGCATCCAGGAAGTTGAAGATGATCTCCTGGATGACGGAGGGTGATTGGCCATCAGTAGGACAGGATTTCAGAAGCCTCTTGTAGCGCTCCCAGACTTTTGCTACTGGTTCTCTTGGCTTTTGTCTGAAAGCCGTGATTTGTTGTCTGAGGGCAGCTGTCTTTGCAGGAGGAAAGAACTTGTTGAGGAACAGGTCCTGTAGCTCGTTCCAAGTGCGAATTGATCGTGCAAGCAATCCTTTCAGCCATTGTTGGGCTATTCCTGCAAGGGACCAACGAAAAGCCTTTAGTTTTAGATATTCAAGATTGGCACCATCAGCTATAGCTTCGCATAAGTCTATAAAAGTGGTGACATGCTCTAAAGGACATTCATTAATTCTTCCCCTAAATTGACTCCTTCTAATTTCAGTAATAAAACAAGGACGAATTTCAAAGTTAATAGCGGGAAGAATGATCACTGATTTTGGAACTTCCAGAGTAGGATACAGATACTCATTTGCATTGGTTGGGATGTGCCCAACCCGCTCCTCAAGTTCCCTTCTCGCGTTGATCTCACGATCTACCCTTGCCTCCCACCGCTGTTGATTCTATGCATATTCCGCCTCTCGTCGGGCGTGTTCAACTTCTCTGGTGGTGAGTGCCTCAATCTGTTGGCGGAGTTGCTCAAGCTCATGTGCAGGTGTGAGCGGGCCCGCTTTCTCGTTGTCGGATGTTAACACGAGTCTCCTCCTAAGCCTTTGCTGAAGGTGGAAAAATCGCTCAGGCTCAAGAATAGGATCTATAGGCGTGCGATCAGTTCTTCGCATGCACCTGAAAAGTAAAAAGAAAAAGCAAGTAAAAAGGAACTAAAAATAAAAGCAAATATAAAGAAAAGAAATAGAACTAAAAAGGGCGCGATTGATGGCTTCCCCGGCAACAGCGCCAATTTGTTGTTGCAGGAGGATGGTCAAGTATGAAAATATAAATAAATATAAAAGTAAACGGACTCCCTGTCTCAGCAAATAAATACAAGACTTCCTCCCGTTGTAGTAGAAGGCAGTCAGGATTGATCCACGAGGAAGCGTGTCAGCGCCCGCCTTTTCATTTCCAAACTCAGCAGAAAATCAAACAGACAAACAACAAACACAGAGAAAAGAAAAAAAAGTAGAGAGCAGAAAACTTTGGTCGATATCAACTGCAAGGACTCGATATCGAGTGAAAATATCGACTTCATCAAACTCAATATCGAATCAAAACAAAAACATAACACAAAGGCAAAAACCTAGTCGATAACGACTGGGAGTACTTGAAATCGATTGGAAATAGTAACTTTAAAACTCGAAATTCTTTGAAATAAATCAATAAAATAAAGACTTCCAAGATCAGGGTTTCAACACCACAACGATAACCATGTAAAATAAAACATAAAGGCATAAAAGATCATGTTTTCATCAAATAACATTCGTTATTAACAAATAAGAAGATAGAGGCTTTCGCAAAAACGCTAATTGTTACTAACCCTTTTTCACATAATTAATCCAAGTTGCATTAAGATCACTTTTGCTTCAATAACGCAAACAAGGATCGCCTTCAACTTTCGCAAAAGAATCATGCTTGTAGGGATAGAAGACGAATTCGCATCAAAAGATTGTACCTTTACCGCATCACCTCACGTGGCTATCGTCGGGCTCACCCCGACCCTAGAAGTTTGGTGACTACTCGCTCTTCATTGCAAGGAAAGACATTAATAATAAAAGGGAACTAAATTGCATTAAATAAAAGAAAAGAAAGCTTACAACCAATCGAAGCCAAATCCGGCTCTCACCTTCTCCAACCTCAACTCGCCACAAGCTCTCTCTCTCTCTCTCTCTCTCTCTCTCTCTCTCTCTCTCTCTCTCTCTTTCTCTATGTAACTAATTGTATCTGAAATTGAATGAATAAAAACTAGCCCCATGGGCTTTATTTATAGGCTTCCAATCCTTGCTAATCAAGGAAGGAAATTCTATCTATATATCTATCTAACTAGAAGATATAATTCTACTTGGAAATAAATAATCTAAACTAGATAAAACAAGATAAATCCTAGGGTAATTAATTGTTCAACCCTTAGGATAGATAAAATGATAAAAAAGATAAATATCTAAAATCTTCATGTGTTGGGAATCTTCTCTCGGAAATATCTCCATTGGATTCGGGATAGAACCTTAACAAGAACTCGGACTAGCTCAAAATCGGCCACTAGTGTCAACTCGATATCGACTAAGGTCACTCGATATCATCCTGGCATTTTTTACTTCAGCTCAGCAACTCAATTTCGGCTCCAGGGGTGAATTTCGACCACTTTCAACTCGATATCGAGTAGGCTAATTCGATATCGACCAACGTCTTCTTCTTCAGATTTCTTGGGTCGATTCCTGGTCTTCACTCGATATGGGCCAACTCGATATCGACTAGCTTAAGTCGATATCGACCTGATCTATTCTTCCTTAGTCGATTCTGGGCTTTCTGGTGAATATCGACTGGCCACTCGATATCGACATAGGGTACTCGATATTGACCAGTCTGTGTCGACGCGGTTTTCTTGCTTCTAGCTCGATTTGTCCTGGTTCCCCTACTCATTGACCTCGGACTTCCTGTAGTTGACTTCGAGCTTTTCATCCTTTCTCTGAACTGTTGGAAATTGCCTCGATTTCTGCAAAATTAAACAGACACTAGTGTAGATTCCATAATTTGGCAAATAAGCATAAACTACATAGATTCTGAACTATTCTAGCCCAAATACATGAAATGTATGCAGAAAACGATATAAAAGATAGTATAAAACATGGCAAAATAGGCTCACAACACTGCCCTAAGCACACACAAATGCTATACCTAATAATCATACTTCTAGATGCAAAAGTGGAATATTAACACATTAGCATGCCCCTAACATCAAGTGCATAGTAATAATAATGAAGGCCTTAGCACAGAATACCAAATGGTATGTCCCTCTTCCTAAACACCGCCCCCCTTCCCTATAGGGCGGAGATTGGTCAGCTCGCGAATGCATTCCAATTCATAAATGGGGCGAGGTCCGTATTGGTACCCGACCCCATGTTTGCATGCTTTTTAATAATCATGAATGTGGAATTAAAAGAGAAAATGAATAATATAATGCAAAAGGTAAAATAAATAAGAGTGGTATGTAAAGTTGTAATTACGACTCGGACGACTCAAGACAAACCCGATGAGACCGGGCCATCCTATGACCCTAGATACTTCACAGATAACGGTCGTTCTATTTACACACGCATAAAGAAATAGAATGCTCAATGGTCAATGCAACCTAGCAAGATACTACATGGCATGCTGATCATGTATACAAGCACCTAGTATATCATGCACATAAGACATATAGTTCTCTTCGTCGATCTGAGTAAGTTTTGAAGAGGCTTACCTGGCAATGCAGAACAACATAATAGAAGATCCGGCACTCATCAATCTTAACCACAAAGTATCACCTAGATACATATACAAGTCTACGTCTAATCATTCAAGCACTCAAACACACATTATTCAATAGAATCAACCACATCATAATCATCATTCCATCCACCCAACCTTTCATCTTATCGACACATTCCTTAACACCACAACATTCGCCATATTCCATTCAGCCACATTCGCATGTTCATAATAACATATCCGCATATATAAATATCTCAACAGTTCATCATGATCATAAGGTATAACATGCAATAACATAACTCTAACACCTCATCATGTCGTTAGTCATCATACATGTCATTAGTTCACACAATCATGCTATTAGTCAACCAATCACATCAACATGCTAGTTAGTCATCGATCATATCAAGTTCCCAAGTTAGTTTAAACCCATTTAAAATTCGAGTCAAATAGTTAGAAATTCCAAGTTTGAAAATGCTCGTCAAATTCCTTGTTCGATTTAAATCTGATCATAGCTTTTTAAATCTCCAAGTCTCATAATATTATACTTGTTTTAATCACCATAATATTACATCTTTAAATCTCAAGAATAATATTTTATCTTTTAAATCTAAAATAATATTATATAATAATTTAAATACCATTTATCAAACACTTTCATAAAATATCTTGAAATCTCCTAAAAATCCTAATAATTTTTATTTTATAAAAATCATCCCTTTACTAATTTACCAAACTCGGCCTCTTTATGTTGTAAAATTCCAAATCGAGCCTCACTTGTTTTAACTCTCCCAAAACAGAACATATTCTGTAAAATTAGACCCAACATCATTTCCTCTTACAATGTAATAATCCAGCCCAAAACATTTGATTTTGATGAAGGAAGAATAGGCCCAATAAAATTAGGCCCAAAGCCAACCTCTTCCCCTTCATTCTTTCATTTCATCATCCGTTTTTTTTTTAAAGGAGTGGGGCCAAGGAGGTAATGTGGCAGTTACGTGACGGTGATATGGAAGCTTGGGCTAGCCAAGCTAAAGAAAGGGGGAGATGGAATGACTACTTTTTACCCATCATCAACCTCTCTTGCGTTCAAAAAACCGAGAAAAGAAGGAGAAGCAAAGGTCGCCGGGGACGCCAGCTTTTCTGGCCACCCATTCCTGACACCACAGGCAAGAAAGGAAGCAAAAAGGTAACAAACCATAGGGAGGAAGAGAGTCTCACCGAGAAAATTGAAACTTCTTCGGAGAGGATTCGAGCTCGCCGAAGTCGATTGGGCTTCGTCGGTGGCGTGGGAACCTCGAGGAACCTGGGTCAAGGGTGAACGGTCATAAAGGCATGCTGTTGCAGGGTATTTGGTAGGAAAAGTGAGGGAGGAGGGCTTACCGACCTTATACGTGAGAACAGGGGAAGATGAGAAGGAAGGCAGTGTTGGGTGACGGTGGTGGCTCCTGGGAGGCGCTTGGGTGTTGCTGGACGTTGGAGGGAGGTGTCGGAGCTGTTGGGTTCGAGAGGAGGCTGGGAGAGCTCGGTAGGTGCTCGGTCACTTCTCGAAAAACACGGACTAGTGCTCGGTGACTTGGGGTTTTAAATAGAGAAAAAGGGGGAATTTGTGAAATGTCCCAAAAACTTGTCCTAATTGGTGAAATGTACACATTTTGGGACAAATTGGTGAAATGTCCACAATATAAACCCCCTCCTACGCGCGCGCTCTCTCTCCCCCGTTCTTCTCTGCGAGCGACTTAGATACTTCCTCGATCTTCAATCCAGGCAACGATGACGATTGATGGAGATGTCTCCGGCTTGAGGTACATCTCCCTTTCTCTCTCCAAATTTGTTGCAGTTCCTCATCCCGCGCCTTATCAATCGATCGAAGATCGATTGATAAAGAACTCGATTTTTGCTTCCGACTGTTTACTTATCAATCGATCTTTGCTTCCAACTATGTTCCTTATCAATCAGTGCATTGGAATCACAGAAAATTGGCACCAAAGGCGCAAGTTTTCTTTGATTTTTGAAGTGTCGGAGTCGATTTCGAAGCCTCCGGTGATTACTGGTTCTTGTGTGCAGAAGGAGCCTGAAAAGCACGAAGGCGAGAAGAAGAGCGGCGAAGGCGCTGCTTCTGCCTATGGATTACTATCACTAGCAATGGCACTAGAAAGCTACTGGATCTGTTGAAGGAGCCTGAAAAGCTTCTGCCTGTTGATTTCCTTATCAATCGATCGATCGATTGATAAGGAAATCGATTGATAAGGAAATCAAAATTTGCTACTGCTGAGCGATTCTTCAAGCGGTGTCCGTCTGCTGAGTGATGCGAGGGGTTTTTTCAGTACCCGGGATTGCCCTGTGTAATTTAGTTTTCTTCTGTTACTGCTTGTAGTTGGGGAGCTTCTACTGAGCTTTCTTCACTAAGATGAAGTTGGACCCCGTGAGCTAATGATTTTAGTTGAACTTTGTTTGATCTGTTACTGATTTGTTTGAAGTTTGATGGGTGTTTTGATGTTCAAAAGGTTGACTGTGGTTTTCTCTCTCAGTAGTTTGATGTTGTAAGGTTGACTGTGTTTTGATGCAAGGGGTGTTTGGAGTTTGATGGGTGCTTTCCTTACCTCCAGTCTTGCTCATTATGAGTTAATATTTTCTTTGCTTGTAATTGTATTTATATGTAGCTTTCTGTAAGTATGTTTCAATATATCATCTTTAAAGCATTTGCACTCTTGGTAGATAAACGGATCTTGCTGCTGGTAAATAATTACTATCGGAGTTGCTACAACCAATTAGTATCTATCTTCGTATTCTTCCTTCTTATAGTTTAGAACTATGTGCTTTCTGAAATCCCTTTTCCATAAATTCAGTAGTATGAGTTTAGAACTATGCATCTTGTATGAATTAGATAAGTAAATTGAATTTATGCTTACTTCATTGACTTGGAAGTAGGTTCCGTTGAGTGAAAAGCTTCCTCTCATTGTTGTTCTACATGGTATCTGTTCAAAACATATGTAGCATCATTCAGTGCTCTAGGAAAGTTCTCATTGTCAAGGTTAATATAATCTATACCCTAAAGTTTTTTCTGTTGAAACCTTAAGTTGATATGTATCTTTACCAGAAGTGGCCCTGGCACAACTTGTGTATTTGCTTCTGGTTGACTATTGCAATAGCAGCAAGTCTCCTCATTGCACAATTCACCTGGTTCTTGGAAGTCGCATCTTTTTTGCGGCGGTTCTATTGAGTTTCCAGTTTCACCTGGTGTTTTCTTCAGGTTATTTTGGTTGTTGAACATCTAACCAAAACGATGACAATAGTTTTAGATTTTTAGTGTTCTCGTACTTGGAGACCATATAGCAAGAAGGTATGGAGATGGATCATCTGGTTCTTGTTTATCAAGTTGTCAGGGAGGCGGTGTTAGTATGTAGAAGCTTATCTTAAACATTATAGATAATCTTTACAATTTTTAGTCCGGAGCTTACCCCCCTTATGAGTTGGTGTGTATCTAGAAGTTCATACATGCACATTATCCAGGAGTATATCAAGGGATCAAAGGCTTTTAGAAAATGCAAGTGTATACACACTTTGTGCATTTATAAGTGTATAAAATGCTAAATGAATGTGATCTATGTAAAAAAAGAAATATTATTTGGTTCAATTAGGATATCCCTTCTCAAATTTTGGTTGATATATGCTTTCATTTGTTAACAAATTGGTTTACACGAGAAGTTAAAATTTTAATGAACATAATGTCTCTGGCATCTTAGTAAGCAATTATGTTGCTATTAAAGCAGTCTCAAGTATATCTATATAATATTAAACATGAGTTGAGTTAGCCGGTTTCCTCTATCAATTTATGAAGATACTGTTATGGTGAATCAAAAAGGTTTCATCTCAGTAAGTATAAGGGTCTACTTACACATGATGCTCAGTTCTCAATTGACTCACATTCTTGAGCTTAGGTGTAGGGATAGAAGCAACCTCTACTGCTAGAGCTACTAAGGCCTTTGACATATCTCCTTCTTGTAGGTCCTTATTCGATTGCATGTAAGCCTGAAGGGTTTGAGAAAATAAGAAAATCTTGCTTCCTTTGGATTTAAGTGCATTTGTAATATTATGTTTCAAGCCTCGCCTTGGTGATCTTGCTTTCTTATTCTTGTATTCACACATGAACCAGTGGTAATATAATGTTGTTTAAAAGAATTTTCGCAACTATAAAGAAGCATCATTGTGCAGCTCCTTGATCTTCTTCCTAGCAACCTCTACCTCCTTCTTAGCCGAAACACCCTGGCTGCGAAGAGCGCCGAGAAAGAGTAGTGGCCATGACTTTTCAATTTTAATTCAACCTGCTGATGTCCCGATCTCCCTTTGTTGTTGCTGCTGCTGCGGAGTACTAGTTTTGCTGCTGCTGCCTTGCGTCTCGAATCGAGGTAAGTGCGATTGCTTTGCCTTACTTAGAACCATTTTCTGCCCAGTATAATAGCTGCACTTTGTAGTTGCTAATTTGAGTTCATTGCTTTCAATTTTGGATTAGATTGGAATGGAATTGGTAATGGAATCATATAGAGATGATGTTGTCCATGATCGAGGCTCCTCCCATGGTGCAAGATAGATTTATGAGTGTCTATAACTCCCTCTCTGGCGAGATCAAGCGAGTGGCGGGAGCGAGTAGGTCGACGGCGTGTTTGTGCGCGGACGAGTGTGGAGGAGATTTTATCTCTGTCTGTGCGAGGACGAGTGTGGACGAGTGGCGGGAGCGAGCAGGTCGACCTGCAATCTCTCTTTCAATTCCTTTCCGAAGCCGTGAATTCCTTTCCGAAGACAGCAGGGGAGGTGCTGACGGAACTACACTGATTAATGGATTATGAGATACCTCGAAGCATGTCAACACCATCTTTGGTATGATTTCTTTCTTTTTCTTCCTTTGATTCTGTTCTATTTTTTGATTTTACTTAGAAAACAAATGTAGCCACACTCCAGTCAAGTAATGTTGTGTTCACCACCGTCGGCATCAATCTTTGCTGCTATAATTGGAACCGATTGTCCACCACCTTTTCAATATAACTTGCTGGTGGAATGCCTATAGGAATGTGGTGATATTGTTGACCTTTTTTTTGGGAATAGATGCTATTATTCAGTGTAGATGGAGAGGTAAGATAGCGAGGAGAGAATTAAGAAAGCTGAAGATGGTGAGTGTCACTGATCACTAGAGTTGCATACTTAAATGTTAATTATGTTATTGGTTCCACATAGTGATGCTTAAGAATGGTTTATCTCTTTGATAATGTCTTTCTTATAGATATATGTGAATGCTCATCCCATTCTCTTCGAATTACATGGCTTTTTTACCACAGGTTATGTAATACGGAAAGTTAGGAACGTTGTGATCTTTGAGGACCTTAGGCCTAGCAATGAACACCTTGTTATTACGATTAAAACGCATGTGCACACTAAGTCATCATTGACTATTTTTAATGTTATAACTTATAGGACATATTACAAGTATTTGATTTCTATCTCTAGTCTAGTAATTTATTGATCTTTAAAAGCCTCTTAGCTCAATGGTAGAGCGATGTGTTTATGCGCAAATACGTGGGTTCGACTCCCGCATAGGCTAAAGTTTATATAATTGTAATAATTTTAAAATTTTGTAATAAATTTTCAATAATAAGATATATTAGTGCAATTTTTGCGTGCTGTCATCGTTTTTATGTGAAATTTATATGTGCTGACATCGTTTTGATGCGTATTTTTTTAGTGCTGACATTGTTTCTATACGTATTCTGGTAACTTTGGAGCTTGTATTGGAAATATGAAGTTATCGTGGAGTCATGTACCTTTTAAAATTTCACAAGTCTAATTTGTTGTGCAAATATAATCTGTTGTTGAGCAGAAATAAGAACATGTTGAGCACAATTTCACAAGTATCAATTGTTGTGCAAAATATAATCTATTACTGAGCAAAAATAAGAACATGTTGAGCATAATTCCACCAATCCCCCATGTTGTGCAACCATAGTCTATTGATGAGCAAAAATAAGACCATGTTGTGCAATAATCTAATGAGCAAGTATAAAATGATATTGGGAAAAAATAATATCATGTTAAGCACAATTTCACAAGTATCAATTGTTGTGCAAAATATAATCTATTGTTGAGAAAAAATAAGAACATGTTGAGCATAATTCCACCAATCCCCCATGTTGTGCAATCATAGTCTATTGATGAGCAAAAATATACTACAAGAAAACTGTTTTTGGGCGACAAAACTTGTAAAACAAAGGTGACAAAAAAAGGTCATCGCCCAAACAGATCTTTCAGTGACAAAAACACAATTTGTCGCCCAAAATATGTTTTCGGTGATGAAAATTTATAAGCGTCGCCCAAAGAGCTTGGGGCCACAAAAAAAAAGTATTTGGTCGCCCAAAGTACAATTTTCGGTGATAAAATTAGAGAGAGATTATACACTCCTCAGTCCTCACCGCCTCTTGGTCTTTACTCCCCCCGCTGGCGCTCACTCTGTCTGAATCCTAATCTCAATTCGACTCCACCCAAAAACTAAGAAATCGCATATCAGATCCGGTGGCGAATCTCTACAAAGAAAATATTGCAGGTCAGATCGAGCAAATCAATCTCAATGAGCGACTAATCGAGCAGATCGAAGGGACGATGGTTGGTGGAGCGAGTTCATGGTCAAGAGCGCTCGTCCAGATCTCCCCTTACACCTTCGCTGCCATCGGGATTGCACTCTCCATCGGCGTCTGCGTCCTAGGTGCCGCCTGGTATTCTACTTCTTTTTCTCTCCATATTCTCTTTCATTATAACGATTTTATCCTGGGATTCAACTGCCTTAGGGATTTTTGGTGATGTTTGTCTTCATATTTGGATACCACTTTTGGTGATCTTCTACAAAGTTATTGAGATTTGATTTCTTCCTCGCACGGAATTTTCGTTATCGATGAGGTGTTTGAGTATTTGACGCTAATGTTAATCACAATGATGAGTCATGGAGGTGGCTTGAACATTAACGAAACTACCTTTATCGGTCCTCCACGATAACGATTTATGAGTTTATAGGCTTCATCGACATCAATTTGAATCAGGTTTGTTAGGGGTGGTTTGATTTGGGAATTAGGGTTTTGATTTGGAATTATTTTTGTTACCGGTAGTTTGATTACTTTGCTCTACAAATTATTATTTCAATTCCAGATTGCAAATTTTACATGTTTCATTCTTACTCATGTTTGAGTCTTTGAGTTCATGAAAATGAATTAGATTCACTCTAAATCAACTTTCTATTGTGTAAACTGATTTTCTGTTATGAATGGGAATAACTGTTGCTAAGAGATTTTCTATTGTACAAATCCATATATTCTTCCTTTTCTAAGCAATTTACATATGCTAGCAAAGTAGCAAGGTCACATAATCACATTCACACCAATGAGCTGTTTATTAAAACCAGTGTAAGTTAATTTGGCGGCCTTGAGCTCATAAACACCCTTTAAATATAATTTAGAGTTAGTTTTATTAGTTTTCATCTGTCATATACTTATGTGTATATAGGAATTGATCTATGGGACCAAGACCAACTACTAGTAGTTGATATATAATGGTTCACAGTTAAGCAACACTTGTCCATTATGTGATTGGATATTTATAACCATATATTCTCATATGGACTTATTTCAGTGCATGGTGCCATTACTTAAAGATGGCAGAAGGTGAGGACCTCTTTATTTTACTTTTTTACAATTTAATACCTATTAGTAATATATACTATTAAATTGTAACAAAGATTAAGAAAAATTCGAAAATATTCTTAAATCTTTGTTAAAATTTATTTTACCTTTTTTTACATATTCCTCCAGGAGACCACAAACTGAATCCAGATCTAGTCGGGTGCTGGAGCGGGATGATGCGCTGGTGGAATCCGGATTAACCACTAGATCCGTCCACCCGATATTTCCTCTCTCTCCTCAAGCATGTTAGAACCTTTGTTTTGCTGCTATGAACTGTTGTAGGAAAAGAGAGGCCAATTGTTTATGGGGTACCAGGTCTATTGCACTATACTGTTGGGTGTAAACTTGATAAGTTATGCTTTATATAGTTGGTACTTGGTTGCTTTGTGCCTATGGTAAAGCACCCGGTAGTGACAGATTCAATTATTACATGAATATTATATGGTAAGTGCTAGGCCTATTAAAATACTCAACTCAAGTGTTTAGGCATTTGTTTTCCATCATGCAATTGGATTTATGAATTAAACCATCTGTTTTGCTTTTTTTTTTTTAACTTCTATTGCGTCTGTTAGTGTTGCAAGTGCCTTGTTTTAAGTTGTTTGTCTTTATTCTTAATTGCATACCCCTTCTCAGATGCCTTCTGGATGAGCCACCACCTGTAAGTATTATCTTGTGTCTATATTATGTGGTTCCTGCTTTCCTCTTTATTATCAAATACAAGATCGTATATGGAACATGTCGCCTATCTTTCTAGTAATAGCTAACAACATATCCTCTAGAGCTTTGTATATTCTTTACACAAGTAATTTGGTTCTCTTCTTTTTTTTCACATGGTAGCTTTTAAATTCAAAAGTTTGGTTTTTGTGGTCTGCTACATTTTTTCTGTGTAGGGGATAGAGAAAATCCTTGTTTTGCGGGACATCCCAGAAAATTGCATCATCAAGCTGCTTTCTAGCAAAAGAGTCCCTTAGCACCTTGCGATGTTGCAATAGTTGTCTATGACAGGTGACTTGGTTTCACTTCTACCGATACTTTTCAGGATTTTTATCTGACATTCATTTATATGTTTTTATAATTCCAAATACCCTTCCCTTTCAGAACCATTTGCAGTTAGACAGGTTCATATTGTCTGTAACTTTGTTCTGGAATCACCATGCTTTTTTTATAGGGAAACTCTTTTTTATCATATGAACATAAGTAGTGGAAATAGGATATGTATAAGAAATCTGTATGAGATAGTTTTTAGATTATTTGGAGTTTGATATCAAAGATGTAGTTTAATGGTTTTCCTCAAAGGTAGTCTTCTGAAGTGAATGCTTTTACTCAATATTTGCATAGTTTTTTAAAATTAGCTACACTTGTTTTCGTTTCATTGCCTTAGAATTTCATTTTATGCAGGGAATCTTGTTATGCATTCATGCATATTTATTTATTTTTCCATTTCTCTTCAGTTCTGATGAGCTAGATGTCATGGAGAAAGATGACCTTCCTCATTGTGGCGGTAAAAGATGACCTAGAAGCTTATCCTTTGGCAATTTCTAATTCCACCCGGGTATTTTGTGCTTTCTTTTGAATTCTAGTTTCCATTAAGAAAGTTACGGCCCTCTATTTTAATTGTTTTCATTGGATGTGCTTGATGCTTTTCTTCACTTGCTTATCCTATCAAATAAACCAAGTAGTGTGCTCGAATATGGCCCTCTATTTTCATTCAATTTGGATTATTATGTTCTGGCGATCCGTGTGCTTCTTGTGAACACATGCTGAATCTATAACTGATCTTTTCTTTCTTTTGCTTTTTGAGATGATCTAGTAGGATAAGTAGTAACAACTTAAGTGGGAAAATTCCTGATTATTTTCAGAGTTGGACAGCACTTCAGAGGCCATAAGTGCTCTTGATTGAGTTTTCACCTTGATAACTCCACTCCCTTGATGAAAATTGGAAATGGTTTCAAAGGCTTTGACACAAAGCTTGTGTCAAAGGTCTTGAAGCTAAAGTTGTATTGATGAATTTCAAAACCCATTATTTTATGTATTATCTTATATATATTATCTATGTATGGTTTCGGAATATTATTGTACATATTGTGTATTAACCATACAGCAAAGATTTCGAAGAAATCTTCTTCCTTAAAGCTGAAAGATATGAAGATCGAATTGGGTGGATTATGGCTTCGCAGTTTCCTGGAATAGAAGATTGCGAAGATCCTTCCTAAGCCATGATCTCAAATAGCCGTTGGGTGAAGATTCTTGTTTCAAATGGCATCGATTTGATCGAGTATAAAAGGAGATGAAGAAGAGAGAAGAAGTACAAGAGTTGAACACTGACGATCATTGAACTACAACGCACACTCAGCCCTCAAGTCAATCTGTCTTTTTTTTTGTGTACTCTCTGCTAGGTGTTAAGAGTCTTATCCTTTGTTTCAAAGCATTTGAGAGTTACACAATGAGCTTATAGGATATATTCTGAGAGAGTGTTATACTCGAGAGTTTATAACTCAGGAAGTGTGCACTAGGCAATTGATTCGCGAGTGTAAGAGGATTGTATTAGATAGCTGAGAGAGGTGGGTTCTTCTAGATTGACGTAGGACTCCAAGGGAACGTGAGTTGACTAGATTGCAATTGTATAAGAGAGAGGTTTCTCAGTGAGCTATTGAGATCCTAAGTTTTGTGAATCAATAAAGCCTGTTGAATCCTAGGGTTGTGGAAGAACCCTAGGCGGGGACTAAGCCTTAAAGGAGCCGAACCTCGTTAATAATTCATCGTATTCTTTACTTATTGCTTTACCAATATATCTCCACTTGTTTCGAATTGTATAACTTTGTTGTGATTCAGGTATCCCAATCGAAAGAATTGAGTTTACTCCCAAAGGGTTTTGCAAGCGTTTCAAAAGTCTTGCGATTGACAGCGAAAAGTTGGCATACTCTGTTCAACCCCCATTGTAGAGTATCTTTATTCTACTTTTTTATACATTATCTAACCTTCAATTGGTATCAGAGCCTTACTCACTGCTTTTGATCTAATAATCTTTTGAGTTTTGATCATGTCTAGTGAAGCAATCGGAGGATTTGCACAAGGGAGGTCTATGAGTAGACCACCGCTCTTTGTGGGAAACAACTTTGTCCACGGGAGGTCCTTGATGAAAATTTTCATTATAGATAAAGATCTTGAACTTTGGAACATTATAGAGAATGGTCCAAATATTCATGTGAAAGACGGACCTAATGGAAGCAAAGTCACGAAGACTGAGGCCGAATACATCCAAACGGATCTTGAACTCGTTTCCAAGAACTATAAGACCATTAACTTACTATATTGTGGTCTCAATATTGATGAGTTTAACCGTATTTCATCTTGTAGGTCGGCTAAAGAGATTTTGGACAAGTTAGTTGTCACCTACGAAGGAACTCAAGTCTAAGAAGGATGAGCCCAAAGATGTGGATGCTTCTAAAGATGAGGATGATGATGAGGATGTTCCCTTTGCTCTTATTACAAGTGGTCTTTCTTGAATTCTCAAGATGAAGAAGCAATTCAACAACAAAGATGGATCAGAGTTTTCTAAATTTCGAGGTAAGTCTCAATACAACAAATATGACAATAAAACTAAACCTTTGTCTTGTTTTGAATGTGGTGAAACAGACCATCTAGTGAAAGATTTCCCTCAAAAGAAGAAGAGCCGGTTCAAGAAAGATGATAGATGGAAAAAGAAAGCCATGGTGGAAGCTTGAAGTGATTCTGACTCAGGTGACTCAGACCCCGATGATGAGAAGGTCAACATTTGTCTCATGGCCTCAGGAGATGAATCCCACGATGAGCAACTTGAGATAACTGTAAAAGAACTGATAGCAAGTCCAAAAGAGGTACTATTGGAATTCCTTTCTAATATGATTCACTACTAGAATACTGTAATTAGATATCATGTGATTTAGGTCTGTCAAAAAATCAACAGATGTTAAATTAATTTATCACATCAATATTTTTTTTTGTGATGTTTAAAATATTTTACACAATAGTCAAATATATGGACAGATGTTAAATTATTAGTTTAAAAAAAAACCAAAAACGCGCCTTTAAGGGAAAAGGCGGGATTCAATCACTTAGAAAAATTTTGAAGCTGGGCTTTCAAATTTAAGGTAATATTAACATAACACTTCAAAAAATTGGAGCGCTCTCTCCCTCTAACCTCGTTCTACTCTCTCCAGACCCGAGCCCCCGAATTCCGAAACCCTAACTCCATCTTCGATCATCTCTCTCCAGACCCGAGCTTCCTCTCCGGCGACCGTCCTCCTGGGTTTTGTGCTCCTCCTTGCTGTCGTCTCCCTCCCTCTAGATCTGAGATCTCTTCCTCCTCGTCGGCTACTCACACCATCTCTTCACCTTCTCCTCGCTGCCGTCTCCCTCCTTCCAGATCCGAGATCTCCTCCTTCTCGTCGGCCACTCACACCATCTCTTCACCTCCTTCTCGCCGCCGTCTCCCTCCCTCCAGATCTGAGATCTCCTCCTCCTTGCTAGCCACTCACACCGCCTCTTCATCTTCTCCTTGCCGCCGTCTATCTCCTTTCATCACTTGACGGTTTTTCGTTCTCTACCCCCGAATCCCTCTCTTTGTGCCCCCTCGCCTGAGTCACTATTGTCAAAGTTCCCTCCTCCGCTCATCTATTTCACTGCCATCGTCTCTCCTACAACGCCGGTAATTTTCTTGGTTGTTCAATTTGGCGTATGATTTGTCTTTTCTTCTGCGCGAATTTTAGGGTTTCTGACATTTTTTGCAATTTTATGCGGAGATTTCTAGCTGATATGAAGGAGAGGAAGTTACAGAAAATGCTGACCAAAGAAGCTCTCCAGGTTTTCCCTTTCTCCCTTTCCGCTCTACATGGGATCAAGTAGGGTTAGATTTCTTAAATGGTTTCCAATTTCTGATTTTGGATGCTAATTTTTCCGCATTTTATTCATATGATAGGATAAGGTTTTTGACTCTGAAATGAAGGTTGCACTGCATACTGAGATGGCCAAGAAAAACCTATTTATCAAGAGAGGTTAGTTTTTTAGTTTCACTTGTTAGTAAGTTGTGTGATTCAGAACTGTTCAATTTGAAATTTTGATGAGTGTTGCGATAATGTGTTATGTGTTCTGATGAGTGGGTCTCTTAGCTTCGACCCACTTGTCCACCTGGCTCGTATGAGCTGCATCAAGAGGTTTATTTGTGATTTCATGGCTCGTTTCTGGTGTTCCTGCTGTTTGTTTATGGGATTTGGTGCTTCTTGATAGTTGTTACTGCTCTCTCTTCTGATTTTGTGGGTTGGTTTGCTGTTGGAAATTTGGATTATATATTGATGGTGTTTTGGAGTGATATGGGTACGATAGACCAAGTTCTGTACAAGGAGGTTATATTAACATGTTGACCTTTGCCTATTTTAATCCCCACTAAAGTGCATTGTTGTGCTGGAGATTTGTATGCTATTTTTTCCGATCGAATTTCGGGTATATCCTAGTGTATTTCCTAGGTTTCTGCAGCTGTTCGATATTGTGCAGATTGGGGACTTTTATGGTGATATTACTAGCTGTTTTGGTGCTGATATTGAAATGATTTGTTGCTGTATTGGGTGGCTAGTGATAGGGGTCTTTTGTTTGACTTTTTCCTTAAATCTTCTTGCTGTCCGGAGCCATCTACTGTCATATTGGATTTTTTTTCTTCAGTTTGGTTGTTTTGGTATGGTTTTTATTTAATATATATTTCTATGCTTGAAGGCCTTTTATTAGTTCATGTATGATCAGAGCAAAGGCAATAGAATAAGTAAGCAATTTTGTCCCATGTGTAATGTGTTTGGTTTGTTTATATATGGTTCTTATCAAATAGTTAGTAGAACTTTTGGTTACTTGCATGAATCTGGACTTGTAATTTCAAATGAGTTGTGAATTGTGATTCTTCTTTTATGATTCTATCTTTTTTTTTAGGTTTTTTTTTTAATTAATAAAGCTTATACTTCTACTCCAATTTATTTTCATACACATTGTACTTCATCTGTACATATAAATCCATTTATTTTCTTTTAAATCATGTAGAGTAGGGAGAAAGGCTAGCATATTGGTTCACTTACAAAGGTGATCGAGTGATTAATTAGCTGCCCTCGTATACTTATAAATCCATTTATTTTTTGCTTAACTTTTTTTAAGCTGGAAAGTTTAGGTTTTGTTCTTTTGTATTCCTTATTATATTCATATCACTTGTTGTTGAAGAGCCAATTGCTGCAAGAAACCAATATGGGTGGGAACTTGAGGTACACATATTGATATGGGTTATTATTGCTATTTTTTATTGTAGATTTTGTCTTGCAATGAGATATGAAGATTCATAAAGTTTGAGATGCTAAGGGTTTAAGGTACACATATTGATACGAGTTATCTTCTTTCCACTTTCAGTTGCTCACACACAAAACACACACACTCTCTCCCCGACTCACTCACGGGCGATCCTCCTGGTCTCTCTCCGTTGACGACTGGTCGCCTCCGTCGGCAATAGCTTCCCGAGCGGCGACTCCCTCCTCCTGCTTAGCCTGCTCGGTCTTCTCCTCCTTTTGTTCACCTCCTGCACAACATGACTTGTTCAGTTGAAATCTCCTCCTGCGCGACTTGTTCTCTCCGACGAGGTACACTTCTCTGTTCTCTTGAACCCTCCTCTCTCTCTTTGTCACTCTAAAGTTTGAAATCAGTCTTGTTGAAGTGTTTGAGGGATGTATTATGAATAACATAGCTGTTGTAACTCCTTTGTAATCTTGCGGTTCTTGCCCAATGCTGACCAGGACTGTTGACTAATTTTTCGCCCAAAATTTGTTGAATTCGTGACCAATTGTTGGTGCTGCTGCTGTGCTATCATTTTGTTCTCTACTGGCTGCTGCTATATTGAATTTTAGATAATGTTACTGCTGTAATTTTTTGGGTTTTGCCCAGTTTGTAATTAATTGCTTTACATGGAATAGTTACCTTGGACTTTTTTATTTACATTTTGTAATTGGAAATTTGGAAATGAATGAATTGTAGAGTTTTGAATGGAATTTTGGATCATTTTAGGTGTTTTACCGTTGTCAATCGGATTCATGCACTCTAATTCTTAATCTAATTTACTACTTGTGGTGTAGATTATGAGTTTAGACTTTAGGAAAAATGCCTAATTTATAGCTTGAAAATCATTCTTGTTGAATTCTCTTATGTTGTTTTTCTACTTGAGCTTTTATATGCTCTTTTCCCTTTCCCTTTCCCTTTCCTTTGTGTCATGCATCCCCATTGTGAATTGCTTGTTTTCATCCCATTTTCTAGTTTTGAACAACTACTCAAACAAACAGATTTGTCACTTGTCATTCCCTCTCCGTAGTGAGTTCTTATTTAACCATAATAGACAGAACTACCAGAAAAAGTTGCTTGCTTTAATCTTCCTTTAAATTTTTTATTAAAAAAATCAGAATTGAAAAACACTAAATTTGAGCCAAATTACATGTGCTGGGTTGGCCCTTGTGATGAGCAAATCTGATTCTTCTATTATTATATTGTTTATTTCTTTATCTTAACAATATACATCCTGCTTGCATTCAAAATAATGTTTTCCCAATTGTTTTTAGCTCACTACATGTTAATTTGTCAGTACTCATGCATAATTTTTTATTTCTTGGGTCAAATTTTGCATTGCAGGAACTCCAATCATTATAAGGCCAAGTTTGTTGCTAGGCAGTGCATATGTTTTAAGCTTGAGGTATGCTCACCTATATAATGCTTTTGTTAAAAATTATGAACACATAAAAAGGCACCAAGTCAAGAACATTCAAGTCCACTTTATTCTCACCTGCATTTGTGTTATCTACTGTTTTAAGCTTGCGGTATCCTTACCTGCATTTGTATTATCCTTAAGAGCTGGGAAAGTTATGATGGTTGAGGATGTGCTAGAAAAGAAAGTGAGTTCTTATTGTTGTTGCTTGGGTTTCGTTGCTTTGTCAATCTACTTATGAGATTACTTGGGAGATATGAACCTTTATAGTTACAATTTTACATATTTTCCTCTTTAAGTGGTTGGGGTTGGGGTGTTGAGTTGAAATGCACACTTTATCCGATGCATGCATTTGAAACAATAAGATAATGTTTATAACGACTCTTCCAGTTCTTCTTTAACTATTTTAAGAGCTACTAAAAAGCCATTTTTCTACTAATTAGAGATCAGTGTTACATATTTGCTTGATTGTAGTTGTGAGTTGATGCATTTGATGGATTGAAACTTTGTTCTTTTTTAGTGATCTATTATCAAAAGACGGAGAATGTCTGGAAGTAGTATCGAGAGTCTTACAAAACGTACTCGGATCGATCAAGGATACCACTACCATTAGTTTGGCCAACGTGAAAAGTGGGTACAAGGTATTGAAAATATGATCAGGATTTGTGTTGATATTGCATACACATATCACCAATTTATGTGTGTTTTTTTTCATTTCTTTATCACTCCCCTTCTTGTATCAATTAAAAATCACTATTTCGGTTTATAGGAATTGGATATTGCTATTGTCAAGGCCTTGGCAATAGCAATATGAAGGCCACAAATCCGTCAAGGGCTTGATTTGGAGATTGAATGCAAAGACTGTGGCATAGTGTTGAAGCCAAAGAAGGAAACTGATTTCCTGGGATTTTATTGAAGCCCAAGCAAGACGTGGTTCCTTTGTCTTGACAGATTCCTTTTTTTGTTATACTTGTAACTTGCATTGTCTAATTTCACAAAGTTTGAATGGTTGGAATGGTCAGAAGTTTGAATGGTTGGAATGGTCAGAATGTGATGTTATATCGATAAAAGTGTGTTGTGTATCTGAATAAAAAGCATCGGATTATATTTGAAAATAGTAGTGTGTTCATATCTTTAACATCAGATCAGTCTATGGAAACAGATGCTTATATAATTATACACATCAGTTATTCATTTAAACCAATGTGCAACACCAGTTTGAACATTAAAATTATATATGAACTGATTTATATTTGTCAAAATAACATTGTTATTTGCTAAATAAACTGATGTGTTATTACAGCAACAACATCATTTTATTTTGAAAAAACTGATATAAATGTGGGGAAAGACATCTTTTGTGTATACAACTATAATAGTGCATTATTTTAGAACAATATAATATCATGTATAATTAACATGAAATTAATACACAGAGAATGAATACTCTGAATACGATGTCAATAATATGGAAATACATCAGTTTTGCTTATATTTCATATAGTTAGTTAAATTAAAACAATATAAAATCATAAATTATATATCAACCATGATTATAAAAGTGATCAGTAAAACAAAAACTGTTGTCTATTTTGTCTTAAGACATTACTTATTTTATAAATAAAGATGTAAATGTCACTTTTTTGCTTTAAGAGGACATCTTCACATGTTTTCAAATGACAAATCATGGATATTCATCAACAATTGAATATGTCATAACCAAAATTTAGGGGTTCTAATTAAGAAATGACATCTGCTTAAAACCGATGTGGAAAGTTTGATCTTTTACTACACGCACAAAGAGATCGGAATTTTTTTTGAAAGACATCTGTTGACAACAGATGTCTAATTGAAGTTTTCTAGTAGTGATTGCCAATGAAGAGAAACTTATTACCTAAACCAACACTCTTATTAAGAAAACCGTGGACCAGGAAAGAACTATTGAGGAACTGTCAATGAGGGTCAAAAGTCTTGAAACCTCTTTTTCGGGTCTTGACATTAAAGTCAAGACTCTTGACTCAGAGAAATCTGAACTCAAGCAAGATCTCTCGTCTCTATGAAGTGAACATCATGACTTAGAGAGCGAGAATATCTCCATGAATAAGAAGATTCAAGACCAACAGACACCCCTCATAAGTTTTACCAAGTCTAAGGGCACTCTTGATAGGATGTTGGGTGAGCAACAAAGTTCTCTAAACAAAAGTGGTATTGGCTACAACCGGAGGTTTTTAAAGAAGCAACACATTACCACTTTTGTGAAGGCAAAAGGAAGCAGAACCTCTCCTACATGTCACCACTGTGCAAGAAAGGGACATGTAAGAGAAACCTGCCGCTATAAGTGAAAGGATCCACATATTATTCGAAAAGAACGGGTAACGCAAGTTTGGGTCCCCAAAGGCACTATTTTACCAAATATGGTTTATCCCAATAAAGGATCTAAATTTTCTTATTGGTCTAGCCACAAAGGTTGATTTTTGTTTTGTAGGAGATCACCAAGGTGAATGAGCAAAAATGGATTATTGATAGTGGTTGCTCTAGACATATGACTGGGAAGAGGTCTCTCTTCCATGAACTAAAGAAGCAATCCACTGGAACAATCACTCTTTGTGACAAAGGAAAGTGTGACATCGTTGGTATCGGTAGTGTTGGGAGTGATCCTAACCATAGTATTAAAAATGTTTATCTTGTTTATGGTTTGAAGTATAATTTACTTAGTGTTTCTCAACTATGTGATAATGGTAATGATGTTGGATTTAACAAGAAAAGATGTTTAGTGCACAGAGAAGATACAGGTGAAATAGTTCTAATTGCATATCGTTATAACAACATATATGTCGTGAATGCTGAGCAAGTGGCACAAGGAAGCTTAACTTGTCTAAAGGCTTTGACGGACGATCCAAAGCTCTGACACAGGAGACTCGGTCATGTAAGCCCACATACACTACAAAAGCTTGTGTCCAAAGGGCTTGTAAGAGGACTACCTGAGATGGACTTCAAAGGTATTGAGATGTGCAAAGAATGCACACGAGGTAAACAAAGACGTAGCTCTTTCAAATCCAAAAAGGTTGTAAGTACTTCTAGACCCCTTGAACTTTTACATATGGATTTATGTGGTCCTATGTGACTCAAATCTCCCAATGGTAAAAAGTACATGCTTGTTGTTTTTGTTGATTTTTCGGGATATACTTGGGTTGCAATTTTAAAAGAAAAATCATAGGCTTTATTTGAGTTTTCAAAACTTTGTAAGGAGTTGCAAACTTTAAGAAACGAGCCCATAGTGTCAATTCGAAGTGATCATGGTAGAGAGTTTGATCAACTTCAGTTTGATTTGTTTTGTGCTAAATATGGCATCTCCCATAATTTTTCTGCTCCTAGGTCACCTCAAAAGAATGGGGTTGTGGAACGAAAGAACCGCACCTTAGAGGACATGGCCAGGACTATGCTTTTAGAAAATGCATTACCTAAAACCTATTGGGCTGAAGCTGTTAACACAACTAACTATATTTTGAATCGTTGTCTTATTCGTTCCATCTTAAAGAAAACTCCTTATGAACTTTTCAAAGGCCACAAACCCCTTATATCGTATTTCAAACCCTTTGGTTTTACTTGTTTTGTTCATAACAATGGAAAAGATAATCTTGGGAAATTTGATGCGTGTAGTGATGAAGGTATATTTCTTGGCTACTCCACAAGTAGCAAAGCATATAGAATCTTCAACAAAATGACCAAGTTGGTTGAGGAAAGTATTCATGTTATATTTGATGAATGCAATGACAGTTCTTTAAGTGAAAGTGTTGCAGATTTAGATCTTAACAGCCATACAAAGAATGAGGATGGTGATGATATTGCTACTAAGAACACAGGGAAGAGGAACATGTAGGATCAAATTCTTAACACTGAGGA
This sequence comes from Persicaria tinctoria, assembly GCA_037127255.1. NCBI lineage: Eukaryota > Viridiplantae > Streptophyta > Magnoliopsida > Caryophyllales > Polygonaceae > Persicaria > Persicaria tinctoria. The sequence continues at coordinate 40,758,719 of JBANSL010000005.1, read as the reverse complement.
ATTGGCCCAAGATCTTCAAGCTCAGTCCAAAGCCCTTGACGACCAATCCAAAAGTGTTGAGACTTCAGAAAATGTTGTAACTGAGCCCAACATATCCATGGAGTCAGATGTACCACAAACCAATCATGTTGATGTGACGAACCAGGGAGCTAATACTAGCAAGAGAAAGTTCAAATACTCCTCATCACACTCATTAAAAGATATCATCTCTGACCCTACATCTAGTGTTCAAACACGTTCTAAACTTAAAGATCTCCTACCTTTTCACGCTTTTGTTTCACTTGTAGAACCAAAGAAGGTGGATGAGGCCCTTCAAGAGCCAGACTGGATCATTGCTATGCAAAGTGAGCTTAACGAATTTGAAAGGAACAAAGTCTGGACCTTGAAGCCTAGGCCAAAGCATCAATCAGTCATTGGCACAAGTTGGGTATTTCGGAACAAGCTAGATGAGAATGGTAAGATCGTGAGGAACAAAGCAAGGCTTGTTGCTCAAGGCTACAATCAAGAGGAAGGTATCGACTACGAGGAGACTTTTGCTCCAGTAGCTAGTGTTGTAAGGAGGAAATCAAGTTCAAAATATAATGAAATAGATCAAACCAGATTCGTGCCCCAGCAAATAATTCCAAGACTCCCTCCAATGTAGTAAGAGAAAGTCAGGATCGAATCCACGAGGAAGCGTGTAAGCGGATCCTAGGCAGCTGTAAATCTCACAGAAAAGCAAACAGAAGACAGAAACAAAGAAACAAAGAAAGAAAGACAGAAATAACAAGCGAAGACAGAAAATAAAAGCAAGGACAGACATTGCTCGATCTCAACAAAAGCTAATCGAGATAGAGTAAAAACAGAAGAAACAGAAACTTTAGAATCGACAACACAGAAGCAGAAACTCAGACACACAACTCGATCTAGACCAAACCTAACTCGATCTCGACAAACACAGTACTCGAGATCGACAACTTTTCCTCTAGATCGACAAAAAACACAGAAATTGTAAATCGCAACTTCGAACACAGATTCGCAGATTTCGACAGAAATAAAATCAATATATAAAGAACTTCCAAAGCCATCGTATCAACGCCACAACGATAACCATGCAAAGTAACACATAGAGGCATAAAAGATCATGCTTTCCATCAAAATAACTTTCGTTATTAACAAATTGGCATATAGAGGCTTTCACATAAACCCTAATTGTTACTAACCCTTTTCACATAATTAATCCAAGTTGCATTAAGATCACTTTCACTTCAATAACACAAACAAGGATTACCTTCAACTCTCGCAAAAGAATCATGCTCATAGGGATAGAAGAAGAATTGAATCAAAAGATTGTACCTTTACCGCATCACCTTACATGGCCACTGTCGGGCTCACCCCAACCCCAGAAGTGGGTGGACTACTCGCTCTTCATCATGAAGAAAGACATTAAATAACAAAAGAAACTAACTTGCATTGAAATAAACCAAAGAAAGCTTACAACCAAACAAGACAAATCTGCTTTCGCCTTTCCACCTTGCTCGCCACAAACTCTGTCTCTCTCTACTACTACTTGTTCTCTCTGAAATTGAATGATGAAAAAACAGCCCCTAAGGCTTTATTTATAGCCTTCTATTCCTTGTTATTCAAGGATATAATATATCTATCTTTATCTAAATCTATATCTAAAGGCTTTAAGATAAATAAATGCAATTTAAGAATTAAATCTAAAAGGGAAAGTATATCTAAAATAGGTAGAATATCTTCCATGTGTTGATAGGTCTTCTCCATAGATAGAACTTGATAGTTGTTAATAGATCTCGGCCAAATTTGGATAGAATCAGATCCAAGGACTCCCAAAGCACGTAGGAAAGCAAACCGCGTAACGCGGCTCAGACATGGTGTTCCTCGATCTCAACCAAACTTACTCGAGATCGAGTAGAATTGGTCATCGACTTTGCTTTGCTGGACATCTCGGGTAGCAGGACCTCGACATGCTCGGGTGCTGGCTCTCAGGTTTCCTCGATCTCGATAAACTTCCTAGAGATCGAGTAGGTTTGCTTCATCGACTTGGTGGCCTGGTGATGTCGAGTAGCCTTCGTCGATACTGGCTCGGATTGGCGTTGTTGGGTCCTTGAGATCGACTAGAGTTCGTCGACGCTAGTGCTGGTGGAGGCTTCGTCGACGCTGGTGCTGGTGGTGGCTTCTGGTTTTGGTGATGTCGAGTAGCCTTCGTCGACGCTGGTGCTGGTGGAGGCTTCTGGTTTTGGTCGAGATCGACTAGAGTTCTCGATGTTGAGGAATTCTGGTCGACTATGACCCCATACTTGGTTCCTGTCAAGGCATCCGACAAATAGTTAGTCCATAACGACGTACCTTGGTCCGTGTCGATTGGATTCTCTATTTCCTCCTTTAGGATGGCCATGATCTCCTCCACCTGGGCCTCCATATCCCTCTTTTCCAGCTCCTCAGGGGTCATATTTCTTACCTTGGGTTCCCCGCAAGTGATGTAGCCAGCTGAGATAGATTTGACCTCTTTCATTGGACCTGTATGCCTTTCAGTTTTATTAAAGGAATACTCAATTATTGCTGATGTTGAAACTGAGCACTCCTTTCCTCATGCTTATGTTGGCATCCACTATCGCCAAGATGGGTCTTCCTAGAATAATTGGACAAGCAGGATCTTCTTGCATGTCAACAACTAAGAAATCAGCAGGGACAAAGAATTTACCTACTTGTACTGGCACATTGTCCACCTGCCTGTTGAAATGACCACCGTGTTGTTGGCCATATAAAGTCTAGCATCCACAGGCTCTAGGGTACCTATCTTAATCTTGGACCAAATTGTTAAAGGAATTATACTCACACTAGCTCCAAGATCACATAAAGCATTAATTTTGTATGGACCAAATCCAATGGATATAGTAAAATTACCTGGATCTGGCCTCTTCTCCAGTATGTCCAAGTGGCTGCATTCCTCTGTAATCGCAGCCATTGACCACTTTTTACTCAGAATCTCCTTCAGGAATTTGACATAAGATGACATTTCATTGAGAGCTTCTGTGAAGGGGATGGTGACATTGAGCTTCAGAAGCATCTTGATGAAGCGCTGAAATTTCTTCTCTGCTGGGTCCTTTGGAGATTTTGTGGGGAAAGGCAGCTTCTTTTTCTGATTCGGAGCCAGAACAGATGTCGGAGGTGCTGTAGCTTTCTCGATCTCATCCTAACCTTCCTCGATCTGGACAACATCTTTCTCGATCTCGACCTGACCTTCCTCGATCTCCACAACGTCTTTCTCGATCTCGACCACTGTAGTCGACTTCGAGTTGTTGTGTAGTGCAGAAGAGGGTTTCTTTACTTGTTCCTCGAGATCGAGCTGGCCTTGCTCGAGATCGACGAAGTGTTTGTTGACGTCGACTTGCTGCTGGTCGATTTGCTGTTCTCCTTTGTTTTGCTGCTCTCCGACCTCTGGCTCTTGCAGTTGATGGCCGCTTCTGAGTTTTACAGCAGCGATGTGTCCAGTTTTTCCCTTGGGATTTGGTTCTAAAGATCCAGGGAGCGAACCTGACTGTCTGGGGATTCCTGCTGCTAGCTGGCCTATCTGTGTATCAACTGATTTCCGCCATATATCAATTTCCCCAAGTCTAGAGTTGACACCTTGCATTTGAGTGTAGACGGAGTTGAATGACTGCTTAGTTTCTGAATGATTCCTCCGTATTTCCTCAAGGACTGTCTGTAGATCATCCCTTTTCTGGTCCCTTTCTGGATGTCCTGGAGCTCTGTTGGGCGGGGGGTTCCTAGGGGCACCTTGGTTCCATTATGGTTGCTGAAACCTTTGGTCCTCTATGTAGCGATTGGGACCCCTTGTGTAAGCTGCCTCTTCGTGGTATTCTGCCAGCCTGACTTGTTTTGTGTGTGGGCATTCAGTAGTGGTATGCCTCTGTGATCCGCATTCAATACAAGGCTGGTTGACAGAAAGATACTTTACTTGTTTGAGGAGCTTCTTATTCTGGTCTCTGTAGTACTACTCCCTTACATCTGGATCAATCTCCTTAGGGGGCTCATAGAGGGGCATGGATGGTGCTGGCCTGGCGTAGGGGTTCTCCTCATAGTTGACTGGAGTCCCATACTTGTTGTCATAGTTGGTCAGCTTGTCGAGAGCAGCCCATGCATCAACAGGCAGCATTGTCAGATACTCATAGTGAGTATATGTGTTGATTATGTCCTTTGCAGCCAAGTCCAGAGAATTAAAGAAGATCTCGTGAACTACGCAGGTTTGCTGTCCATGTGTAGGGCAGGATCGCAGTAGATCCTTATAGCGTTCTCAAGCCTTTGCTAGCGTCTCTCCATGCTGCTGTTTGAAAGATGTGATCTTTTGGCGCAGGAGTGTTGTCTTGGCAGGAGGAAAGAATTTGTTCAGAAATTCCTGCTTCACTTGGGTCCATGTCGTGAGAGATCGTGGTTTCAGCCCTTCCAACCATTTCAATGCAGGACCAGCCAGAGACCAGCGGAAAGCCTTCATTAGGATGTACTCCAAGGTGGTTCCTTCAGAAAGAGTGCGACATATGTCATTAAAGTTGGTAATATGGCGCAAAGGGCATTCATTAAATCTACCATCAAAAGCATGATTTTTAATTTCAATAAGGAATTGAGTGCAAATTTCATAGTTGTTTTCAGGGATTAGAATGGCCGATTCAGGCACGACGAGAGTCGGGTGCATATAATCCTCTGCAGTGGTTGGGTATAGGGTAAGCTCAGCTTCTGCTTGCCTCGCACGCTCAGCTTCCTCTTGCCTGCCTGCTCTCTCAGTGGCGAGAGCAGCATCCCTGGCAGCTAGATCCCTTGTGAGCCTCTCAATCAGCTGTTCCTGTGTCTCTGCAGCTTCCATGGCTCTTTGTAGTTTAGCTCTGATGTGTAGAAGGCGCTATGGTTCGTCTAAGCCGTCAAACTCAGGTGGTTGACCAGAACGGCGCATACACCTGTGAAGTAACTCAAGAGAAAAGTGAGAACTGACTACCTAAGGCGCGAATGATAGCTTCCCCGGCAACGACGCCAATTTGTTGTAAGGAGGAAATCAAGTTCAAAATATAATGAAATAGACCGAACCAGATTCGTGCCCCAGCAAATAATTACAAGACTCCCTCCAATGTAGTAAGAGAAAGTCAGGATCGAATCCACGAGGAAGCGTGTCAGCGGATCCTAGGCAGCTGTAAAACTCAATGAAAAGCAAACAGAAGACAGAAACAAAGAAACAAAGAAAGAAAGACAGAAATAACAAGCGAAGACAGAAAATAAAAGCAAGGACAGACACTGCTCGATCTCGACAAAAGCTACTCGAGATAGAGTAAAAATAGCAGAAACAGAAACTTCAGAATCGACAACACAGAAGCAAAAACTCAGACACATAACTCGATCTAGACCAAACCTAACTCGATCTCGACAAACACAGTACTCGAGATCGACAACTTTTCCTCTAGATCGACAAAAAACACAGAAATTGTAAATCGCAACTTCGAACACAGATTCGTAGATTTCGACAGAAATAAACTCAATATATAAAGAACTTCCAAAGCCATGGTATCAACGCCACAATGATAACCATGCAAAGTAATACATAAAGGCATAAAAGATCATGCTTTCCATCAAAATAACTTTCTTTATTAACAAATAGGCATATAGAGACTTTCGCATAAACCCTAATTGTTACTAACCATTTTCACATAATTAATCCAAGTTGCATTAAGATCACTTTCACTTCAATAACACAAACAAGGATCACCTTCAACTCTCGCAAAAGAATCATGCTCATAGGGATAGAAGAAGAATTGCATCAAAAAATTGTACCTTTACCGCATCACCTTACATGGCCACCGTCGGGCTCACCCCAGCCCCAGAAGTGGGTGGACTACTCGCTCTTCATCATCAAGAAAGACATTAAATAACAAAAGAAACTAACTTGCATTGGAATAAACCAAAGAAAGCTTACAACCAAACAAGACAAATCTGCTTTCGCCTTTCCACCTTGCTCGCCACAAACTCTCTCTCTCTCTCTCTCTACTACTACTTGTTCTCTCTGAAATTGATTGATGAAAAACCAGCCCCTAAGGCTTTATTTGTAGCCTTCTATTCCTTGCTATTCAAGGATATAATATATCTATCTTTATCTAAATCTATATCTAAAGGATTTAAGATAAATAAATGCAATTTAGGAATTAAATCTAAAAACGAAAGTATATCTAAAATAGGTAGAATATCTTCTATGTGTTGATAGGTCTTCTCCATAGATAGAACTTGATAGTTGTTGTTGTGAGCCTAATTTGCCATGTTTTACACTTACTTTTATATCGATTTCTGCATACATTGCATACATTTGGGTTATAATAATACAGAATTTGTGTAGTTTACACTTATTTGCAATATATGGAGGTCTACACAAGTTTTGGTTATATTTGACAGAAATCGGACGCACTTTGGAGCTTAAAGGAAACTCATGGAGAAGCTAAGAATGGTGCAGCTGGATAAAAGGCCATTTTTCACCATTCATCATTCTGAATCAAGCTTAGATGTCTTCATGAAAGTTGTAACCCTCGGAAAGCGTTTTCCAACGCATGGTCATATGTGTCAATCCGACGAACGAGGACTCGGGAAAGTGCGTTTTAAGAACGGAGCAGAATGCTGAAAGCAACAGCGTTACTCGAGATCGACCACATTGGTCGACATCGACAAGAGTTTACTCGACATTTGCTCCAGAGGACGAGATCGAGCACGAGATGAAGACAAATGTTACTCTACGTCGAGGAGATTTACTCTATGTCGAGGAGATTTACTCTACGTCGAGGAGATTTACTCTATGTCGAGGAGATTTACTCTATGTCGAGGAGGTTGGTCTACGTCGAGAAAGTGCTACTCGATATCGAGGAGTCCTATTCGATATCGAGTAAATCTCAGTGACCGATGTCGAGTAATCCGGATCTTGTTAAGGTTCTATCCCGAATCCGATGGTGATATTTTCGAGATCAAATTCCATCTGGATCTATCAAGAGCTATCAAGATCCATCATGAAGAGAGAGATCTATCCACTTGAAGACTTTAGATATATTTCCCTTATTTAGATTAAATTCCTTTATCGCATTTATTTATCATTAAAAGCTTTTAGATATAATTTTAGATATAGATAGAGATTTTTATCCTTGAATAGCAAAGAATAGAAGACTATAAATAAAGCCCTAGGGGCTGATTTTCATTCATTCAAGTCAAGTCGTCTTAGGGCGCAAGGAGAGAGGAGAGAGGGAGGAGGAGAGAAAGAGAGAGAGAGAGAGAGAGAGAGAGAGAGAGAGAGAGAGAGAGAGAGAGAGAGAGAGAGAGAGAGAGAGAGGAGGCGAGAGAGGCGAGAGAGGAGGAACGTTTGGAAGGTTTTGTAAGTTTTAGTTTATTTTATGTTAAAGTTAATTTCTTTTATTATGTTTTGTTTCTAATTTTCTTCTTCTAGGGTTGGGGTGATCCCAACATAGATATGTGTGCTTGATTTAAATCCATGAATTTAGATGTCTTTATCATCATCTACCTATGTGCTTAATCCTTTGCGAAAGTTGAGGAAATTCCTTATTTATGCTATTGAAGCGAAAGTGATCTTATTATGAATTGGATAGTAATTAGGGTTTGCTTGCGAAAGTTGGTTGATCCTAATTAAGAAAAGGTAGAAACAAATTAGGTTTTTATGCGAGAGTCTCTATCACCTAAATTGTTGGAATTTGCGAAAGTTGATTCTTTGATATAAAACATGCATCTTTATGTGATTTATGATCTGCGCATATGTTTATTGTTGTGGTGATCCCTAACCTTGGAAGTTTGCATCTTTATTTATTTTATTTCATTATTTTTATCCTGCAAAGTTACCCGACACCGACCACCTCTTCTTCTATCATTCCCTCGACATCGACCAAGTCTTAGTCGACATCAACAACAACCTCCCCACCTCTTCCCGCTATTCCTGAACCCCAAAACACACTAAACCTAGAACCGCTGACTTCTCTCCTGAGGACGAACCTGACTCCACTATCCTATAGCGGGGTCTTGACTACAAATTTATTTGGTCGAGAAACCCTCTCGTCAAATTGGCGTCGTTGCCGGGGAGATATCAATCGCGCCAAATTTAATTGTGTTTAAGGTTCAGAAAAGCCCATCCCTTTTTCTTACCCTATCACATACCCTACCACCACCTACCTCACCGGTACAAACTAGGTGTGCCAAGCTTTTGCCACTAATTTGTGTTCTTGATTGTTATTTCAAAGCTTAGTTACAAAGATGGAAGACTTTGTCGAAGGGAATCCTGCAAGGGAAGAATGGTATCAAGATTTGAGACGGAGAAATAGGATCGCAGTGGAGGAGTCACGATTAAGGGAAATAGCTCGGCTGGAAGACGAAATCCGAAGGCTTGAGGCTTCGATTCAGTCTAAAGGACCATGCCCTCCTCTCGACGAGCCAATTGACCCACTCAATGTCGACAATCAGGTATGTCCTTCCTCAAATTTCATTCCTACTTTGCTACCTATTGTTGATGAATCATATGAAGGATCCCAAGGCGAAATAGCACTAGAAGAGAAGAAGTTGGACGTTGTTGACCAGGGCATTCCAAGATCGCTTTTACCTTACAAGGTGAAGGCTATCCTTGATGATTTTGAGCAACCGATGTTCATATTCAAGTATGGGGTCCTAGGAAAGTGGCATGAAGCTCCACATGATGAGGTGGAAATATCTCTTCCCACTCCACCGTTTTGCTATGGTGGAGACGCACAACCAAGTCAACCTATGAAGCGGAAGAGGTATGATGATGAGGTATGTATATTTTCTTTATATATTCCTTTATGCATGCCAGCTGGAGCCCAGGAAGATGAATGGGTGAAGCCATGGAGTGTTCACTCAGGGAGGTTTAAACTTCTTCACATGATGCTCCCGGATGACATCCCACGCTTCCCACCACCGGAGGAACCACCAGATCCACCTATACCTCCGGACAAAGATGAGCCAGGCTAATGCTTAATGAAGAAGTCGGCCTAGCGACTATAAAATCTAGAGCTTGTATGGGGTGGGGGAAGGGCTTACTTTATGCATATTTGCTATATTGTGACTTTTTAGAACATTTTTTGGGACATTGTTTTTTGCATGTTTTTGGTTTTGAACATTTTTTGTTTTTGTTTTTTTTCTTTTGTGGGTATATGTCTTCCATACTTTTCAGGTCCATGGATAGAACCAAGCAATATTCATACTCGGCCCAGGAAGTGCTTCCATTCGAAATTTAGAAGCCCTGCACACCTGTCTAGTGAGTTTCTTTCTTTACCCTTGTTTTTATACAGTGAGGACACTGTAATGTTTAAGTATGGGGTGGGGGAAGGGCTTACTTTATGCATATTTGCTATATTGTGACATTATTTGGGCATTATTTCTTTGAATTGCTACATGGCTATTTTGGAATGCATTATAGATTTATGTGCTTATATATGCATGTTTTCAAAAATTTTGAAAAATGACCAAAATGACCCCCATTTTAAATTTTTGATAATGTCATGGAAGCTTTTATTAAACTCGACGATGCAAAATTGGATTCATTAGAGATATAGCATGAAATTGCCTAGTAAAGGGAAGTCACGATGAAGTACATATTTTAGATGAAACCCATGAAAGGAGGTAAAATTTGAAGTTGATTTTTGACATGTTGCATGATAAGATGATGGAGGACTTTATATTTCCATACATGCTCATTGTGTATATCCTAGCCATACCTATGCTTATGCAATACACAAAGCCATAATATGCCTTATTTCAAATATTTCTCCACATGATCTAAATATTTGCCATTCTTTACCTTATCCGGGGATTATGTTGAGAATGATGTTACATTATGGAGATTATTATATGGTGTTTGTGTTGTGATTATTATTATTATTGGAGTTTGGAAGGAAATTATCTGAAATATATGGAAAATTTAATGAGTGAAAGAAAATCCAATCACCTCAGGAGATAAAGGTAGATTGACCCTGCTTTCTGAGATAATAGTTTGGAGAGATGGGACACATTGTGAGGAGTCCAAAGCACTAAGTATCCGGGGCCATTCATGACACCCATGTTTGCGACTCGCGAGAAGGCAGCGCTGAGGTTAGAGAGGTAAAAGCATTATTATTGAGAAAAGCAATATGAAAGGTGATGAATCTTATGAAGAAGGAATGTGTTATGAAAGTTTGGAAATACTCCATTTCCCCGGATCATTAAGCACCACATTGCCAAAAAAAAATTGCCCACCTTTAGCCTTTTACCAATCTACTCCTTATTGAGCTTAAATTAAAGTCCTCTTGATTATTAATGCTTTGTCACATGAATTGTTTTTGCATAACCCTCCTTTTGTGAGTAGATGTTGCTTTTGTATAATTGCACATGCATGGATCTGTGACATAAGTACCTTTTCAAGGATGGTAATTGACTGCAGGGATATATGAGAATGAATCTAATATGTTGAGAGTTTTGAATTCTTCCCCTGAATGACAACTAAAAGTATTGCTTGAGGACAAACAAGCTTAAGTATGGGGTGTTTGTTGTGAGCCTATTTTGCCATGTTTTACACTTACTTTTATATCGATTTCTGCATACATTGCATACATTTGGGTTATAATAATACAGAATCTGTGTAGTTTACACTTATTTGCAATATATGGAGGTCTACACAAGTTTTGGTTATATTTGACAGAAATCGGACGCACTTTGGAGCTTAAAGGAAACTCATGGAGAAGCTAAGAATGGTGCAGCGGGAGAAAAGGCTATTTTTCACCATTCATCATTCTGAATCAAGCTTAGATGTCTTCAAGAAAGTTGTAGCCCTCGGAAAGAGCTTTCCAACGCATGGTCATATGTGTCAATCCGACGAACGAGGACTCGGGAAAGTGTGTTTTAAGAACGGAGCAGAATGCTGAAAGCAACAGCGTTACTCGAGATCGACCACATTGGTCGACATCGACAAGAGTTTACTCGACATTTGCTCCAGAGGACGAGATCGAGGACGAGATGAAGACAAATGTTACTCTACGTCGAGGAGATTTACTCTATGTCGAGGAGATTTACTCTACGTCGAGGAGATTTACTCTATGTCGAGGAGATTTACTCTATGTCGAGGAGGTTGGTCTACGTCGAGAAAGTGCTACTCGATATCGAGGAGTCCTAGTCGATATCGAGTAAATCTCAGTGACCGATGTCGAGTAATCCGGTTCTTGTTAAGGTTCTATCCCGAATCCGATGGTGATATTTTCGAGATCAAATTCTATCCGGATCTATCAAGAGCTATCAAGATCCATCATGAAGAGAGAGATCTATCCACTTGAAGACTTTAGATATATTTCCCTTATTTAGATTAAATTCCTTTATCGCATTTATTTATCATTAAAAGCTTTTAGATATAATTTTAGATATAGATAGAGATTTTTATCCTTGAATAGCAAAGAATAGAAGGCTATAAATAAAGCCCTAGGGGGCTGATTTTCATTCATTCAACTCAAGTCGTCTTAGGGCGCAAGGAGAGAGGAGAGAGGGAGGAGGCGAGAGAGAGAGAGAGAGAGAGAGAGAGAGAGAGAGAGAGAGAGAGAGAGAGGAGGCGAGAGAGGCGAGAGAGGAGGAACGTTTGGAAGGTTTTGTAAGTTTTAGTTTATTTTATGTTAAAGTTAATTTCTTTTATTATGTTTTGTTTCTAATTTTCTTCTTCTAGGGTTGGGGTGATCCCAACATAGATATGTGTGTTTGATTTAAATCCATGAATTTATATGTCTTTATCATCATCTACCTATGTGCTTAATCCTTTGCGAAAGTTGAGGAAATTCCTTATTCATGATATTGAAGCGAAAGTGATCTTATTATGAATTGGATAGTAATTAGGGTTTGCTTGCGAAAGTTGGTTGATCCTAATTAAGAAAAGGTAGAAACAAATTAGGTTTTTATGCGAGAGCCTCTATCACCTAAATTGTTGGAATTTGCGAAAGTTGATTCTTTGATATAAAGTATGCATCTTTATGTGATTTATGATCTGCGCATATGTTTATTGTTGTGGTGATCCCTAACCTTGGAAGTTTGCATCTTTATTTATTTTATTTCATTATTTTTATCCTGCAAAGTTACCCGACACCGACCACCTCTTCTTCTATCATTCCCTCGACATCGACCAAGTCTTAGTCGACATCGACCAAGTCTTAGTCGACATCGACAACAACCTCCCCACCTCTTCCCGCTATTCCTGAACCCCAAAACACACTAAACCTAGAACCGCTGACTTCTCTCCTGAGGATGAACCTGACTCCACTATCCTATAGCGGGGTCTTGACTACAAATTTATTTGGTCGAGAAACCCTCTCGTCAGTTGTTAATAGATCTCGGCCAAATTTGGATAGAATCGGATCCAAGGACTCCCAAAGCGCGTAGGAAAGCAAACCGCGTAATGCGGCTCAGACATGGTGTTCCTCGATCTCGACCAAACTTACTCGAGATCGAGTAGAATTGGTCGTCGACTTTGCTTTGCTGGACGTCTCGGGTAGTAGGACCTCGACATGCTCAGGTGCTGGCTCTCAGGTTTCCTCGATCTCGACAAACTTCCTCGAGATCGAGTAGGTTTGCTTCATCGACTTGGTGATCTGGTGATGTCGAGTAGCCTTCGTCGACACTGGCTCGGATTGGCGCTGTTGGGTCCTTGAGATCGAGTACTGTGGTGCTCGGCTTCTCCGTCTTCGACTTCTCGACTTGGCACAGCTCGTCGACTCCGGACATGGCATCACAGTGTTGTCGATCTCGACAAAGGGTACTCGAGATCGAGTTGGCTTCCGGAGTCGGGTTGTCTCTGACTCAGTTTCTCAATCAGTGCTTAGTCGACAAGGCTTGTGCTCGGACACCTTTGTCGAGATCGAGTAACATAACTCTAGAAGTCTAGATCTAGTAAAGTTGGGCTCCTAGCTTGATTCGACTGGTTCCGCTGCTTCTTGGCCTTGGACTTCTGTAGTTGATTTCCGAGCTTTTCCGGCCTTTCTGAAAATTGTTGTAATTTGCCTCGAATTCTGCGAAATTAAACAGAAACTGGTGTAGATTCCATAATGTGGCAAATAAACATAAACTACATGGATTCTGTATTATCCTAGCCCAAATGCATGAAATGTATGCAGAAAACGATATAAAAGTTACTGTAAAACATGGCATATTCAGCTCACAACAGCTAGGCTTGAAGCCATTCGCATTTTATTAGCATTTGCATCTTTTATGGGCATAAAATTATATCAAATGGATGTCAAGTGTGCATTTCTTAATGGTTTCTTAGAAGAAGAAGTTTATGTGGATCAACCCCCAAGTTTTGAAAGTTCGGAATTTCCGAATCATGTTTACAAACTAGACAAAGCACTAAATGGTTTGAAACAAGCCCCAAGAGCTTGGTATGAGCGCTTGTCAAAATATCTTTTAGAAAATGATTTTAAAAGGGGGTTAATCAACAAGACTCTTTTCATCAAGACCAAAGGAAAGGACATATTGGTTATCCAAATATATGTTGATGATATATTGTTTGGGGCTACTAACACATCTTTGTGCAAAGAATTTTCCGATATTATGTGCAGTGAATTTGAAATGAGCTTAATGGGACAACTCAACTTCTTTTTGGAATTGCAAGTTCATCAATCTAAGAGAGAGATCTTTGTCAACCAAAGAAAGTATACTAAGGATCTCTTGAAGAAGTTTAAGATGGATCAATTCAAAGCAGCCAAGACACCCATGAGCTCAACCTTGTCCTTAGACAAGACAAGACCGGGAAGGGTGTCAATCAAAAGGAGTATCGAGGGATGATTGGATCTTTACTATATCTTACTGCTAGTAGACCTGGCATCATGTTTAGTGTTTGCATGTGTGCTAAGTTTCAAGCTGACCCTAAAGAATCTCACCTCGTGGATGTGAAGAGGATCTTTCGATATCTTAATGGCACTAAGGAGCTTGGCTTATGGTACCCGAAGCAAAGAGATTTTACACTAATTGGGTATTTTGATGCAGACTTTGCAGGATATAAGGTGGATAGGAAGAGCACATCGGGATGTTGCCAATTCTTAGGGGCATCCTTGATTAGTTGGTACTCAAAGAAACAAAACTCAGTTGCTCTTTCCACTGCCGAAGCCGAATACATAGCCGTTGGAGCATGTTGCTCCCAAATCCTTTGGATAGCTCAACAAATGAGAGATCTTGACATCGACCTCAAAGGCATTCCCATTAAGTGTGACAACACAAGTGCCATCTTCATTACAAAAAACCCCGTACATCTTTCAAGGACCAAACATATTGATGTAAGGAATCATTTCATTAGAGACCATGTCGAAAAAGATGATGTGTCCATATCCTTTATTTCAACTGATTATCAATGGGCTGACATTTTTACTAAGCCATTGGCAGAGGACAGGTTCACCTTCATTCGACGTGAGATCGGAATACTTAACAGGGATGCACTTTCGTAGGGGGAACTTTCCCTTTACGAAATAAAATTTCTAGTCAGTGTCAAGAACATTGAGACTCATTTCAAAGGTTGTGAACTGAACAGTAGAGCACATATAACGGATCATATATTTGGTTGGTATCTTTTTAGATATTTTATCAAATATTATTTTAATTGATTTTAACCATCTTTATAATTTACCTATTTTTTTTTTGGGAAAATCTTTACATGGCTGACATTTTTACTAAGCCATTGGCTAGCTGTTGTAGGAGGAAATCGAGTATGCAAAATAGAATGTAAATAAACTAAGGCAAACCAGATTCCGTCCCTTGCAAATAATTACAAGACTTCCTCCCGATGTAGGAGCGGGAAGTCAGGATCGATCCACGAGGAAGCGTGTCAGCGGATCCTAGGCAGCGGATAAATCTCACGGACAGAAGTCGACAACAGTGGTACTCGACCTCGACTAAGGGTTAGTCGACAGGGGTCAGGTACAATCGAACACAGCAGCAGCAACTCGGCACAGGCTACTCGATATCGACGAGGGGCTACTCGATATCGAGTACAGTCCTTGTCGACTTCGGGTTGGCTTGTCGATTTCCTGCACAAATAAGCTACAACGACTCTGGGTCGAGGATCAGTAGTCGAGATCGACCAGGCTTGGTCGAGATCGACGAGGGCAGAAACTAAAACGAAGTAAAATAAATGCAAAGGCTTTGGGATTTCGAACTAAACTGTATGTAAAAGAACTTCCAAGATTGGGGATTGCAACAACGATAACCAAGCATGCATAAGGCAGAACCAAACAGATAATCATGTAAATCGCATCAAAGGACTAAGCTTTCGCCTTTTCCAACAATTAGACACCTCTTTCAAGAAACCCTAATTGTCTCTACCGATTTTATGTTTACAATCCAAGTTGTTAGCATGGATCTCCATTAGATGGGCAATAAACACATAAACAAGTAGGAGATGCTCAAAACATGATAAAAGTCGGATCTTTACCTCAGGCACGCATGGCTTTCGTTGGGCTCACCCCAACCCTAGAAGTGGGTGGACTACTCGCGCTTCATCGCAACCTCAGACATCATTGATTGAAAGGAAATAACAACTTGCATTAAACTAAATTCAAAAGACTTTACAATCCCGGCGATCCAACTCTCGTTGAATGCCAAAACCCTAAAACCTTCGAACTCCTAAAACTTCTCTTTGGAACTACTTCTCTACTCCTCAAATTGAATGAATGAAAAACCAGCCCCTAGGGCTTTATTTATAGCCTTCTATTCATTGCTAATCAAGGATAGAAATATCTATCTATATCTAAAATTATATCTAAAAGGCTTAATGATAAATAAAAGCAATAAAGGAATTAAATCTAAAAGGAAAAGATAAATCTAAACTAGGTAAGATGTCTTCCATGTCTTCTCCATAGATAGAACTTGATAGATGTTGATAGATCTCGGCCAAATTGGATAGAATTGGATCCAAGGACTCCCAATCCTAGTAGGACGGCGAAACCGCGTAACGCGCTCCCGGACACGGCTCGTCGATCTCGACTAGGGCTCCTCGAGATTGAGTAGGATTGTCGTCAACGGGTGTGGCTCGGCTTCTCGGGTGACTGGTGCTCGACAAGGCTCGGACATGGCTCGGAGGTCTAGTCGATCTCGAGTAGCCCTACTCTGTCTCGAGTAGATTTGCTCATCGACTAGGTCTTCCTGGGTAGATCTACTCGACATGCTCGGACCTTGGCTCCGGGCTCGTCGATCTCGACTAAGCCTCCTTGAGATCGAGTAGAGGTGGTATGCGTCTTCGTCCTCGGCTTCTCGGCTTGGCACAGCTCGTCGACTCCGGACATGGCTCCGAAGTGTCGTCGATCTCGACTAGATGGTACTCGAGATCGAGTAAGGTTCCGGAGTCGGTCTCTGACTTAGTGTCCTCGATCAGCTCTGCTCGACCAGGCGTGCTCGACCAGCACTCGTCGAGATCGAGTAGATGCTAGTCGATCTCGAGTACAGTTCTCTCAGCTTTCTGCTCTGTTCTTGAAACACACTTTTCCGAGTCCTCGTTCGTCGCATGGACGCATATGACCATGCGTTGGAAAGCTCTTTCCGAGGGCTACAACTCTAATGAAGACATAAAAGCTTGATTCAGAATGAAGAATGGTGAAAAATGGCATTTTCTCCAGCTGCAACATCCTTAGCTTCTCCATGAGTTTCCTTTCAGCTTCAAAGTGCGTCCGATTTCTGCGAAATATAACCAAAACTTGTGTAGACCTCCATATATTGCAAATAAGTGTAAACTACATAGATTCTGTATTGTTCTAACCCAAATGTATGCAATGTATGCAGAAATCGATATAAAAGTTAGTGTAAAACATGGCAAATTAGGCTCATAACAAACACCCCATACTTAAGCTTGCTTGTCCTCAAGCAATACTTTTAATTGTCATTCAGGGGAAGAATTCAAACTCTCAACATCTTAGATTCATTCTTATATGTCCCTGCAATCAATTACCATCCTCGAAAAGGTACTAGTGTCACAGATCCATGGATGTGTAATTATATAAAAGCAACATCTACTCACAAAAGGAGGGTTATGCAAAACATTCATTCGTGACAAAGCATTAATAATCAAGAGGACTTTAATTTAAGCTCAAATAAGGAGTAGATTGGTAAAAGGCTAAAGGTGGGCAATTTTTGGCAATGTGGTGCTAATGATCCGGGGAAATGGAGTATTTCCAAACTGAATTTCCACATTCCTTCTCCATAAGATTCATCACCTTTCATAATGCTTTTATCAATAATAATGCTTTTACCTCTATAACCTCAGCACTGCCTTCTCACGAGTCGCAAACATGGGTGTCATGAATGGCCCCGAATACTTAGCGCTTTGGACTCCTCACAATGTGTCCCATCTCTCCAAACTATTATCTCAGAGAGCAGGGTCAATCTACCTTTATCTCCTGAGGTGATTGGATTTTCTTTCACTCATTAAATTTTCCATATATTTAAAACAATTTCCTTCCAAACTACAATAATGATAATGACACATCAACCATAAATCAATCTCCATAATGTAACAGCATTCTTAACATAATCCCCGAATAAGGTAAAGAATGGCAAATATTTATATCATGTGGAGCAATATATGAAATAAGGCATATTATGGCTTTTGTGTAATGCATAAGCATAGGTAAGGCTAGGATTATAACAATATGAGCATTATATGGAAATATAAAGTCCTCCATCCTCTTATCATGCAACATGTCAAAAGCAACTTCAAATTTTACCTCCTTTCATGGTTTTCAAGAAATAATGCACTTCATTGTGACTTCCCTTTACTAGGCAATTTCATGCTATATCTCTAATGAATCCAATTTTGCATCGTCGAGTTCAATATAAGCTTCCATGACATTATTCAAAATTTTCAATGGGGGTCATTTTTCAAACTTTGGAAAGCATGCATGTAAGCACATAAATCAATAATGCATTCCAAAATAGCCATGTAGCAATTCAAAGAAATAATGCACATATATGTCAAATATGATCAAATATGCACAAAGTAAGCCTTTCCCCCACCCCATACTTAAACATTACAGTGTCCCCACTGTATAAAATTAAATAAAAACAAGAGTAAAGGAAGGAACTCACTAGACAGATGTGCAGGGCTTCTAAATTTCAAATGGAAGCACCTCCTGGGCCGAGTATGTATTTTGCTTGGTTCTATCCATGGACCTGAAAAGTGCAGAAGACATATACCCATAATAGAAAAAGTGTTCAAAACGAAAAACAAACAAAACAATGTCCAAAATGTCCCAAAAAAGTCTATGTACAAGCTCTAGATTTTATAGTCGCTAGGCCGACTTCTCCTTTAAGCATTAGCCTGGCTCATCTTTGTCTGGAGGTATAGGTGGATCTGGTGGTTCCTTCGGTGGTGGGAAGCGTGGGATGTCATCCAGGGGCATCATGTGAAGAAGTTTGAACCTCCCCGAGTGGATGCTCCATGGCTCCACCCATCCATCTTCCTGGGCTCCAGCTGGCATGCATAAAGGAATATATAAAGGAAATTTACATACCTCATCATCATACCTCTTCCGTTCCATTGGTTGATTTGTTTGTGCGTCTCCACCACAACAAAATGGTGGAGTGGGAAGAGATATTTCCACCTCATCGTGCGGAGCTTCATGCCACCTTGCGAGGACCCCATACTTGAATATGAACATCGGTTGCTCAAAATTGTCAGGAATGGCCTTCACCTTATAGGGTAAAAGCGACCTTGAAGCATCATGGGCAACGACGTCCGGATTTTGCGTTGGTGGCTCTTCTTTTTGTTGGGATCCTTCCAAAGATTCTTCATAGATAGATAGTGAAATAGAGGAAGGACATACCTGGGTTTCTGTGGTACAAACGATTTTGGCTAGTGTTTCTGGATCAGTTCCTCCAGAATGTGTATATGTCGAGTCTAGGTAGTCGATGTCGACTGGCTCATAGAAGGGGACATTGTCGAACCAACTTGTCATTGTTGATTTGGGCAATTTAGCGTAATGTTCCCATCTACGCAACACAAGCTTAGCTTCTGCCCGTTCCCTTGCTGCTTTCTCAGCAGCGATAGCAGCATCTTTTGCGGCCAGTTCCCTTATAAGCCTCTGTATCAGCTGTTCTGGTGTTTCTGCGGCCTCCATGGCTCTTTTTCAGTTCAGAATGGACGTGTAGGACATGTTCCGGATCATCTAAGGTGTCAAACTCAGGTGGTTGACCAGAACGGCGCATACACCTGCGAAGTAACTCAAAAGAAAAGTGAGATCTGACTACCTAAGGCGCGAATGATTGCTTCCCCGGCAACGGCGCCAATTTGTTGTAGGAGGAAATCGAGTATGCAAAATAGAATGTAAATAAACTAAGGCAAACCATATTCCGTCCCTTGCAAATAATTACAAGACTTCCTCCCGATGTAGCAGCGGGAAGTCAGGATCGATCCACGAGGAAGCGTGTCAACGGATCCTAGGCAGCGGAGAAATCTCACGGACAGAAGTCGACAACAGTGGTACTCGACCTCGACTAAGGGTTAGTCGACAGGGGTCAGGCACAATCGAACACAACAGCAGCAACTCGGCACAGGCTACTCGATATCGACGAGGGGCTACTCGATATCGAGTACAATCCTTGTCGACTTCGGGTTGGCTTGTCGATTTCCTGCAGAAATAAGCTACAACGACTCTGGGTCGAGGATCAGTAGTCGAGATCGACCAGGCTTGGTCGAGATCGACGAAGGCAGAAACTAAAACGAAGTAAAATAAATGCAAAGGCTTTGGGATTTCGAACTAAACTGTATGTAAAAGAACTTCCAAGATTGGGGTTCGCAACAACGATAACCAAGCATGCATAAGGCAGAACCAAACAGATAATCATGTAAATCGCATCAAAGGACTAAGCTTTCGCCTTTTCCAACAATTAGACACCTCTTTCAAGAAACCCTAATTGTCTCTACCGATTTTATGTTTACAATCCAAGTTGTTATCATGGATCTCCATTAGATGGGCAATAAACACATAAACAAGTAGGAGATGCTCAAAACATGATAAAAGTCGGATCTTTACCTCAGGCACGCATGGCTTTCGTCGGGCTCGCCCCAACCCTAGAAGTGGGTGGACTACTCGCGCTTCATCGCAACCTCAGACATCATTGATTGAAAGGAAATAACAACTTGCATTAAACTAAATTCAAAAGACTTTACAATCCCGGCGATCCAACTCTCGTTGAATGCCAAAACCCTAAAACCTTCGAACTCTTAAAACTTCTCTTTGGAACTACTTCTCTACTCCTCAAATTGAATGAATGAAAAACCAGCCCCTAGGGCTTTATTTATAGCCTTCTATTCATTGCTAATCAAGGATAGAAATATCTATCTATATCTAAAATTATATCTAAAAGGCTTAATGATAAATAAAAGCAATAAAGGAATTAAATCTAAAAGGAAAAGATAAATCTAAACTAGGTAAGATGTCTTCCATGTCTTTTCCATAGATAGAACTTGATAGATGTTGATAGATCTCGACCAAATTGGATAGAATTGGATCCAAGGACTCCCAATCCTAGTAGGACAGCGAAACCGTGTAACGCGCTCCTGGACACGGCTCGTCGATCTCGACTAGGGCTCCTCGAGATCGACCAGGTGTGCTCGACCAGCACTCGTCGAGATCGAGTAGATGCTAGTCGATCTCGAGTAGAGTTCTCTCAGCTTTCTGCTCTGTTCTTGAAACGCACTTTCCCGAGTCCTCGTTCGTCGGATTGACGCATATCACCACGCGTTGGAAAGCTCTTTCCGAGGGCTACAACTCTCATGAAGACATCAAAGCTTGATTCAGAATGAAGAATGCTGAAAAATGGTGTTTTCTCCAGCTGCAACATCCTTAGCTTCTCCATGAGTTTCCTTTATGCTTCAAAGTGCGTCCGATTTCTGCGAAATATAACCAAAACTTGTGTAGACCTCCATATATTTTAAATAAGTGTAAACTACACAGATTCTGTATTGTTCTAACCCAAATGTATGCAATGTATGCAGAAATCGATATAAAAGTTAGTGTAAAACATGGCAAATTAGGCTCACAACACTAGCAAATGGGTAGACGAGTTTAAAACTCGTAGGATTTGTTGTTCTGACTTTATTGATTTTGATTTTTTAGAAGCTTTGAACCTACCATGCATCTCCCTTCTTAAACAAACCCCTGCATGGACCCTGCTGAACCTTAAATCTGAGTATTACCCCCAACTCACCCGTCTCTTCTACATAAACCTCAAAGCCAAGCACACTGATGAAGGTTGGACTCTGGAGTCAGTCGTTAAAGGGGTTAGAATCATGTTCAACTGATCCTTGACTTCGTTGAACTCCTTGGTCTTCCCAAACCAAGTCCACCCTCCCCTGAAACCCCCACAAAAGACCAGTGTGTTACTCTTGCCCGCTCCAAATACCTGCTCCTCAAAGCATCAAGCAGCACCACCAAGCAACTCACCCACTTGTCCCTCACACTTGAAGCCAAAATTATCTTTAACATCATTGTGAGATGTCTTTTACCCCGAATCTACTCTGGCTCCCTCCTCACTGACAATGCTATGGTCCTCCTGTACTGTATATTGAATGGCCATGATCTTGATCTGGCCAATACCATTTTAGGATCCATAGCTCACACCTGCAAAGCCAGAAAAGGAACTCCCCTCCCATTCGCAAACCTCTTGACCCATGTCTTTAAAGCTTCTAAAATTAATTTTGAAAATGAAAAACAACAACATCATACGGGAAAATTTGAATCCAAGAGCTTTGAGAAGATTGGCATAACTTAGACCCCTCAAGGGACTTGGAGCCTTGCCTCTCCTTCCTCAAAAGCTCTTCCCACTAGCTCTTCCATCGATGAGCGCATGGAGAACCTGGAGTTGGGTTTGGAGGAAGTTCGCCTGGACGTCAAGGAGTTGAACCACGAGTTGATGCTTGAGATGGGAGAGATGGCCAAGTTGTTGAACGAGTTGAAGATGCTGATCAAGGATGGTGCTCAAGACGATGAACCCTGAACACCTATCCTAACCCTTGATCTACCTCTCTAACACTACTGGCCCTATTTTCAAAACTTTTGGTGACTATTTTCACACTCCTCCCTTTGTTGAAAGATAAAAAGGGGGAGATGGTTAGACGTTAGACTTTAAACTGCTTTGAACTATAGGGTCTTGGAAGACCTTATTTTGCCTTATTTTGTTGGATGATTTTATCATTGGTTTTGAACTTATATGATCCAACATTTGCCTAACCCCTGCAGGTACTTAGTCCGATTTTTCTATGATATATTTGCTTGACTAAGTTACAGGGATGCACAGGTTTTGTCTTTCATCAAGGGGGAGATTGATAACTCCACTCCCTTGATGAAAATCGGAAATGGTTTCAAAGGCTTTGACACAAAGCTTGTGTCAAAAGTCTTGAAGCTAAAGTTGTATTGATTAATTTCAAAACCTCGATTTTATGTATTATCTTATATATATTATCTACGTATGGTTTCCGAATATTATTATACATATTGTGTACTAACCATACATCAAAGATTTCGAAGAAACCTCCTTCCTTAAAGCTGAAAGATATGAAGATCAAATTGGGTTGATTATGGCTTCACAGTTTCCCAGAATAGAAGATTGCGAAGATCCTTCCTAAGTCATGATCTTAAGTAGTCGTTGGGTGAAGATTCTTGTTTAAAATGGTGCCGATTTGATCGAGTATAAAAGGAGATGAAGACGAGAGAAGAAGTACAAGAGTTGAACACTGACGATCATTGAACTACAACGCACACTCAGCCCTCAAGTCAATCTTTCTTCTTCGTGTACTCTCTGTTAGGTGTTAAGAGTCTTATCTTTTGCTTCAAAGCATTTGAGAGTTACACAGTGAGCTTATAGGATATATTCTGAGAGAGTGTTATACTCGAGAGTTTATAACTCAGGAAGTGTGCACTAGGCAATTGATTCGCGAGTGTAAGAGGATTGTACTAGATTGTTGAGAGAGATGGGGCTCTTCTAGATTAGTCTAGGACTCCAAGGAAACGTGAGTTGACTAGGTTGCAATTGTATAGAAGAGAGGCTTCTCGGTGAGCTATTAGGATACTAAGTTTTGTGAATCAATAAAGCCTGTTGAATCCTAGGGTTGTGGAAGAACCCTAGGCGGGGACTAAGCCTTAAAGGAGCCGAACCTCGTTAACAATTCATCGTGTTCTTTACTTATTGCTTTACCAATATTTCCGCACTTGTTTCGAATTGTATAACTTTGTTGTAATTTAGGTATCCCAATCGAAAGAATTGAGTTTACTCCCAAAGGGTTTTGCAAGCGTTTCAAAAATCTTGAGATTGACAGCGAAAAGTTGGCATACTCTATTCAACCCCCTCTTCTAGAGTATCTTTATTCTACTTTGTTATACATTATCGAAACTTCACACCTTTTTTTGGTGTGATTTATTGAGTTAAATTATGAAAATATCCATACATCTCTTACATGTTACTTTGTTGAGCTCATTAAAATTCTGGTAAATAAGTTTCATCACTCATGTTTTTTTTTTAAGTTTTTTTATATGTGGGAACTCTGGTTATATGACTTGTTGTCTTTATCACTCATGTGATAAAGATACCAACCTCTATGATCACTCTGTATACACCACACAAATTTGAAGTATGTGTATCCTAGCTTATATGATCACTCGTGTGTTTTTTTTAATATGTGTAATGCTAATTTTGCATCATATGTATGACATGTTATCTTTATATATTGCATCTGATAAACCTCTTTGTGTGTATAATACTTCAAATTATGTGGTTTATCAACATGTTTGTTTGACTTGCCCCGTGTAATACAGCATGTACATCAGAGGAAGCATAGGCATTATTTTTACACTTTTTCTTTCCTCGCTTCCTTTTCATTGAAATCCATTTTGCAGTGTATTGACTTCATTGAAGATGTTAAAGAATATGAACACCTAAAGGAAGAGTTATATCTCTGGGAATCATATATAGGCCAGACTTTGGCAAGGACCCCTCTCCCCCTACACAGTCACACACTTCTTAATATTAAGTAATAGACATGTGAACGTATATGTAAATTATCTATTGTAATGTTAGACATTCAATTATAGGTTTTGTTTTATAAGTTGATTGATATGTATTTGGAAACTTAAGGCAATTTATGTATTTGAAGATTTGTTGTTGAGAGAGTAGTGAGCACATATTATAATTTTTCTTAAAAATTAAAAAAATATGACTTTTTAGCCCAGATCTATTATGAGATCCGGGCTAAAAAGTCCAATTTTTTTTTAAAATGAAACGGATATAATACCCCGGGTCTTTATATATCCAGGCTATATACTAAAAGACTTTGGGTGACAAAACCGAATTTTGTCACAAAATATACAGGGAAACAAAATGTAAAATTTGTCGTTAAAAGTATATTATGTGCGACGAAACTTTTTTCCGTCTCCATATCTTTGGGCGACGCGGCTAAGGCAACAAATAGGGGACAAAATTATTTTTGTCACAAATCAGTTTGGGCGACGAAATAGGTACTTTGGGCAACAAAATTTTGTCACAAAAAAATGTTTTTCTTGTTGTGATATAAGATCATGTTGTACAATAATCTATTGAGAATTATAAAATAATATTGAGGAAAAAAAAATCATGTTGAGCACAATTTCAGAAGTCTCAATTGGTGTGCAAATATAATCTATTGTTGAGCAAAAATAAGATCATGTTGAGCAAATTTCAACCAATCCCCCATGTTGTGCAATCATAGTCTATTGATGAGCAAAAATAAGACCATGTTGTGCAACAATCTATTGAACAACTATAAAATAATATAGAGAAAAAATAAGATCATGTTGAGCACAGTTTCACGAGTCTCAATTGTTGTGCAAATATAATCTATTGTTGAGCAAAAATAAGATCATGTTGAGCCCAATTTCACAAGTCTCAATAGTTGTGCAAAAATAATCTATTGTTGAGCAAAAATAAGATCATGTTGACCAAATTTCCACGAATCCCCCATGTTGTGCAATTATAGTCTATTGATGAGCAAAAATAAGACCATGTTGTGCAACAATCTATTGAACAACTATAAAATAATATAGAGAAAAAATAAGATCATGTTGAGCACAGTTTCACGAGTCTCAATTGTTGTGCAAATATAATCTATTGTTGAGCAAAAATAAGATCATGTTGAGCCCAATTTCACGAGTCTCAATTGGTGTGCAAATATAATCTATTGTTGAGCAAAAATAAGATCATGTTGAGAAAATTTCCACCAATCCCCCATGTTGTGCAATTATCGTGTTGTGCAAATATAAGTTTATGTTGTGCAAATTAGATTCGAAAGTTATTTTAGTTTGAATGTGCAATTTAGAACTTGTTCATACTCCTATCCAATAAACAATTCAAATCAGATTTATGCACTAAAATAATTTTATTCTTTCACTTTTTATTCTAATGTGTGCACTTTTTATTCTATTTGTACCATCTCTTTTTTAAAAAAATTCCTTTTTTTTTCACGTCAGCACTTTTTTTAATTTTTTTTTCTTTTTTCCACCACGTCACAAATTTACAGTTGCACAACTGCACTTTAGAGTTGCATAACTGCACATTACAATTTTATTTTTGCACCTTATACTCTTATTCACGAAGAGAAACATAATAAGAGATACCACATAGATATAGCCTATGCGGGATTTGAACCCGCATCATTGTGCGTAGGCACATTGCTCTACCATTTTGATATAATAGGCTTTGATGCAAAACCTCCAAGGTTAAAGTAGGACAATGAATATCAGAACTTCTGATCCTCATGTGCATATATGATTTCAGTTATTTTTCACTGGAGGCATGACCTAAAGAATGATATCTTGGTACTCTTTATCATCATAAGAAATATGTTTAGAAAAAACAGGGAGGCAAAATTGAAGCAAGTCTGTCTGAAAAATAATACAATATTTTAGGGCGGTACTTGTACACGGGGATGATGGTATTACTTACAGTAGAAAGTAACACGATATCAAAGAAACAATCATTGTGGCGATAAAAAAAATCGACTGCTGCTATAAGATGGTTTTGCACTATGAGCCCTACAAGGCAAAGAGGAGAGAGAAATTATTTTCTTTTGTAAGCATACTTTGTACTGTTCGACAGAGTAAAACAGGAGAAAGGTAGGGTAGCTCACCAACAAATCTGAGAACACAGGAACATAACGTCGTGTAAAATATCTGGTTATGAATTTCCATGTTGTAGCCCTGGAATAATTTGTCTTGAAATGTACTGCTGAATCCATCATTAAGCACACTCACTTTCATGGTTCCTCAACCTGTCCAAAAGCAAGATTATACATAAAAAATGCTTACAAAATATAATTGACAGCACCTGAAATTGCATTATCAAATAAGACAGTCCACTGGACTCAACTAATCCATTTCTTGTACGATTTTTGAGCAAAAAATTATGGTTCCACAGACTGTCGATAAGAAAAGGTAGAGTAAATATACACATGGACTCATCAATCAGAAAAACTTGTTGCATACAAACGACAACTACTTTAACCACAAATTGCATTGAAGGACAAATAAACCTATATCTCAGTTTGCAACCTGAAACATATTAGTGTGTTGATGTTTAGACTGGATTCTTGGATGATCAGATGGAATGAGTTGAAGCTAAATTTATACGATTTGAATGCAGGAAGTGGAAATTAAACAAAGACAAAGAAGGTTCAATTTGGAACCATAACAAATTAAACAAAGACAAAGAAGGACCAAAAATTTGTCCGCTAACACTTCACATTCAAACTTCAGCTCTATGCATTGCATTCTTTGCTGATAAGCTCTCAGTGTTGGAATTATGTCTTTTTCCATCTCTCTAATCTTTAAATAGTTAGAACCATGACAAATGGTGCAAGTAGGTAAAGTAAGAAGTTGTGTAGCATTATCCTCAGTAACAAACTGAACAATGGAAAAAAAATCTTCTTCCAGCACCAGTTTTGAAGGGCCTTAACTTCAAATCCAGCCATTTCTCAAGCCAAATCCAGCCTCTTGTGACAAGCACACAAACTCAAGGTCAGATGCATACTTGAGAAAAAAAAAGGGGTGGTCTGGTGGCGCTGTTGGTGGCCGGAAAACAAAGAGTGGTGGTCTGAAGCATGGGCTCGGTGATGACTGCAAGAAACAGGACCGATGGGGGTGGTGATGTAGGCAGTAGCAATGGAGGAGGGAGGAGAGCCTCTGCTCTCGACACACATAGGATAAAAAAAAGGGGAATAAGGGTGTGTTTGGGTTCTTGGGTTTGTGTGGGTATGAAATGGGTCAAAGAAGTCTTACTTTATAAGAGAGACGAGTTGTTTGTTTTCCAAAAGAAGTGGAATAAAAAAGAAAGGGAGGAAAGTAGAGATAAGATTTTGCCCAAATAGGAGGAGATGATTTGTAATTGGATAAGAAAGGGTGAAATAGGACATAATTGGGGTCAAATTTGGTCTTTCGAATTCCGCTCACTTGATCAAATAGATTTTTAAAACCCGAATAGGATATCGCCAACGAAAGGAATTATCGAATCCCGAGGTGAAAGACGAATTCGATTTTAAAAGTTCAAAAATTGAGCCGGAATTCGGTTTAAGAGTTTCGAGGTCGATTTATTAAATTGGGGACGAGTTTTCCTTGAAATATCCAAATTAAATCCGATTTAAATTCATTTTTAATTTCCTTTTTCCCAAAATTAAGATTTAAAATTCTGAGCATTTACAGTCGCTCCCACCGCCTCCCGATTCCTCGCATCCTCAACATAATTTGCTTTCTCCATCCCCGATCGCAGCCATATCCGCGCTCATTTCAACAAGGACTTACTACCGAAGATTCGCGAACGGAGAAGGCGGAACCAGATTCATGCTCATTGATATATTCAATCGATAAATGAGTAGAAACTTCGCATAGATCTAGGGAAGAAACAAACGGCAGCACACCCGGACTCTAGATCTAGGTCTGATTCGACTCATTAGGGCCAGAGTCTTCAGCAACCGACAACTTCACCTCCTACGGGTGCAATCTTCATCGAACGCAGAGGAGATCGATTGAAATCAGAGAGAGAAAGTCGCTCATCTCCATGTCATAGAAAGGGAAGGGTAAAAGGGAACGAAAATAAATTGAAAAACAAAAGGGAAGGGTAAAGGGGGATTATGAAAAAAAAATGGACATTTAGCAAAATGGGAGATTAGGGTGGACATTTAGCAAAATAGCAAATCCAAAATAGACATTTTACCAAAGAATTTCATTCAACTATATAAGCAAAAAAAACAAATGATAATTGCTTTACAAATGCATGTATTTATAGGCTAAGCAACAATAGGCAAAAGCTCTCTCCTCTCTCTAACTTTCTAGAGAGAGAGAGCCATTCCTTTGTCGGATTTGCAACAGCCGGCGAGCCTGAAAACTCCTCTTCAGAGGCTCTTAACCCCTCTCCGGAGGCAATCAAACCCTCTTCGGAGGTGGGGTCTTCTTCTCGACTGAGGTGCTCCATGTCGGTTGGAGGAGTCATTGTTGGTTGAGGCTCTTGTTCCGTCGGTGCTCCATTCTTCTGTCTCTCGATGCGAGTTCAGAAATAAAAACCAAGGGTACTAAATGAGATCTCTTTTGGTCTCTTTCTCAGATTGAGTGATTGTTTCAATCGTTTATTCTTGAAATCTCAAATCTTTCGTTTGTATTTTCCTCTACGTGAGTTCAGAAATCCGAATCCAAGGCAAAAATGTGTTTCTCCTTTTTCTGGATGTTACAGTAAAGATCTTTGTTTCTCTTTATTTTCGAAATCCCCCTTTCTCTTGGGGCTGCTTCTTTCCGGTCTCCTCTGGCCGGTTTCGATCGCTCTCACTTGCTTCCTCCCCCGCCGCTGGGCTGTTCAGAGTTGTTTTATGATCTACTATTGACCTCTCTGGCGGTCTTGGCTGCGTCGCTCCTCCGATTACCTTCCTCGGTCCTCTGATTTTGGTTCCAAGCGGTTTGTTTGGGTTCCCAATTCTCCGGGGACGTCTCCTTCTCCTCCGCCACATAGCTCCTCCGTCACACCGTCACACCCTGACAATGTCACACCTTTGTGGCTCCTCCGTCTCACTACTGGCGCCAGGGGTATGGCCTGGGTTTGGCGCGGCTGTGAATCTCGCCCCTCCCTGGTGTTTCACCATTCCTTTCCATCGACCTTGTGTTACTAGTCGGCTACTATTGGTTGGTGCATCTTTGACTTAGGGTCTTCCTTGACTATTGGGCCCGAATCTAAAGCCTATCATCTGTCCTTTTGGTCCAAGGCAAAGCCTTGGGCCCAAAGCTGGCCCATAAGAAAATTAAAATAAATTAAATAATTTTGAAAGTAGTGAATTTTAATAAATAATAAACATAAATAATTCCCAGCGGGGTGTGCGTTTTTTCCAGCCTGGGCTTCTGGTATGTCCAGTTCAGGCGTTGTGTGGCTCTACGTTTAGCTTGATGGGACTTTCTTCTCCGTTTAAAAGGGTTCTGGCAGTCGAAGTCGGGATAGGCTTGGGTCGTGGCAGTGTGTATCGAGACGTCTCCTTTCTCCGGAAGAAGGGTTCCTTGGAGGTTCGTCTTCACTGCCCACGGGTGACTCTTGATGTGCCACTGTTGTTGCAAGAGGATGTGTCGAGTATGAAATATAAATAAAGTATAAAGCAAACTAACTACCTGTATCAGCAAATAAATACAAGACTTCCTCCCGTTGTAGTAGAAGTCAGTCAGGATCGATCCACGAGGAAGCGTGTCAGCGCCCGCCTTTTCAGTTCAGAAACTCTCGAATTTGACCAGAAGAGCACTCGATATCGACCTATCTAGTTGATATCGACCCCTACGTCGATAGAAAATGCAAAACAGAAACAACAGAAATGAAAACGAAAAAAACAAACTGGTATATATCGACCTACTTACTCGATATCGACTGGTGCACAGAGGAACATAATTCGTAACCTTCGCAAGACAGAACACGAAACTGATGAAATAAATCAATAAACTAAAGACTTCCAAGATCAGGGTTTCAACACCACAACGATAACCATGTAAAGTAACACATAAAGGCATAAAAGATCATGCTTTTCATCAAATAACTCTCGTCATTAACAAATAGAAGGATAGAGGCTTTCGCATAAACCCTAATTGTTACTAACCCTTTTCACATAATTAATCCAAGTTTTCATTAAGATCACTTTCACTTCAATAACACAAACAAGGATCACCTTCAACTTTCGCAAAAGAATCATGCTTATAGGGAAAGAAGACAAAATCGCATCAAAAGATTGTACCTTTACCGCATCACCTTACATGGCTACCATCGGGCTCACCCCGACCCTAGAAGTTGGGTGACTACTCGCTCTTCATCGTCAATAAACTCCTCAATAACAAAAAGGAACTAAATTGCATTAAAAATAACCAAACCATACAACCGATCGAAGCCAAAACCGCTCTCGCAAACTCCAACTCTTCTCGGCTACAAGTTCTCTCTCTCTCTCTCTCTCTCTCCCCTACCTCTATGTAACTAATTGTAACTGAAATTGAATGAATAAAACCTCAGCCCCTAAGGCTTTATTTATAGTGTTTATTCCCCGCTAATCTAGGAAAGAACAACTATATCTATGTCTAAACTTTCTATCTAAAATATTAAAACAAAAACATGGAAATAAAATAATTAAATCTATAAGGAAACTATATCTAAAGTGGATAGATCTCTCTTCGACTTGATAAATCTTCCATTGAGTTGATAAAATATATATTGCTTCATGTGGAAAAAAGCCAGCTCAGCATTCGGACTCGAAATCGACTCGAAATCGTCTCTAGGGGTTGGTCGATATCGAGCTGTCTTGCTCTGCTTTAGCTTTTGTCACTCGATATTGGCTCCCAGGAGGAATGTCGACCAGTGTTGACTCGATATCGACCAACATATGTCGATATCGACCTCTCCTGTTTTGCTCCCATTCTCTAGTCGATTTCTGGCATTTCGGCTCATTGTAATCCACTCAATATCGACCTAGACTAGTCGATATCGGCCTCTTTGTGATTTTTCTTCCTTTCTCCGCATTGCTGTAAAACGCCTCGATTTCTCCGAAATTAAACAGAGACTAGTGTAGATCCCATAATTTTGCAAATAAGCGTAAACTACATAGAATTTGTACCATTCTAGACCAAATGTATGAAATGCATGCAGAAATCAATATAAAAGTAAGTGTAAAACATGGCAAATTAGGCTCACAACAGCCGCTATCCTACGTTGCTGCTTCAGGGTTGCGCTTGATTTCGTCTTTCGTCTACGTCTTCATCTTGTTCGGTGTATTTGTGTTTTGTTTCGCCATTGTAGAGTTCTGGCCTGTATTTTACACCACTTTGTATTTTTATGTTTGTTTGACGGTTACCCGTCTGCCGAATTGTCGGCCCTTGATAGAGCATATTTAGTGTTGCATAATAGATTGCATTTAGCATTATTTAGGTGTGAATATTGCATTTATTTAGTTGAATTTGCATTATCACTTGTTGAGTTAGAAGAGGCGGAATCTACATGAGTTTATTGTTTATTTCAGGTAAAGTAGATTGGAAGTGAAATGATATTGAAAAGAGCGGAAACGAGTTACAGAAGGAATTAGGAGCTGCTGGAGACGAAGAGGAGGGAGTTCGGAAGAATCGCAGGCCGCCCCGTAGCATCTCTGGCCGCCCCGCGGCTCGAAGGAGAAACGCAGGATTTCGCTGATCGCCGGCCGCCCCGCGGCCCGTGCAGTAGCTGAACTTCGGAAACGGATTAAACTTAGGGTTCTTGTTAAACTATTTTGGGCCGAATTTCTCTAGACTATTTAAGGCTTTTCTAGTTATTTCGTTCATTCACCTTATGCACTTTACACCATTGTTGAGAGTGCCGTTGAGCATGAGCAACTAAACTCTCAAGGTTTCGCCTACAGTTTGGATCTTTGATTGTTGAATTGTGAGTTTCTTAATCTAGTTCTTATTCCTATTGCAATGTTTTGACTTCCTTGTGCTTAATTGCTTGAATGTGTTTTATTCTCTCTGGCCTGGCCGACTAGTTAGAGTAGATTCATTCAATTTCTAGGGTTTTGTAGATTCCTCGTAGCGAACCTTAACCCAAGTGGCAATCATATCCCTTTAGGACTCGTAGGACTAATTGGATGTTTAGGAAGTTGAATACATGTTGAATATCGACTCGTAGCTTGATATTATATGTACCTTGGTTAATTCATAATCTTAATGCTATCTCTAGGTTGAATCTTAACCGTGTTAGGGTTATTTAGAGATAAGGGTTGCTAGGACTCGTAGGACTAGTAATTTACCTAAGATCTGGACAAGGACATTGATAGGAAAAGACAAGAACTAGAGGTTGAAACAAGGATCGAATTCATCAATCGAAGTGATAAATTGTAGGTGAACCTATTTCCCTCAACTGAATTTTACAATCAATTTACTTTGTTTGCTTGTCTCTGCTTTGCTAGAAAGCAGATCTTTTCACACTAAAAAGATCCCCCTTTTCTCTCTTAGCAATTATAATTAGACTTGAATTTAATAGATTTCCCTATGGATCGATCTCTTACTTGCACACTATACTAGTTAGTGAGTTTGAGTATTCTTTGGCAAGAACAACGACAGGTTTTCCTCTTGTCAAATTTGGCGCCGTTGCCGGGGACTTCTGATTGAATTCTTGTGTTGTTTTAATTGCTAATTTTTGTGTGGACCCCTTATATGGTCCACACTCGTGCTACTAACTCATCTCTATTGTCTTTAGATTCGGAGATTGAGAGGACTCTCTCTAGAATGAGGCGAGAAGCTCGTGATCGCTTTCGCGAGTTACCTTTCGATCAAGGAGAAGAAGAGAGTATAGAGATGGCTGGTAACGAGGATAATCGAACGCTGAAGGAGCTCACTACACCAAACTTAGCCCAACAACCATTGGCTATCGAGTTTCCTGAACTTGCTGATGGCAACAATTTTGAGCTGAAGTCTGGGGTGGTTCATCTCTTACCCAAATTCCATGGGTTGAGTGGTGAGGACCCCCACAAGCACTTATCTGAGTTCCATACTGTCGTGGTAGGAATGAAACCGGGCAACGTCACAGAGGAGCAAATCAAGTTGAGGGCATTCCCCTTTTCGCTTAAGGACGATGCTAATGAGTGGTTCTACTACTTTCCACCAGGTAGTGCAACAACATGGATACAGTTGAAGCGTCTCTTTCTGGAAAAGTACTTTCCTGCAACCAAATTGAACAGTCTGAAAAAGGACATCAGCAGCATTGACCAGAAAGCTACAGAGACACTCTACGAGTACTTTGAGCGCTTCAAGAAGCTTTGCTCTAGTTGCCCCCACCATGATTTTTCAAAGAAGGATTTAGTGCTCTTTCTATTCAATGGATTGCTTGACGAGGAGCGCAAGACGGTGAACTCTGCCTGTGGAGGCAGCATCTTGAACAAAACACCCAATGCTGCTTGGGAGGTGTTTACAGAGTTGGCTGATGGCTCTAGGCAATTCAGCAAGGGACTTCATGCTAGAGGGGTACTCGTTGTTGACTCCTCAACTTCCGCTTTACATAGCGATGTGGCTGAATTGAAAGATATGATGAAAAGGTTCATGCTACAAGGAACCCCACAACAACTTAAGGCATGTGGCATTTGCGCTGATCGTTATCACCCGACGGACACTTGTCCAATGCTACAGGAGCCACAGGTAGAGCTGAATGCCATGGGGAACTTTGTTCCTCAGCGACCCAGGTATGGTAACTATGCTAATCCCAATCAATACAATAACAACTATAATGCAGGTTACCAGGGGTATGGCTATGGTAATAACCAAGCCCCTTTCAATCCACAAGGAGGACCCAATTTCAGACCTCAGCAACAATTTGATCAAAGACAAAGAGGACCTCCACCAACTAATGATCAATCCAATGAGGATCCTCTCAAATCTCTCACAAAGATCGTCTTGGGTCAAGCTGAGCACCAAAAGAATTTGGAGAAGCAACTGAGCCAATTGGCTAAATCGCTGAGCGAACTCCAGGCGAAGGACTCAAACCAGCTACCATCTCAGACGGTGGTGAATCCCAACGAGAACGTCAGCGTTGTGACGCTAAGAAGTGGTAAGGAGCTGATTACCACTCCCCATAATGATACTAACATAGATTATTTTGAAACAGGTGCGAACGACGACGAAGAAGAGGTTCGAAATCGCCAGCCGCCCCGCGGCACCCCTGAGCCGCCCCGCGGCCAAAGCGATTCTGGCGATACGGAAAATCGTCGGCCGCCCCGCGACCAAGCTGAGCCACCCCGCGGCCACTCCAGTACCTCATCTGACGGGTATGTTCGACCTGATTTCCCCCCTCTTAATTCTTTTAAACCCGTTCCTCCCTTTCCTGAAGCACTCAGAGACACAAAAAGACCCGACAATGACAAAGAGATCTTTGAGACGTTCAGCAAGTGCGAGGTAAACATCCCTTTACTCAATCTGATTAAAAGTATTCCTCGTTATGCCAAATTTCTCAAGGAACTTTGCACGATAAAGAGGAATCAAAAGTTGAAAGGGAAGCAGAAAATTAAGGTAAGCGAACATGTTTCTGCTGTGTTTCAAAAGCGTCTGCCTAAGAAATGTAGCGACCCTGGCATGTTTACAATTCCTTGTGTGATAGGTGAAACTAAGTTTGATAAAGCTTTGTTGGACTTGGGTGCATCTATTAATGTTTTACCTTATTCTCTGTATAAATCATTGGGTTTGGGACCTTTGCATGAGACTAGAGTGGTGATCCAACTAGCGGATAGATCAAATGCTTTTCCTAGAGGCATAGTTGAGGATGTTTTAGTTATGGTTGACAATTTGATCTTTCCCGCTGATTTCTTTGTTTTGGATATGGAGCATGGTAACCAAGAGGCTCCTATTTTGCTAGGAATGCCCTTTTTAAAGACTGCTAGAACGAAAATTGATGTGTATTCTGGTTCTTTGACTATGGAATTTGATGGTGAGAAGGTTGAATACAATATATATGATGCTATGAAATTCCCTTCTGATGATCATTCCTTATGCTTTATGGATACCATTGATACTTGTATGCAGGATACCTTTGACATGAGTTGTGTAGATGACCTGCAGGTAGCTTTAGAAACTCCTACTGAGGAATTCTCCTTGAATTATGCTTTGACTACTAACCTGCAGGATACCATAAGAGACCTGTCTTCCCTCCCTTCCAAATCACAAGAAGAAACATTTATGACATTAACCATTCCAAATGACAAGCTCTTACCTTCTATCGTGCAGGCACCTGAAGTTGAGCTAAAGCCTCTTCCTGAGCATTTGAAATATGCATTTTTAGGGGAAGGTGACACCTTGCCTGTCATCATCTCTAAAAAGCTTACCAAAGAGCAGGAAGCTAGGTTGGTAGGAGTGCTCAAATAGCATAAAACGGCTCTGGGATGGACCATAACGGATATCAAAGGAATCAGCCCAGCTACTTGCATGCACCGGATCTTATTAGAGGAGGGAGCCAGACCTTCAAGGCAACCTCAACGGAGACTCAACCCACCTATGATGGATGTAGTGAAGAAGGAGGTTCTCAAACTCCTTCAGGCAGGTATGATCTATCCTATCTCTGATAGTCAATGGGTGAGTCCAACGCAGGTAGTACCAAAGAAGGGAGGCATTACAGTGGTTGAGAATCAAGAAGGTGAGTTGGTCCCTACCAGAGTCCAATCAGGCTGGAGAGTTTGCATCGATTACCGTAAGCTGAATGCGGTAACCCGAAAAGATCACTTTCCCTTACCTTTCATTGATCAAATGCTTGAAAGACTTGCTGGTCGTCCATATTACTGCTTTTTAGATGGATATTCAGGGTACTTTCAGATAGCCATCGCACAAGAGGATCAAGAGAAGACAACATTCACCTGTCCGTTTGGCACTTTTGCATATCGCAGAATGCCTTTTGGCTTGTGCAACGCTCCTGGGACATTCCAACGGTGTATGGTAAGTATCTTCTCTGAGTATATAGAGCAATTTATTGAGGTTTTTATGGATGATTTCACAGTCCATGGTGATAGTTTTGATGCTTGCCTAACCCATTTGGCACTTGTGCTTAGAAGATGTGTTGACGCTAACTTAGTGCTCAATTCAGAAAAGTGTCACTTTATGGCTGAGGAAGGCATTGTTTTGGGTCACATTGTCTCCCATAAAGGGATTGAGGTTGATAAGGCAAAGATTGACATCATTCAATCATTGCCTTATCCTACTAATGTGCGCGAAGTTCGTTCCTTTTTAGGCCATGCTGGATTCTACCGCAGGTTCATTAAGGACTTTTCAAAGATCACCTCACCCTTGTGCGAGCTGCTGAAGAAGGAGGTCACCTTTGCTTTTGATGAGAAGTGTAGGACGGGGATTGATGAGTTAAAGACTTGTCTCACTAGTGCACCAATCATACAAGCACCAAATTGGTCTCAGCCATTCGAATTGATGTGTGACGCTAGTGACTACGCTGTGGGAGCTGTGCTTGGGCAAAAAGAAGGGAGAAGCTCTCATGTCATATATTATGCATCTATGACTCTGAACGGAGCTCAAAGGAACTACTCAACCACAGAGAAGGAACTCCTTGCTATAGTTTTTGCACTTGAGAAATTTGGATCTTATTTACTTGGTACCAAAGTTGTTGTGTATACTGATCATGCAGCCCTTCGTTACCTTTTGACGAAGAAAGAGGCTAAGCCAAGACTGATTCGATGGATCTTGCTTTTAAGCGAGTTTGACATTGAAATCAGGGACAAAAAGGGTGCTGAGAACCTAGTTGCTGACCATCTAAGTCGTATTGTGCAGGAGGAGAATGGACAAAAAGGCATATTGGGGAGCTTTCCTGACGAAGAACTGTTACAAGTCTTCGCAATCGCTAGCCGCCCCAGGGCCACCCCAGGCCGCCCCGCGGCCGACTCCTCAGCGAAAAGTTCCTTCGCAATCGCCGGCCGCCCCGCGGCTAGCCCTGGCCGCCCCGCGACCCCTGTAGATTCCGACTTTGAAAAACTCCTCAAGGTAAGTTCTCTTCCCCGTCCTTAGTTTGCTAACTTGGTTAACTTTCTAGTGTCGGAAGAGTTTCCACCCAACTTTTCTAAGGCTCAAAAGGACAAGATACGCCACGATGCTCGCTTCTACGTCTGGGATGATCCCTACCTATGGAAGCATTGCGCTGATCAGGTGATACGTCGGTGTCTTCCCGACGATGAGGTACAATCTGTCCTAAACTTTTGTCATTCCCATGAATGTGGTGGACACTTTGGACCACAAAAGACAGCCAGGAAGGTACTTGATGCAGGATTGTTTTGGCCACATATATTTCGTGATTCTTATGCTTTTTGCAAATCCTGCGATCGCTGTCAGAGAGTTGGGAATCTTTCTAAGAGGAATGAGATGCCACAAACTCGCATGATATTTTGTGAGATTTTTGATGTTTGGGGCATTGACTTCATGGGACCATTCCCTAACTCATTTGGGAACCTATATATTTTGCTTGCGGTGGACTACGTCTCCAAGTGGGTGGAGGCGAAAGCCACCAAAACCGATGATTCGAAAGTAGTTGCAGGTTTCCTCAAGGAGCTATTCTCTAGATTTGGAGTTCCAAAAGCGCTAATTAGTGATAAAGGGACCCATTTCTGCAACAAGACTGTGAGTGCGCTCTTAAAGAAATATCATGTGACTCAGAGGGTGTCTACTGCATACCACCCCCAAACCAATGGGCAAGCTGAGGTGTCTAATCGCGAGATAAAGACTATCTTGGAGAAGACTGTTGCCCCAAACAGGAAGGATTGGAGTGTGAGACTTGATGATGCTCTATGGGCCTATCGAACGGCTTACAAGACTCCCATTGGGATGTCTCCATTTAGATTGGTCTATGGAAAGGCTTGCCATCTTCCTGTCGAGCTTGAACATAAAGCATATTGGGCGGTGAAGCAGTGCAACATGCAGATTGGCGAAGTTGGGAAGTTCAGGAAACTACAGCTGCAGGAGCTGGAAGAGTTGAGATTGGATGCCTATGATAACTCCGTCACCTACAAGGAGAAGACAAAGGCATGGCACGATAAAAATATCTTGAGAAAGGACCTCAAAGTTGGGGAAAAGGTCCTTCTTTTTCAATCGCGCCTACAACTCTTCCCAGGTAAGCTTCGTTCCAGATGGACAGGACCATATGTGATTACTAATGTCTTTTCTCATGGTGCAGTTGAGCTACTAAATGAGAGGAATGGAGACATCTTCAAGGTAAATGGTCATAGAGTTAAACCATATTATGAGACTTTTGTCAAACAGGACGGGGATGAGTTGGTTCTTACTGAACCAAGTGCTGAGGATCAATAGGGTGTCATAACGTCGAGCCAACGACGTTAACTAAAGGCGCTGCTTGGGAGGCAACCCAAGGCAATAGTTTAGCTATTTTCATTTTGCATTACGTTTTTTTAGATTATTTTTGTTTTGGTGGGGCATACTAACACTTCAGGGAGGAAGAACTAAGGAAAAGGGCGAAAAAGATTCTGGCCGCCCCGTCGCCTACCCTGGTTGCCCCGCGGCTGGATCTCAGCGAAAAATTCTGCGAGAATCGTCGGCCGCCCCGTCTCTAGCCTAGGCCGCCCCGTCGCCTGGACGACCAGCGAAATCCTTCGCGGAATCGCCGGCCGCCCCGTCGCCAACCGTGGCCGCCCCGCGGCCCCTTCCGGATAGAAAATTTTCTACCAAACTAAACCCTATTCTTTCTTTTTCTCCCCATTCTATCACCATCAGCCGCCATCCTCTTCTATCCTCTATCTTCTTCCTCCTTCAAGCTCCTCTTAGAAACTCCATTAAAACCCCTCCTCCAAGCTTCCTTCTTTCACCAAAATCACCCTCTTTCCCATTATTTCCATCCCCCTTCTATAAAAACTCCATCCCACCACCTCTCTCTTCTAGATCTACACAGAAACCGACTTTCTCTTATTATATCTCCAAGTTTTCTTTCGGATCCACACCGGAGAAGGAAGGTTTAGGACGTCGGAGAGCAGATCCGACGTCGGGGAGTTCAGATCCAGAAAATCGCCGGCCGCCCCGTCACCAGCCGAGCCGCCCCGCGGCCACCTCTGTCGCCGGCCACCCCGTCGCCATCCTCGGCTGCCCCGCGGCCTCTGCAGAAGCCCAATTCCGTGAGTTTTTTCTGGATTTCCATTTCGTTTGTGTCAATTTTTAGCTCCGATTCATCATGTCGAGACCACACGGAATGAGTAGAAGTCAAAAAGAGAAATGGAACGGTTTAAACACTAGGAATTTCTTTGTCACGAAGTTATTTCATGAGCCTACGTTGAGATTATTACAGATGGATACATGCACTAGACAACTGTGTTAGAGCATGGAGGGTTGGGACAGTTTTTGGAGAAGAATGCGCCCACTTATCCTAGTTTATGTAAGGAATTTTTAGCAACCTTGAGTGTGGGACGTACTGCTATTGAGTTTCGGTTGCTTGGGAGAGATTTTACATTATCCAAGGAGAGATTAGCACAGATTTTGGGTGTTACTGCGGCGCCGACTGCTGGTTGGCTTGATGTCTGCAAGGGTGAGGCCCCTGTTGCTTTCTGGATGGCATCTACTAGGGTGCCTTTTGAGGCCAAGAAGGGCCAGTACAACTCCAGTATTCGCCATCCCGCACTCCGACTGATTCACAAGGTGCTGGCGAACACCTTCTTTGCACAGGCTGAGGTCAACAAGATCTCGCTGAAGGACATCTCATTCCTATGGTGTCTGACGCCGGAGAGCCCTGTCGTTCCGGGTTGGGTCGATCTTTTTTTGATGAACTGCAAGGACATAATGGACAAGCGCAACAAGGCAACTATCAGCTTTGGGGGTCTTATCACCCTCATCGCTCGCACCTGCATCGACGTGAGCGCTGTCCATGATGCTCAGCATGGATCATTTCTATATGATGAGGCCCAGCTGAGGAAAGCTGGCCACCTGGAGGGCAGGTCGCCGATGTGGATCTGGAGGGCAGGCCATCAGGGGAGTGTTCAGTTGAGACTGCCCCGTCCTCTCCCTTTTGGCCCTACAGCTGCTGATTTCTTTATGGGAGATGAGATGGCTGAGGATGATGATGAGGAGGAGGAGCAGGCTCCTGAAGCTGAGCAGGAAGATGCTGAGGATGTTCCCAGAGTTGAGACGGATTTTGGAGGCAGTGGAGCTGGACCTTCTGGCACAGCTGGTGCTGGTTCAGATTACACGCTACAGCAGCAGATGGCCGATTTACGTCTCCAGCAGCACACTATGTGGGAGCACCAACAGATGATGTCGCGTCGTCAGGACGCAATGTGGGAGCACCAGCAGCAGATGTCCCAGCGCCAGGATGTGATGTGGGACCACAACCAGCAGCTGTACGTGGAGGTTGGAGACATTCGTCGTGATGTCCGTGGCTTGACCGCTCACCTGGATGATGTCTCTGAGAGCAATGCGGCGATCCGACGGATGCAGGAGCAGATATGGCAGAGGCAAGAAGACTTCTATCGATTCGCCTATCCACAGTTTCCACCTTACCCGCCGCCTCCACCACCTCACCAGTGAGCATGTTAGTTGTTTCTTTTCTTTTCCCTTTTTATTTTTATTTTGATGTTTTTGTTCTCTTTTCTACATTGAGGACAATGTTAGGTTTAAGTGTGGGGGAGAAGACTTGAAAACTCTCTGTATTTTAGTTCTAATTTGCACTGCATTTTAAGTTTTAAGGTTGCATGTTTATTTCTATTAGTTGTATGCATATTTAGTTCTACCATAATTTTTTTAAAAAAAAAAAGTTTTAGTTTTTGCATTATTAGGAATAGGTCTTATTTCCCCATGTGGATGCCGTTTGTCCTCCATATTTTCTGTTGAGATTTATGCCCCATGATGTGCTTGGATTGTTGAAGCCTTCGATATATGTTTTCTATACTATTTGGTGGGCATGATTGGTTAATAATTGAGCACGTAAAATCTTGAATTTTTGGGTGATATTGAAGTTCTAGACATGACCCTGTGAGGATATTTGGCCTTATTTGGATTCTTTTGCTCAGTTGTGTGATTTACTCGCCTAATGTTGCTACCTCTTGGCATTGACTGCAGTATCTATTTTTGAAAGACTGATGCACATGTTTGATTGCTTGCGGACTTTATGGTTATAGTTTGAGTCTTTTATTGAGTTGGTGAATATGTAGTGAATAAGGTGGCAATGGTTGATGCACTTAGTAACCGGGTCTACGCATGACACCCATGGGTATGATTCGCGCAAAAAGGTGTTGAAAACTATCCACTAGGAAAGGAAGCTTGATCATTGAGTAACCAGGTTCATTCATGACACCCATGTTTGCAACTTGCGTCAAAAGATGTTCAAGTGGACTTCATTTTAGTGAGTTGAGGTGTTGATAGACCGGGGTCATTCATGACACCCATGTTTCCGCTTCGCGTAAGGAAAGCACCAAGACAAGAAAAAGAAAAAGAAAAAAAAATATAGAAAAGAAAAAAAAAAGAAAAAAAGAAAAAAAAAGTGTTACATTTTATCTTCTTTATTGTGTCCCGCAAGTAATGACATTTCGGTAAAGAATTGGTGATATGGTGGTCAATGTCTATGAGCTTAGTGCATTATTGGTTTGAGTTGAGAGTTGTATCTTAAAGCCTAAACACATGAGTGAAACACATTCCCTGTGAGGTCTAGAATGGATATGGTTGCCTGATTCCATTGATTATTCCAATTATGTGCTATGATGTTATTACTCTTTTGTGTTTGCTAGTTTTCATGCACTTAAAGAATATTGAGGTGTGGATACATGAATTGCTATTCTGTGGGGCCACAAAGTTGAGTTTTTCTATTGCTTGAGGACAAGCAAAGGTTCAAGTGTGGGGGAATTTGATAGAGCATATTTAGTGTTGCATAATAGATTGCATTTAGCATTATTTAGGTGTGAATATTGCATTTATTTAGTTGAATTTGCATTATCACTTGTTGAGTTAGAAGAGGCGGAATCTACATGAGTTTATTGTTTATTTCAGGTAAAGTAGATTGGAGGTGAAATGATATTGAAAAGAGCGGAAACGAGTTACAGAAGGAATTAGGAGCTGCTGGAGACGAAGAGGAGGGAGTTCAGAAGAATCGCAGGCCGCCCCGTAGCATCTCTGGCCGCCCCGCGGCTCGAAGGAGAAACGCAGGATTTCGCTGATCGCCGGCCGCCCCGTGGCCTGGCCTGGCCGCCCCGCGGCCCGTGCAGTAGCTGAACTTCGGAAACGGATTAAACTTAGGGTTCTTGTTAAACTATTTTGGGCCGAATTTCTCTAGACTATTTAAGGCTTTTCTAGTTATTTCGTTCATTCACCTTATGCACTTTACACCATTGTTGAGAGCGCCGTTGAGCACGAGCAACTAAACTCTCAAGGTTTCGCCTACAGTTTGGATCTTTGATTGTTGAATTGTGAGTTTCTTAATCTAGTTCTTATTCCTATTGCAATGTTTTGACTTCCTTGTGCTTAATTGCTTGAATGTGTTTTATTCTCTCTGGCCTAGCCGACTAGTTAGAGTAGATTCATTCAATTTCTAGGGTTTTGTAGATTCCTCGTAGCGAACCTTAACCCAAGTGGCAATCATATCCCTTTAGGACTCGTAGGACTAATTGGATGTGTAGGAAGTTGAATACATGTTGAATATCGACTCGTAGCTTGATATTATATGTACCTTGGTTAATTCATAATCTTAATGCTATCTCTAGGTTGAATCTTAACCGTGTTAGGGTTATTTAGAGATAAGGGTTGCTAGGACTCGTAGGACTAGTAATTTACCTAAGATCTGGACAAGGACATTGATAGGAAAAGACAAGAACTAGAGGCTGAAACAAGGATCGAATTCATCAATCGAAGTAATAAATTGTAGGTGAACCTATTTCCCTCAACTGAATTTTACAA
This sequence comes from Persicaria tinctoria, assembly GCA_037127255.1. Taxonomy (NCBI): domain Eukaryota; kingdom Viridiplantae; phylum Streptophyta; class Magnoliopsida; order Caryophyllales; family Polygonaceae; genus Persicaria; species Persicaria tinctoria. The sequence goes on along the minus strand of JBANSL010000005.1, from coordinate 40,715,781 downwards.
TCAATTTACTTTGTTTGCTTGTCTCTGCTTTGCTAGAAAGCAGATCTTTTCACACTAAAAAGATCCCCCTTTTCTCTCTTAGCAATTATAATTAGACTTGAATTTAATAGATTTACCTGTGGATCGATCTCTTACTTGCACGCTATACTAGTTAGTGAGTTTGAGTATTCTTTGGCAAGAACAACGACAGGTTTTCCTCTTGTCAGCCCTCTAGGTTCTGATTTGTCTAACCTCGATTTTTTTCCTAATAAAAAGGAAGAAGCATGTATTTAGGTTCAAAACAAATAAAAATACAATATACTATAAACTTGAAAAAGTTTGTAGTTATAGAGGACTTATTTTAAATATATATTTTTCATTAATATATTAGCATTTTAATTTTATAACTAAAATTTTTTTATCTCTTGGAATTCGATAAATATATAAGCAAAACAAAAAAATATGCAATTCAACTATATAAGCAAAAAAATGACAATTTCTTTACAAATGCATGTGTTTAGGTTTAAAGCAAAAAAAAACTATTTAATTATAGAGATTTGATCTCTTGACAAGATGAATTAGAATTATACAATCTATATTTATAATGTTGTGAGCTGAATCTGCCATGTTTTACAGTAACTTTTATATCGATTTCTGTATACATTGCATTCATTTGGGTTTAGATAGTACAGAATCTATGTAGTTTATGTTTGTTTGCCAAATTATGGAATCTACACCAGTTTCTGTTTAATTCGCAGAAATCGAGGCATTTTACAGCAATTCTACAGAAGGTTGGAAAAGCTCGGAAAAACACTACAGAAGTCCAAGGTCAAAACAGCGGAACCAGACTGAGAGTCGAAGCTACTCGATCTCGAGTAGGCTTACTCGACATAGACGAGCCTGTCCGAGCACAGCTTGGTCGAGCAGAGCCTGATCGAGAGCCAGACCAACCCGAGCTCCGGGCCTTACTCGATCTCGAGGACCACTAGTCGAGATCGGCGAAGCCTCAGCGCCATGCCCGGAGTCGACAAGGAGAGGAGCCGAGGACGACCAGGCGAGACTCGCTGCCAGCGACTCCACTCGCTGCAGCGGACCACTCGCTGCCGCGGAAGAGGCCACTCGCTGCCAGCGGATGAACCCTTGTCGAGATCGACGAGACCTTGAGCCATGTCCGAGCTTGCCGAGGAGAGCCACTCGAGGAGACCTAGTCCCAGTCGACGAACCACCCTACTCGAGGTCGACGAGCCTTACTCGAGGTCGACTAGAGACGTGTCCAGCAGCTTCTCGACGGGACTTGTCCGACTAGACTTGGGATTCCTTGGGCATGAAGGAAGTCGAGCTGGCCGAACATCTATCCGATTCTATCAAGTCTATCCATGGGAGACAAGATCTATCAAGACATGAAGACCTACCTAAATTAGATTTAGCTTTTTCCTTTAAGATTTATTTCCTTAAAACAATTTATTTATCCTTTCAAATTTTAGATATAATTTTAGATAGAGATAGATATCTTCTTTCCTAGAATAGATAGGGAATGAAGGCTATAAATAAGGCCCATGGGGCTCAGTTTTATTCATCATTCAAGACACACAATTAGTTAGTTCCACAGAGTAGTTTAGGAGTTCTAAGGTTTTTAGGGTTTTGGCTTTCTGCGATAGTTGATTGCCAGGATTGTAAAGGCTTTTGAATTTAGTTAATACAAGTTTCTTTTTATACATCAATGTCTGTTATTGCGATGAGGCGTGAGTAGTCCACCCACTTCTGGGGCTGGGGTAAGCCCGACGGTGGCCATGTGAGGCGATGCGATAAAGGTCAGATCTTTATGTGTGATTCATCTTCTATCCCTATGAGCATGATTCTTTTGCGAGAGTTGAAGGTGATCCTTGTTTGTGTTATTGAAGCGAAAGTGATCTTAATGCAACTTGGATTAATTATGTGAAGAAGGGTTAGTAACAATTAGGGTTTATACGAGAGCCTCTATATGCCTATTTGTTAATGACGAAAGTTATTTGATGGAAAGCATGATCTTTTCTGCCTTTATGTGTTACTTTGCATGGTTATCGTTGTGGTGTTGATACCCTGGCTTTGGAAGTCTTTTAATATATTGAAGTTAATTTCTGTCGAATTTCTGAATTTTGTCGAGAATCTCCAAGTTTGTCTTTTACTGTTTCTTGTCGACATAGAGGAGCCTTAGTCGAGATCGAGTACTGTGCTTGTCGATCTCGAGTAGGGACTTGTCTTCGTCGAGTTGATTTGTTTCTGTTTTCATCAATTTTCACTTTCTGTTCTCTGTGTCGAGTTGTTCTTTGTCGAGGTCGAGTACCTCTTGTCGAGGTCGAGTAGCTTGCTTGTCGAGTTGATTGCCTTTGTTTTCTGTCTTCTGTTTTCATTACCCCTCTTGTCGAGATAGAGGACAGCTAGTCGACTTCGAGTAGCTTCTGTGTCCTTGCTTTTAGTTTCTGCTTTGCTTTTGTTTTGCTTTGTTCTTTACTTCATTTGCCTTACTTTCTGTCTTTTGTTAAATCTTTGCTTTTATTTTAGTTGCCCTTGCCGGGTTTATTTCTGTTTCTGTCTTTTCTACTGCTTCTGTGAGAATCTACAGCTACCTAAGAACTGCTGACGTGCTTCCTCGTGGATTCGATCCTGACTATTCTCTTACTACAACAGGAGGAAGTCTTGTATTATTTGCTGAGACAGGGAAGTCAATCTGAACTATATTTCATATTTATTTCATACTTGACCATCCTCCTGCAACAACATATAACCAATAAGCTACTACAACTTTTTTATTTGTTAAGCTAATATCCAATATATTTATAAATTATATTTATTTGTAAGTATTTAATAGATACAATTAATGAGATTTCACACGAATAATCCAACTCGAACCCAACCCGACTCGTCTGACTGCCAACTCTAATTTTGTTACGGAACAGTGCAATTAATTCAAGGGAAAGTTTGCTCAAATATCCATTTAGAAAACCTAATTAGTTAAATGTCCACATTGAAATAGATATTAAGTAAATGTCTATAAATTTTACTTAATCACTAAACTACCCTTATTATTATAATTTAATCTAAAACCTCATCTCTATCCATTTCCTTTCCATTGTATTCTATTCTCTCTCGTTTCAAATCTCAGAGATAGCTCCTCCTCCTCCTCCTCCTCTCTCTCTCGATCAGAATCAACGACGCCATCGAGTCTAATTCATCTGCCAATTGTACGAATTTGGCACTCTTATAGCATGAATTTGGCGCTCTGATAACTCATTCTTGTCCTCCAATGGAGTACCGTACAATTTCTCCATGATCGGGCCGTTTTCGATCATTGGCAGCGACGAATCGAGCGCTACTGAGAGGTCGAAGCTCCAAGCACCTCCAACTGCTCTTGATTTGAGCCATTTTGCCGTCGAGGCTGCGATTTCTGCCATCCGAGAAGCTTCTCTTGCTGCTGCTCTTTTGGCCTCGACGTTCCGGTGCTTTTTTGGTCTCTCTTGTGGTCGGCGTTTTCCTCTTCGGGCTGCACCGCATGCACACCGTGTTTCGGAGCTATGATGACTAGTTCTTGGATGTGGATGATATATGTTGTTGGTTAGTGTTGATCTAGTAGGGATAGATATGTGTACAACCAACGTTTTGTGATGCTTGATTATGCGATTTTGAGACATTTGGGTAAATTGATCTTATGTTCTTAATTTGTTTTGTCTATGTTACACTTTTGTAGTTGAATCATGTATAATCCCCAAATATATAATCGAATGGTACATTTATTCTTCCCTTGCTTTTGGAATATAGTGGAATCATGTAAAAAAGTTGTCCTAGGTTTTTCCTTTGATGACTTCGAGCAGTGATGACACTCATATTTGAACTTTATGATTACATATACTGACCACATGTTTTTTTTTTGCTTAGCATTAGCCCCTCTAGGGTTTGTTCTTCCACTGTCCTAGGGTTTTCCTCTCGTAACAGCAGTGATTACACTGTTTTGACCTTTTGGTGACACTACTAATAACATTTGACCATTCTTTCACTTGGTACACTAGTGGTGACAAAACTTGGTACGCTTGTGGGTAACACTAATAAGGGTGGTGGCAGTGTCCTCGTAAAAGAAATGTAAGAATAAAGAAGTTGTCACCACATCTGTCACCAATAGTGTTACCACTGATAAGGGTGGAGACAATGACCTCGCAAAAAAAACTTTACAAACAAAGTGTCATCATCACCCAAAATAAAAACTTGATATGAAGAAAGCTTATGATAAAATCAATTGGAATTATATTGAAGCAATTCTCACCAAATTTGGATTTCATAAAATCTGGATTAACTGGGTTATGAAATGCCTAACTACTTCTACTTTTTCGGTCCTAGTGAACAATAGCCCGGGGAAACAGTTCAAAACTCAGAGGGGTATCCACCAGGGAGACCCCTTAGCCCCTTATATTTTTGTCATAGTGATAGAAAACTTTGCTAGACAACTCCATGAGGAAGCCAAAAGGGAAGACGCTCTCATAGGGATTAAATTAACCAACAATGGAACTCTCATCCCGTTTTTTACTTTTGCAGATGATACGCTTATATTCACAAACGCCTAGCATAAAAGCCTTCACACCATTCAAAATATGCTAAATAATTTCTATAATCAATCTGGCCTGATCATCAACTATCAGAAAAGCTCTATGCAAGTTTCAACAAATGTAAGTGCAAATCTGGCACGTTCTCTTTCCCAAGATATGAACATTCCACTCTTCTCTGGTATAGAAAAGTAACTAGGTATTCCCATTATCAAAGGCAAAGATAAAAACTGTGTATTTGAAGAAGTAATCCAAAGTCTGAAGAAGCAACTACCTAAATGGAAGGCCTCTACATTATTGTTGTGAGCCTAATTTGTCATGTTTTACACTTACTTTTATATCGATTTCTACATACATTGCATACATTTGGGTTAGAATAATACAGAATCTGTGTAGTTTACACTTATTTGCAATATATGGAGGTCTACACAAGTTTTGGTTATATTTGACAGAAATCGGACGCACTTTGGAGCTTAAAGTAAACTCATGGAGAAGCTAAGAATGGTGCAGCTGGAGAAAAGGCCATTTTTCACCATTCATCATTCAGAATCAAGCTTAGATCTCTTCATGAAAGTTGTAGCCCTCGGAAAGAGCTTTCCAACGCATGGTCATATGCGTCAATCCGACGAACGAGGACTCGGGAAAGTGCGTTTTAAGAACAGAGCAGAATGCTGAAAGCAACAGCGTTACTCGAAATCGACCAAATTGGTCGACATCGACAAAGGCTTACTCGACATTTGCTCCAGAGGACGAGATCAAGCGCGAGATGAAGACAAATGTTACTCTACGTCGAGGAAGTTACTCTACGTCGAGGAGATTTACTCTACGTCGAGGAGATTTACTCTACGTCGAGGAAGCTGGTCGACATCGAGGAGTCCTGGTCGATGTCGAGGAGACCCCAGTGGCCGACGTCGAGTAATCCGAGTCTTGTTAAGGTTCTATCCCGAATCCGATGGTGATATTTTCGAGATCAAATTCCATCCAGATCTATCAAGATCTATCAAGTTACATCAAGGAAGGAGAAGATTTATCCATTGAAGACTTTTAGATATAATTCCCTATTTTTAGATTTAATTCCTTTATTGTTTTTTATTTATCATTAAGCTTTTAGATATAATTCTAGATATAGATAGATATATTCTATCCTTGAATAGCAAGGAATAGAAGGCTATAAGCCTTAGGGGGCTGATTTTCATTCATTCAAGAAAAGCCGTCTTCGGGCGCAAGGAGAGGGAGGAGGCGAGAGAGAGAGAATGAGAGAGAGAGAGAGAGAGAGAGAGAGAGAGAGAGAGAGAGAGAGAGAGAGAGAGAGAGAGAGAGGAGAAGGAGGCGAGAGAGGAGGAACGTTTGGAAGGTTTTGTAAGTTTTAGTTTATTTTATGTCAAAGTTAATTTCTTTCATCATGTTTGCTTTCTAATTTTCCTTCTTCAGGGTTGGGGTGATCCCAACATAGATATGTTTGTTTGATTTATGAATTCATGATTTTGTGTGTCTTTATTATCATCTACCTATGTGCTTAATCCTTTGCGACAGTCGAGGACAATTCCTTATTTGCAATTATGAAGCGAAAGTTAATTAATTATGAATTTGGATAGTAATTAGGCTTTGCCTGCGAAAGTTGGTTGATCCTAATTAAGAAAAGGTAGTAACACTTAGGGTTTATGCGAAAGCCTCTATATTCCTATTTGTTAATAACGAAAGTTATTTGATATAAAGCATGCATCTTTATGTGATTTATGATCTGCGCATATGTTTATTGTTGTGGTGATTCCTAACTTGGAAGTTTGCATCTTTATTTATTTTATTTCATTATTTTTATCCTGCAAAGTTACCCGACACCGACCACCTCTTCTTTTATCATTCCCTCGACATCGATCAAGTCTTAGTCGACATCGACAACAACCTCCCCACCTTTTCCCGCTATCCCTGAACCCCATAACACACTAAACCTAGAACCGCTGACTTCTCTCCTGAGGACGAACCTGACTCCCCTATACTATAGCGGGGGTCTTGACTACAAATTTATTTGGTCGAGAAACCCTCTCGTCAAATTGGCGCCGTTGCCGGGGAGATATCAATCGCGCCTAGTTTAACTGTGTTTAAGGTTCAGAAAAGCCCATCCCTTTTTCTTACCCTTCACATACCCTACCACCACCTACCTCACCGGTACCAACTGGGTGCCAAGCTTTTGCCACTAATTTGTGTTCTTGATTGTGATTTCAAAAGCTTAGGTACAAAGATGGAAGACTTTGTCGAAGGGAATCCTGCATGGGAAGAATGGTATCAAGATTTGAGACGGAGAAATAGGATCGCAGTGGAGGAGTCACGATTAAGGGAAATAGCTCGGCTGGAAGACGAAATCCGAAGGCTTGAGGCTTCCATTCAGTCTAAAGGACCATGCCCTCCTCTCGACGAGCCAATTGACCCACTCAATGTCGACAATCAGGTATGCCCTTCCTCGAATTTCATTCCTACTTTGCTACCTATTGTTGATGAATCATATGAAGGATCCCACGGCGAAATAGCACTAGAAGAGAAGAAGTTGGACATTGTTGACCAGGGCATTCCAAGATCGCTTTTACCTTACAAGGTGAAGGCTATCCCCGATGATTTTGAGCGACCGATGTTCATATTCAAGTATGGGGTCCTAGCAAAGTGGCATGAAGCTCCGCATGATGAGGTGGAAATATCTCTTCCCACTCCACCGTTTTGCTGTGGTGGAGACGCGCAACCAAGTCAACCTATGAATCGGAAGAGGTATGGTGATGAGGTATGTATATTTTATTTATATCTTCCTTTATGCATGCCAACTAGAGCCCAGGAAGATGAATGGGTGAAGCCATGGAGCGTTCACTCGGGGAGGTTTAAGCTTCTTCACATGATGCCTCCGGATGACATCCCACGCTTTCCACCACCGGAGGAACCACCAGATCCACCTATACCTCCGGACAAAGATGAGTCAGGCTAATGCTTAATGGAGAAGTCGGCCTAGCGACTATAAAATCTAGAGCTTGTACATAGACATTTATTTTTGGACTTTTGAGACTTTGTTGCTTTTGTTTGTTTTTGTTTTTGGAACTTTTAGTTTTTCTATTGTGGGTATATGTCTTCTACACTTTTCAGGTCCATGGATAGATGCAAGCTAAAAACGGACTCGGCTCAGGCATTTTAACTCGATATTATGAAGCCCTGCACATCTGTCTAGTGAATTTCTTTCTTTACCCTTGTTTTTATACAGTGAGGACACTGTAATGTTTAAGTATGGGGTGGGGGAAGGGCTTACTTTATGCATATTTTCCATATTTGACATTATGTGTGCATATTTAAAGTTTATTTCTTATACATGGCTATTTTGGAATTCATTATTGATTTATGTGCTTACATGCATGATTTCCAAAGTTTATAAAAATGACCCCCATTGAAAATTTTGATTAGTGTCATGGAAGCTTATATTGAACTCGACGATGCAAAATTAGATTCATTAGAGATATAGCATGAAATTGCCTAGTAAAGGGAAGTCACAATGAAATGCATATTTTATTGAAAACCATAAAAGGAGGTAAAATTTGAAGTTGCTTTTGACATGTTGCATGATAAGATGATGGAGGACTTTATATTTCCATATAATGCTCATATGTTTGTAATCCTAGCCTTACCTATGCTTATGCATTACACAAAAGCCATAATATGCCTTATTTCATATATTGCTCCACATGATCTAAATATTGCCATTCTTTACCTTATCCGGGGATTATGTTGAGAATGATGTTACATTATGGAGATGTTATATGGTGTTTGTGTTGTTAATTATCATTATTGGAGTTTGGCGGGAAAGTGTTTGAAATATATGGAAAGTTTAATGAGTGAAAGAAAATCCAATCACCTCAGGAGATAAAGGACCCTGCTCTCTGAGATAATAGTTTGGACAGATGGGACACATTGTGAGGAGTCCAAAGCACTAAGTATCTGGGGCCATTCATGACACCCATGTTTGCGACTCCCGAGAAGGCAGTGTTGAGGTTAGAGAGGTAAAAGCATTATTATGAATAGAAGCAATATGAAAGGTGATGAATCTTATGGAGAAGGAATGTGGAAACTCAAGCTTGGAAATACTCTATTTCCCCGGATCATTAGCACCACATTGCCAAAAAATTGCCCACCTTTAGCCTTTTACAAATTCTACTCCTTATTTGAGCTTAAATTGAAGTCCTCTTGATTATCAATGCTTTGTCACGAATGAATGTTTTGCATAACCCTCCTTTTGTGAGTAGATGTTGCTTTTGTATATTTGCACATGCATAGATCTGTGACACAAGTACCTTTTTCGATGATGGTAATTGATTGCAGGGTTATATAAGAATGAATCTAAGATGTTGAGAGCTTGAATTCTTTCCCTGAATGACAATTAAAAGTATTGCTTAAGGACAAGCAACCTTAAGTATGGGGTGTTTGTTGTGAGCCTAATTTGTCATGTTTTACACTTACTTTTATATCGATTTCTGCATACATTGCATACATTTGGGTTAGAATAATACCGAATCTGTGTAGTTTACACTTATTTGCAATATATGGAGGTCTACACAAGTTTTGGTTATATTTGACAGAAATCGGACGCACTTTGGAGCTTAAAGTAAACTCATGGAGAAGCTAAGAATGGTGCAGCTGGGGAAAAGGCCATTTTTCACCATTCATCATTCTGAATCAAGCTTAGATGTCTTCATGAAAGTTGTATCCCTCGGAAAGAGCTTTCCAACGCATGGTCATATGCGTCAATCCGACGAACGAGGACTCGGGAAAGTGCGTTTTAAGAACAGAGCAGAATGCTGAAAGCAACAGCGTTACTCGAAATCGACCAAATTGGTCGACATCGACAAAGGCTTACTCGACATTTGCTCCAGAGGACGAGATCGAGCGCGAGTTGAAGACAAATGTTACTCTACGTCGAGGAAGTTACTCTACGTCGAGGAGATTCACTCTACGTCGAGGAGATTTACTCTACGTCGAGGAAGCTGGTCGACATCGAGGAGTCCTAGTCGATGTCGAGGAGACCCCATCCGGATCTTGTTAAGGTTCTATTCCGAATCCGATGGTGATATTTTCGAGATCAAATTCCATCCGGATCTATCAAGATCTATCAAGTTACATCAAGGAAGGAGAAGATTTATCCATTGAAGACTTTTAGATATAATTCCCTATTTTTAGATTTAATTCCTTTATTGTTTTTTATTTATCATTACGCTTTTAGAAATAATTCTAGATATAGATAGATATATTCTATCCTTGAATAGCAAGGAATAGAAGGCTATAAATAAAGCCTTAGGGGGCTGATTTTCATTCATTCAAGAAAAGCCGTCCTCGGGCACAAGGAGAGGGAGGAGGCGAGAGGGAGAGAAGGAGAGAGAGAGAGAGAGAGAGAGAGAGAGAGAGAGAGAGAGAGGAGGAGGAGGAGGAGGCGAGAGAGGAGAGAGAGGAGGAACGTTTGGAAGGTTTTGTAAGTTTTAGTTTATTTTATGTCAAAGTTAATTTCTTTCATCATGTTTGCTTTCTAATTTTCCTTCTTCTAGGGTTGGGGTGATCCCAACATATATATGTTTGTTTGATTTATGAATTCATGATTTTGTGTGTCTTTATTATCATCTACCTATGTGTTTAATCCTTTGCGACAGTCGAGGACAATTCCTTATTTGCAATTATGAAGCGAAAGTGAATTAATTATGAATTTGGATAGTAATTAGGCTTTGCCTGCGAAAGTTGGTTGATCCCAATTAAGAAAAGGTAGTAACACTTAGGGTTTATGCGAAAGCCTCTATATTCCTATTTGTTAATAACGAAAGTTATTTGATATAAAACATGCATCTTTATGTGATTTATGATCTGCGCATATTGACAAGAGGAAAATCTGTCGTTGTTCTTGCCAAAGAATACTCAAACTCACTAACTAGTATAGCGTGCAAGTAAGAGATCGATCCACAGGGAAATCTAGTAAATTCAAGTCTAATTATAATTGCTAAGAGAGAAAAGGGGGAGTTTTTAGTGTGAAAAGATATGCTTTCTAGCAAAGCAGAGACAAGCAAACAAAGTAAATTGATTGTAAAATTCAGTTGAGGGAAATAGGTTCACCTACAATTTATCACTTCGATTGATGAATTCGATCCTTGTTTCAGCCTCTAGTTCTTGTCTTTTCTTATCAATGTCCTTGTCCAGATCTTAGGTAAATTACTAGTCTTACGAGTCCTAGCAACCCTTATCTCTAAATAACCCTAACACGGTTAAGATTTAATCTAGAGATAGCATTAAGATTATGAATTAACCAAGGTACATGCAATATCAAGCTACGAGTCGATATTTAACATATATTCAACTTCCTACACATCCAATTAGTCCTACGAGTCCTAAAGGGATATGATTGCTACTTGGGTTAAGGTTCGCTACGAGGAATCTACAAAACCCTAGCAATTGAATGAATCCACTCTAACTAGTCGGCTAGGCCAGAGAGAATAAAACACATTCAAGCAATTAAGCACAAGGAAGTCAAAACATTGCAATAGGAATAAGAACTAGATTAAGAAACTCACAATTCAACAATCAAAGATCCAAACTGTAGGCGAAACCTCGAGAGTTTAGTTGCTCATGCTCAACGGCGCTCTCAACAATGGTGTAAAGTGCATAAGGTGAATGAACGAAATAACTAGAAAAGCCTTAAATAGTCTAGAGAAATTCGGCCCAAAATAACATAATAAAACCCTAAGTAAAATCCGGAATTGACGATCAGCTACTGCACGGGCCGCGGGGCGGCCGGCGATCAGCGAACTCCTCCGTTTCTCCTTCGAGCCGCGGGGCGGCCAGAGATACTGCGGGGCGGCCTGCGATTCTTCCGAGCTCCCTCCTCTTCGTCTCCAGCAGCTCCTAAGTCCTTCTGTAACTCGTTTCCGCTCTTTTCAATATCATTTCACCTCCAATCTACTTTACCTGAAATAAACAATAAACTCATGTAGATTCCGCCTCTTCTAACTCAACAAGTGATAATGCAAATTCAACTAAATAAATGCAATATTCACACCTAAATAATGCTAAATGCAATCTATTATGCAATACTAAACATGCTCTATCAAATTCCCCCACACTTGAACCTTTGCTTGTCCTCAAGCAATAGAAAAACTCAACTTTGTAGCCCCACAGAATAGCAATTCATGTATCCACACCTCAATATTCTTTAAGTGCATGAAAACTAGCAAACACAAAAGATTAATAACATCGTAGCACATAATTGGAATAATCAATGAAATCAGGCAACCATATTCATTCTAGACCTCACAAAGGATATGTGTTTCACTCTCGCTCAAGTGTTTAGGTTTATGATTACGCTCAAAACTCAATCTTCAAAAACTTAGCTACAAAAGCCTTGCACCAGTGTTCTAAATCTCCACCGCTGGTGACTCTACACACAACAAAAATTATGAGGTCTTTCAATTGGGTTGTAATGGGGCCAAGGTAGAACATATAAGGTATGGAAAATTTTTTGGTCATGTGTTGCTCATAATCCGGGAACTAAGGAAGCAACCAAATCATACAACCACTCATAAACATCTCATACCATATCTCTATAATGGCAACCAACACCAATCTCAAGCATAATCTTTACAAACCATACTCAACTCATTCTTTTATTCTCTTTTTTTCTTTTTTTTTTCTTTTTTCTTTTTTTTTTTAATGCTATATCAAATGCTTTTCCTTGACTTTTACCCCTAAGTGAATTTTATCCTCCTTAGGTCCCAAGTAATAAATATGCTAGCAGGAATCAAAAATCTCATAAATACACCTCCAACATACAATCCACCACTACAAACCATCATCCACACTATAGATATTCACCAACTATCCCTAAATTCCCGGATGGGGTCAGGCTATAATTGGCTATGGAATCATCTTGTGGAGCTATAAAAGAATAGACAATTAGGCTCAAACTGGCTTCAAGCAGAGGATAATATGTAAGGTGGGAATAGAGTCAAATAGGGCTAATAAAGGTGTCTCAATCATGTTTAAGTCATGTGCAGAAATCATAATATGCAGCCTTGAACAAGATATCTCAATGCAAGTCAAAGAGGAAGTAATCGAAGAGAGTACACACAACAAGCAAGAGGACTAAATAAAGTGTAGTCCTGAATATGCCAAAATAAGCTCACCAGGACATGTCTAGAACTTCAAGATCACCCAAAAATTCAAGATTTTATGCGCTCAATCATCAATCAATCATGCCCACCAAATAGTATAGAAAACATATATCGAAGGCTTCAACAATCCAAGCACATCATGGGGCATAAATCTCAATAGAAAATATAGAGGACAAACGGCATCCACATGGGGAAATAAAACCTATTCCTAATAATGCAAAAACTAAAACTGTTTTTTTTTTCTTTTTTTTCAGAATAGAAATACTAATTGCAAGAACTAAATATACATACAACCGATATAAATAAACATGCAACCTTAAGACTTTAAAATGCAAGTGCAAATAGAACCAAAATACAGAGAGTTTTCAAGTCTTCTCCCCCACACTTAAACCTAACATTGTCCTCAATGTAGAAAAGAGAACAAAAACATCAAAATAAAAATAAAAAGGGAAAAGAAAAGAAACAACTAACATGCTCACTGATGAGGTGGGGGAGGCGGCGGATATGGTGGGAACTGTGGATAGGCGAATCGATAGAAGTCCTCTTGCCTCTTCCATATCTGCTCCTGCATCCGTCGGATCGCCGCATGGCTCTCAGAGACATCATCCAGGCGAGCGGTCAAGCCACGGACATCACGACGAATGTCTCCAACCTCCACGTACAGCTGCTGGTTGTGGTCCCACATCACATCCTGACGCTGGGACATCTGCTGCTGGTGCTCCCACATTGCGTCCTGACGACGCGACATCATCTGCTGGTGCTCCCACATAGTGTTCTGCTGGAGACGTAAATCGGCCATCTGCTGCTGTAGCGTGTAATCTGAACCAGCACCAGCTGTGCCAGAAGGTCCAGCTCCACTGCCTCCAAAATCCGTCTCAACTCTGGGAACATCCTCAACATCTTCCTGCTCAGCTTCAGGAGCCTGCTCCTCCTCCTCATCATCATCCTCAGCCATCTCATCTCCCATAAAGAAATCAGCAGCTGTAGGGCCAAAAGGGAGAGGACGGGGCAGTCTCAACTGAACACTCCCCTGATGGCCTGCCCTCCAGATCCACATCGGCGACCTGCCCTCTAGGTGGCCAGCTTTCCTCAGCTGGGCCTCATCATATAAAAAGGATCCATGCTGAGCATCATGGACAGCGCTCACGTCGATGCAGGTGCGAGCGATGAGGGTGATAAGACCCCCAAAGCTGATAGTTGCCTTGTTGCGCTTGTCCATTATGTCCTTGCAGTTCATCAAAAAGAGATCGACCCAACCCGGAACGACGGGGCTCTCCGGCGTCAGACACCATAGGAATGACATGTCCTTCAGCGAGATCTTGTTGACCTCAGCCTGTGCAAAGAAGGTGTTCGCCAGCACCTTGTGAATCAGTCGGAGTGCGGGATGGCGAATACTGGAGTTGTACTGGCCCTTCTTGGCCTCAAAAGGCACCCTAGTAGATGCCATCCAGAAAGCAACAGGGCCCTCACCCTTGCAGACATCAAGCCAACCACCAGTCGGTGCAGCAGTAACACCCAAAATCTGTGCTAATCTCTCCTTAGATAATGTAAAATCTCTCCCAAGCAACCGAAACTCAATAGCATTACGTCCCACACTCAAGGTTGCTAAAAATTCCTTACATAAACTAGGATAAGTGGGCGCATTCTTCTCCAAAAACTGTCCCAACCCTCCATGCTCTAACAGTTGCCTAGTGCATGTATCCATCTATAATAATCTCAACGTAGGCTCATGAAAGAACTTCGTGACAAAGAAATTCCTAGTGTTTAAACCGTTCCATTTCTCTTTTTGACTTCTACTCATTCCGTGAGGTCTCGACATGATGAATCGGAGCTAAAAATTGACACAAAAGAAATGGAAATCCAGAAAAAACTCACAGAATTTGGCTTCTGTAGAGGCCGCGGGGCAGCCGAGGATGGCGACGGGGCGGCCGGCGACAGAGGTGGCCGCGGGGCGGCTCGGCTGGTGATGGGGCGGCCGGCGATTTTCTGGATCTGAACTCCCCGACGTCGGATCTGCTCTCCGACGTCCTAAACCTTCCTTCTCTGGTGTGGATCCGAAAGAAAACTTGGAGATATAGTAGGAGAAAGCCGGTTTCTGTGTAGATCTAGAAGAGAGAGGTGATGGGATGGAGTTTTTGTAGAAGGGGGATGGAAATAATGGGAAAGAGGGTGATTTTGGTGAAAGAAGGAAGCTTGGAGGAGGGGTTTTAATGGAGTTTCTAAGAGGAGCTTGAAGGAGGAAGAAGATAGAGGATAGAAGAGGATGGCGGCTGATGGTGATAGAATGGGGAGAAAAAGAAAGGATAGGGTTTAGTTTGGTAGAAAGTTGGGGCCCACATGGGCCCCTAAAAAATTTTCTATCCGGATGGGGCCGCGGGGCGGCCGGCGATTCTGCGAAGGATTTCGCTGAGCGCCTTGGCCGCGGGGCGGCTTTAGCTGGCGACGGGGCGGCCCGTCCTTTTTCGCCCATTTCCTTTTTCTTTTCCTTCCTGCACTGTTAGTCCTCCATACCACAAACTAAAAATAAAATAAAAGAAAAACTTAATGCAAAAAGAAAATACCTAAACTATTACCTTGGGTTGCCTCCCAAGCAACGCCTTTAGTTAACGTCGTTGGCTCGACGTTAGGACACCCTATTGATCCTCAGCATTTGGTTCAGTGAGAACCAACTCATCCCCTTCCTGTTTGACAAAATTCTCATAATAGAGTTTAACTCGATGACCATTTACCTTGAAGATGTCTCCATTCCTCTCATTTAGTAGCTCAACTGCACCATGAGAAAAGACATTAGTAATCACATATGGTCCTGCCCATCTAGAACGAAGCTTACCTGGGAAGAGTTGTAGGCGCGATTGAAATAGAAGGACCTTTTCCCCAACTTTGAGGTCCTTTCGCAAGATATGTTTATCGTGTCATGCCTTAGTCTTCTCCTTGTAGGTGACGGAGTTATCATAGGCATCCAATCTCAACTCTTCCAACTCCTGCAGTTGTAGTTTTCTGAACTCCCCAACTTCATCAATATGCATGTTGCACTGCTTCACCGCCCAATATGCTTTATCTTCGAGCTCGACAGGAAGATGGCAAGCCTTTCCATAGACCAATCTAAACGGAGACATCCCAATGGGAGTCTTGTAAGCCGTTCGATAAGCCCATAGAGCATCATCAAGTCTGACACTCCAGTCCTTCCTGTTTGGGGCAACAGTCTTCTCCAAGATAGTCTTTATCTCGCGATTAGACACCTCAGCTTGCCCATTTGTCTGGGGGTGGTATGCAGTAGATACCCTCTGAGTCACATGATATTTCTTTAAGAGCGCACTCACTGTCTTGTTGCAGAAATGGGTCCCTTTATCACTGATTAGCGCTTTTGGAACTCCAAATCTAGAGAATAACTCCTTGAGAAAACTTGCAACTACTTTCGAATCATCAGTTCTGGTGGCCTTCGCCTCCACCCACTTGGAGACGTAGTCCACCGCAAGCAAAATATATAGGTTCCCAAATGAGTTAGGGAATGGTCCCATGAAGTCAATGCCCCAAACATCAAAAATCTCACAAAATATCATGCGAGTTTGTGGCATCTCATTCCTCTTAGAAAGATTCCCAACTCTCTGACAGCGATCGCAGGATTTGCAAAAAGCATAAGAATCACGAAATATATGTGGCCAAAAGAATCCTGCATCTAGTACCTTCCTAGCTGTCTTTTGTGGTCCAAAGTGTCCACCACATTCATGGGAATGACAAAAATTTAGGACAGATTGTACCTCATCGTCGGGAAGACACCGACGTATCACCTGATCTGCACAATGCTTCCATAGATAGGGGTCATCCCAAACGTAGAAGCGAGCATCGTGGCGTATCTTGTCCTTTTGAGCCTTTGAAAAGTTGGGTGGAAACTCTTCCGACAATAGAAAGTTGACCAAGTTAGCAAACCATGGACGGGGAAGAGCACTAACATTGAGGAGAAATTCGAGTTCAGAGTCTGCAGGGGCCGCGGGGCGGCCAGGGGTGGCCGTGGGGCGGCCGACGATTGCGAAGGGGGTGTTCTCCGAAGACTCGGCCGCGGGGCGGCCAGGGGTGGCCGTGGGGCGGCTGGCGATTGCGAAGACCTATAACAATTCTTCGTCAGGAAAGCTCCCCAATATGTCTTCTTGTCCATTCTCCTCCTGCACAATACGACTTAGATGGTCAGCAACTAGGTTCTCAGCACCCTTTTTGTCCCTAATTTCAATGTCAAACTCGCTTAAAAGCAAGATCCATCTAATCAGTCTTGGCTTAGCCTCTTTCTTCGTCAAAAGGTAACGAAGTGTTGCATGATCAGTATACACAACAACTTTGGTACCAAGTAAATAAGATCTAAATTTCTCAAGTGCAAAAACTACAGCAAGGAGTTCCTTTTCTGTGGTTGAGTAGTTCCTTTGAGCTCCGTTCAGGGTCATAGATGCATAGTATATGACATGAGAGCTTCTCCCTTCTTTTTGCCCAAGCACGGCTCCCACAGCGTAGTCACTAGCGTCACACATCAATTCGAACGGCTGAGACCAATTTGGTGCTTGTATGATTGGTGCACTAGTAAGACAAGTCTTTAACTCATCAAACGCCGTCCTACACTTCTCATCAAAAGCAAAGGTGACCTCCTTCTTCAGCAGCTCGCACAAGGGTGAGGTGATCTTTGAAAAGTCCTTAATGAACCTGCGGTAGAATCCTGCATGGCCTAAAAAGGAACGAACTTCACGCACATTAGTAGGATAAGGCAATGATTGAATGATGTCAATCTTTGCCTTATCAACCTCAATCCCTTTATGGGAGACAATGTGACCCAAAACAATGCCTTCCTCAACCATAAAGTGACACTTTTCTGAATTGAGCACTAAGTTAGTGTCAACACATCTTCTAAGCACTAGCGCCAAATGGTTGAGGCAAGCATCAAAACTGTCACCATGGACTGTAAAATCATCCATAAAAACCTCAATAAATTGCTCTATATACTCAGAGAAGATACTTACCATGCACCGTTGGAATGTCCCAGGAGCGTTGCACAAGCCAAAAGGCATTCTGTGATATGCAAAAGTGCCAAACGGACAAGTGAATGTTGTCTTCTCTTGATCCTCTGATGCGATGGCTATCTGAAAGTACCCTGAATATCCATCTAAAAAGCAGTAATATGGACGACTAGCAAGTCTTTCAAGCATTTGATCAATGAAAGGTAAGGGAAAGTGATCTTTTCGGGTTACCGCATTCAGCTTACGGTAGTCGATGCAAACTCTCCAGCCTGATTGGACTCTGGTAGGGACCAACTCACCTTCTTGATTCTCAACCACTGTAATGCCTCCCCTCTTTGGTACTACCTGCGTTGGACTCACCCATTGACTATCAGAGATGGGATAGATCATACCTGCCTGAAGGAGTTTGAGAACCTCCTTCTTCACTACATCCATCATAGGTGGGTTGAGTCTCCGTTGAGGTTGCCTTGAAGGTTTGACTCCTTCTTCTAATAAGATCTGGTGCATGCAAGTAGCTGGGCTGATTCCTTTGATATCCGCTATGGTCCATCCCAGAGCTGTTTTATGCTCTTTGAGCACTCCTACTAACCTATCTTCCTGCTCTTTGGTAAGCTTGTTAGAGATGATGATAGGTAAGGTGTCACCCTCTCCCAAAAATGCATATTTGAGATGCTGAGGAAGAGGCTTGAGCTCAATTTCAGGTGCCTGGACGATAGAAGGTAGGAGCTTTTCATTGGGAGCAGTCAATGCCAGAAAGGTATCTGCCTGTGAGTATATAGGTAGGGAGGACAAGTCCCTCATGATCTCCTGCAAGTTAGTGGATAAAGCATAATTCAATGAAAACTCCTCAATAGGAGTTTCTAAAGCTACCTGCAGGTCATCTACACAACTTATATCAAAGGTATCCTGCATACAAGTATCAATGGTATCCATAAAGCATAAGGAATGATCATCAGAAGGGAATTTCATAGCATCATATATATTGTATTCAACCTTCTCACCATCAAATTCCATAGTCAAAGAACCAGAATACACATCAATTTTTGTTCTAGCAGTCTTTAAAAAGGGCCTTCCCAGCAAAATAGGAGCCTCTTGGTTACCATGCTCCATATCCAAAACAAAGAAATCAGCGGGAAAGATCAAATTGTCAACCATAACTAAAACATCCTCAACTATGCCTCTAGGAAAAGCATTTGATCTATCCGCTAGTTGGGTCACCACTCTAGTCTCATGCAAAGGTCCCAAACCCAATGATTCATACAGAGAATAAGGTAAAACATTAATAGATGCACCCAAGTCCAACAAAGCTTTATCAAACTTAGTTTCACCTATCACACATGGAATTGTAAACATGTCAGGGTCGCTACATTTCTTAGGCAGACGCTTTTGAAACACAACAGAAACATGTTCGCTTACCTTAATTTTCTGCTTCCCTTTCAACTTTTGATTCCTCTTTATCTTGCAAAGTTCCTTGAGAAATTTGGCATAACGAGGAATACTTTTAATCAGATTGAGTAAAGGGATGTTCACCTCGCACTTGCTGAATGTCTCAAAGATCTCTTTGTCATTGTCGGGTCTTTTTGTGTCTCTGAGTGCTTCAGGAAAGGGAGGAACGGGTTTAAAAGAATTAAGAGGAGGGAAATCAGGTCGAACATACCCGTCAGAAGAGGTACTGGAGTGGCCGCGGGGCGGCTCAGCTTGGCCGCGGGGCGGCTGGCGATTTTCCGCGTCGCCAGAATCGCCTTGGCCGCGGGGCGGCTCAGCTTGGTCGCGAGGCGGCTGGCGATTTTCCGCGTCGCCAGAATCGATTTGGCCGCGGGGCGGCTCAGGGGTGCCGCGGGGCGGCTGGCGATTTCGAACCTCTTCTTCGTCGTCGTTCGCACATGTTTCAAAATATTCTATGTTAGTATCATTATGGGGAGTGGTAATCAGCTCCTTACCACTTCTTAGCGTCACAACGCTGACGTTCTCCTTGGGATTCACCACCGTCTGAGATGGTAGCTGGTTTGAGTCCTTCGCCTGGAGTTCGCTCAGCGATTTAGCCAATTGGCTCAGTTGCTTCTCCAAATTCTTTTGGTGCTCAGCTTGACCCAAGACCATCTTTGTGAGAGCTTTGAGAGGATCCTCATTGGATTGATCATTAGTTGGTGGAGGTCCTCTTTGTCTTTGATCAAATTGTTGCTGAGGTCTGAAATTGGGTCCTCCTTGTGGATTGAAAGGGGCTTGGTTATTACCATAGCCATACCCCTGGTAACCTGCATTATAGTTGTTATTGTATTGATTGTGATTAGCATAGTTACCATACCTGGGTCGCTGAGGAACAAAGTTCCCCATGGCATTCAGCTCTACCTGTGGCTCCTGTAGCATTGGACAAGTGTCCGTCGGGTGATAAGGATCAGCGCAAATGACACATGCCTTAAGTTGTTGTGGGGTTCCTTGTAGCATGAACCTTTTCATCATATCTTTCAATTCAGCCACATCGCTATGTAAAGCGGAAGTTGAGGAGTCAACAGCGAGTACCCCTCTAGCATGAAGTCCCTTCCTGAATTGCCTAGAGCCATCAGCCAACTCTGTAAACACCTCCCAAGCAGCATTGGGTGTTTTGTTCAAGATGCTGCCTCCATAGGCAGAGTTCACCGTCTTGCGCTCCTCGTCAAGCAATCCATTGAATAGAAAGAGCACTAAATCCTTCTTTGAAAAATCATGGTGGGGGCAACTAGAGCAAAACTTCTTGAAGCGCTCAAAGTACTCGTAGAGTGTCTCTGTAGCTTTCTGGTCAATGCTGCTGATGTCCTTTTTCAGACTGTTCAATTTGGTTGCAGGAAAGTACTTTTCCAGAAAGAGACGCTTCAACTGTATCCATGTTGTTGCACTACCTGGTGGCAAGTAGTAGAACCACTCATTAGCATCGTCCTTAAGCGAAAAGGGGAATGCCCTTAACTTGATTTGCTCCTCTGTGACGTTGCCTGGTTTCATTCCTACCACGACAGTATGGAACTCAGATAAGTGCTTGTGGGGGTCCTCACCACTCAACCCATGGAATTTGGGTAAGAGATGAACTACCCCAGACTTTAGCTCAAAATTGTTGCCATCAGCAAGTTCAGGAAACTCGATAGCCAATGGTTGTTGGGCTAAGTTTGGTGTAGTGAGCTCCTTCAGCGTTCGATTATCCTCGTTACCAGCCATCTCTATACTCTCTTCTTCTCCTTGATCGAAAGGTAACTCGCGAAAGCGATCACGAGCTTCTCGCCTCAATCTAGAGAGAGTCCTCTCAATCTCCGAATCTAAAGACAATAGAGATGAGTTAGTAGCACGAGTGTGGACCATATAAGTGGTCCACACAAAAATTAGCAATTAAAACAACACAAGAATTCAATCAGAAGTCCCCGGCAACGGCGCCAAATTTGACAAGAGGAAAACCTGTCGTTGTTCTTGCCAAAGAATACTCAAACTCACTAACTAGTATAGCGTGCAAGTAAGAGATCGATCCACAGGGAAATCTAGTAAATTCAAGTCTAATTATAATTGCTAAGAGAGAAAAGGGGGAGTTTTTAGTGTGAAAAGATCTGCTTTCTAGCAAAGCAGAGACAAGCAAACAAAGTAAATTGATTCTAAAATTCAGTTGAGGGAAATAGGTTCACCTACAATTTATCACTTCGATTGATGAATTCGATCCTTGTTTCAGCCTCTAGTTCTTGTCTTTTCCTATCAATGTCCTTGTCCAGATCTTAGGTAAATTACTAGTCCTACGAGTCCTAGCAACCCTTATCTCTAAATAACCCTAACACGGTTAAGATTTAATCTAGAGATAGCATTAAGATTATGAATTAACCAAGGTACATGCAATATCAAGCTACGAGTCGATATTTAACATATATTCAACTTCCTACAAATCCAATTAGTCCTACAAGTCCTAAAGGGATATGATTGCTACTTGGGTTAAGGTTCGCTACGAGGAATCTACAAAACCCTAGCAATTGAATGAATCCACTCTAACTAGTCGGCCAGGCCAGAGAGAATAAAACACATTCAAGCAATTAAGCACAAGGAAGTCAAAACATTGCAATAGGAATAAGAACTAGATTAAGAAACTCACAATTCAACAATCAAAGATCCAAACTGTAGGCGAAACCTCGAGAGTTTAGTTGCTCATGCTCAACGGCGCTCTCAACAATGGTGTAAAGTGCATAAGGTGAATGAACGAAATAACTAGAAAAGCCTTAAATAGTCTAGAGAAATTCGGCCCAAAATAACATAATAAAACCCTAAGTAAAATCCGGAATTGACGATCAGCTACTGCACGGGCCGCGGGGCGGCCGGCGATCAGCGAACTCCTCCGTTTCTCCTTCGAGCCGCGGGGCGGCCAGAGATACTGCGGGGCGGCCTGCGATTCTTCCGAGCTCCCTCCTCTTCGTCTCCAGCAGCTCCTAAGTCCTTCTGTAACTCGTTTCCGCTCTTTTCAATATCATTTCACCTCCAATCTACTTTACCTGAAATAAACAATAAACTCATGTAGATTCCGCCTCTTCTAACTCAACAAGTGATAATGCAAATTCAACTAAATAAATGCAATATTCACACCTAAATAATGCTAAATGCAAGCTATTATGCAATACTAAACATGCTCTATCACATATGTTTATTGTTGTGGTGATTCCTAACCTTGGAAGTTTGCATCTTTATTTATTTTATTTCATTATTTTTATCCTGCAAAGTTACCCGACACCGACCACCTCTTCTTCTATCATTCCCTCGACATCGACCAAGTCTTAGTCGACATCGACAACAACCTCCCCACCTTTTCCCTCTATCCCTGAACCCCATAACACACTAAACCTAGAACCGCCGACTTCTCTCCTGAGGACGAACCTGACTCCCCTATACTATAACGGGGGTCTTGACTACAAATTTATTTGGTCGAGAAACCCTCTCGTCAATTATCACAAGCAAGGAGGGTTGTGCTCATCCGGGCTAATCTTAGCTCCAAAGTTAACTATCTTATGCAAAATTTTCTTTTACCAAAGGGTGTTCTTCAACAAATCGATCAGATAAACAAAAACTTCTTTTGGAATAAACTTAACTCTGAACGATATAATCCTCTTATTAGTTGGGACATTTTTTGCTCAAATAAGGAAAATGGAGGATTAGGAATTAAGACGGCTGAAGATACAAATATCAACCTTCAACTAAAGTTACTCTAGAAAATAATCACGGAACCTAACAATATTTGGGTCAGAGTTATAAAGGAAAAGTATTTAAAAAATGACACTATTTTTGAACTTAACAACAAACAAATTTTATCTTGGAAATTCGGAAGACTTCTCCATCTACGAGATACCTTTAGTAAAGGCATTCTCTAGATTGTGGGAAACGGGAACTCAATAAATGTTTGGTCGGACCCATAGATAAATAATCAGCCTCTTTAGTGCTATCAAGGAAACAACAACTCTAACATGAAGGTAGAAGATTTGTTCACTCATAAAAAAAAAAAGGAATATACCATTATTAAGACAGCTTTCCCCCCCTCAAGTGGTATCTTCCATTAAGGATATCCCAATCTCAACATGGAACACACTTGACAAACTCATTTGGAAGCTTAATAATAATGGTGAATTCACAACAAAATCAACACACAAAATAAAATACATTGATGCTCAGATCAATAAAGACTTAAAGTATATCTGGAAGCTCCGTTTACCATTAAAAATGCGAAACTTTGTTTGAAAAATTATAGCGGATGGTTTACCCATCAAAGCACGACTAAATAAACATTTCAACAAAGTCCCAGCCCAATGTGTTCTTTGCCAAAACTATGATAGAGACGCAAGTCACCTCCTCTTAGAATGGCCGATCATGAGATCAATCATTTCTTCATACAGATATGCAACCGGTAGAAGTTTTATTAACTTATGTGCAAACCATTCTATTCAGACCAACCTTTGCACCATCAACTGTAATAATCAAAACTTTGAGGAGTTATGTTTTATAAGGCACTCTATTTGGAAAATTAGGAATAAAATCATTTTTGACGGCCTACAATTAGAAATAAACTCTTCCATAATCCATAAAATTCTCCAACAAGTGAACAATTGGAACCAAGCTGCCCCACCCAAACCACTCACTATAAGGAAAAATAAGAAAAGGACGCCTGGGTGGTCCAAACCACCATTCACCATCTACAAAATAAATGTAGATGGTTCGGTTAGAGGCCCTACCGATTGCAATTTGGGGGGCATTATTAGGGATAGTACGGGACATGTAATTGACATCTTTCAACAGAACGCATGTTCAGGTTCCATTCCGTAGACAGAGGCTTCCGCATTCTGCTTAGGAGTTCAAAGATCCAGGGATAAAGGATTGAGGAACGTCATTATTGAAGGTGATAATTTGAAGGTGGTACAAGCTATTAATGACAACATCAAGATTGATTGAGAGATCTATGGAACAATCGAGATGATTAACCTGATGAAACACATCTTTGACATGATTGAATTTCGACATTGCTTCAGAGAATCAAACCTAGCGGCCAATTACATTGCTAGACATAGGGGTACATGTAATATGTCTATTCTCCCCTTGCAATGGGGATTTACTTACCATCATAGGTAAGGATGATCCTGAATGAACCTTGCCTCGGTAAGACCATCCACAATGGTGGTGTGCAAATGTATATGTTTTTAGACATTTTTTAGCTCCATTTGTTGTTTTGGGTGTGTACAAATGTGCACATTTGAGCATGTAATGTGCAAATTTGAGCACACCATATCCCCATGTGCAAAACCTTTTACAAAAAGCAAGACAATTTCATTGATTTATTTTTTTATGATTTTATTTTCTTTTTTGTTTTAAATGAATTGTATTTCAAGAGAGCAAATTGCTAAAAACTGATATGTAAAATGTGTACATTTTGCACAAAATCACGGTGGATGATCTAAGGCATTCTATTGTTTGCTTATTGACCCCGAAAAAAAAAATTGATATAATAATAATTTTTTTTATTAATTAATTGCGGAGGAGCCTTTCCCTTCGGAAGTCTGTCATTCGGATTCGGAGGTGTTTGGGAGACAAAATCTCAGAATTTATGCAACAGTTAAACGCATTCGACGCACTTCTGCATCAATCAATTAGCCACCTTTTAGTGTCCATCGCCGCAAATACTCTTTTCGTTGGCTGCGAAGATCCACCAATTTTCCCATGGGGACGGGTTCTTCGCCTGACTTTGGCAGCTTACTTGACAACTGTAAGGAGCTCGATCGCCTCAGGAAGGAACAGGAGGAAATCATCACCGAGATCAATAAACTCCACAAAAAGCTTCAAACTTGTAAGCCTCTATCTCTGTCTCTCTATGTTGACCACGATCCTCGAGGAATTCATTACCAATACTTAACCTTCGGATATGTAATTCTATCAAATTCAGGTTTGGGGGTGCTTATTTGGGCGACTTTGGAATTGCATTCGTTTTTTTCTTAATTTTTTTTTTCCCTTTTCCCTTGCACTTTCTTCCGGCCGCTGCACTGGAAATTCTAAGGAATGACATTTAGCTCTTTAATGAAGTAATACATGTTTGTTCTTCATAACGAGGGCTTGCCTTTGGTTTCCTTGTCATTTTCTAGTGTGTTGGAGTTATGGATTTGGTTTGTATTTTGCCCACTTTTGTAGTAATTGCTTATGAATGGTCGAGAAATTCGAAAGGGAATAAATAAAAGAATCAACTTTAGATGAGTGAATGAAAAGGAGAAAAGGCTTTTGGCTGATTCAGTTTCTAGGTGAGAGAAGAACTAGATGACGGCTTGATATAAACCTCGATTGACCTTTTAATAAGTGTTTTTCATTGATGATTAGAAGTGAAAAATTAACTGATCCAAGTTGCTGAACTTTTATGCATGAGAAGCCACAAGAGTACCATAATGTGTATTACACAGTTACAAGAATCATTCCCAGCCTAGTCATCTGAGGAAAAAGTGACTATTATTATAAACAATATCCAAAATTCTGTAAATGATGACACTTGGTGGCTCTTGTTCAGAAGTACAAAATTTTTCGATGCAATTTATCATGTATATATATGTGTGTGTGCACGTGCACACACATGGTTTCTCTAGACATCCCAAATACTTCTGCTGGATTTTTTGAGTCTGTGATTCATGCAAAGCCTTCAAAGGAGCACTATCCATATTTTAGCACACTTCCAAGTTTGTTTATTTAGGTAGTTAAAGCTTATGATTCATCTCTTTTTTTTTCCATAAATAAGTGAATCCTCTAGTTCATTTTATCACAAAATACCTGCAAGAAAGAAAAATTGTTTCGAGTTGATATATGCAGTTGCTCGTTCACTTATTTATCCTTAAAAAACATAAATGGAACTGACGATATCCAATATCATCTCTTACCGTTCCACATTTCTTCTGAACTTTTTTGTTTAATGAAGATCAGACAGTTGAGCTCAAATAGAAATTAGTACTTTTTTGGCATTACTTTACTTTGTCAGCCTTTTAGTGCATAGTCAATTATCATTATGCAATCTTGCTAAAGATCATTACGTTTTTCTATATATTCTATTGAAGGATGTTGAGTCTATATTATACAAGTCTAGAAAACTTAGCAAACTATCTTAGCAAACTATTCATGATATCTCATGAAACTACAAGAGGATCCCTATGATTAAGCTAATCATATACAAAATAAATTCCTAAAATAAAGTTAAAAGAAAATAAAATCCCAAAATAAAGCACATTGAAATTGATTGCCCCTTTGTTCTTATTAGGATGTTTTTAACTATGCAGCATGATTATACCTGGTAGATTTATAATACCATATAAATACCGCATATAAATATGATGTGCCAAACAGGGCTATAATCGACTAGAAGAGAATTATGTTTTTTTGTAGATTTTTGGAAGGTTGATGAGTCTATATATACTAGTCTAGAAAACTATATAAGGGAACTTTACTTTTTATGATCTTGATATCTTATACGTAATAGGATCCCTGTAATTAGTCAAATTATATAGAAAATAAGATCCCTAGAATGAAGCTATGCATAATGCAGTCCTATATAAAGCAAATCTGATTTTATTTAGTAATACTTTACATTGCTTCCTTTAAATTTCCACTTTATGAATTTTTATTTGTATTATCTCTTGATGGAAAGTTGACTTGTTTGTTGAAGTAATTCAAGATTAATTGTTCTGTTGGTAGCTGATTGTTTTTTTCATGATGACAATTTCACGTGTCATATTTTTATACCTGTTTATCAGCTATGGCATTGACTAGAGCTAGCTCACAAATTGGCATCATGAATCACCATATGCTTGAATTAGCTTTCCCTTTTCATTTGAGTGGATGTCGGGGGTTATTTTCTTTGTCTGTACACTTTCATAATCCTTTCATAAAGTGCAGTAAACATGATTGAATAGTGTAATACTCCATCCGTCTCAAAATTTAAGTCGTTTTAAGATTTTACACAAGTTTTAATAAAGCACTCACCCCTCAATCAACATATCATTCCACTAATTTTTTCATAAATTTTATTGTTTTTTAATACCCACTACATTTTTTAACCAATCAAAATCTTTAAAAAAGTCAACAACACACAAATCGATACAAATCATTTCTGTCTCTTACCTAGAAAACCTAAAATGACATCTATTTTGATACAAGAATAAACACCTAATACGACCTAAATTTCGAGATGGAGGGAGTATATTTCTTAACTGAAGGAAACTTTCTGAAATTTAGTCCCAACATGACACTATAAACTAATGGTGAAGTGGAAACCTAATAATCTAATATTAAATACTTTTCTAGAACAAATGCTGAATAGGGACCTCATTTTCAAAAGTGCAGGAGTAGGACATATTCTTTCTTCACCTAGCTCCATAGAAATATAAATGTTGCTTCAGCGTGCTTCATGGCATGAGTTTAATTACTGATATTCTTTGCCTTGCAGCTCCAGAGATAGTTGAGAAGCCTGGTGATACTTCTTTACAACGTCTGAAAACACTGTACGTGCATGCCAAGGAACTTTCAGAGTCTGAAGTGAGGTATTCTATCCTCGTATACTCTTATATAGTGGTATTCGGGTTCCATTCATTTGAGCTGTTTTATTTACCACTTATTCCATGAGATTCCCAATAAATACTTCTCATTCATGCAGTGTTTCCAATGCATTGTTAAGCCAATTGGATGGTCTGTTGCCTACTGGACCCCCTGGACAACAGCGAAGAAGAATGGGTGGGTGCTTGAGCTTAATATTTAGTTTGCTTCCTTCAGCATTTTTGTTAGGCTGCAGAGTGTGCCTTCAGTGAGGATCCCTGCATCTGTATGTAATTGGTGTTGTGTATGGAAGTTCTTGATTGAAAGAATATGTTTTCCAAAATGCAATGTTCATTTTATACTGGGCTCTTTAGTTCTGAGGCTACCTAAGTCACCTAATGATGAGGAAGGATATGTTGAAATTGTCTGGGTCGGTGCAAATGTTTTGGTATATTTTGTAGCTTCCTTTAAGGATACAGAAGATGCCTTTAATATATTAAAAAAGGAGATTTGAAGCAGTGATTTTTCTTATAGTGGAGTATTTTGAACCCTGTAGCCCTGTATTACGCGTCCAGGGGTTGAAAAAGGATGTACTTTGTGATATACTTTTATCTGTTCTTTTGGATATCTTGGAGATTGTCACTGTAAGCTTTGTGGTGGGGATGAAACCTATTTGGTGGTTATCAATAGGAGGACAAAACGAGTGAATTGGGTTTAGTTTGGTTCATAATGGTTGGCATGGATAATGATCCCTTATATGAACAATTTTCCTAATCCCTATGTTGTCTATATCGGAAAAGCATGTGTGCTTATCAATTAAAATGGTATCTTTTGAGCCTGTTTTGTACAGGGGTACAAGGTACTTATAAAGGCAGTAGGTCTCTGCGTATTGGGTATGACCTGCAGATAGAGGTGAAGCACCAGTATAGTAGGAACACAATTCAGGGCAAGCAAGTTGCTCTCTTCATAATCACTCTTTATCATCTGTGATCTTTACCAGCTCACTCTAATCATCTGTCTTCCTTCAAGTCAGAAAATATTTGCTTACAAATGGCCTTTGGATTCCTCCTGACATTTATCTTTTGATCATATGCTCGTTTTTTCTTACATCGATGTTTTCTTTTGTTCTTTAAATACAGAAGGCAATGAGCAGAAAAAGAAAAGAAAGCCAGATTCAGAGGTCCCGAGGGTCTCCCCTTCCATGAGAAATCAGCTTGATAATTGTGCTAACCTGAAGGGGGAACAGGTACTTGATATCGTTCCTGATTTTATTATTTCTTTACGGATTTTTCTGGCACACATTAAGAA
This sequence comes from Persicaria tinctoria, assembly GCA_037127255.1. NCBI lineage: Eukaryota > Viridiplantae > Streptophyta > Magnoliopsida > Caryophyllales > Polygonaceae > Persicaria > Persicaria tinctoria. The sequence continues at coordinate 40,686,720 of JBANSL010000005.1, read as the reverse complement.
ACCCCAAAATGGAAAGTTTCACTTTTAAAACGTGATTTTTTCCTAAGTTCAATGCATTAGCCCTTAGGGTCAATGCATTGAAACTAGGGTATCTTTATTTTTTCGGGTGTCTAATGTGTACCCAATGGCACATATTAGAAAAACCATTTCTTTACATAGGAAAACGACCCTAATTCCCCAAAATCACCACTTTAAAGGCATGAGCAGATGGTAACTTACTTTAAAATTATCATTTAAAATTACTCCCTCCAGTAATAAAAAGTTGTCATAGCCTCTTGTTACGACTTTTGATGACAATGCTCTCCATTCATTGGCTCCCCATGATTTGTAATTAAATTTATGAAGAAATTTTAGAATATTTCAGTTTTTATAAATAGGTGTGTGTCGAAAATTAGAAGTTTTCATTTTTATTACATTTATAAGATTTGTAATTTCAAATAACTATTGCCCTTTTCATGTCTTAAATTTAAATCTTGTGAAAACTTAGTTTTATATGTGATTTGAAAGAAACCTAAAAAGTGGTATTTTTTGGAAAAAATATATAAATTGTTGTTTTCGAAAAAAGGATATAAAATATGGGTAGCTTTCTTAAAACTCCCCATCATGTGCATTATGTTTCTTTCTTTTAGGTGGCAGCCAGAGTGACGACAGAGGAGGCCGACAAAGATGAATATATTGTTGTTAAAGTCACACACTTTGACCGTGAAAATCGAGAGTAAGTTCAGTTATTCATAGGCCCTCTTTAAAGTTTTGGACCTCTTAGTAAACATGGATGGAGTAGATACTCTGAGCAATTGCAGATAATTTGCAATTGTTTATGCGCTTGTTTTTTAGTATGTTTCATTTATACATGATATCAAAGGGAAAGAGGCCTATATGCTACCGCTAGACTTTATCAGAACTGAGCTGCTTTCTGCTAGGGGATTACTTGGTAGCCCGACATTCTTATCCCATTTTTTAAGATGAAATTTCAGTACAAAAATTTAAAATACCTACTTAACTTCTAAAATATATAGGAATAGTAAGATTAAATATTCAGTATACAAATAGTAAACTAAATGCATCTTCCATATTTTACAACAACAAACAACAAAAGGCCGGTTTCGCCCCAATTAGTAAAGAGGGTGTTTCCGGTATACCCAAGGACACCATAAACGAAAGTCAAGCGCAAATGAGCAAAGGAAACAAACAGGGGCCAAAACATTGCAAATATAAATCCGAAATATACATGTTCAACAAGGACGCTTAAACATTAACTTGGTGCAAGTCAGTGCTTCAACTTCTCCATCTCAGATACTTAGCCTCCTAAACTCAAATTTGGTGTAGTTGACCCCCTAAACTTCAACTCTTGGTCCATCAAAACTCATTTTCATCCACATAAACAAGATAGCTATTTTTCCTAGGGTTTTTCTGATACAAATTCAGTTATAGCAGAGGCTCCGGTGGTTAATCACTTACTGCATTAAAATGTCAAGCGTAAAGGTCAAAGTGTATCACCTAGTCACCTGTTCTCTACAGATTCAATTATCACAAATTTCAATCAAAATGTGACAGAGGTAGAGTCAATAAAAGTAAGAGGGACTTACCAGTCCAGTTGGAGTTGTAGGCGAGACTGAAGGATGGAGCCTGAGAACTAGAGAAAGAGAGAGAGAGAATTGGGGGGGGGGGGGGGGCAGTAGGCGGTGACTTGAGATTTTACCAGGATGAATATGATATCCTATTTGCATCTACCATATTTTAGAAAGGGCAAATCAGGTTGAATGTTTCGGCCTTGGGGTGGTCATTTGGCGCCACAGTTGATAGGTGAATATCACAACCTTAATTAAAGTTATGTTCACACACTATCACACAATAAAAACTGTTAACCTACTATCACCATTTGATTCGGTGGCTTCATGATAGTCGGTGGACAAAGCCCCGTGGACATAAGTTATGAAGGTAGTGATATTTGCCTATCATTGATGAAAATTATATTTATAAACTTTTTCATTTCATTTTTCAACAAGGTTATTTTAGTATTCTACAATTTAAAATGAGCTAATAGGGAAGTGAAGTATTTTAAAGTACTTAATCAAAAAGAGGAGATCAAAAGATTTTGATCTTGGCAAGTACCGCTATAATTTTATGCTCAAACCCTTTTGAGCATTTGATGAAGAGGACAAAACAGGTTCTTCCAATCTATAACATAAAATGCAAAATTTTAAATATGAATAAATGGGATTTCACTTTTTAAAGACAAGGTTAAATTTGAACATCAATGTCTAACACCGATGTAAATGGATTAACAAACTATAGAATTAGGTTTGAATGGAATAACTAATAACATAGCTTGGATTTCAATAACAAAGAAAATGTTTCTTTTTTTTCCCGTATTTTAGTGCAGGAATATTTCATCAAGTTGGAGGGCTAGTTGATGATAGCCCCATTTGGCAAGTAGCTTATCTACAACTTTGACAGCTGAATGGGTGTTTCATCAAACCCTTTTCTGTTTGTAATATGGTACTCCATATTAAAAGGCTTTTTGTGCAGAGCTGATTTGCTAAACACTTTCCGATCACCCCCCTCCCCCTCCCAAATACACACACATGGGGGTGTTACAAAATGCTTTCTAATGAAGCTTTTTGCATTATTGGTTTCAGAAACGATGTTTAAAAAGACATTTTTATCATAAGTGATAAATATAATATAAAGAACGTTAATTTATTTCCTACTATTAATAATAAATATATTTTTAAATAGAACATATACTAAAATTTTGTAAGACTAGCTTCAAAATTTGATAAATTGTTATTTATGTTTCTGAATAATAACCGAAATTCTACTATTGTTAGTTATTTTGTCTATTCAGTTATGTCAATGAAGAAAAATTGCATCGTTAATAAAAGTGTATATTCTTTTAGTAGGTTTATGTGGAATTAATTTTATGTAAAATGTTGATACTTATCATTTCTCATGCTCATCATTACATCTTTTAGAAAAACTTGAGTGTTAGTTTTCCTTCAAACTAATAGCATTTATCCTTGATTAATAAAGAAAATACTCTCAAAACTAGCGCATGTGTTGTATAACAACTTTTTTTTTCACAGTTATTAGGGCCTTGGATAAAAAAGTTGTTTCAGGGAAAAAAGACCTTAAAGGACATATTTTGCATTATTTTTTAATGAAATATTTTATTAGTTTTTATTGGATCAACAGTTTTATCTTTAATCAATCAATCAATATCAATTATTATAGAAAGTAAATAATGGAGTATCAATAATAATGTTATTTCTATTTCTGTAGATATTATTGAGTTAAATTTAGTCAGTTCATTTTCAAATTATTATGAAAAAGTTAATTGGCAAGAGCAAAGCTTAATAGGTAAAATTCATATGCCCTTAAAGGCCAAACAGGATTCATGTATCTTTGAATTTGCTATTGGGGGATACTACATTGAAGTTATTAGATGCTTCATGGTGACACTAGATAATGTTGTCACGAGTCGCTTCAATTTGGTTAATCCTATTTTTATGTTCGCTGATAAAATCAGGGAGCTTGTTCATTTGTGCTTTGTACATGTACGCAGGTTTGAAGTGCTTGACGAGGAACCAGGGGATGATGAAGAAGGTGGTGGACAAAGGTAGTTATATTCTGGTTGTTTTATTGGAGTGATAGATAGTTGTGGTATTAGGTCTTGGAAACACCTTCTTGACTTACTGAGGGAAAGCGTGCATACACCTCGACCCCCTAGGGCTCTTGATATACTGGTTATGTTTTTCATTGTGTCCTCTATGCATGAAGAAACTTTCGAGTTGCACGCGATCTGTATTCTCTTAATTGGGTGGAAGAATGGGGATAGCTGAGGACCTTTAGGTATCTTTTAGTTGGATGGTCATATAAGAGTAATTACAAGGTGTTTTTAGTTTATCTTGTGGTTGGAGGCCATTCCAAAAGCTTTATCAGTTCATTCTGGCATTCTTTGGCTGCCCTTTGCTTTTCTTCATCAATTGAGCAGAGACATGTAGATTGCTGATTATTTAACAGACATCATTTCCGGGCTTGATGTTTTAATATGTCATGGCCATTACTCAGTTTACTGATGGATCTGTGGTTCAACATCTGAAGGGCGGGTTTAACATCATGATTTGCCACATAAAAGTTGTAAGCAGCTTGCTAATGGTTATTGCTAAAGGTGTTCTCATAGAGAGTGCGTGATTCAATCTGTTTTGGTCTTTTGTGTCATAGTTTCTTAAATCTCTGGACATCCCTTGAACAGCTCAATTTATATAATGCATCTTGTGCTAGGTTGCCTCCCATTTTAACTGCCTGTGCCATCATCAAAGATGGCACCTGTTTCTTTGGACACTAAGTAGCTTTACTTTGGAGTTCACATATTCTAGTACCTGCATAATTTTGAAGGAGGATACCAAACAGTAAGCTGTCAGATGTGAAAGTATCACTAACGTTTGTTTTTTCCTTACAATTTTACATTCTTGTGGCATTTCATATTCTGAAACCAAATTGAGGAAATTGAATTTGATGACAACGCTGTTGGATGCTCTTTTAGCCCTTGTATCCTTTTTAACAGTATTTCTTTTGCTTTCTTTAGAAAATAACAAGTTCATGTGAGTGGAAATCGTTTAATGATATTGCTTTTGCTCTCTTCTCAGAAAATACAAGCTACCAATGTCACACATTATCCCTTTTCCCAAAAGAAGTGATCCATCTTCTGCCCAAGACTTTCCTCCTGGCAAAGCAGTATTGGCAGTATATCCTGGTACCACTGCACTTTATAAGGCAACCGTTGTGAATTCTCGCAAGGTATGGTGACACTTAATTGGAAATGTTATTTCTGTCTATAGCATGCCTCAGTTTTTTCTCATTTTTGAGATCGGGGGAGACTTAATGTTCTCATGATTCATGCCTGATTTTTTTGATGTGACTTACTTCTGCTTATTTTGATGTTGTGGAATTGCTTTGGATTGCTGCACAACCCTTTAGAGAAGGAATGATGAGTAAGTTACCTGTTCTTTTGTACTAAATATTTCATATCATTTGGTGGTCAAAAGACTGATTTTGTTGGATCCGCGGATGAACACATGGTATCTGTTGCGTAATCTAGCAGTCCATAAACTTGAACTGGGTCAACTTTTAGATTAAGCTGTCATTCTCACCAATTGATTAAGAACAAAAGGTGAAAATTGAGCCATAGGGCATTCTATTTTCTTCTCTCATCCCCTGCAGTTTCATTTTATTGAACTTGCTGCAGATATTTGTTGGAATTCGACGATGATGAAAGTGAGGACGGTTCCATGCCCCAAAGAACAGTTCCTTTCTACAATGTGGTTGCGTTGCCAGAAGGACATCGCCAGTGAGCTGCTTCTAGCCTCTGATGTCTGCTTGTGAACTTACGCTAATCCTAAATCAGAAAGAGACCAATAAAGCCAAAGTGCTACGGTAAGTTGGTTTTTAGGACCCTCCTGTATTTATTATGTTTTATATCACATGTTATTGTTCCGATAACATGCTTCATATAGATTATGTTTGTTGTTGTACGATAGTTTCTAAAGGGGACTTCTATTCCAAAACTAGTCAGGTGCATTTATTTGTAACCATTTAATTTGCTTTTGTTGTGGTGGTAATGTTAATAGCTTTTGATATTTTTATTTCATGTAAAGATTAAGCAACAAGGAAATGTATTATGTTGTCGTGGGCTGTTGGCGTTGAGGTTGTAGGTTGATTTGATTTATACTGTGACTCAGACTTATGATTTTAATTGGTTGCGACTCCGTAGAACATGAATCATCCAAATCACTATCGGGTGAAAAACCCCAACGATATAAAAATGAACGCGCGGTATCTAGGATACACGCGCCCCCTTTCCCAGTTCGTCAAACCCTTAATCCCTAAGGTTTTGGTGATCTCCGGCGAGTCCCGGCCTCATTCCAGCCCCAAACCCAACCTCGATGTTGAACCGAGCCCAAATTTCAGCGTCATCAAGCCTTTGAAGCCGCATCCCTCTCCTTCTACACTCGTTCTCCGGGTGTTTGCCGGGTGTGGTGTGTTCGCAGGGCAAGGCCTTGTATGGATTGAAACCGGTAGTCATTGGATTGTGAAGGTGGTGAAAATTTTCAAAAAGAGGAAAAAGGGGGCTCACTGGAAGGGGTGGTGGTGTGGCATTGGGCGGCTGCGTGTGCAGTGGGGGCTTCGAAAGAGGAAGAAATGGGGTTGCTGTTGGGGGCGACGGGGTGGTTTCTGGTGGCTGTAGGCTTGGTGGCGGCAGGCTTGTGGTGGCTCCACCAGTAGATTCGATGGTTCGGTGTTGATGGTGTTCCTTCTCGTGTGGTTCTATCGGCAAATCCCAAAAGGATGTTCAATCTGTTGTTTGAAATCAGTAAAAAAAAATAGGTTGCTATGGCCAAGGTTAGATCCTCTTCGATGTACTTGTGTTTGATTCTACTCCCTTGTAGTTGTGGTCCCATCTTTAAATCACCCTCTAAAAAAATGGCAGGGAACTCGGTTCCCTCCCCAACTAAATCCCGAAAGGGCACAAATCCTCTTCACGAGGCAAATCACTCGGAAGGGAGCACGCTCCCGGACGAGGGATGCAGCCACCAAATTGGGAACAAGAAAAAGAAAAAGTCGAAGAAGCAATGGCTCATCATGGCCTTTGTGTTTAATGTATTCTGGCATATTACATTTGTCTCCCTCTGTTCTAGTGTTCTAAAATCCAAGACCTATGGTTTTATTGGAGTAAGAAAGGCTCTATTTGTTTTAAAAAATCAGGCAAATAATCAGGTGAATTACTGGAAGTTATATCCAGGCCCTATTCCGTCGTTAGTGCCTCGTTACAATTCAATTTTGATCATTATGAGTTTAAGGTTCTCTTACTACCATATGGTTGTGTTTGAGGGCTTTCCTGGGCAAATATTAACTGAATTTATTCTATACTCGGTCTATGCTGAAAAGGATCCGATCAAACCTCCGTATGAATGTATGCTCTGCAATGTCTACTCTCCATCTTTGCGAGCTAGTCCTTTTCTTTTGGTATGTGGTATCAAGCAACTTGGCCTCACCAGTAGGGTTGATCGGTTCAGTCAAAAGTTAGTGTTGTGTTGGCTCAGTCCTTACTTGTCTCCGTTGATGACTAATTATCCTTCCTTCAACATGTCATGCCGGATTTGCTTGTCGGGTGTTCTGGAGGGATTGGCGTCCTCTCTGCAGCACCATTTTGTGTTAATTACTAGTAACTCTTCTGTCTGTACGCTGCTGCGTACTCTCTTTCTCGGGGCTACGGGTGGCCTGCTCGCCCCTGGTATGCCTGCTCTGCTGCGTTTTCTCAAACCTCATAGTATGGTTGTGAGGAGCAAGTGGCCTTTTGGTCTTGCGACATTGCATTATGTTTCTTCAAATTCAATCAATTGGAGGACTGTTTCCTTGATTTTCTCAAGTCTCTTTAGAAACAATTATATACTTAAAATCCCATTGCTATATGATGAATCATCTTATGCTAATCATCACTCTCCACAAGTTTAGGAGTGTATGCTGCTCTCTAAACCTTCTGGCGAGGTTGGGTTGTGATTTCCTCTCAAGAAGTCCTTATTTAATTTGGGATCACACTCGGGTGTCTTTCCATTTTTTTATACGGGCCATATCGTGATGGCCTTGACCGGCCCTTTTATGTCCAATATTTTTCTAACCACGGTGCGTTTTTGTATTAATGAGATTTGGCCTTTAAATTACCAAAGCGACCACATGATAAAACTTCTTACTATAATTTCACACAAACTATTTTTCCGATCCAACTTATTAGTACAAAGGCTCTTTGGTGTGAGGTCCCTTAAATCTTGGCCTCACATCCCGGATGTTTTCAAATGAAATTCGAATATTGGAATTGTAGGGGGATTAAGAAAAAAACACTTTAGACAGAAATAGATAACAAGTGCAAGAATGAGCACATTCAATTAATGGCTCTAGCAGAAACGAAATCAGACTCGGTTCCTGATGATAAGATTTGGAAAACAGCAGGCTTTGACGAAGCTATCTGGTCCCCAGCTTCCGGACGTTTTGGTGGCCTGGGAATCCTTTGGAAATCATATCAATTAACAAACGAAATCATTTCGGTGGAAATCCATCTACCCCAGATCATTGGGCTACGACACGAAAATATCAATGATGAGTTTATTATTCTCGTGCTATTTGTATATGCGCCTTCGACCCCTCAAGAGAAAGACTCATTCTGGGAAACCTTGACATCCATAGTGAACAACTCGTCTACTCCTTGTATTGTAGTAGGTGACTTGAACGAAATTCTATGTAGCGACGGCAAGCTGGGTGGGGCTAACCCTCGCTCTTCTCGATTCACAAGACTTCTACAATTTAAAAACGAGTGTGCTTTTGTGGATCTCCTTACTTTCGGGAACCCCTTCACATGGAGAAAAAATCAAGACGAAGAAGACAACATTCGCGAAAAACTTGACCGGGTGATGGTTCATCACCAGATCATCCAAAAATTCCCGGGCCTAACCACTTACAACGGGGCATTTTCTTCATCTGATCACTGCCCCATATCAATAACTCTTGAAATTAGTGGCTCGATCATCAACGCTCCTCCGTTTAAGTTTGAGAATGCTTGCATTCAGCGAAAGGATTTTCGGAATATAGTTAAACAAGCTTGGTGAGCAAATTGTCTCGGCTCGACTATGTATCAACTAATGTTTAAACAGAAAATTTTGATGAAAAAAGCTAAAGAATGGAATAAATGTACCTTTGGAAATATTTTTCGTCAGTTAAATGAGATTGAGATTGAACTTCTTAATATTCAAACCTCCATTTCAGGAGACAACGCCAAACCGACTATCAATAGAGAAAAGAGCCTCATTACGAAAAAGGAAAAGCTTCTACTCTTCCAAAAACCGTTCTGGAATCAACGAGCCAAAACAAAACATCTCAAACTCTCAGATACGGACACAACATGTTTCCACCGGGTTGCTTCTGGGCGGAGGCATAGGAAACAAATCCGTAACATTACATCCTCTGAAGGCACTCTCATAGTAGGAGAGAAAAATGTCAGAAATGAAATCAAAAATGATTTCGAAAAAAGATTAAAAAAGGAAGCAATTGATGATAGACTCCTACATGAAATGCTAAACCTAATCCATCCTTCAATTACCCCCGAGGAAAATTCTTTTCTTACTCGACTCCCTTCGAATAGTGAAATTAAAGCTGTTGTGTTCAGTCTTGGGAATAATAAATCTCCAGGCCCCGACAGCTTCACAACGGAGTTGTATACGAAATAGTGGGATATTGTAGGTATATCCATCACTAGAGCTGTAAAAAGTTTCTTCCAATCCGGCAAACTCTTGAAATAAATAAACCATACTTTTATCTCGCTCCTTCCTAAACGATACAACCTGACCACTACTGGTCACTACCGTCCAATTAGTCTTTGTTCTAATATGTACAACGTAATCTCAAAAGTCTTGACAGAGAGACTCAAAACTGTCATTGGTAAGCTTATTCACCCTCTGCAAGGCGCGTTTGTGTCGGATAGAGCCATCCAAGACAATGTGTTGATAGCGCATGAAATCTTCCATTCCCTTAGATCTCGGAGGGGTTGTGAGGGGTGGCTTACGATTAAACTCGATATGGAAAAAGCATATGACAGAGTGGACTGGAATTTTACTAAGAGGATCTTAGAAAACTTTGGATTTCACAACACCTTCATCTCTTGGATTATGGAATGCGTTTCAACGTTGTCCTTTTCAGTTCTGGTAAACAATGGCCCCACAGACATGTTCCTTCCCTCTCGTGGCCTCAGACAAGGAGATCCTCTTTCCCCGTTTTTGTTTATTCTAGGGGCTGAAATCTTAGCACGGAAACTCTCTGCCGAGACAACAATGGATAGTAGCCCCATTCGGTTCCGTTTCGGAAGGAACGGTCCCCGTGTCCCATTTCTTTCCTTTGCTGATGACACTATCATTTTCACAAAAGGTAGCTTGGAGGCTGCTCACAAAGTCAGAACAATAGTTGATTCTTACTGTAAAGTTTCTGGTCAAAAGGTGAATTATCATAAGTCAAGCTTCCAAGCAACTAACGGAGTCTCTAGCTCCAGGATTGCCGAGCTCCGCAGTTGCCTGAACATTCAAACAAAATTTTGTTGGAAAAATATCTTGGCTGCCCTATTATTAATGGTAAAGTTAACAAACAAACTTTTCAAGAGATTATTTGTCAATCTAAAGAACAACTAAGCAAATAGCGTGCTCACGCTCTATCTCAGCAGGGTCGGGCAACCCTTATTAATTCAAACCTGTCAGCTAAACCATTATACACAATGCAGAGCTTCATGCTTCCTAGTTCAATACACAAAGCGCTCGATCAAATTAACAGAACTTTCTTCTGAAACAAAGATCTTCAACATCGCCAGCTTATCAATTGGGATAAGATTTGTAGACCGAAAAAATGTGAAGGGATAGGACTTAGAAAATCAAAAGAAATGAACGAAGCGCTTCAAATGAAACTATTATGGAAAATCCTGGTTGAACCTGATAATATTTGGGTTTCACTAATTAACTACAAGTACATGCGATCTTCTAACATCCTTGAATACAAAAAATGTGGAGACGCGTCCTGGCAATGGTAAAAAATGGTTCCCCTAATTGATAAATTTAAGTCTGGTCTCATTTGGTCCGTAGGGAATGGAAAGTCAGTCCAATTTTGGACATATAACTGGATTTCAACGTCTTCTCTACGCTCTAGGGGCGTTTGCCCCCTAGATGGCAACATGGAAGAGACTGTCAGTGACTATATCTTAGGAGGGAGTTGGTGGGGGGAGAAACTCCACAAGGTGCTCCCCTCCTCCTTAGTCACTGAAGTCATGGACATTCCTCTGCCAATATCCTCGATCGAGGATCGGCTGTATTAGTGGCCTGACAGGGCTGGTTGGTTTACTCCTTCGAGGGCCTATAGGCTAATCACATCACGCACGTCGTCCAACATCGACATCAACAATTGGATTTGGAAGATTAATATTCCTCCTAAGATTAAATTTTTTTTATGGAAAATCTGCCAGGACGGATTCCCCACTGCCTCTAGGCTAGCCTCGCATGGAGTTCCAATTCCATCTGTCTCTAGCCTCTGTGGTGGGTCTACAGAAGGTGATATTCACATTTTGGTTGAATGCCCATATGTACACTCTATTCTTCAATTCGCTCCTCGTGTTGGCTCAACCATTTCAAATATGATACTACAATCTCGGGACATAAAACCGGTCCTTGCTTTCCTTGGGGATAATCTTACCCCCACGGCTAAGTCTGAGCTGGCCTTCGTTTGGTGGACAACCTGGTACATCCGAAACCAATATGTATTTAGACAGGTACCAATCCCAAGTAGGGATGCCACAATTCACTTGATTAAAACACACATTCTTAATTGGAGCAAAACTTTGCAGTTAGAGTGTGATTTTGATGAGGAAATTGCGCCTCGCTCACAACATATTACGAACCCAAAAAAGAGACACATAAACCGGGAAACACATTGGCGAAAACCACCAACAGGAACCTTAAAATTAAATTTTGATGGCTCCACCTTGTCTAATTCTGATAGCTCCGCGGGAGCTATCATAAGGGATTGGGAAGGTAGACCTGTCACCATATGCTACCAAAAACAGGGGAAGCAGAGCGCCATCAAAGTTGAGGCGCTTGCTGACGGAGGGGAAACCTGTCGTTGATTCCGTCAAAGAAACTCAAACCTATAACTAGTACAGTAATAAGTAAGAGGTCGATCCCACAGGGAAATTTATAACTCTAGTGTGATTCTAACGTTGATTAAGTAACCAAAGAAGGGGGTTTTTTTTTATGTGAAAGTTGTAAAGTAAATTAACGAAAGCAGAATAAGTGATTTTGGTTTAAACAATTTAGAGAAGCAATTCCACCTACAATTTTCCACTTTATCGGATTGAAGCGATCCTTGTAACTTCTTCTCGTCCTATTACGTTTCCTATGAATGCCCTTGTCCCGACCTAATATAGTTACTAGTCCAATCAGTCCTAGAAACCCTTATCAATCGAACAGTCCCTAAAGAAGGATTTAACCCAATTGATAGCTTTAAGTTCAGAGATTAGCCAAGGTATTTGCAGTCCCTAAAGAAGGATTTAACAACACATTCAACTTCCTACTCATTCAATTAGTTCAATCAGCCCTAAAGGAACAAGTTTGCCACTTAGGTTAAGGTTCACAATCAGGAACAAGTTTGCCACTTAGGTGAAGGATTTAATAACCATTACCCTGCTGATAGCCCCTATTGTAGTTGTTGTTGTTGAAATACCCAGGGTTCCCATAATTGCCTTGCATAGGCCTTTGTTGGGCGAAATTCCCGATGGCATTCAATTCAACATTTGGATCTTGGAAGGTTGAGTACATATCCATAGGGTGAGATGGATCAGTGTAGGACTCACATGCTTTCAATTGCTGAGATGCTCTGTCTTCCACCAGCTTCTTGAGCATTTCTTTCATCTCTGCCATATCAGTCTGTAATGCAGCCACTGGGGGATCAATAGCAAGTACACCTCTAGCACGAATGCTCTTGTTGAACTGCCTAGAGCCCTCAGAGAGCTCCTTGAACACTTCCCAAGCTGCGGCAGGCGTCTTATTCAGCATGTTTCCCCCACAACAAGAGTTCACTGTTTTGCGCTCTCCATCGGTAAGCCCGTTGAACAAGAAGAGAACAAGATCCTTTTGGGCATACCCATGGCATGGGCAGCTGGCGCAGAGTTTCTTGAAGCGTTCGAAGTACTCGTGTATAGACTCTGTCGCGTACTGCTCAATGCTGCTTAT